>OU612058.1:193621510-194823913 GCA_914767635.1 Melanostoma mellinum | reverse complement strand
AAACCAACATCTTTCGATAACAATTTCGATTCCGGGTGAGCTCTCTACGGTTTTGCACTCTTTTCAGGCGTTTGAGTGAAACGCCCTATTATAAAAAGGCCGAAAAAAAAGCATAGAGGACACAACGATCAAACGTATTGCTTGTAAACTTTAAATAAATACTTAAGCGGCGGGCGGTGGTATCCGTGGCAAAATGGTTAGCATGTCTACCTGTTATTGCAGAGGTCCGTGGTTCGTATCCCAACAGACACAAAAATGTGTTTCAACGGGTAACTTGGTAAGTACTCCGATAGTAAATTTATTGCCACGAAAAGCGCTTTCTCGATTAGTCTTTCAGAACCGGCAGAAAATCGTAGGTCCCCTCCATTCTCTCACAAGGCCTGGTTGTGAGACATGCGCTGGAACCTGGGGCTGCTTGCTCTGTTGCGCCACCCAGTTTATTTAATTATTTAAGCGGCACAATGTATAATCTCCTTTCTAAATAACACAAATACAACAATACAACAAAAAATAACCGAGTTCACTATACAATTAGTTGAACAGACTTCGTTTGACAGGTGTTGGATGGTCGGATGTAGTTTGCGTTCAGACTTAATCAAACTTGTCGTCCAACTTTATGTCACATGCTCCTACACTCTGTCTTACTTCAGTTTTCAAAAATATTTGAAACCCATTCAACAAGTCAAGCGGTCGTCGCTTATTCACATTATCCAACATTGGTCGTTCGAGCCAATATCTGTCCAACTATTTGTATACAGTGTGAACTCAGCTAACTGTCAAAAAAAAAAAAATTTTAAATGAATACACATCATGTAAAACAAAGCGCACGGGTAATACTCAATAGGTTCACTTACTCAAACAAGGATAGTTGAATCTTATGTGTATAGGAGTTAATTAGTAATTGCTGTTTATATGCAAACTTGTTTTGACAACACATAGCCTCGTCCTCGAACATAGATAAAATCAAAATTTAAATACTTTAAATTTGATTAGATGATTTTATCTCTGCGACACAAAAAATGTGGTAGTCAAACAGTTCCGCAGTTAACTAAAATAAACTCTAACATGGCACTGGAACCAAGCCTACTCGCTCAATGTCCGACTCTTTATCTCTTTATAAGTTCGTTGCACTCATCCGTAGTTTTATCAAATACCTCTATACCTTACAAAGCCCCACTTGATTTCTGAGAAAAACTAATTGATTAAAAATATACTAAAAAAAAAACAATTCCTTGTAACATAACGCACCTTTGATGTTACAAAAATGTAAGTGCAAAAACTGTCGTTTCTTCAGACAATGCACTTTAACCATAAACTATAAGTAGTGCACTTATAGATAGTTGAAAGAAAATTAAATCGAATCAAACAAAAAGCGTCGGAATTCACAGCTGAGTCCTGAATTAACAAATCGATCTAGTGCTCCTTGGAGATTTGCAACACATCTTATAAAGAAATGAGGCAAATTATTCCCGAAACATTAATACGAAAACAGTGTACAAAAAGATGTGGAGACAAATAGAATATTTTTAATCGGGTCTGTAGTACCTTTCTTGAGAGTTTTGCCATACTTAACTCAGAAAATTTTATATATATTTGCACTTACATCGTTGTACCACCGGGCGGGGGTGCGATATGAAGACATCCCAATGCACTCCATTCAACAAAACCGTGTTCACACATATTTAACATATTTAATTATGATGCAAACGCACGTTTCGTTGCCTCGTCAGATACATCTTAACTGGCCATAAATGTCGCTAATGCTATATATGTGTATCTACATCTACATACTGTTATACATGTTAGCTGAAATACTTGAAGTTTAACTAATTACACAATCCAAAGCACTCAAGTTACAAAAGCTTTTTGCAGTCAAAACATTTATCCTTTTATGAAAGGATTTCCTTTCATCACAAATACAAAACAGAGAGTGATTCTCCGAATCAATAGTTCAAAACTGTTTATCTTAACACAATAAAGTTTTTTTTTAAAACAGATAATGTTCTTAAATTATTCTTTAATCACATAGTTAAGTTTAAACTTTTTTCTTGTTCATTATTCACTTTAAAAGCATTGACTTGTTTTCTTATTCTTTGTTGGTCATTACATACTCCTTGGGGGGATCTTATACTTATGTTTTGTTCACTTTCGCTCATTAGAAGCAAAGGCGTGGGTGTTTTCTGCACGTATATTGAAAAAAGTACAAAAGCTGGTAACATATAAAATGTTCGTGAAATGCATGCAACGTGAGTGAAACTTCAAATAAAAGGAAATACATATGTAGAATAAAGACGCAGAAAAAATCCAAAGCATCTTCGAATACAATAAATTCTTCGAAAACTTTGAGTAGTAAGTACAATTCTCATTTCGTTTTATTCTCGATCGATATAATAGATAATCTTAGTCACTTTTTGTCTTAACTGAGGAAGGTTCAAAGAGATAATAGTTTTGCATTTACTTTTCTGTAGGTCCTTGAAATGCACATTCTGAAATGCCACTCTATTTATTTTTTATAATGCTAAAAAAAGGCGTATAGTTTTTGCCGCAAAATAAAAAGAGCGATTGCGATATGCCATTCTCCAATCATTCTTCAGGTATGGTGGTAAAAAATGCCCAAGGCGATAAGCTAGATGACTTTTGTATCGCTAGTTTGCACGAAAAATTGGGAACAATTCTTCCGCCCAAGATATCCTACAAAATCAACCGGGTCCCCAACTTCGCAGTTTTGTCAGCAACTTGTACGACAGGGTGCCAAATATTAATTTAAGCGTTAGTCTTCCCGTTATTTGTGCGACTATAAAGATATTTTTTGAATAAAAGCATGATCTTAAACGGTACAATTACAGAAAAAAGAAATAACAGAAGTCTTTGGATATCTTCAATCATATTTGAGAAAATTACACACTGCACAGCATCACACTGTTTCAAATACGAACGGCAATCCTTTAGAATCAGAAGACAACTGGAAAACTGAAAGCAACACTTCTGGGTTGTTACTGATGAACAAAATTTGATCGCTGGATCGGCTTAGTTCTTCAACATTGACATATGCCTCTCGAGCCGCGAAAAAAAACACTGCTTTTCTGTCTACAGGAACTCGATAGATATGTGAAGTTTCTGAACGCAGAAGTGGGAAGCAGCCTATATTTTGGTTGCACATTTCTGTTCTGTTCGGTAAAACAAAGCTTTTCTCAAGTCTTAAAAGGATTGAATAATTGAGCGAGCAGAACACCGTTTCGCGGTGTACTTTCGAATAGAACCCGGAAAATTTAATACAAGTTGGTAAGCCAAGGACAACATGAAGATCATAAAGATTAGGATGAAAACTCAACGACAAGCAAAGATTATGATGGCCTCAAATTTGAAATCTTGCTTCAGAAGGATTTAAAATGATGTAGCCAACAAGATCCAATCGTTTCGCTTATTTCTTTGTTTTTCAGTTACAGTTTTCAAGGTAAGCCCACATTCTCGTTTCTACACACCGTTCGACCACGAGACCAAGAGTGTTGTCCACAATCACGAGTCTCTCGAACTTTTTGCACAATCTTGCGTACATCAGTCGCAGTTGGTGCTTCATTTCGACCTAAACCTCTTTTGAAAAACCGCACTTTCTGGACTACCCAACACTCACTTTGGAAATAAGTTTTCAATGTTTACGTTCATAATAAAGTCATTTCGTTCGACAGAGGTAAGATAATGACTTTCTGTAAGTTTTCGAGCGAGAAACAGCTCTTAGTGTCAATTGTCAAACTAACCTATAATTTGAGAAGAAACTATGTACTAATATCACATTTGTTTTTATTTATTGACTTAAAATGCGGATTTTTGAAGAAAGAAAAGGCTATTGCCGTGTTGCTTTAACTTAGGTGAGTTTAAAAATATTTTATTGTTCCAAGAGTAAATACACTGCTATAAAAAGCACTTTATCGCTTTAGCCGTTCGGAGACTTCAAATATTTGTAGGTCTCTTCCATTTTTTATAAAGTATGGTTGAGAGAAATGCGCTAGGCCCTGGGGCTCCCTGAGCGCTGAGCTCGATTTTACCGAAAAATGTTCTAATGTTTTCAACTGTAAAAGTATCAAGAGCCACCCGAATTTGACAAGTTGACAAATAAATAAAAATCTGCATGAGAAGTTTGAATGTTTGTTGTTAGATAGTTAAGAATGTCAAACTTGACATTTTTTTTTGGTAAGCTTTTGGTAGTTTTTAAAAAGTTTTCGTACAATTACTGATCGTTTTCTAACTATGTTTACTCTTGTCGATTTAAAAACCACGAGAAAGACAAAAAAGTGACTGTTTGTTGCCGTTTACACGCTGACGTTTCATTGATGGCTAGTTTTAACTTGTACACAAAACTTGGTCAAAGCTTAGTTAGTAAATGCATCCTAGGTCGAAAGTTATATATTTCAGTCATATGGTGGATAGTTTGATAGATGTGAATAAATAAATAAATAGGATGGCGCAACAGAGCGAGGAGCCCCAGGGCCTAGCGCATTTCTCACAACCATGCCTTGTAAGGGAATTGGGGGGACCTACAATTTTGGGCCGGTTCCGAACGGCTAATCGAGAACGCGGTTTTCATGGCAATGAATACTAACGGAGGACTTGCCAATTCCACGCAAAATGCGATACCCGAGGAAAAAACATTATTGCCTCTGTTGGGATTCGAATGACGAACCTCTGGATTAACAGGCGGACATGATAGATAGGTGATAGATAGATGATAGATGTGAGATGATGACAATTTACTGTCAAAATGGCGATGGACCTTGTAGCCTCCGAAAAACCAGGACACCACTTCGCAAGAGAAAGGTTAAATAATTAATTTTAAATCAACTGATGGCAAAATGACTGTCTTGGCTTAATTCTACGCACTTCCTATCTATACACTTTCGATAAAGTGAAAGACGAGCGCTATCGAGCCATGCTGACCGATTTTTTCTTCCCGAAAATTAATCAGCTAAACATTGACAAATGACAACATTTCATTCCAATGGTGGTCCTGTAAACTGGCCCCCTCGTTTATGCCTCTCGACTATTTTCTGGGATTATGTATCATCGTCATGAACTATTGACTTATAACGGGTGATTTTTTAAGAGGTTTAGAACTTTTTTTAAAAATTCGAAAAAATGAATGAAATATTTATTTGGATCGATAGTTTGAACCTTGCAATTTTATGTTTAAAGATAATTTCATGCAAATGTTGACCGCGGCTGCGTCTCAGGTAGCCCATCCGCTGAGTCCAATTTTGGCATACTCTTTCACACATATCGGGCGGTATCTCACGAATGAATGCATGGATGTTGGCTTCCAGTGCGTCAATCGAAGCGGGCTTGTCCCTATAGACATTAGCCTTGACATACCCCCACAAAAAATAGTCTAATGGTGTCAAATCGCACGATCTAGGCGGCCAATTGACCGGCCCGAAACGTGAAATTACTGTTCCGACCATAAAATAGTAGCAGCGCGCGATGAACATTTCGAACCGAGCACGAATTTTGATAGTAAAATTCAATAATTTGCAAGCGTTGTTCATTTGTAAGACGATCCATGGTTAAATTGCAAACCAAACTATATTTGCTTAAACATATAAAAAAAAGCTCAAGTTTGCTTACCTAAACCTGCACACATAAAATTAACGCAATTAATACAATTAAGGGTTAAATGAAAATATTTGAACATTTGAAAACCAAAACCACTTGTTGAAATAATATGACAACAGTCAACAGTAAAAATGTGAATATACAAATACAAGCTGTCTGAATTGCAAGGTTATTACTTTTTCTCTCAATTTTATTTAGTAATCAATCAAACTACAAAAAGAAACGCTTTCTATTCATTTGTCATATCTTAAAGTCTTACACCAACGTTGTTTCAAAGCACAAATTAAGAACACATAAAGTGTAATTTGATTGTATGGCACCGGCGGCGGCGACGTTTATTTCAATAAAAACAATAAAATCCCAGCAGTAGGTGTTTTAATTCAATTTCGTTCAATCTACCATAGAAGTCTCGACTCCAAGAATTTCTCTAAAAAAAATCATTTTTCAAATGTTATTTATCTGTTTTTAACTTCTCTTCTAATAGAAACTTTGTAGACTCTGAAGATACATACGACCGACATGAGTTGGCGTACATTGGTGTCATTCCATTATACATATTGGCATTGTACAAAATTCTAGACACTCAATCACCAACTACGTGAGTTTGAGGTATTTTATTGATTCCAAACGTCAGGTGCCATTCTTTACAAACTGAAATGTGTTGGCGCACCAGATTGTATATCCTTAACTCATTGATAACAACTGCAAGCACTTTCTACACTCTCGACAACTAGTTTGAAAAGAGGATGGCAAAAGTACTATGCGATGAAGAACTATTATACCACCGCAGATGTTATCTGGAATTTGAAAACTTATAACAGCCACTACAACCGCAAACGTGGAGCTCTCCTCCATAACACTGATGAAAATCAATAAAAAAAAAAACTTGTTCATTAAAAATAAATGCATCCACGGATGGTGACTATAATCAATATTCATGAGTTTTGCACAGTAGGCACATTACACGTACCTACAAAAGACCCACAACGATGATAAGGAAAAACAAAAAAATAGGTTAAGTTTGTTAGAAAAGACTCCTTCTTTGGAAAGCAAATTTAAAGCGATTTTAAATTTGATCACGTCTTTGTAAATTAAATCAATGTCTCATAACTTTACAAATAACAAAAGCGGGGGTATTTGAAAATGCCACATTGAAATGAAAGCAAATGAGGGGTTGTTGTCTTTGGCAGGTACAAACAAGGATAGGGTTTAAAAGGGTGTCGTACAGAATCTCCAAAAAAAAAAATCCCCATCGATCAAAATCCCCAAAATTTTTTATCCACCTAGCTAATATCCCCATTGAGATAATGCACATCGATGAAATCCACACCTAAACAATCTTTTTTGTCAAAATCCCCACGAAATCTCCAAATCCCCAGAGTCTGTGTACATATAAATTATGTGCATTTAGTTTTCAGAAAAATATCTCTCTTTCGTTGTTTTTGTAATTAATAAATGATAACGATTTACAGTTTCTTAACAACAAATTACTATAAATGCATGATTGCATCCTCTTTTACTCTTGTTTACGTATTCATGGTACGCACACGCAGTGATCTATCTTAGTTTCGTAGTGCAGCGTTTTTTTTGTTTTTGTTTTTTTTTTTGAGAATAAAAGTTGAAATGGATAATAACATTACTGTTTGCAAATCCAATAAAGGTGGAAGAAAGTTATTCATAAATGGATATGGTTATCATTACATTTGCTGTAATACATAAACCTAATATCCCCAAAACAAATATATTCAAGTAGTGAATCATGCGATCAAATCGCGCGCGCGATTTGATCGCATGATTCACTACTTGAATATATTTGTTTTGGGGATATTGGGCTTGTAGATTCTCTCTTTGTGGATTTTGGGAGTTGGGGATTTTCGTTTGGGGATTTTGCGTTTGGGGATTTTCGTTTGGGGCTTTTGTTTTGGGGCAAACGTTACCAACCCGGTTTAAAAATGTATCTTTTAAAGGGCAGGAGAAGTGTGTTATGAAAAACTTTTATAAACATTACACCGGTAGTATAGGTTGAAACATACATTTCAAAGTAATTTCGGAAAAACCACCAACTATCATAACCATAATGTCCTATTTTCAGCTTTGGCATATTTTTGCTGGTTATGAATATCTATGTGGGTTAGCATCTGAATATGATGCAAAGTAGGCAGTAGAAACTTCAAAGCAATAATCCTGCCATTGAATGTACATTGTACACTGAAAAGAGTAAGGGGTAACTATTTACACAAGAAAAGAGAGGTGTAATGTTGAGAAGAGCCTTAGGTATTTCCACTTAACTCCATGTCTATGAGGGTATGTGTACTTTAAACTAAGTGAAAGACCACCACTCGAGGTAAATTGCTGGATTTGTTATTTAAAAAGACGGACGTTTGTTAAATGGGTTCCTTTGTTTCTATGAAGAAAGGTACATTTCCCTCAGAGGAAACTTTTAGTTTTTTTTTTTTTTAAATTAGATTGATGACAGTAAAATACATCCTATCACATGGTGAAACATGCCAATACTCGCCTAGAAAAGTTAAGCAGATTTTGACTGTCACTGTACCTGACATGGGGGTGTTGAGGCAAGAATGTTCTTTGTTTCTTTTCAACAAAAAAAAAAGGGTTTTGACGTATAAATCAGTTACTGTATACGAAAACACTTTAGCTCTAGTTTAATCTGCTTTTGATTCTTATTGAGTGTGACGTGTGCTCTTGTTTTTTTTAACGATGCAAAGAGCTACTGAAAAATTGATTTGGGGCTTAGTGAAGAAATAGAAAAAGCTCGTTCCGGCGTAGTCATTACCAATTCAGTCATTTTAATAAACAACAACTTAAAGGAGTTTATACTTGGTTATTCCACTTGTGTTGGTACACGTGGTATTTTTCTGTATGCATGTTTTTCAATCGAACATAGATTTATATATTCTATTTATTTTTTAATGATATGCTGAAAAAAATTACGCAGGAGCGCTGGTGGTTGTTATACTCATCTGCCAATTTTAAACAGCTAAGGGGTTAGGTATAATGAATATATTTATGTTCATATTTTTGTGGTGAAGAAACAAAACATCATTGAACACGTACTACAACTGTTTTCAAATAAACTAACTTTTCAAAGTCCAGTCCAAGTTCCCAACGAGAAATATTGTTAGCGTTTATTTGAACATTTTCTATTCTATTCGTTCCAATGTTGTATCTAATAAGGATTCCAAATAATACAACAACAATCCAAATGTTGAAAATCAACTTCCAGAAGTCGGAAGCAAGTGTGTTTAGAACCTCGTTGTCTGGAGCCTCATGGGATACGAGAAAAAACTGTCGAATTCTGGTGATCGCTGATTTAAGTGGTCACCCACTGCTGAGATCAGTTTCTATATTTTAACAAACAAATTGACGTGTTCTGGCTTCTCGCCAGGAATAAATGTACTTTATACTGTTTTTGAGCAGAGAACTTGGTAGTAAAGTGAAAGTGATTTACAACATGGCCCTTACGGAGTTATCCCATGTGACGGTCTGTTTTTGAAAGATATTTTAGGATTTTTTTTCTACGACTATTAAATAGATAGAGCCTTAAGTTTTTTATCGCTTATTGTTAACATATATATCAAAAAAATAAAATTGCACTTCCTCCAGAATTGCGTTTGATTGGATAATCAGAAGCAAAAAAAAAATAAATATAGTAGCGTTTTAATCTGTAAGCTTAAATGCATGGAATGAACTCACATCAAATAAATATAAAAAAAAAATGTTTGATTGAAAACAGTTCATTTCATGCGTTTACATGTGCTGAGTTTAGCTTTCAAGTTTCAAGTCATTCGGTCAAGCCGTTTGTTAAGATACGATGGAAGAAAGTTTGAAAAACATGATTTTGAGAAAAAAGGTTTTAAAGCTTCAAGTACGCTTAAAACAGCTCCGAACAGCTGCTTCTTCTTACTGCTGTATCTTTAAAATGATTTCGAATTTTTAAAAATCACTTTACTTGCGTATGTTAAGAAATCAAATTGTGAAAAAATTGATTTTTTTTAGCCCAAAACATCGGATGACTCTTTTGAAAGGTAAATAATTGTTTATGGGTGTCCGTCCTGTTTTGTTCAATGTCCCAAACGGAAAAAAACCGACAGTGACAGCGTAACTGCCTTGGATTGCACAGTACACCATTTCTGCTAAACTGCCCCGCATCTGTCCAGAATATATTGCCAAAGTAATTGTGTTCTGGTGGTTCATTCCTCAGCAGTAGCGTTTCTTCAGAATTTAGCCTTCAATAACTTATCATTTGTTGATAACTCTTCCACAGCGGTGAAATTGTGTGGGTGAAGAGAAGGCCATTGTTATTATTAATAACTTATTAATTACAGCCTACACTTTACTGCGGGACACTGCAGGCAAAGTCGCTATCTTTGAAGGATTACGTGTCGTACTAGATATAAATTCGTTCGTCAGTATTTGTTGACCAAGCGAATGACCTTTCTCTCATTCTATACTCCAGTACTCTATGTTCCATACAATGAAGTCTTGAAAAAAGCATATGATGGTGGCATCTTCTATTGGGATACCTTTCGGCACACGACTGATACCATCCGCTAACTGCTTGAACAGAATGGCGTAGCTGTAGCTGTAGTACGCCGCGCTGTCAAATCAAAAATCAGAATGCAGCTGAGGAATATAGCAAAGTTCGTCCACAATGGTGTAGCACAAGATGTAAATTTTGCCGAGCCATTTTGCTTTTTTTTGTTTTGTTTTTTTTTTTTTTTTTTTTGTGAAACGTCAAAATGTAGCTGAGTCAACTTGTACTACAGCTACAGCTACCGCTACAGCTACTACTACACATTGTGTTCACTCTTATGGCATTTGCTTACTTTCGACTTTGACAGCGCGGCGTACTACAGCTGTAGCTACACCATTCTGTAGCCATAACATTGTTTTGCATTGATGGATTGACATGTAAAATTTAAACAGCTTTTCAAAACAATGGTAAAAAACTTTTGCTGATATTACAAAGCTTTTCTTATTGGCTTCAAGAGGTCAGCTTTTTGGATTATGTATTCCAATAAATAAGGCATTTATCTAATCCACATTCGTTTTTCTTAAAAAAACGGTTTATATTTAGCTGGCTAAAAATGGAAAAATCTGCTCAGAGAATAAAATTCGACCGGGGGAGAATTCAAAAAATGATTTTTCGGAAAACATACCTTTAATTTTTTCGTTCAATTTTCTATGTTTGATGTTGCAACGTTGATTATTAAAGAAAAAATTACCCTTAACAAGGTAAAATTTTGTTAAAAATTTATTTAAACAAAAGGAATTTGGTTTTTTTTTCAAAATTTGAATTTTGAAACTCCATTACTCAAAAACTACTCACTTGAACTTGAAATAAAATGTAAATTGAAGAACAAAATTTTAGCTTTCAAGAGTACTTTATAGTATGTGGTAGTAAAATGTTTAGTTGATTCTTAATAAAATTAAGTCAATTTCTTATAAAATTGCCCTTCCCACCTAAACAATGTGATAAAGACCCCCTACCATACGATTTTTTTCTTGTCTTGTCAAACTATCCGACCTAAGCTTTTGTCGCAATCTTAAGCAAATCACCCTGTAGAATGTAGAAACGCTTCTCAATGGATTTGTTCATTCATGTATCATGTTGTATGACATGGATAATACAGATTGGCTGTCTTGCTAATCTACAGCGTCTACCGAAAGTTAGTGGAGCGGTGAGACGCGGCGGCTTCTTCATGACATGACGTCACCGCACTTGGCGGATGTTGAAGAGCTCCTTCGAGTCAGTAGGTCGAATGTGGTCGTTTTGCTTTCATTTCAATAAATAGGGTGGCAAATTAGTAAGGAATATAAAGGACCTAAAAATGTTTGCCGATTCCGAACGGCTTCTGAATTCTTTCGGAAGACTTGCAAAATTCCTCGCGAAAAGCGATACCCGTGGAAAAACAATTAGATTTTTCTGGGGTTCGAAAGCCAAGGTTAATACAATCTGATTAGATAATATCGATTAAGCATCCCTCTTCAAGCTAAAAAAAAAAAAAGATTAGGTGTGTAGATAAAATCTTACTATCCAAAAGAGCCGTGTTGGTAAAGTGGTAATGGTAAGTTTATAAATAAAATAATGGCACATCAAGTGAAAATGCGCTTCTTGTGGCAGTGTAATTATTGAAAGTGTCTATATACACCCAAGTTGCAGGCCATGTAGGTTTCAATCGAGTCATTCGAGGTTTTTTATTCTAGCTTTGTATAGGTACACTAGACTTACACTGAAAGCGATATCACTATCAGCCCTATTATGGTAACAGATGGGAACGAAATTCTTTCCGATTTGTACGAAATGTAAGATATTTGTATTATGGTAACGTTTCCGATTGCTTAATCGGACATAATCTCCGAAAAGAACGAAACAATGCGATGAAAATGTCAAACTTACAGCAACGCGTTTAGAATTCATGCGATGCATGGCGATTAAATGTGAAAAGGGTTGGAACGCATTCGGAATTCATGCGATGCATGCCGATTTCTTGGTTTTCTGTTCTATCCGATGTCTAGGACATCAAAGTAGTCGCGGAAGGGTTGTACGTAACAAAAACAGACAGAAAGAGAACAATGTAAACATTTTCATTCATTTTTTTCTGTTATTATTTCTTTCAGAAAAAAAAAGAAACAAAAACAAACTCAGTGCAATATCAAAGGTTGGTTGAGTTAATGCAAACCAAAACTGATATTGCCATAAATTTCACAAACCGGCAGCCTGAGGAGATAAACGTCGTTACGCGTCAGTGTTTCCTTTACGAATGGATACCATAAACAAAACAAATGTTACGGTCGGAACTTCTCTACGATCGTAGGTTTCTCCGATCTGTTATCATAATAGGGCTGTATAACAGAAAGATTAAAGTGATGCCAGATAGTACTTTTCTATTCTATTTTAAAAATCATCGATCGATGACTTTTCAATGTTCTTCTCAACTCGAGGGAAGTTAGTGATACCATCACAAATTTTCTAAGTATTTTCTTTTTTGAATACGTAACATTACACTTCCATTTGCGAGAGCTATGTTTTTAGTTTTATGATTGAAATGCAGAGTTAAAATAATTTAGCAATTCCGGACATGGCTTTCGCTTGGTAAAAGCGGAAAAGATATTTTGAGTTAGTCTAGTAATTTTATGCCACGCTAAAATGACAACGCTCAAATAACTCGATAGAATGCATATTGATGAAGCGCAAATAAATACTTCCAATATTACTTTAGACAGACTTGCCAAATCCGCCCGAAAGGCGATCCCAGTGGATGTTTTTGGGATTCAAAACTCAAACTCAAACTTAATTGGTTTTCACTTTCGATCGAATTTTTCTTCTCTTATCTTATTGTTAAGCACAGTTCAAGAATATATGTCCCTAAAATTTTAAGCCGATCCAAGCGAAAAACTTGAAGTTATTGTCTTACTGGTCTCCTGTCCTCAAACATTTTTCACAAAACTACTTTGTTAAAGTACTTGATTGATATTTTTCAAACTTTGTATACATTTTTGTGTACATTTTCTTGACATAAAATACCTTACCCCTACTTTAAGTCAATTTTTTTTTTTTCTTTAAAAGTGTTTCCTACCCACAAAATATCTGAATTTTTGGTGAAAAATAGCAGTTTCTACTTTAGATGACCACCAGCAGTTTTTAAATGAAAGAAATTATAAGAGAACGTTGGAAGATTTGATAGTAATTTAACTAAATTAAAACAATTTTACATTTGTGTGTGTGTGTGGCGAATGCCTTAATATTTCTGTATGATAAGAATATACGCATGATATATATGCGAAAAGTTGCGAATAAAATTAACCAATGCATACTTGAAATTCAAAATACGCTGAAAGCCCGAACACCCTTCTCCCTCCTAAGGCGAACTCCTTTTGTAAAAATGTTCATTGGTCATAATAAAGCAACAAGGTATTATTTTCCATCAATTTCATTATGAAATACTAACCCTAAGAGCCCATTAATTTTCCCAATCATTAGATCCTCTTATCGCTAGGCAAAATTAAAATCTCATTTCAACTGAAATAGATCTGTTTTCCTGGCAACACGTCCAAGTTTTTGAGATTTGATTTATACTTCTCCGATAGACGACAAGCAACTAGGAGAAATTCTTCAACAAGGACGTGTACTTAATTTTCTGGATAAGTGTTCGTTAAACTATACTTTCAGACAGTGAGGATTGACATCATTGAAAGCTCAAAAGAAAATCACATGACGGTACACATAGACAAGATTTT
This sequence comes from Melanostoma mellinum, assembly GCA_914767635.1. Lineage (NCBI taxonomy): Eukaryota > Metazoa > Arthropoda > Insecta > Diptera > Syrphidae > Melanostoma > Melanostoma mellinum. The sequence continues at coordinate 194,810,047 of OU612058.1, read as the reverse complement.
CATTCCTAGCCACAACACAAACGCGTCACACTGTCTGAAGAAAAAGAAAACATGAATGAAAATCTTTTATTGAGCAGTGGCTATGCAAATAACGATAGATGTGTACTTGAGCACATAAAGACAGCAAAATATAGATACAGCGTTCATTGTTCAGTCAAGATTTGCAGATAGCAATGTTGGCTATCAGTCTAAAAAGTTTTTTTTTTTGCTTTTTTTTGTGTAGACAGCCAACTGTTATCTTCGTCTTAACTGTATGGGCTTGTTTATTGGAAGAATCATAAGAAGCAATGGGTGGTACAATGTTTCTGCAAAATGCCAAAGCACGCCTTAGTCAATTATTCTTAATGTTTTCGGTAGATTTGTCGATGGTGAGTAATTCAGTTGGTTCACATACGGTGCTGCTGAAATTTCAGCAATTTGGAGGCAGAACGGCAACCTGTTATTCATTTACTTTATGAGAATCATTTCGATGCTTATTTTCTTTATTTTTTTAGAAATAAGCAATTTGAATGCAAAAAGAACGCAAATTCACAATCATCAATTGCTCAGAAAAGATGTTCCTAGAACTGGAACATAAATATTCGGAGTTTTCATTTTTTAAAAGGTAATGAAGATGTTCGCAAACCAATTAAAATTGCTCATTCTGCGGAAAAATATCATCAATAACACGCTCTGAAAATACAAGTTAAATAATATAATCAGTTTTGTGCTAAAATCCAATGAATGTTTATTTACACTAACGCTGCGTGAACACAAGCGTTTCCTAAAAATATTTTTTAAAAAAGCCCCTCAGCCGGGTCATCGTTTTTTCTTCAATTAACCTAATTTCGTCACGAACGACACGTACCGTCTGAAGGACGTGTTCAAAAATAGAAGGGAGAACAAACTGACAAGAGAAACTAGAAATTTTCAAAACATTTACAGATTAAAGTTTATTTCCAATGCAAACTTCAGCCATTTTTTTTTTTGGACCAGCAGCGATCAGATCCCATAAATAAATCATCTCAATTGAAAAAATTAAAATCTGTTGATAGAAAGGTTCCAGTGCACTCACTTATATTGGGAATGATGAAAGCATTTTCCATTTTACGTGCACCATATTCCATTTGTATTGTCACGATTCATGAAGCAACTTTGCGTGTTTGTATTATTTGCGAGATCTATTTTTGGAAACCTTATTACGCTTTTGAATAAGACAGATATCCATATTTGTTTGTAGTTTCAATTATCTCTTTAGTCATATTTTGACAGAACCGATAAATGGGGTTTATTATATGTAAATTGAAATCTAATTCATGTCTTTTATCAGTTCAGCACTTGGTAAGAAGGCTGTTGTCAATCAAACAAGCAAATATCACTCAATAGTCTAAAAGGGCGAAATTAGAGCAATAAGAGCTAAGCTTTTTTTTGTTTTTATGTTGTGTTCACATGAGATCGTCAATGACGTCAAAAACTAAATTACGTATTGCTTTGGACCTTATGAATTATGAAAACAAAAAATTGGTTTTAATCTTAAACACTTAACGAGAGCTAAGATAAAGGCCTTTACCATAAATCGCTGTTGATAGCGGTTCACCAAGGTTTGCATGGAAAGTGAGTAAGATTCAAGTTTTCATTAGAATTGGCGCTTTTATCGTTTATTACAGTTCAACAGAAACATAAATTTGGGGCGCCACGTCATACGATGGCGTTAAGTTGGTATTAAATTAGGAGTGCGTGACTGACCATCACAACGTGAGAAAATTTTTAACACAGTGCATTATACGTACATATTTAAAAAAAAAAAGTCCGCGCGACTATTAAAACTTTATGGTTGATATTCATTACAAATTTTCATTTTCTAACCACATGAGGGGAGGGGGGTGTAAATTTTTTGAAGCATGTGGGTGAGCGCCACCTATTTGCACTTGTAGGATGTTGTGGGTGATGTGGTACCCGTGGAGTGATGGTTAGCTTTAACATGTTTACTTACCAACCCAGAGGTTCGCGGTTCGAGTCCCAACAGAGGCAAAGACGTTTTTCAAAGGGTACCTATAGCCTCTCGCGAGGAATTGGCAAGTCCTCCGTTGAAAAATTCATTGCCATGAAAAGCGCTTTCTTGATAAGCCGTCCGGAACCCGCAGAAAACTGATAAAATAAAAAATAAATAGGGTGGCGCAACAGAGCGAGGAGCCCCTGGGCCTAGCACATTTCTCACAACCATGCCTTGTCAGGGAATGAAGGGGACCTACAATTTTTCGCCGGTTCCGAACGGCTAATTGAGAATGCGCTTTTCATGGCAATGAATTTACTAACGGAGGACTTGCCAATTCCTGGCAAAAGGCGATACCCGTGGAAAAACATTTTTGCATTTTGCCTCTGCTGGGATTCGAACCTCGAACCTCTGGGTTAGCAGGTGGACATGCTAACCATTACGCTACGGGTACCAAAGAAAACTGATGGTCCCCTCCATTTCCGGGCAAGGTATGGTTGTGAGAAATGCGCTAGCCTATGAGGCTCGCTCTATTGCGCCACCCTATTTAAGTTATTTATTTATTTACTTTAGGTTGTTATGAGAGCCAACCCCCAGCACCTTCAACTTTCCCCTCTCCCCCAAACAACTCATGTGCTGATGAATTAAATTTTTTAAATTCAGCAATTGTTCTCACCTGGGGTGTAACTTTTTTAAAGGGGTTGGGTGAGCGCCACGTTGTGGGGGGTACCCTCCACCACCTCCAACTTTTCCCTACCCCCTCCAAGAGTGGGGTTGATAATCCCACATTAACCACATTTTCTAAGAAGAGCAAATCGAATTATTTCACTCTCATTCCATCGGGGCGGGGTAAGTACTGATTTTATCGCTGCTATCAGCGTCAAAATAACATATGATTTAAAAAGAAACCACGGGAAAACCAACCCTGTCTAAGAAATGCATTGTAAGTTGTTTGTGGCAGTTTTTTTTGTTTCGTGTGAAAATTTTTGCTTGAAAAAACAAAATGGCGGACGGATGATGAAGGTTTTTATTTTGATTCTGAATTTATCGTAAAAAAAACCAATACAAAACAATCATTTCTCAAGGGGGTCTTCTAAGTTCGCGTTTCTAAACAAAATCGAATAGCAAAACAAAAATGTTTTAAATGTTAAAAAATTTTACTAATCTTTTCATTTATTAGATTAAAAAAAAATACGTGAATTATCTCGACTACAAAACACACCAATCTAAACACAAAAAGGAGCACGCTTAATGAAGGATTTATTCGAAAACATCTTGGTTCAAACACCACCGACCTCCTTATCCAGTCCCAGCCACACTTTTACTGTTGTTGGCACGATGTCAACGGAACTATCGAAGATATTAAAAATTTGTAAATTGTTTCGAGTTCAAAAATACGAAATTAATATGAAAAGAAATATTGTCTTATCATATTTTTTTACATTTTTTAACAAAAAGCTTTTTTAAGTTAGAAAAACAAGGTAGAACAGCAATTCTGCTGATTTCAAAATCTTCCAAAAAAACCTGTGTCTAATCGTAGTCGGATTGGAAAAGTAGAACAATATATTTGTTTTCATGTTTTAAGGTTCTGAAGATGAGAAGTGCCACAAAGTCTACTATGTCGCGTCGGCAGAGGTTGGTTTAAAGACTCGTCAAAGCCAAAATAACGAAAAAATAGTTTTTTGTTAATTCATTTTAATAATGTACTAATTAAATGAAAAAGTACGCCCGAAACTCAGGCGCTTAGGTAAATGACCCTACTAGATGAAGCCAGTTGGACCTAACAAAGACAATTTTAATAAATCAAAAAAAAAATCGTCTTGTTCTTCTTTTTTCAGCACTTATTGTTGAATGAAATCTAAAAAAATAACTATTCTGTGAAGAAGAAATCACGGCCTTCAAACATATAAAACATCAGTCAGTTGTATTCAGAAAGAAAGCACAAATTTTGTCATCTTCAAATTGTAAATTAAAACAAATAAATTTGTTTTAACAATTTATGTAAGTATAAAAAATCAAAAAAGGAATTGTTGTTTCGAAGAGAGCTGATTTTCCAATATCACTAGATTTTTCGTAATGCGAAATTTTTCCCAAAACATTTTTGAAGTGGTCATTCTCATTAAGGAAAATTAATTTCCAATGTTTTGACTTTATTTAAACAAGAAAAGTAATAGAAATTTCAATTAAAATAAAAATGGTGATGATGATGATGAGAAAAATGATGTGTCAGACCTTGAGTCTAGTAGCGCAGTTCACACTGTTCAATTAGTTGGACTGACTTCGTTTGATGAATGTTTGGTGTTCGGATGTATGTAGTTTGCGTTCAGACTTATCAGACTTTTCGTTCAACATTATGTCATATATTCCCCCGCTCCGTTCTACTTTAAAATTTTCAAAAATATTTGAAAATCGTCCAACAAGTTGGCCAAGCGGTCGTTTAAGAATTACATTATCCAACATTGGTCAATCGAACCAAAGTCGGTCCAACTTATTGTACAGTGCGAACTCCGTTTTCAAAATAAATGCTGCATATTTTAATAAGTAAACATAAAACTAAAAGGCTCTTTTAAATTTAATTGAAACAGAATTCTTGCAACACAAATCAAGACTCCACTCTGCATTTTTAAGCTTCGTTACATGTTTATATTAGGTCAGGAAGAAGCGAAGCAGTAAAAAAATTCGATTTGTGGTGTAAAAAGAAAAACACGCGTGAATTTTGATTTTTTTTTTTTTTGATTTTTTATTTTTGGATTTGGAAACCGAACGACCTCAAATAAAAAAAAAAACAGATGTCTCTTCTCTTGAAATAGTATCGTGTTGAAAAAGTTTTATTTGCTTGATTAATTTAGACAAAATAAAAATTTACTACAATCCATTGGTACAAATTTTTGCATGAAGTAAATAGTTGAATTAATAAAATTTGATTATGAAAAAGCTTAACAACTACATTGGTCTCAATGCAATAGGTTGACGAAATATAATAACAGTAAATGATAAACATCTTGATATAAAATTTTGAAAAATCTACAAAATTACTAGCTAACGCAGAGAAAATTGAACGGATGAAAAGTAATCGTGATGTCATAGGTGCTTTGGCGAACACTGAAATAGAAGTGGCAAAAATGAAGGCAAAATGAACTATATGGTGTCATCAAACAGGGACAGAGAACATTGTATAATTCGACAAAACAGTGCCTACATCAAACGAAAAACCAATTGCCAATCACTACTACTTTGAGTTAGAAAAGCAATTGAGAAATATAACTTTCTCTAGAAAAACCAAAACCTTCTCATCCCGATTGTGCTACGTCGCGTCGAGGAAGCATGGACTTTATCTAAAGAGGAGGATGAGGAAACCTTTGAATTTTACAAAAGAAAAATACTCCGATTAATCTTTCTCACTTAGATGAAGACAATGAGTAAAAAGAAGAAGATTCAACAAAGAACTGTATGAGCTGTACTCCGATATGGGTATAGCTAGAAGAGTACAAATTGCGAAACTACTATGGTTGGAAAATTTAAAGCGGATGATGGACAACTAAGCTCCGGCTTGAGTTTTCTAAAGCACATTGCAGGAAAATCCCGGGAGGGGAAGAACTCGTCTCGTTGCCGTCGTCAAAAAGACCTTAACCGACTTAGAGTGCAAAACTGAAGAGTGCTAGTTCAAAATCAAAATGTTATTTGAGGATTATGTTCACCAACTTTTATTAATATGTATTAGTTGATTGATTTTTTATAGAATGTATTTTTTGATTGTAGATATTTTTTCCGTAGAAATCATCAAACAGCAGTCAGACATTTATCAAGCTCTTGGTGTAAACATATACTGTCCCTGTCCCTGTCCATCTATCATCGTAAACGATCGGAATTAAATTTTCTACCATTTGTACGAAATGTAAGATACGAGTATTTGCCAATGATGGTAAGCATCCTGATCAATTAATCGTACGTGTTTTCAAAAAAATATTAAAATGTAAGCTTCTTTTCGATTGTCTCCCAAATCAAATAGAGACTTGCGAACATCAAGAAAAGAGTAAGTCTCATCGTCGGAATTCAGAATTCTTTGTATAAATAAATATCCCAAAAAGTATGAAATTTCTTGCTTCCGCCCTTTAATATTAATAAATAGTTTTTGAAAATTCGTTTATCACCGATTTTCCAAAAGTAATCTTTTCTATGAGAGAATGTTAAATAAAGGGACGTTCCGTTGTCGGCAAAAGTGAAAAGCTTCACACCGAGAAAAGGATTTCTTTTTACATATTTATTTCAACTCAAAGGGTATTCCACAGAGAATCCCAGCTATCGGTTTTCTCGTTTAACTTTTCATACTCCAGAGACAATTTGAACAGTGACCTCGGTTCATAAACGTCACGTCTGTATACATTGCACAAATTCAACGATTTAGCTTTGCAATTTATTTATTTTTCTCTATTCATGTCTCTTGGCACGGCTTAGTTCATTGCTCTTGTGGATCTGAAAATTTCATTCAACCACCCACTGGCTTCGCCTTAGTAAGCGATATCTCGCATTAAAGATAATTGAGTTATCTGAACAGAAGCCAAATTGTCTTCAATAGGTTAATCAACTGTATCATTATTCTGAATGGGACGGAAAGTGTCCTGGAGTTTCGGAGAAATATAAATAGGTGCACATGAATGTGTATCTAGGTTCGTGTACATTAAGCATGCTTTTGTTGCGATTCATATTTAGAGATGTGATAAAGGCAGAAGGATATACTCATTAGTACACAGCAATGCAATTAGTACTGCTTTAATCCATGTGAATGGCCAAATAATTGCAATTCCAGTTTAGATTCTTATTTTAATGGCCGAATAAAAATGAAAAAGTTCTTTCTCTGAGTACTATGTGAATATAAAAGTTGTTAATTGACACAACAACTGAAAACCACCAAAGAATGTCTGATAATTTATTTCAAAATTTTCCATTGAAACAAAACAAATTCCTCGAATAAAAGATAAATGAGAAATTTTATTGGATTTTTATTGAGTGGAAAGAGCTAAAAAGGGTCTGGTATTGATTGATGAAAAGACTTTTTTGAAAATTAATTGAAAGATCGTGTTATATTATTGACGATCATAGAATTTATCATGAGGGTAGGTTATTAAGTATCAATGAAGGGCAATTAATGTGTCTGGGTAAAGAAAATTGTATTGATGATTGCCAATGCAAAATTAAACCTTTAATGACTGCGAGTTCAGTTCAAAATAAACATTTTAACCAATTAGTTTTATTATATATTTCTTTTTCACTTTATAGTGGAATTGAAATTATTATATATTAACTACTATTAAGACTATTAAGTGCGAGGTTGAGATTTCTCGATCGCTGGATCGAATCGATACTATACAGGAAGCTTATGTAACCTATCACTCGATCCGGTGTAGTAGAAACCTGAATCGAAATTTCATTCCAATTCCATTCGATTGCTCGATCCGGTAATGGAAACGGGGTAAATAATATCCAAACTACACTATTTCAAATCTATCACTTTTTGCATAAAATCAGCAACTCCCTAAAAGTGATATATTATGTACTACCATGAAAAGTGTTTTTTCACTTTCTCACTCACTGTTTGAAATCGATAGATTCTTTCCACTACTCATAAGAATGGTTGAGGGAAAAGTAAATCAACAGTACATACCTTAAATCCAAACAAAAAAACTTCAACTCAATCTTTCAAATTTGTGAATTCTGTTTCTTTACACAAACAAGTGTAAATTTTGTGAATCACATTCATCTCATGAATTACATATAAATACAAATACGCACAGACAAGGATCCTATTAAATTCGGGAATATTTCCATGTGGTACCCGTAGTGGTTGGCATGTCTGTCAAGGTTCAAGGTTCAAATTCCCGACGAGAGTAATTACACACTGCCATGAAAAACATTCATTATTTGTAGGTCCTTGGAATGCGTTAGGTCCTGAGGTTCCCATAGCTTTGTTGCGCCACACTATTTTATTTGAATTTAATATTTTCATATTAATTAAGAGTTTTTTCAATACCATTGCTATTTATTGTGCGACTAAAAAACCAATATGTGTCTGATTAAGGTAAATTTGTGTTCATTTCATTTGTTTTTTCAAAAATGAAATTTATTGAGCGGTTTGAACTGAGTGTTTTTTAACTTTGTTTGAGTTCTCACTAATATCTTCTGTTCTGTCAAAAGTTTAGCAAGCCTGTTAATATTGTTCATAGCTCAGATAATTAAAAAACAGTGTTCGCGACCTTTAAAAACATATTATGGTTTTTTTTTTTTGGGTGTTATACCAAAATAAAACGGAAATTAGGTTTGATAGTATTAATTTCTTCTATATTCAAGGCCAATTTTATGTCACTTTCCATTGGACGAAAAAAACCGTCCAGGAGCGTCCAGAAGCATTCTCAAACTGTTCCAATGGTGCAAAAAGATCGCTTCTCATGATTCTGAGTAGCGACAGCCGCTTCTCGATTTGAAGTGAGAATCGAATCAGAAGCACTAACACATGTTACTCAAATGTCAAAATGAAAAGTTTCTTCAAGGAATATTTTTTAAGAGCCATAGGTGTTTCACTCACACAAAGGAAATAACGTTAAACTGAATAGAAACAATTTTGGGTGTTCCATTGGCTTTTAAAATGAGTGCTTCCCCGAGTGAAACCAATGGAAAGCGCCATTACAAAAACTGTATAATTTTTCGACATCCATTTGGTTGAGACGTGTTATACATTCATGCTCTGTTAGCGTGTAACTACCAAAACACACTAACGAAAATAAAGACACGTCTAACTTTAGCGGCTTCCACAGACAAAGAAAGCAATAAATACAATTCAAAATTTTATCAGTTTTATCCAGAGCCGTAGCGAGGGTGTGGCGAGCGAGTCGCTTGCCTCGGACACCATCGCGGCGGCAAGTTTTTTTTCACGTTTTACAAGTCGATGGAATATCGTCATGAAGGCATTGAAAATTTCACTGAAAGGGCACTGCGTTGTGAGATGGTCTTCGAAGGCTAATGCAATAAAGCATTTGAATTATCAAATTACAGGATTACATGGAGTACTCAAAGATATTATCGCCAATTCAATCAATCCTGAGTTAAAATAGTCCTTTTAATAGTTTCTTTTTTTCTCGATGCGTGAAATCGGATTCTAGGTCAAATCGACTGCGTCACTGCAGGTTTGCAAGCGAAAAGTTTATTTGTGGAAAAAACTGCACACTTGATTTCTGAACATAAGAATTCACTGCAAGAACTTTTTGATACGGGATTTGAAGAAAATTTCATACGCGCATCCACACTGGCTGATACTCTTGGATTGAAAAGTGTTGGCGAACGATCAAGAAAGAAGAAGCGATTGGAGCTGGAGCCAAATTTGTCAGAAATGTAAAAACTCCGTATTAATTTCAACAACGCTGTCAATATTCTGATTACTGAAATGAGCTGGAGGCATGAGAAAATCATGGTGGTTTCTGATAATTCTGGATTTTCGTCTGGTGAGTCGTTGCAGAGAATGACCACTACTGAATTGAGAAAAACAGCAACTGATTTGGCATTGAAGTATAGAAAAGAAAAGTATAGGTTGAGTTCGTCGATGAGATTTCCGATTTTAAGGATGTAGTTTTGTCAATTTACTCGCATGAAGTCAAATCCGCCACGGTGTTGGAATTACATACTTCAATTGATCCGTGATTATAATTTGAGAAAATCGTACCCGAACGTCGATATTGCATTCCGAATTTTTTTTTGACAATGCCTGTAACTATAGCTACGTGTGAACGCAGCCTTAGCAAACTTAAACTCGTCAAAAGCTATCTGAGATCGACAATGAGTCATCGATCGAGTATGAAGTTACAAGTAAAATTAACTTTGATGATGTCATCGATGGGGGGAGGCGCAAATTCTTGAATTCGTCACGGGCGCCAGAGAGGCTCGCTACGGCTCTGGTTTTATCATACTTCAAGGGCATGTATACCAACATAACAAAAAAAAATTTGACGATTAATCTCTTCAAAGTCCAAACCCGTGAAATTTATAAAATTACCGTTATTTTCTGAACATACCTCGTATAGCTACATATTTATATTTTTATATTTTGTAACTTGTTATTTTTTTAGCTAATTAATCAATTTCATTGAACATATTTACTGATTTTCTCATAATAGTCCAGGATTGATAATTTTGTAAAAGTAAAAAAATTATAGTACCTAGGTATATAAAACCAATTGGAAAATAAAGAGAATTTAACGAAAATGATAAGAAAATTAAATTAAAGTTAAAAAACGGTGCATTTCCATTTCCGGCAAAGGAAAAAAAAGTATTGATAAAAATAAAACAATAACTGAACTTTTTACACACGAAATGCACCACGAGAAGGTTCTGTCTGATAGCACATCGTCCCAACAAGAAGGGGATCCCTCGGCTTGTCACTTTCAAAGTATTTAATGATTCAAATGAAACGGTGGTTATCATAATTTATCAACTTCAAGTATCGATATCTCGAAAACCTAGCGAGATATCGAAAAATTGTGTTCTTCATTTTTGTTGTATTTCGGCCTATCGTACCATTGACTATGTTACTCTCCGCCCTCAACCAAATAGTAAACCTTTCGCGTGGAGAGTAACTCCAATTTTACTATTTTTTTCGACGCAACATGGAAACAGGTAAAGGAGTAGATCTTTTCACAAAAGGAGTAACTTTTTTCGACAATAAAAAAGGCGAAGAATCTATATCCAAATACATGTTGTAAAAAGACATCTAACTGAAGAGCTCATTGCTGTTCCTGGGCGAATTGCATGTTTGAGTTGAAGTTACTAGAACATTGTTTTAATAATAATTGATGGATGTATGCAGATGTGCAAGTATGTTTGTGTGTATGCATAGAAAAAACAGAAAATTCAAAGTAATTCATAACTTTACCTTTTCAATGCAAAAACAAAGTAGGTAATTAAAAAAAGTTAATCCAAGAAGTAGTTGGTTACATCTTTTCTTTTGTTAAACAAGCAAACAGCGTGTTAAAAGCTGTTTAATAGTAAACTAAACATAATTTTGTTTGTTGTGAAGTTTTAGGTTTATAAATTATAAAACTACATTTTGACTCTTACATGAATAAACTCTTTCAACAAAATATCAGAATTCTCAAACGGGTAAAATGAACGTAGATAATTTCAAATGCTTTTTAAAAAGGATGAAGCAGGGCAGTTTATAAAAGCCATCAGCGTCAGCTATGAATAAAAAATTACAGCATCAATTTTTAAAATCGCGCCTTCACAGCTTTAATAGGCACTTCTAATCACAATACAAGATTTTATACCGAATACCCATCGGCAAATACATACCGGTTATATTTAAACATGCCCGACAGAAGATATTTCTGTTAATTAGGACCTATAATTCTAATACCAAATAGAATTTTAAAGATAAAGTTAGATACAAAAGTTTAGCCTGGGTAAACTCAGTACTCAGTAATGCCATGTCCTCTGTCTGTGAGCTTATTTCTCCCGGGATGTAGGTATTTAGCAAATCTCAATGTCAGAATCAACGTCAAAAAGTTAAGTTAAGTTCCTGGGAATAAAAGGTTTAATTTACCTGCTGCTGCACCTGCACGATCCACTTCGGCTGTTGCACCTGCAAGGTCGACGGCTGCTGTACCACCTTCTGCCATAATGTCTACTTGTCTTGATTTACAATTAATTAGGAATCAAAATGGAAAGAAGTTTATTCTTCTTCTTTCTTTTTTTTTTTTTTGTTATTAAATGGAGGAGGGTCACTCGAAAAAAATATTTACACTACACTCTTCTTTGGCAAAGTTCAAGGTTTGCACTTAGGTACAGGCACCTTCAGACGCACTTATATACACGAAACAATGTGCAGAGATTTGAATCCGGTTTAATGCACAAGGGCAAAAAATTGCCACTTTATTGACTGTAGATATGATTCTATTAGTTTTAAAAAATTATTGTGCTAAAATTTAAATTTTTCCACTGCACTTTGCTTTACACTACTTGCAAAAGTTTGCTTGCAGGCGTACCATCTACCAAAAATCGAAGCCGGAGAATAATTCAAAGCGAATGATATGAACGAACTGAAATAGAAAATAGAAACGACAAGCTCAAATGTTTTCTTTCTTTTCTTTTTCTTTTTCGCACATTCCAATTTGACATTTTGTTTTGTGATTATCTTCTGGATACCGAAACGTCATGGAATGGAATTCGAGGTGAGCAAAAGAAAGTGATTCGTTCCGGGTTTCAATAAAACGGAGGAAACTCAAAAGAAATGAAGCAATAAATCGACTAAAATGATAAAGCCTTGCGCAAACCAATGCGGTGAGATCGTACGATGCGATTGCGATAAGTCAAATCCCTATACATTAAGTCAAACGTTTATGGACGTTTGACTTAATGCAAAGGGATTTGACTTATCGCAATCGCATCGTACGATCTCACCGCGTTGGTTTGGCCAAGGCTTAACTGTTCATCAAATCGACCGGCTTTGTGCCTATACACCATTTCCACACAAAATTCATTCTAAAAGTTCTCCCAAACCTTATCTACTTTGTAGTTTCGGCAACGACAAATTCAGCTGTCGAACAACATTTACATAGCACTACATGAGCGTCCAGAACGAAGTCAAGTTTTCATACGATTCCATCTGTGGTGCATTTGTATCTTCCCTATTTTTGTACAACCGCGCCCGTTCCCTCCTACGTCCTACCCTTTCCACTAAAAAGAGTGTTCAATGACCTGTTCTAGAACAGTTTCAGACAGAAAAGATCAGACTTTTGGTGTTCAATGAGAAATTTTCTGTTCTTTTCTGATCTTTTTTGTGTTCAATGAGCTGTTCTAGAACAGTTTAGCACAGCATTTTCTGCACCTCCTCTTGAGCAAGTGCAAGTTTGGTGAAAACTGTCAAAAGCAGCTGTTGACTTTTTGCTTGTAGTTTTTTAAGCGCATTGTAGTTTTAGGGTGGTATTCACCAAGAAATCTTAAACTAAGAGCCTCATAAACCTATTCACCGACCACTATTAGTGCAGATTTATGAGCGCTCATAACACTTAAGAGTGGTCGCTACCACTCTTAAGTTATGAGCGGTAGTTGTTTCAAATAACTTCGAAAATTCGAAATTTACTGACAGCGTCATTTGTGGTTGTTATTCAAAAATCAAAATGGAGCGAGGCACTAGGAAGCAAAACTATGAATTTATTAATTATTAATTATTTATTAATTAAAATGAATTAATTTTACGTTCTACCTTTTCTTAAATTTCCGAAAAATTTTTCTTTTTTGGCTGATTTTGACAATTGACACTGAAATTTTCGAAGTAGTTCGAAAAGTGTGCGTTCAGAACCTCAAAAACCTTATTTTTCGAATATTCGAATTAGCTTAGACTAGACCCTATTATTGCTTGGTGAATAGCACATCCAAATTTAAAACTAAGAGCCTCTTAGCTTTAAGAGCGCTCTTAAGATTGTTTGGTGAATACCACCCTTAATTTGTTGTAAAAAGTTCAAAAAAATTTTAAAAAATCAGGAAAATAACACCTAACCTTGTGCTGAAAATAAAATTACTTATTCGTGACGAAAATACTCTAAATTAAATTGATATCTGAAAAAGAAAAATTGGTGGTTGTTTTTTTTTCGTTTTTGTTGTTGCCTTTTTTGACAAGTTTGCTTGTTCTAACTTGCCTGACGTTTTTCACTGCTTCTGTGCTGTGCTGTGCTGTTCTGATCTTAAAAAAAGCCATTGAACACATACAGCCTTATTTATAAACCCGTATTATCGGCGGATTAAGGTTACTACGAACTTAATACTCCACTAATACTCCAAACCTTATTTATAAAAAAAATACACCAGTATTAGCGGCGGATTAAGCTAATACTGGTTCATAGGAGTTTTAAGGGAGGATTAAGGTCGTATTATGGTCTAAATGTCATTTTGTTCAAATTTTTGGAGGAAAAGTGGAAAGTTATTTTGGTTTTGTGAATAATTTTAATTCTTGTTCCGCCTTAGCTGCGAGATAAATAAATTAATAAATGAAAACTAATAATTCTTGTTTTGTTTTGTTTAATATTCATTTGAGAAAAATCTCCGCCAACCACAAAAAATAAATAAATCAATACTCGGGTTCAACGCAATTTAGTTTTTCAGGTAATCTAATTTATTTTTCAACCTCTAATTGGTCAGAAGCCACGTATCAAAAGAAGAACTGAAACTCTGGCCAATCAGAGTCCGAAAGAAGTAAGATTATCTGAAAAAACTTGATGCGTTGAACATGCACAATGAAGTCAGCTGGGATTTGCTTACGTTTATAGTAACCAGAGCTACAGATGGGTCATTTTTTTGATGAAAAATTTGACATAAGCAAGTATTAACTAATACGGGTTGGAAAATGTTTTATAAATAAGGATTCGGTCGACCTGGCGTAAGGGAGTATTAAGTGCTAATACTAGTATTAACTAATACCAGGTTGAACCGAGTATTAGTGAAATCTAATAAATAAGGCTGATACAGCCTTATTTATAAACCCGTATTATCGGCGGATTAAGGTTACTACGAACTTAATACTCCACTAATACTCCAAACCTTATTTATAAAAAAAATACACCAGTATTAGCGACGGATTAAGCTAATACTGGTTCATAGGAGTTTTAAGGGAGGATTAAGGTCGTATTATAGTCAAATGTCATTTTGAGGATAAAAGTGTAGGAAAAATATTGTTGAAATTTCTGGAGGAAAAGTGGAAAATATTTTGGTTTTGTGAATAATTTAAATTACTTTTCCGCCTTAAATACCAGATAAATAAATTAATAAATTAAAACTAGTATTTCTTGTTTTGTTTTGTTTAATATCCATTTTAGAAAAATTTCCGCCAACCACAAAAAGAAATATAAATCATAACACTCGGGTTCAACGCAATTTAGTTTTTCATGTAATCTAACTTTTTTTTCAACATCTAATTGGTCAGAAGTCACGTATCAAAAGAAGAACTGAAACTCTGGTCAATCAGAGTCCGAAAGAAGTAAGATTATCTGAAAAAACTTAATGCGTTGAACGTGCACAATGAAATCAGCTGGGATTTGTTTACGTTTATAGTAACCAGAGCTACAGATGGGTCATTTTTTTGATGAAAAATTTGACATAAGCAAGTATTAACTAATACGGGTTGGAAAATGTTTTATAAATAAGGATTCGCTCGACCTGGCGTAAGGGAGTATTAAGTGCTAATACTAGTATTAACTAATACCAGGTTGAACCGAGTATTAGTGAAATCTAATAAATAAGGCTGATAGTGAATCAAACATGTCGTTTAGGGAGGTTTACACGGACCAACAAGCTCGACAACCGTCAATGCTCGACCATTTAAACGCAAAAACAACCACTGGACCAACATGCTTGAAGGATTTCAAATTTTTTTGATAACTTCCATCGAGCCATGTTGGTCTACGTAAGCCCCCTATTTCATCTGATCCGATCATAACCGATAAAACCCAAAATCGTAATTTTATTCCAATTCATTCTGATTCGGTTTGATTATTCGATCCGTTTATAAAAATGGGGTAGCTTTCACCCATCTAATGCCCTAGTTAAATGAAATGTTTTCATAACTGTTTCGTTTCAACAGATACACGTTTATTTTATTATTTTTGTCAAAGAACGCGCAGTGCGGCAATTTTGATCAAAATTTCAAAATAATCTCAAAAAGTATTCAATAAAACTACCGGCATCCGGCAGTCTATGAAGCACTGTTAGTACCCAAACTCTAAACAGTAACATGGCAGAGTCAGCAAACAAAAAATCCAACAACCGAGGAAATTGGTACAAATCGTCAAAACGGCAGTCCTTAGAAATTGGTCAGCGAGGCTTCCTTGCTACTTGCAATTTCCGTGAAAGAGATTGTGTTCGGGAATGCTACAACATCCTCAATCAGTATGCTAATGAGCTTTATGGCCCAGTACCTAAAAAAGACGGTGAAGTTGATCAACCGTCGGAAAACGCAGATGAGGACGAGACCGACATTGCCGATGATCTTCAAAAGGAGATCGATGCTACCAAAGCAGCAGCAAAACCAGAAAGCGGATGTCGTTTTAATTCGATAGATACCGGAACAAAAAACTGCGTTTTTATAAAAACTACCCTCACTGATCCCGTAGAACTGGGAACCCGGATAGTCAAAGACATAGCCGAGACAAAAATGCAAAAGACAAGATACCTACTTCGTTTAACGCCAATAGAAGTCGTTTGTCAGGCGAGCATAGATGATATAACTAAAGCTGCCGGGATTTTGTTTGACAAATACTTTCTAAAAGAAGGAAAGACATTTGCTATTGTGTTCAATAGAAGATTCAACAACGACATCAAACGCGATGAAATCATAAAGATTTTGGCTGATTTAGTGTTTGAGAAAAACATGAAAAACAAAGTTGATTTAAAGAATGCCGAACTGGCGGTGATAGTTGAAATTATTAAAAAAAAGTGCTGTCTGTCTGTTGTTGAAGATTATTTCAAGTATAAAAAATACAACCTAATCGAGCTGGCTTCAAACAACAACAGTAACGCCCCTAAAGATGGAACAAAAACTGAAAATGAAGTAACAAATGACGACGAAACTAAGATAACCGAAGAGCTTTCCGAAAATAAAGGCACCACCAATAAGGAAGAACCCTCGCCAAAAAAGGCAAAAGTCGACTCCGAAAATGAAGAAGTTAAAGAAGAGACTAAAAATTGAATAATTCTATTATTTATTAATGTATTCTTTGGTTATTGTTAAGTTTTTTCTGTTTTAAATAAAGCAGCTAACACCTTTGACTTTTTTAATACAACTTACTAGCACCTTTTGTTATTATTCCCTAAACCTTAGCTTTTCAAGACTTTTTAGTTAAGACAGCACCGACACCTTTGGCAATCTTCTCATAAATGGAAAACATCAAAGCGGCAGTCAATACTGTTTGTAGAATTTTTGCTTCCAACCCACGGAACAAGCCTTTGAAGCCTTGAGCTCGTAAAATAATCAAAACCATTTGAATGGTTCCTGCGTTTTGAGCAAACTCATCTTCTTTGGATCGGTGTCGCTGGCGGGTCTGAACGAGTTGAATAGGGTACGTTAACACCGTGGCAAAGGCTTTTGCTGCAGCTCCGATCAAAAAATATGCTGGGCTGGATATTTCTCCATAGGCGCTAGTAAGTTTTCGTTTCAGCATCTCGTACATCATAAATTGCAGAGCGGGATTTATAACGAGCATTAGTGACGGAATCGTACCTGACCAAAGACCAGCCACACCCTCTGTTTTTGCAACGTACTTAAGGCCTTGCAGTAAACTTGTATAGTGCTGGCATACATCGTCAGATGTTCCTTTAACCCCACGCATCTTGATGCGTGTATTCACAACCCAAAAAGGAGTGGTGCTCAAGACATTTATTACTCCGGCTATTGAACCAAGAAGAAGGTCGCGCACTGCGCTTTGCTGGGCACTGCTGTTGAGGGCTTTTAAACTATGGAATGCGTAGAAGTAAACAAAGTTTGAAATGCAAAGGCTTTGTAGAACAGGTCCTAAGCCTCGATATAGTGTAAGAAAGCCCTCTTCTCGAACCAGTTGCTGGAGCACTTGAAGAGTGTTCAGAGCCTTTCGGCGGTCAACACTTTCAACTGTAACGAAATACAGGATAACAAAAAAGTTGTCTTTTTTAAGTAATCAATTCATAGTCGGCTTTTTCGTTCCTCCTTGAATGGCACATCAATTTACAAAAGCCGAATTTGAATTACAAAATTGTATGATATTCTAGAATTACCCTGAAGACGTGACCGCACTGTGTCTAGAGGGTAGAAGACCGACATGGCAATGACTCCTCCCTATAAAAAAAGCATTGTTACACACTACTTTTATTGTCCTACAACCTTCAGTAGTCTGACCTTTGACCAGATTCATAGGTTATTCAATTTTACTTACAGTTGCCCCAGAAACAGCATGTACCCAAGATTGGTAACTAAATACTTGACTTAATTTTGAATTTGACATGTTAATGCAGTAAAATAATAAAATTCTATTATTACTTTGGTGTTACTTTACAGATATACGATCGATAAACAAATGAAACGAAGTCAAAAAGTGAGGAATCACTTTGTTTTTCTATAATCTATAGGTGCACTAGTACTTTGTTCGAAGAGGGAGATCCGATGGCGATAAGATTATTTAAGTTAATGAACTAAATGGATAAGGTTTTAGAATATTTATGAGTAGGTATTGGTAGAGTCGAGTTTGAAAGAAATTAAATTTAACACTTCCATTTCCGATGCAAAGTGTAAAGTGTAATGTTTTTTGTTTTTCTTTTTCCAATTAATTTTGACTTGTGAAGTTGGAGAAGAGGAATCAAAGGAATGTCAAACTATAAAAAGAAATGCAAAGCAGTGTCCAAGGAGGGTGCTTGTGGGGCATTGTGTACCCCGCTACTACAGCGATTTTTCGTAGCAGTCCACAAAAGAGAGTGCTCACGAAAGAGTAAAAAATGTCCCTGCGAATTTCCGCTACTAAAAATTTCTGTGGACAGAAATCGTGTACAGCCAAAACAAATACAACAACTGTCAAACAGACGTTTTTCCAAGCGTTGCTGCGAATGATTTGTTCAAGGCTTTTCTTTACTTTTGAGACAATTACGCTCTTTCAGAGAGTTTGTGAGAGATTTTACCCCCAATCCTTTAAATGTGACAGATTGCGAATATGTGTGCACAAAAAAATTATGTAGAAAGTAAAGAAACGTCATGAAAAATAGAAAGTTACACCTGATCGTAGATACTCCTATTATATTTTAGTTTTTGAAAAGAACAGCTGAAAACTTTTTGTTTGACGGTAAACATAAGTGTACTAAAAGAAGCAGTTTTGTGTTGACAATTCCATTTGACGTGGAAAATTTTATTGATCCTCAATGAAAATCAAAATAATTCGAGTTGGAGAAGATCCAAGTTTTAGTGGAAACAAGTCATAGACAAAAACCAAGTGTACTGGCAGCACCTAACTTTGTTTTGTTTTCGCGCCAAATCAACTACAACCATGTATTCAATCTGAAAAATTAAATTTTTGTCTTCATATTTTACAAAAAGTAAACAGTATGGATCTTGTGAATCTGCCTATAAACGAAAACCTTGTCACCAACAATCCACCAGAAACCCAAGTGACTGATGAAGCTGTTCAGGAAAAGGAAACTGTAGCAGTCGAAGAGAATGGGAGTGCCAACAATTCAACTGAAAATATGGAATCCCTCTTGGTAGAAGAAGATGAAGAAGATGGCCTAGGAACTGAAAGCCTTTTATTGTCGCTTTCAGAAGGTGAAAAGGGTGAGCATATCTCTCCAGTTCGTCAAAAGAAACGGTCACAAAAAATCATAGACAGTGACGATGACGAAACGACTCATAACCATAATGAAAATGAGGAAGGTGAGCTAGAAAGCAAAAGTGTTGAGCCAGAAATTAACGAAAGCAAACATGTGGCTTATAAGCCAAAAAGGTTTGCAGCTCTGTTGGACTCTGACAGTGAATCAGAAGCGCCTGAAAAGAACATACCTGCTGATGACCCAAATAATGATAGAAAACAACCCGCAAAGTTTTCTGCTCTTATAGATTCAGACAGTGAACCAGAACCGACTATGGAAGATTTGCCAATTCAAACAGAAAGTTCAAAGAACGAACAAAAAACTAAAAAAAAGAAAACCAAGTCGTTGAAAAAATCGAAAGAAAACAGGTCAATAAATTCAGAAAGTGAAGGAGAATCTTCAACACAAAAGGTGAAAAAGAAGAAGTCAAAGGTATCGGATCTCATTGATTCTGATAGTAGTGATTCTTCAAACACCAGTGACGTTTCAAACAAAGATGCTCAAGTTGATGAGGAAGGTAATGCGACAACTAAGAAACCAAAGAAACCACAAAGAGTGAGTGTTGCAAGCTTGTTATTAAGAAATTGCATTTATAACTTATTGAATATCTAGGCATCTGCGAAGAAAGCGATGGACGAAATGCAAGCGATACAGAGTGAGACACAAAGACTGCATAGAGAAGCCCAAGTTAGGTAGAAGATGTGCCCTTAAAAACTTCAAAACATATTTAATGATTTCTTTTTAGCATTCCTTACCATAAGCCAAAGCGTCACACTCTTAAAGAGTTCCTTACTAGAAAAAACATTGCTAAGCCAAAACTTGCACTGGAAGGATCAGGGAAGAAATTAAAAATGTCACCAGAAGAGCTTGAAGAATATGCGTAAGTCCAACAATTCCTTATGAAGAGTTAGTTGAGTAAAATTATTTTCAGGAAACATCTCGAAGAGCGCGCCAAGGAGGCAACAGAATTTTTTAAAAGCGAATCAGATGACGAAATGAAAGATACAGTAGAAGAAAACGAAACTAATGACAAAGAAGAAGCCGCTGAGTCCCAACCCTTCGAGCAAACTGAGCAGGAAACAACTGAAGCTTCAAAAGTACTAAACACTGACGAAATTGACAGACTCCTCCAAGACGATGATATGCCATCATTGCCAACAACTCAAGAACTGCTTAACATAGAGCTTCCACCTCCAACTGCGTCCACACCTGATGATACCCCAAAGGATCCACCAGAGCCATTACCAAGTACTTCCAATTCCAAACAATCCAGCATAACAAAATCATTGACCGAACTTAAGCTCCGTCTCATTGCTGAAAATAATATCCCTGCTCCAACCTTGAAGGGAGACCCCAACATGATGATTGACTTTGAAACGGGGGATATGTTTGCACCCAAACCAACGGGTCTTGATTCTTTGTTTCAACGTTTCATGAAGTGCAATAAGAATAATAAGAAGAAACCTGTAGAGCCTTTGAGGTAAGATATAAAAATGCGAATGATTTGATTTAAAACTGTTTTCTTTTGTAGTCAGGATGTAGCATCAGTATTGAAAGTAGGTATTATCGAAGAGTCAAACAAAGAAAAGGAACCCAAACCAGGAGCAGCTTATATGAAACTCAAAGAGAACCTTCGTACGCTGATCACAAAAAAACGGAAAGAAGAATTTCAGAAGAAAATTGAAGAGAACCAAGAAGAGGAAGACGAATACAATAAGTGTTGCGGTCTGGATGACGATGATGAAGAAGACGAGGAGAATCAAGAATCCGAAAAGAGACATGCAAAGAAGGATTATGATATAGTGGTGGGTACTTTTTTATTTACATCTTTTAAGATGTTGGTTAAGTGAGTTCCTTACATTATGGATTTGAACTTCTTCAGATTGACGAAGAAGAGAATGAAATAGAATATGAAGACGAAGACGAAAAAGGGGAAGACCAGACCGATTACCCTGAAGTAGAAAACAAAAATGATGACGAGAACAAAAATTGTAACAACGATGAAGAAGATGAAGAGGAAGAAAACCAAAACGAAGAAGATGAAGATGACGAAGATACCAGCGATGATAGTGAAGAAGAGCCAGAACTTAATGATCCTTCAACAAAAAAACATCGAGTCATCAAAGCATTTGAAGATTCAGATGATGACTTAACGACAGGTAAGAAATTAAAACCATTTAATGAAAGACAATGAAAAAAAACCTGCAATTTTAGGTTTGAACACAACATCTACCAGCGGTCTGTTTACTGAAGAAAAAGACAAGAATCCCGAAGAAGTTGAAAACGAGCTATTGGGCTTGTGCTCGGGACAATTCGGAGAGTCCCAAAAACCTCCACTTATCAGCCAAATACCTGTCACTCAAATTCAAGAAAATGCTTGCGAAACAGAACTCATGGACTTGTGCTCGGGAGCTTTTGTCGAAGAGCCTGTAGAGAATCAAGAAAATCAATTTACTGTGATGAAAATAGTTTCTTCAGATGAAGAGAAGGACCCAGATGAAGAGACTACTCAAACTGAGGTGAAGAAAATTAAAAAGTTGACAAAAAAGAAAAAACGAGCACAGCTATGCTTCTCCGATGATGAAGATGAAGTCGACTACGAGAAGAAGGACAGTGAGAAGGAGGAGGAGAACCAAGACTTAGAAGAAAACGAAGATGAAGAAGAAATCCCACAAACTTACATAGACTACGATTCGGAAGAGAATGAAATTGAAGTGCAAATGTCGAAGAAGGATTGTTTTAAACAGGCAAACGCTTTTGTAGAAAAGGAAGCAGAACTTTCTGAATCGGAGTGGGGTAGTGCGGACGAGGATGAACAGAACCTTGACAAATACGACGTAGAGCTGGGGGACGAAGATGAGTTCGACCAGAACAAAATTCAAACGGAGCTAGGACAGATCCACATGTATGTAGATTATTGTTTTTATTTTATTATTCAATGACTGACTAGTTTTTTCGTAGGCGGAAGATTCTGGACCAAGATATTAGAGAAGTTAAGAAACTTCAAGACATGTTCTTTGATAACGAAGAAAATGATGGTGTGGGACGTGAACGACAATTTCGCTGGAAGAACATAGAGAGTGGCTTTAGTTTAGACGACCCCGCTGGCGGTGGTGCTGATAACGATGAAAAAGTAGACAGTGCTGATGATGAAGAGGAAATGCAATGGCGTAAAATGCGTTTTGAGCGAGAGCAGCTCCTAAAACAAAAAACAAAGGAGGAGGTATGTGGAGATTATTTAAATGTGTTTTTTTGGTTGAAGTTGTTTGTTTTTTAAATTTTTGTAGATCCTCGAGGAAGTTTCGAAAACAACGCTTGGTCGAAATTTGCTACAGAGCATGAAAGCCGAATTGAAACCGGAAATCAAATTTACCAAGGAAGTTCTTGTAGAAAAGGAATACAAGGCACCATCGTTTTTGATTGCACTTCGTGACACTAAATCGATGAGAGGTTCGTTTCTTAATTATGACAAAGAAACACTTGCCAGGATAGCAGATTCTATAACAAAATCCGGTGATTATACACGTGATGAACAGACTCAAGCCAAGGCCAGCAAGACGGGAAATTTTGTGTTTGCTCAATTGTCAGAGGAAGAACAAGCGGTGAGTTTTGTTGAGATAAATATAAGCGTTTCTGTTTAAAGTAAACCCATTTTTTAGATGCGAAAAAGAAAGGCGGAAGAACGAAACAATGCGAATGCTCCTAAAAAAATAAAAACTAGTTCCAAGAAGTCATTGCTACTGGATAAGCTTTTGTAATCAGAACAATCAAAAATAGTTTTACTTGTACATAGTTATTTTTTTACATGTAATTTCATATATAATATTTTAACAAAAAAAAAAAACTGATTTTAAAATAAACGTACACACGAGTATTGAGTTTTTTTTTATGAATCGGAAAATTGCTCCAAAACAACAAAGGTATTTTGAACTCACTAAAAATAATGCAAAATTTGTATGTTATCACGCATGGTTTACGAGTATGTATTATGTCGATTTCCAGTGGTACACAAAAGCACTTTTAAAAGTGCTTTTTTGCTCGAAATATGTTACATTGAGGCACTAGATCACTTTTTTTTTGCCCCGAAAAAGCACTTTTACGAATCTCGATTCAGAGGCAAGATTTACACGCACTTTCACGTACACCAACACAAAACATTTGACGTTTACCAGTTTGCAGTTTGATTATTTTGCATTTTTGGTTAAAGGACTGTGAAAGAGAGATAATAAAAATTATCAAAATATTTATGAGTCGTCATCTAGTTCTGATTCCAACGAAGAAGTGTTTGAAATTCTGTAATTCCTTACACAAAACGAAAGGCATTCTGTGAATAATTTTGTTCAAAGTGTTGTGTACAATTATTCGGATGAGGAAGTTTCTTCCTAGTGCATTTATTAATAAAGTTTCGAAAACATTCTTTCTATATAAATTGCAGAACAAAACAAACGGTAAGAGTTGGCTGTCAAAAATAGTACACATACAGTGATAAAAAAAGAATTTTGTCTTTTCTGTTCCAGTGAGCACGAAAAAAAAGCACTTTTTTAGAGTGCTTTTGTTTTTGCAAAGGAAATCGACATTAGGTTTTAAGAGGAATAAAATTTTTGTAGAATAAGAGCCTGGGTATCAAAAAAGCTATGTGATGAAGAACTATCATGAAATTGTAGTCAAAAACTATCATTGACCTGTTGAATGCAGAATGGAATGTCATATAAAAATTGGGAGGGTTAGTGACAAGTTTTCGTTCGTGCAAATCAGCAATTTAATTGATATTTCATTAATTTACTCGAATCATGTTATTTAATCAATTTGATAGTTCAACTTTTACTAAAACTACAAATTTTGAATAACAGAATTGCATTGTGTCTGCACCTTAGTACTTTAGTTTTTTCCTTTGTAGTCTGGCAGCACTTTGCAAGTAAAACTTATCGATGACCAACCTCTATTCTCGATAGTCTAGGTTCTAGGATATGACAAACCACGAAAGTTTTGTTATCGACTTTTCACTTTTGTCATTTGAAAACAGAAAACACGCATGGTAGCAAAACAAACTTGCAATTTGAAAACATATCCAAGGACCGCCAGTGCAAGCTAATTGTTTCTATTTATATTCTTAATCAATCAAAAAAGCATGGGAAAAACTCGTCCTCCCAAAAAGAAGAAGCTGGAAATTGTCTTCAACCCTGAAAAACGAAAGTAAGAACTATCGCTTCAACTGTGTAAATCTACATATTTTACAATTATTTTAACTTTCACAGGGACTTTTTGACTGGTTTCCGAAAGCGTAAAAATGAGCGAAGAAAGAAAGCCAAGGAACAGTTGGAAAACACTCTAAAAGAAGAACGCAAACGTATTCGCAGAGAAATCAAAGACGGACTCAGCCACTTGAAAAAATCATACGAGCCTCTTAAAGAACTATCCGAGCAAGACAAAGTCGAAGATGAGTACGAAGACGACGAGGTAAAGGTAAAGATTGTTGAACTATCAACAAATGAATTGGCTGCCCAGAATAATTTAATTGGTGAAAATTGTGCACCAGAAAGTGAATCTGAAGACGAGCCAGAGTCTGAAGAAGACGAAGAAGATATGTTGTCCAAAGTTCCCGGCATGGATTTGGTCGCTAAGAAAACGACAAATAAGAAATCCAAGGAGAATGCTTCAGAAAAGAATATAAATAAACTTACTACTAAAGAGCTGAAGAACAAGAAAGACGTAGACCGGCTCAAAAAAACGAAAACATTTAACAAATTAAAGAAAAGTAAGGCATTCAAGATGAAAGAGCGTTTGGACAATAAAGCAAATCAAAAGAAAATCAGACGTGATAAGAACAATACGCTCAAAAGTCTCCCTAAAAGTGGAATTCGAAAATTGAAAAAGAGTCATCCTACGAAATTTAACAAGGGCAGAATGATGAGCAGGAAAAAGAGGAAAGAAAAACATTAGTTGAAGGCATTTTTTTATTTAACTTACGTATACCTACATAATTATAAATACTAATGATAAACTTAGTAAAGAACTACAAACGTTTGTTTTGAATTAGAAAATTGGTTGCGAATAAAACTGTCCATAAGGTAGCTTAATATTTCTTAGGTGAACATTAAGAACGAATGCGAATGGCTTTGTTGCCTAAGGATTGTAGAAGAAGAATTCTAAACATAGCTTGCGACTTTGGAAGAGAACAAGACGCCAAGAGATAGTGGTGTTCGTATACCTAATGTGTTAATATCTTTGCCACGACGCCGCAAAAAGACACATTTAAAAAACTTAAATGGCTCGTTTGGTGTAGGTGCCTACGAAAAACTAATTTTCACGCCGTTCTTTAAAATTTCTTTAATCAGCGTAGGCCACTTGTCTCAAAGACTTTAAAAATGGGGATTAATATTAAAGTTTTTTTGACACAGACTTAGGTAGGTACCTTCTAGTTTATTTGTATTCAATGATCCATTGCACCTTGACATCGTCAACCGAAAACATTTTGAACGAAACACACATAAAATACAATTCATCTTGGTGGATACTTGTCCACAATTCGTAATCTTTTTGACATATAATACCTGGGCTAACTGCATAAAATCGTACGTCACAGTTTTGCCTCTTCCAAACTTGTTACTAGTTCTTACCTCCAAGGCAATCTTCATTAAAAGGAGCCTCCTGGATAATTTTCGTTTAGCTCAAATGTTTTCTAACATATCGTCTTACAACTGGCAAAATAAGTCTAGGCCTTGTTTTGGAGTACAACAAGTTTGTTTCTGGCCGCTTCATGTGATGTCAATAGTGCAGAACGATCAGCTCTAAAATTTTTGTTACTCTCAATTTTGTCAATTTTTTGATTATATTCACTTTACCTCAATGGGTTATTTATCTTTTAATTTTTTTTTTTTTGCCTATTCTTCGAAAGTAGTATTTTTTTGATCAGTCTGTTGCACAAAAATTCTTTAACTTTGCATTTGTTATTGCATGCACCATTTTTTTTTTTAAATTGGTCGGTAATTTAAAGGGGGGAGAGGGTAAGCTTTGTCTCTTTTAGGGACATACTGGTTTTCCACCTGCTCTGGAAAAACCCAAAAGAATAGGATAGATAGAAAAGCTTACGCTGTGGTTTTGTCAGCTTAGTAGAAAACCTTTTCAAAATAACTGCGGGCGTACCATCAGCACCAGCGGATTTATGTACATTGAGATCAGTGATGAACTTTTTTGAACTAATTTTTTAACGCAAATCAGGAGCAAATTTCATTAAAAAAAGTTTTCAATAGGTGCGCATCAAGAAAAGAGCAAAAAAAAAAAAAAATCAAATCACTCCGATTGCACCACCTCCGAAATAGTTCTTGACAAACCATCCCACCGAGATCCACATGAGAAGATAAGGATTTCCTACAAGATGAACTGATCATGGCTCGAAAACAGAATATTTGGTTGGGTTAGGGATTCGGGTGGCGTTCGTCTCTCTAACTAACCACTACAGCGTTTAGCGTGTTCAAAGCCAAAAAAATAGGCGATCAAAGACGTCCTACGACAGCCAAGAGGCCCTCAAATCATTCGGCAAATTTTTTAACGAACTCTGTAACCCCCCGTAAATGTCGAGTATTATCTTATGGAATTGAGTAAACAGTTTTATATTAAACTTGTCTTAGAACACAAACATTACCATCTGCCTAGCTATCAAAAGTCAGATCGACTTAATCTGGATCCAAAAGCACCGGACATTCGGTCCTATCAAGGTAACCGTTGGAGCGGAGTTTTCTCCGCAACGCATCTTTTTTCGGAGATTCAATTTTGCTTTGAAGTAGTTGTCGTCGTAAGAAATTGTTCACAAATGCAACAACATTGTTCACATTGCATTCCCAAAACTAAAATCTCCGCAGCAAAAACTTATCGGAGAACGTAGGATCGTCTGATCGGAGAACTACCACGAAGCAAAATGTCTCCGATCGGAGAGAATTCCGCTCCGACGGTTACCTCGATAGGGCCGATTGTCTCAAAAGTAGACGAAAATACAAAGGTACCATAAATACCCATCGAATGGCTTCAAAGCAATTCGTTATACCTATTACGATCCAACCTATTCGTGATTATCGTTTTTTGGGTTTATTTTTTTTAAATTTAATTGTCGGGCGGCCTAATCGGCTTAGTGCCAAAACTCAATTTTAATCTAAACCAAAAAACAAGATTTATGAGGATTGTAGTTTAAAAGATGGAGTTTTAGGCAGGGTGTTCAAAGGTTGAAGTAAAAACAAAAAACTCGAATTATCATAGCGGCAGGTAAAACATACGACGTTTTCTTATGTTGCGATTTAGTATCATTCTTACTTTTACTGCAGTAGGCAGAGGTGTTTGAAGAGCTCCTTCGGTTCGGTAGGGCGCGGCGATCTCAGATCGCTATCGTCGCCGTCGTGAAGTTGTTAAAATACCAAAATTTTTCGAAATAGCCCGAGCATGGTGTTGATATTGTTTTAACAAGTCGCCAATGGCTCGCTTAAAACGAAAATTAGAACAGGGCCAGTCTTGTTTCTCGTTTTATAGTGTTGGCTCGGTAGGTTTGTAACATACTAGAATATATATTTTTGTATTGTAACTTCGTATCGAGACATGTGTGCTGTTTCTTTTTTATGTTGCTCTTGTTTTGTCTTTGCGAGGTCGGACATGGACAGTTTCTGGAACTAATGGAATTGTGTCCGATAGAACTATACAGGTGTGTCACTTTTTATTCTGAACCACTGTTAACCTACTGTAGATTTCCAAAATTTTATTTTTTTTTGTGTGAAATGGAGACTTGGAGTGACAAAATTGTAGCCAGATCATCTGTCACTCCAAGTGGAAAACTTACTTATGAAGATCTACATAGCTTTTCAACTTCCTTCTCACCTTCAACGTAGACGAACACCGCTCTATCTCAGGCTGAAAAAGTTCTTTCGAGTAATATCCTACATCTCAATAAATAATAAAATAAATTAATTTGTGTCCTTTCAAAATATATTTTATTTCAATATTTGTTTTGATGTTGTTGGTTGCTTCGATAGCTACCTACCCCGAATCCCCATGTCTCATTCTCTCTCTGAAATGGTTTCCTCTGGGAATCCGGTTCATTTAACTTAAACACTAAACTGCATACATAGTTAATTGTCATATGTATATATATATATATTCTATGTTAAATAATAATATTGATAATTATTCTTTTTTTTTATGGTTTCTCGTTTTTGTTGGTATTTTGATTTATAATTATAACTAATTTCAAAATTTTATTACAATTCATATAGCTATATATATATTTTATATAAATGTACGTTTATATATTTTGTAAAAAAAAAACTTACGGGTAAAAAAAATAAAACAACTTTTCGACGCGCGGTTATTATATAAACGTGTTAGTGTTGGCTGAATACACACATTTTTGATTTGATTTTTATACAACTTATAAAAAAAACAATGCATAGATACATACTAATAAGACGAGAGAATACAGAAGGAGGAAGCAAGGGAACGAAACAGCTTTATATTCGAATCGAAAAATTCCTAGGTTAACATAATTAGGTATTTCAAAAACATAAAATAACCTTCTTAAATTAAATTGCATTACATTATTAAAATCTAAAAAAGTCAATTATACTAACTGCTAAGATACTTATTACATAGAAGCATATATTATAGCAGTGATAAAATAGGTGTCCCAAGTCAGGTGTTTGTTTATACACAAACAAACTTAATAACTACATTCTCCAACTTCTGCTGTTGGATACTTAATCTGCATGCTCAATGAACAGGATTGTTTTTTTTTTTTATAATACAACAAATATGAATGTGGATGGAGTGAGTTTTTTGTTTTGTCAGAGTGTGCCTACACTTGGTGTAGTTAATCAAATTTAGTCTAAAAAGATGTCTATTCAAAGAATTAATTTGGTGATACACATAATAATTATTTTGTTTGTCTTGGCTGTAAGTGGTGTCTTGTACATCAACTTGCTTAAGACGCACGCCATTAAAATAGGATGGTTTTTTTTTCATTTATCAAAAATTGAACTAAGAGTTTTACTTAAAAAGTATTAAAAGAGTTTAGCTCTTCTAGTGTAACTTTTGTTGTGGCTAGGAATTGCCATATTGGTTGTGGTATGAAAAACATTGTTAGGAACCTCTTCGGTGAAAGTAATTTCCATTGCTGCGCTGGTTGTGGGATGGCCTCTGATGGAATTTATTGCCAAAACGCTTGAAATTATTCGCTTTTCGATTGTTGTTGTTTCGAAAGTTACCACTAGATGTATTGTGATAGCGATGATTGGATGCGTTGTTGAGTAGCTTCCAACGACGTTGGTGGTAGTTTTGCTGACTTTGTGTCTCTTGGAATGGATTGTAGCCAGGAGTACTAATAGGCTGTTTAATAGCTTTGACTTTCTTTTGTCGCCCACGATCCATTTCGTTCTCATCATCCTCCTCCCATTCACGTTTACGCTGCAAACGAGCTTCTTCGGTTATCTGTGCGAAAAAAGAATTGAATTGGTTATAAGTTTACTGACGATTTAATTTTTTTTCAGCAGCGAATGCATTTTATTTCAAGACATAAGTTGAATTTATTAAAAATTCAGAAACAAAAGCGTTGGGACTTTATTTTTGGGCTTGTATCGTTTTGCTGTCGAGACGGTCGTCCAAAGTTGGAACTATAGCAAAATTGTTTGGTTTTCATGTTTCTGATGGGAATGAAATTTTCAGTACTTTCTCCTGGTATCATGTTATTTATGAAATAAAATTATTGTCCCCTATCACAAGTCCCGTCGCAGCAGTTTCGGACCAGAATGTCAAAAATAAAACTTTATTGTGTATTTTTTGCTACGAAACTTATTAACAAGTTCTAAAGAAATTGTTGCGATGCAACTTGCGATACCCCATACATTCGATTGCGGTCGTCTGCATTTGTTCAATATCGAAGAAAAAAAATCACTGTTTGTTCTTCACATTTACATTCATTCCTTAAGATATTTTTCAAATTTGGGACTGCTTACTTGTACTTTAAAATCGAGTAAACATTTGAATCCTTCCTACATATTGACTTAAGTTTTTTTTTCACCCCATCTACCTGTAAGGAACCATTTTCAGCAAAAAAAAGCCTGTTGCAAAAAATGTGACTTAAGTGGTTTTTGAATTGACCGATTCACCGATTAACTCTGGATTTTTCAACCAGCTCAAATGTCAAATCAAAGCATTTATTCACAATTACAAGGTTCAGTTGTTTAAACCACTGGTTTGTTTTGGAGCTGCCGCAAGGCATTCTTTTTAGTAACAAACAGGATAGTCAAATGATATGCTCTTCTTGAAATGATAAGCATAGAGTATTGGTTTCGTTTCTATTCGTTTTTTCAGTACTGAAAAACACAGTTTTCATTGCCACTCAAAACTACGCAAAACTTGATCAACAAAAATATTGACTTCTTCATAGACAGTCAGGCGGCCATTAAAGCTATCTCGTCTATTACCACTAAATCTAGGCTAGTAAACAGCTGTCACAGTAACCTAAGACTACTAAGCGAAACAAACACAGTAAGTCTAACCTGGGTTCCAGGACATCGCGACATAATCGGTAATGAAATGGCGGATAGGCTGAATCGGGTCAGCACTCGAATCCAGCGAAACAAACCACTCAGTTCAAATGCCACTAGAGCAAGAAAAAACAGAATCAAGCATAATTTTCTAAAAACCGCCAATGACAGGTGGTCATCTTTAGAAACATGCCGAATCTCCAGAAACCTTTGACCAGATATTTCCAAGAAAAAAACAGAAATTCTACTCCAGCTAAGCAGACCTCGGCTCTCTCTGTTGATTGGCATTCTCACGGGCCACAACTCGTTGGGTACCCACATAATGAGAATGGGCATTAGCACATCCGACTTATGTAGAGGATGCCAAGATGAGGAGGCAGAGGAAGGATCATTCCACTTCAGTGGGGGTTCCCTACCCCAATAAACCAATCACCAACTCAACCCTCTACCTCTGCAATCCTCCCACCTCCTCATCCTCTGTTTTCCCGGGGAGCACAATGGATCCTTGAGATCCGAGTGAGGTGCTGCCACTTGTGGCTGCAAATTTGCTTATTAATTTTGGAACCTTTTCAATACAAACACAAAGTTCACTTTTTATTGCCCCCATAGGATAATGGGGGTAAAAAACACATATTAACCTTCATCTTGCACCGTTATTATCTATTTAAAAAAACTGCATGGAGATCCGGTGGCGTAGTTTCAAATATCTAAGCGAACAGACTGCGAAAGCGTCTATGTATGCAAGAATGAGGATTAATTAACATTTGAAGCATATAGAAAAAAGTTAAACATTAAAAAAATTAGCACTTGATGAAGTGGGGAGTCTTAAACAATTGTCAAGGGGCCGTCCATAAAATACGTTCGCATACAGGGGGGAGGGAGGGGTCTCGCTGAGTGTGACAAGATGTGACAAGGGGGCAGGTGGTTTTTTCGGCAGCGTAACGTTCGCCGTTCATCAAAAAAATTTTACTACAGTATTTCTCTGGACCATTTTTTTTTAAATCGTTGTCATGATAAAAGTCATTCATTTCATATTAATAAATATACAGACATTCAAATGCATACTATGGTGGCCTCACAATTAGAAACGGCACCCCAAACCATTATGTCTCCTCCATGTTTCACGGTCTTCAGCGTGTACTTTACCGTCTGACCCAAACAAATTGAATTTAGATTCATCACCACATACATACCTAATGGTTTGGGGTGCATTTTTTTGGAAAGGTGTTGGTTTTGGTTGGTGTTGGGTAGTAAGGATAAACGGTCGAATGGATTAACACGATTATAAAGGCTTACTGGAGAATTTCATTGAGCCTTTTTCATTCCCAAACATGCCTATCAGTTATGTTTTTCAGTAGGACCACGACCTAAAACATACTGTATACTTGTAAAGCAGTGGTGAGGGTACAAAAACCCATGTTTTGGATTGACCCGAGCAAAGACCGGGCCTGAATCCGATTGAGAACTTATGGGCAGACGTCGTGAGAGGATTAAAGTCCAAAAAATCTAAAGATTCGGACGAACTTTTCAAAAACATTAAGGAGGTCTGGAACGGTATATATGGAAAGATGTTTGGCTGCGTTCATACAAAGTAATAAATCCCCTACAAAATATTAGTACTTACTCTATGTTAAGCTGAATATTTCTAGTGAAATACCATTTTTAATGTTCTGTTTCTAATTGTATGAGCACACATAATTTGAGTTATATACATGTTTATTTTTTTGTATTTGATATTGTCTAGCCTTTTTCTCGTATTAATTATTTAATTTGTACTCTTATTCATGGGCTACAAATTAAACCTCTTTTCAACCTGAAGAAATGTCTTTTAAGAAAGTTATGCATACTTATATTACTATATGGGTGCCGTTTCTAATTGCGTAGCCACCACTGTATATTTTTAATACAATAAATTGTAACTCAATATTTGTTTAATTTTTTAAACATGAGCTTTAGCTCTCTGGCATGACTAGCGGAATCCGTAGAGTATATTTGGTAATTTATTATAAAAAATAATTATGATTCCAAAACTTCTATCAATTGAAAAAAAAAAAAAGATGAAATGCCCCATTGAACTTGGGCGATGATCCAGAATGCTGCCTTTCCGAATTAAAGGTAATCTTGCCATATGCAAACTATAATCAAATAAAACTTCAGTCGCAGATTGGTTTGACGCTTAGCTTTTCAAGGCAGCTGGAGAGAGCATTAGACCATGTCGTTCTGAAAAGTGATTCTACCTTGCAGTACGACATTTTGCTTCCATTTTAGATTAGAAGAAGCTTTCAATAACACCATAAATCAATCTCATCAATCATTTGCCTATTTCAGTGTATGTAGTTCAGAGTAAACGAGTAAGTAGGTCGACCAAGTTTTTTCACAGTTTTCTATCACGCACAATTTTCCAAATATCATACAAGAAGTAGTCGCTAATTCAGAGAGCTCTCAATTCTTTTAATCTGATCGAATTCAAGAGATATGAAGTCAAGGTATTGGTGTAGCGGGTGACAGTGGTTTTGGTGGTGAAAGATTAGAGGACAATTAGCAACTGAACCACTAAATGTGGACTGGGAGTAAACCGAAACAAAACTAAACTTCTGCTCTTCTATATCGACACCAAATTACAACTCAACCTTAATAATTTTTTAATTTTTTTACAATTATGATTTGATGTTGACATTTTTTATGGAAAGAAATATTAATACACTACAGAATATCAATTATCAATCGTGATACAGGTATAAAAGTGTTTCTTTTACATTTCAGCGAACCATTAAACCAGCGGTTTCTATCTGCTAAAAATAAAATGAAGGGGAATTTTGTGGTGCCCGTTGAGTAATGGCGAGCATGTTTGCCTGATACGTGGGTTTTTGAGGTTCAAGGGACATTGCCTTTCGCAAGGAACTGGTATGTCCTCCGAGTTAATTTTACTGTCAGATTGAAATGTTATTACTGTTAAGCTAAGAGACCAAATTTTAGGTTAATGTTAAAAAAAAACTACTGCAAAGTCCTACAAAAATCTCTTAAATCGGCAATTCTCACCTTGATGAAACAACACTATTCTGTGTTCGAGGAGTTCGGTGATTTCATTTCTTTTTGATATTTTCTTGAAATACTCTTGGAATTGCAGCTTGTAGTTTCTAGGGTAGGACGAATGTCCAGTGGATCAGTGATTCTCCCTTTTGACAGACAGACTTGATTGTGAATACCTAAATGTTCATTGCATTTCCTCATGACTCACCTCTTTTTCTAGCTCAGTTTTGTTACCGTTCCAGCTGAGCACTGGTGCTCCATAACCACGATGTGATTGCTTCATAAGCTCATTCACCACTTCACTCCTTTCGCTATCGTTCTTTTGTTGATGCTGATGCTGATAACCATTTGAAGGTTTGACAACTGATTGACGATTTACTGGCGATGTGGGCCTCACCGTAGCAAATGGATTTCGAAACTTCTTCTCAGGTGTAGTTGAATTTGTGTTGACTGGTCGAACATTGGTAACTTGCCACAGCCCAGTCTTTGTTTTGATGACCGGCGGCGATGGTGGTGTCGATTGGGATTTCTTTAAATCTTCCGAATCAATTGAGTCGTCTTCAAAGTCGTGATGTGTGCTAGTAGCTTCTTCATAATTGTCCATGGAGGTTTTCATTTTTTTCGTAGGTGAAGAGCTAATTGTCGACCCATTGGAGCAGGGTCCTCTCTTCTTGAACAAAATGTCAATTTCATTTTTCTTCCTTTTCTTTTTTGAAGGTTTTCCACTCTGTGAAACCGAACTGGTTGTAGATATCAAAGAAGTCTTGGTATCTGCCTCATCGTCGGCAGAGGAATCATCATCGGACTCCGATTCATAGGGAACAAGACTCTTCAATGGACTCTTTATGTTATTTGTTGTTGTAGTTGAAGTTGAAACTCCAGTTGTTGTAAGCTGTGGTTTATTTGTAACTATCTTCTCTTTTAAATGCACTGGTGAGCCCAATCCAAGTTTAGGCATATGTGGCAGTGTTGTTGTGGAACTCACTTCATTACTTGTTGTAGTGACCTTTTCATCTTCATCTTCACTCTCGCTAGGCAGTATCTTTGATTTATCTGTGGAACTTGAAGCAGCACTGGCTGTAGTCGATGAAGAACACACTGCTGACGTGGCAGTTGCATTACCATTAGACATAGCAGCCGAGTTTTTGAAATGAATCATAATTTTTGAGCTACCAGTTGGTAGAGAGCTTGGCCGATTGCTCAGTTTACTTGGAGTATTGACTAGTTTGTTGCCATTACCCGGGAAACCATTGGACGTACCGTTCTTGTAGTATTCTGGCAACTGAGGTCCGATGATTTTTTGCTCAGTATTCAATTTGCTGATAATTTTTGGACCGTTTGTAGAAGAGCCATAGAAGTTTTGTCGGTTGTCAGAGTTTCCATTGTTATAGCTATTGTTTCCATTTTTCTGATGGTTTTCTTTGGACTGCTCATGGTTACTGCCATTAGGATGGGTACTTTGACCTTTGTGGTTGCCAGAGTTGTGTCCATTGTTTTGACCTGTTTCCAGTTCATAAAAAATTATATAAGCGTTTGTGTTGACCACACTCTGCACTGAAATCGGACGTACGTAGCTATCGTCGAAACTGTAATATGTTCCAGATTCAGTGATACCGATGGCTGTGTAATGACCACAATGCTGTGATGCTCCTAAATGTGTTACCATTGCTACGAGTTTGTATGTCAGCTGTTCTCCATTCTTTTTTGAAGCAAATCTCGAGAGATCTAAACGAGGTCGAATAGCGATTTGTTTGTTGATTTTTGTTCCAAGCATCGAGAAACGTTTCAATTGAATGCACAGAGCGATTGGAGCTCGCTCTAGGGTAAATTGCTTTGTAGCTGACACCTGGAAGGAGATAATTTTTGTAGCAAGAGTTATTAGTTATGTCAGAGAAAATATCTTACCTTTTTCTTGCACGATTCACACTTGTAGCCCATGTCCTCGAGACGCTCTCTTGAAAAATAACCTTCCAGAGCCTCATCAATGGTATCTGCTTTGCGAATATCCAGCAAAAGATCTTCAAAGTGCTGAAATGTTGTCGATACATAACCGCAGGCCAGGCATCGTACCGCAGACTTGAGATAACCGCCAAGAATCTGATTTGGTGGAGTGGTTTCTTTACTAAATTGATCTAAGTCCTTGTAGTGGCGGAAACGTAAAAGATATGCTTTCTCCATCGCTTCTACCAGGTAACGCAAAAATTCATGGGCATCCTCTTGTCTTCCCACGGTCAAATGACGACAAATTGTTTTTAATTTTCCATAAACTAAATACGGCCTAATGCACGATTGTTGTTGCTGGGATGCAATGAGAGTTTTGGACATACAACATATGATACAACCACCTGTTATGCCCAACTCTTCCTCGCAGCGTTCTAAGTGAGCTGTATCCGATGTGAGCCAATTTGCAATCGACGGTACATGGAAGAGCGCCTGGAGAGTGGAGTTCAAGTAGCAACTATTGCCGACGTTGGACATGCCTGATCCAACGTACCACTTGCGACCAGAACTTTTCCAACCGATTTGAACATTTTCTCGGGCAAAGAGAATTCGCTTTGGCTGTGGCAGTTCACTTGTGTTCCTTTGAGATTTATCTGAAAAGAAAAAGGAAAAAGAATGCCAGTGAAAGGGGATGACTTGACTAAAGGTAGATAGTTTTTGATGGATGACAACGACCACAGGACTTCTTGGACAGCGACTAATTGAAGACCATTTGTCATTTTTCAAAATACCGTCTCTCATGAGGGAGGGAGCACCTAAGACGCAAAAGCGAGATTGCCAGTGCTTTGTTCCTATAGCAATTCATATGACAGTACTCAAAGCATGAATGAACTTTCTAAAGTAGGGCGCACGGAGACCATTGCCAAATAAGTACTATCTCCTCTAGATTTGGTGTTTTCTGCATTTTTCCGGCAAAAATTCACAGGAATTCAGAAATGCAACTGCGTAATTTTTTATAAGCCACAGAAAAAACCTCTGCACTCATTCATCATAAATAAATTTCACGTGCGCTTTTTAGCCAAATTGACAGCTTCAGATAGTCTCGTCACTAAACTTACCAGAGGTCGCTATTGAGGAATGGTGTGCGGTCGATGTCATCGCTAAGCTATGATTTGAATCCTTACTTTCACTTCCATTCATGTTATTTGTTGTATTGGAAGACGATGTTGTTGTTGTTGTTGCTGCTGCAGGTGTGTGTATTAATTTCCCGCAATTACCAGACGACGACAATTGCTGTGGGGATGGTGTTGGCTTAAGTACCATATATTTGGATTTCAAGGTGTCAAGGACCGATTGATTGTAGTTGTTAACCTCCTCATATTCAATTTTGGTTAGGAGGACACGTTTGGCAGATGCCACTAATTTATTTTGCAAGCTCTCGTCATGGTGATGGTGATTGTTCGATCCGCCGCCAGACGTGCCATAAGACGAATTGGCAAGAGAGTCGCGTAGAGCGGCATTAACGTTTGCCGCTGTAGATTCACAAACCACCGACACAGGCATCTTGTATGTGTTTAATCGTGTGTGGGTGAAAGAAAACTCCCCGTAATCGAACACTCCAATATACCTATGTAGATATATATATATTTTTTTGTTTCAACAACTAGTCACTTTTTTCTAATGTTTGCAAACACAAGAACACTTTTTTCTTTAGATTTTTTTTCTTTTCTTTCTTTTCACTTGATGCGAATTAAAAAATTAGTCTGGTCGATGCTTTCTATCTCGCTTGCGGCAACGACAATGGTAATGGGCGATTGTGGAGGTGGTCCTTTTCGTGTTGCAATTTCACCGTCATCAAACATGCGAAACGATACGTATACTT
This sequence comes from Melanostoma mellinum, assembly GCA_914767635.1. Classification (NCBI taxonomy): domain Eukaryota; kingdom Metazoa; phylum Arthropoda; class Insecta; order Diptera; family Syrphidae; genus Melanostoma; species Melanostoma mellinum. The sequence goes on along the minus strand of OU612058.1, from coordinate 194,772,342 downwards.
AAATACACCACTTCCACTGTATATGGGTGGTTAAAATAAATGAAATATTAGTCGTAAACAATTTTCCATGTCGTTTTACATATTTTCGCGCGAATTTTCACAGTTTTAGCGTAATTAAAACACGAGAAAATTTTTCCGACCACATGTACTTGAACTGAAAAAGACAGAATGCTTTGTGCTATAAAAAAAATCGTTCGTCAAAAATGGTGGACGATATGTTTACCTCTTGTGGGGGAATTGATTATGGGAACTTGACTTTGGTTGGGCAATGCTGTGTGGATGGTTTGTTGAAATTTATGTGGGTGCCAGTGATTTGTGAGTAAATTAAAACTATTTAAGAGGTAAGTGAATCAAGTTTGTTGATATGTTGTCTCATTTGTTGTTAACAATTCCCAAATTGCATTTTTTTTATAATGTTTTGAATAATATTTGAGTGGCATCTGTGTGACGAAACAAGAACTATAAAAAGTAATGCCAAGTCATATTTTCTAAGCATAACGGTAGGCTTACATTAGGCATGATTCGTGTTGTGTTGACTCGACTTCACACAGCCTTATTTATAAACCCGTATTATCGGCGGATTAAGGTTACTACGAACTTAATACTCCACTAATACTCCAAACCTTATTTATAAAAAAAATACACCAGTATTAGCGACGGATTAATCTAATACTGGTTCATAGGAGTTTTAAGGGAGGATTAAGGTCGTATTATAGTCAAATGTCATTTTGAGGATAAAAGTGTAGGAAAAATATTGTTGAAATTTCTGGAGGAAAAGTGGAAAATATTTTGGTTTTGTGAATAATTTAAATTCTTTTTCCGCCTTAAATACCAGATAAATAAATTAATAAATTAAAACTAGTATTTCTTGTTTTGTTTTGTTTAATATTCATTTTAGAAAAATTTCCGCCAACCACAAAAAAAAAAATATAAATCATAACACTTGGGTTCAACGCAATTTAGTTTTTCATGTAATCTAATTTTTTTTTCAACCTCTTATTGGTCAGAAGTTACGTATCAAAAGAAGAAAAACTCTGGCCAATCAGAGTCCGAAAGAAGTAAGAATATCTGAAAAAACTTGATGCGTTGAACATGCACAATGAAGTCAGCTGGGATTTGCTTACGTTTATAGTAACCAGAGCTACAGATGGGTCATTTTTTTGATGAAAAATTTGACATAAGCAAGTATTAACTAATACGGGTTGGAAAATGTTTTATAAATAAGGATTCGGTCGACCTGGCGTAAGGGAGTATTAAGTGCTAATACTAGTATTAACTAATACCAGGTTGAACCGAGTATTAGTGAAATCTAATAAATAAGGCTGACAGAGTTTAATTATCTATTCTGTGCTCGACTAATCAAGAAATGTCAAATGAAGGCGCCTTTTTTTCATGTTAAGGGTCGATGTTAGTAGGCATTTCTTTCTTTGCTTTTTTTTTTTAACAGAAAATGCAATTAGACAGATTTATTTTTTGTGTGTGTTGCTTGACAACGTCAATTTTTCTCAATTTTGGGAGTGTTCAACAGTCGTATACGGATATTATTGTTGCTAAAGCCTTGCGCAAACCAATGCGGTGAGATCGTACGATGCGATTGCGATAAGTCAAATCCCTATGCATTAAGTCAAACGTTTATGGACGTTTGACTTAATGCATAGGGCGTTTTAAAGATTTAGCTGTGACATAAACTCACTTCTTCCAAGAAGCTATCTAAAGATATAGAAGAATTTTTGGCAAACCTTTCTTTTCAAGTGATCAGCTGATAAAAATTAATTTTTTTTCTTTCTATGTTGGTTTTTACTTTCGATTATAAATAGTTTTGCAATGGTGCAGAAAAATTTCTTGAGAAAACAATTAAACATGACAAAACGTTTGATAGGGAATACAAAAAAGTTAAGAAAACGGCTCCAAGGATTTCAATTAAATTTTGTGTGAAGCATTAAATATCCAGGTTGTCTTTATTATGATAAATATTTTTTTTTTGGAAAATGTATAAAAACGGTACCTCTCATAGTACCGTCTTTTTCAAAACCAACTTTCTCGTATACTTGACTCTTAAAAAACTAGTTTTTAAATAAATTGAAAAATAAAAATCCGTTTTTTTTTTAAAACTCGTCCAACGATAATTATTAAATATTCTTAACTTAAAATTAACTTAACTTATCAACGTCTAAGAGACGTCTTAAGAAAATCTAATAAATACGGCTGTCAGCGTTTATATGTATTAGAAACTGCAAAATAATGGCGTTTTTAGATTTTTGGTTGAGACCTTTGGAGTACTTAATTTAATTTTTTTTTTAATACTTTGCGTGATTTAAGTCAATTTTCATAATTAATTTGTAGTTGGGAGCCCTGTACCACCAAATATATTAAGAGCGAATACTGAATGAAGCCTTTTATTCAGCCTCAGATTTTGGTAATGTTTTAAGCACAAAATCGTAAGTTCGTGCGACCCGACCCAATCGTTTCCATTATTATTTTGATGTGGAAATCGAATTAAATAAATTCTAATCGTCTAGCAACGATATTTTGAGTGCCTTAAAATTTTTCCAAACCAAATCGTTTTTGCACTTGCTGCAGCGGCAGAAACGCTGTTGTCATCATTTCTGCCGTAGAGAATATAAAAATGTATGGAAACTCTGAGCTTTCTTCGCGTTGGGGTACAGTCGCAGTATAGCTTAATCTTCTAATCATTCAGACACCGCAATGCCCGGAGCTGAGCAAGCTCTACCTGTCCCCTAAATCTATCTATCTATCTATAGCTAAATCTTGACAACTGAATTTGAAGCTGACACGACTGCAAAATCACTTAGGTTGGGGAGAACCTTTAATGTTTTTAAAAATTTAAATTTAATATTGTCGGCAGCAATCTGGAAAATATATCTGAATCGTTCCAAAAGGTATCTAAAAAGCAAGTATCCCAGATAGTCTATCCCATAGGTTCTTGAACGAGTGAATTGTTTCTCTTTCAGAGCTGTTGCTAGACGAGACGTCTTTATATAATTTGCAAGCATCAAAATACAGGAAAAAACTGAGTTGGGTCATACTTTGTTTGGATTCTTTTCAAGTAGGCGCAATTATGTTTGATATGCACCTGACCAAACTTGGGATTTGTACTCTAGTTTTGGGCAATTCTAATATATAAAATTTCCATGTCACAATGTTAGTTACCGTACTCCTCCGAATCGGCTTTACCGATTTCAAACAAATTTTATATGTTAATTCAGTAGGTCTGAGAATCGGCTACTATCTAATTTCCATACCCCTAAATGATAAGGGCCATCTACCCTTAACATTGTTTTTTTAATTTACACTGTGACACGAGAATTTCATACATTAGATTTTACATTTACAGTCTCAGTGTATAAATGTCATATCAACTATATTCTCAAGTAAATTTATTATTATAGAGCTACCAAGGCTCCGAAAATAGTTTTATTATTTTATCATCCCAGAATTACCACGGAAACGGGGACAGGAAAGAAGAGGGAACGGGAACTGTTGAAATTCAGAGCAAATATCAAAAATTTTGTCGACATTAGAATGTTTTTGTGGTACCCGTGACGTGATGGTTAGCATGTCCACCTGTTAACCCAGAGGTTCGAGGTTTGAATCCCAGCAGAGGCAAAAATGTTTTTCCACGGGTATCGCCTTTCGCGAGGAATTGGCAAGTCTTCCGTTAGTAAATTCATTGCCTTTAAAAGCGCTTTCTCAATTATCCGTTCGGAACCGGCAGAAAATATTGTAGGTCCCTCCATTCCCTCATAAGGCATGGTTGTGAGAAATGCGCTAGGCCCAGGGGCTCCTCGCCCTGTTGCGCCACCCTATTAATTTTGATTTTAGAATGTTTTATTACCTCTACGTAGACTATAGGTCTGTTCGTTGAACTTTCCAAAGGGTTGACCCAGGTTTTCTTGACAACCCTATGAGTTGTCAAAAAAACCTGGGTTTTCCAGGTCAACCTAGGGCTCAAAAAACACTTAATTTAACATTCAGGGCGACTTTTGGTTTCTCAAAAAACGCTTTATGGTGACCCCAGGGCGACCCTAGGGCTTCAATGAACAAACCTTATATTTCATGAAAACATTTCCACGGAAGCGGCAACGTGAAACTAGAAACTTCTTCAGCTTAGTTCGGTAGGTGTTCCTGACAGATTTTTAAATAACTTAAATCCGAGCAACGCCGCGCCGCCACCGCCGCCGGACGGGTCAGCTAGTGACTTTTTAAATTGTCAAGGATCTTAAGCTTTCAATTGGTCGCCTTACTCTCGCACATTAATTGACAGTATGTACAATGTATTTACAATAAGACATACATAAGTCCTTTTAGAATGAGCCCTTTAACTGATTTGGATGAAATTTTCAGGAATAATAGAGAGTGAGATCTGAGATCTGAGAATGAGATGAGCTCTTTATTTGGATTTAAAAGGCAATTACCAGAATGGAAAAAAACCTTTATGTGATCATGATCTTTATGTTTTATGGTCCAGAATAATGGACTTTATCCAGAGATATGATGAAAACTTCTTTTTCTTCAAAATTATTCCGAATAATTTCTGGTCACGGTTGTGAGTGATGTGATAACTGATAAGCCTAATCATCTCTTCTTGTACGTCTGTTGATTGGTGGAATAAGCTCTAACGTGAATCATTACTGCAAAATCATATCTGGGCTGTATTATAAGGTCTTTCCCAGTACTCAAATATTTGCTCTCGAAGCACTGCTAAATCTTCATCAAGACAATTTCCCGTTTAAAGAGATGTGGTATCTGGCACAATTCGTACAGAAACTTTGCGGAACTCGCAAACAGTATATCTTACGACTTACGTCCGATACGATAATCTCAAGACTCAAAATGAGCCAAAAATACACTGTTAACTTTCCGTGGGTTCAGGATTGGTTCGCTCTAGAACTTAAACCATGAAAAAATGGTCCGACGCTGTTGCCTTTGTGGAGAACGACGACATATGACTGCACTTCTCATTACGTACATACATAACTGGAAATGAGGTTGACAATGCACTTGCAAAGCAGGAATCTCAGACAGTTTTCTCATGAACTTAACCACCACTCGGTCCATCGGTGTAAGGACTTCAATCAACGATTGGATGAGTCAAGAAAATAGTCGTATATGGGTTGCCTCAATTGAACCAGACAGACAGAGACTGAATTATGCTCCCCAAATTTAAATAGAAAACTACAGCATTTCTGATACCTCGTATATCAGAAAAGCTTGTATAGGAGTTGCCACGGGTCACTTCTCTTTTGCTAGGCATTTTCACGTGTAAGGCTTGAATGATACCATACTCTGTGAATGCTATGGAAAGGATGGTGTCATCATCCACTTCTTCTTTTAATGTCCTGTCGGTGCAGATTTGATGAGAGCTTGTAACCATGGCTCGTTGGCATCGCAGCGTCTTCTGGGTTCTGGATCTTCTCCGAACATCTGGGAAGCTTTTACAAAAGGAGCTTGTTATCTGCTACTTCAATGGAACAGCTTTTAGCTTTTAATGCTCGAGTTAGTTTTTTTTTTAAATCCTCAGACATAAAAAAAGGTCGCTGAAGTTGGTTAAATGCAAAAAGACATCAACCATCTTGAGACACAGCTTAATAATTATCGAGCTTATTCTCGAGAAATTGTAAGCTGAGGTAAACAGGGTCCTCCAGAACTGCATGTATCTTTTTTTTTAGCAAGACGCTTTAACCCGGAACTACACATAACGCTTTCTACAGTATTTTTACTTCGATATTGTAGGAATGCAAAGCGTTCTCACTCTCGTTTTGCTCACATTCTTTTCAAATCTAAGCTAAGATTTGACTCATGTTTTGCTTCTCATGCTTAATATAGGCACCTATACCTATACCTATACCGTACCATCAAAAAAGCTTTTACAAGTTAAACGAAAAAATAAATGTATTTGTGTGCCCTTTTCTTTTTTAAACAACACATGTTGATAATAGTCAAAATAAAAAAACTTTCGCTGGCTAGAAACAAATTCCATTAATACCGAATTCCCTTTTTAATGGTAATTGAATTAGGCTGCTTCATGTTTGCCATGAAACTTCTTCTCATTTTGCACTCCGTATCAAGGAACATTAAATGAGTTCTCTTTCAAGGACAGCATCGACGTTAACATGAACACATTTTAAGAAACAAAACGGACACAAAAGTGGTTATGAAAATGGTATTTGAAATTTCTATCATCAACAGAGTTGCTGCCAATCGACACGGTATAAACCAACAAGCCCCCCTCTCTAGGTTCTTCTATGAGCGACAAATTCCATGAAAATGCTTTTTCCATCCATTAACATGGGTCTTTTTCTCTTTCTCTCTCTCTTCCTTGCTACTGCATCAAAGACGAGCCTACGTTCGTCCTTAAATCGTGACCAGAAACGTAATGAGCCATTTAATATTCTAAGGACTCGTCCACATTACCTACCCCCGAAAAAAAAAAAAATTAAAACACTTTTTATATTGATTGAGTCATTAACGCAAATCCTTTGCACTACATTTACCTCACTTGCCAAAAGCACTGGCTGAGAATTTTCCTAACCTTCACTGTATGGTGCGGTGGTACCTCAGTCCTCAGTGTAGACATCTGCTGTGACGAGAAAATTCCCTTATGCCGGAACGAGTTTGTACTCCTTGATTGACCTGTCAGCCCTCATTTTGCGAATTCCGACCAACAACTTTTTGAAAGTTTAAAAAAAGAAAACCAACAGAAGAATGGTGTAGGAGGATCCTTGTATGAACGCAGCTGGGTTGGTGTTCCATGCGACGCAACGCGACGAAGAGTACACAAGGACTCGTATACCAGGTCTCGTCCTTTCTAATTGTGTATGCACTAAATGGCTTTAAGCGAAACATTTGTTGATCGGCAGTCGGTACTTAGGATGTGAATAAAGGGATCCTAATTATTGGAGCAGAATGCATTGGGAGAATTAAACCTACATATTACAGGAACGTTTTTGGACTCTGCCAAACTGACTTTAACTCCTATTGAGTGTGTGTTGTTGGTTTGGCTTCTGTGGGTGGTAGAATGCTCAGCAAAAAGATTTAAAAAGACTCGTGAAAAGGAAGGTGTATGAAGAGCAATTGCAAAGCGGCTAACCACTATAAACTTCCGCTCACTTAATTAGGGCGAACAAAAGAAAATAAAAAATAAAAACAAACTGCTTCAGTTGAAAGTTATGTATACGTGTCTCAGCACAGTATGGGTCTACCTATGTATATCTATAGTATTTTGAATCTTCAGTGGATACTTGGACTTGCACCTGCAGACTGCAGTTTATAACTTTTTTAAGAGAGAAAGAACGAAAAAGTTTTTCCTCACATTGGTGTAAACGTAATAGCTAAGAGCGGAGATGGCTTTACAGTTAAAAGTTTTGCTATGAACCTACGGCAAAGGATGTAATTAAGTCTTTCTGCAGGTAGGGGCTTTATTTGGAGTGAATGTCACAAAATTTGTGTTGACCTTTGAGGTAGTAGTAAGTATGTATAATGTACGTATGTAGGTAGGGGTGTTTCTATAATGAAAGTGAGTAATTAAAATTAAGGTTTTGATGCCTTTGATGTTATCTTTAATTATAAGAGTCAACTTCATTATGAGTAGATATTATCTTTAGTCCAATCAAAAAGGCAAGGATAAGGGAAGACTTTACAAAGTTTTAACAAATTATACCGCAAAATCAAAAGTTTGTGTCATTCTTTTCGAGTAATACCTTAAACTATTGGTTGACTGTAAGAAATTAGAGTAGAACCGGTTATTCGATTTGAAGGTGTTTGAAGATGTAAATAAAACAAGTCAACTAAGGGGTGTGTTTTTTTCAACTGAAGAGCCTCTCTTAAGATTTTGGGTCGTTTGTTGAACTTTATCTAAAGTCTATCTTTGTATACAAGCTTTTTTAAAAAGCTGCAGAGGTTTTCGGTTGTTCGAAATCACCCATACGAGGAAACAAACAGCATAACTTTTGTCTCTTGAATTAACATAAGTTTTTTTTTTTAAATAACTACTAGAACACTCAGACTGTAATACTGGTCCATTGTACTTTTGTTAAAGCTTCCCATATGATCGGAGAGAAACCAAAAGACGCTGCAATGATAAGGAGCCTAGGTTACCAGACCTTACCATGCCTGCGGCGAGTGTCTGTAACCGGATTCGAAAAAATTCAGGACATTCACTGATAAAGTACTCAGTGATGTCGTCATTTTCTCCACAGAGAGTGGTACCACTTAAGAATTTAGCACGTTTAAATGCTTAGCAACGCTAACGAGCTTTCTTCAGTGCTTTTCAATACGGGGTATGAGAAATGTTGCAGTTTTCTTATTAACGTTGGGAAGCATACATTTAGCCTGTCTGTCTGTCTTCAATGGAGTCATCCCCTTTAGGGTTATACTCTTAACAGATCCAATCGTTAATTGAAGCCCTTACTAATAACCAAGCAGCTGGTTTTATCCCTGAGAAAGCTGTTTTCCTTGTTATCTGTTGAGATTTTCCACGTGTTTTTCTATCTAGTAAATGAGAGATCAGTAAATTTTTAACAATTAAAATCACTTTTTATTTATATTTCCTCAATTGCACATTTCGGAAGCAATGCTTCCATCATCAGTGAGATTTATAAATTCTTTCTTCTTTCTTTTTTCATTTTCGGCGTTACGAGTAGTGATTTTGAAGCGATCACAACTCTCCCACACTAGTGATCCGCCTGTGGGGTACGCCGCGTTGACCTCAGAAATCGTCGGCAAGCCTCCCGGTTTTGGATTGTTCCATGTCTGAGGCCAACCAAATGCTGCTGTTTTTGCATTTGCTTGTACCAGGAGTGTTTTGGCCTGCCTTTTCTTTTTCGTCGCGAATTTGTTGAAACGTTGTACGATATTGCCTTTTTGACGGGGTTCTGCGGATCTCTCCTTTGAACATGACAATACCAACTGAGCTTCCACGGATCTTAGTACTTCTAATTCGATCAAGCTTTGTTACTCCTGCTGTCATCCGAAGCATCTTCATTTCGGCTGCCGTCGATTTGCTCTCATACTTTTTGTACATTGTCCAACATTCTGAACCGTGTGTCAGAGCTGGACGGACAACTGCTGTGTAGAGTCTTCCCTTCAGCTTAGGGTGCATTTTTCGATCACAGAAGATAGCGAAGTTTTCTCGCCACTTCATCCACCCTACGCTTAATCGATGATTGATGTCGTCATCACAAGATGCTTCACTATTGATCATAGATCCCAGATATTTAAACTTTTCACACTTGGGAAGCACATTTCCATTCAAATAAATGTCTGGAATAGGCTTGTCTGGATCAGAAAAAGGGCAGCACAGGTATTCAGTCTTTTTAGCGCTAATACGATACCCATTTCCTTCCAGAACATCAATCCAAACGTCAAGTGCTCGTTGCAGGAATGAGATTTATAAATAAAATTTTAAAATTTTAAAAGTGTTAAGAACTTACTTATCTTTCATTTATTTTTATCAGTGAAAACCTGAAACCCAAAGACAATCACCGAGGTCTTTGTATTATTCCTGGATCACTTTCGAAGTAGTAGAGGGTTGGGTAGAGCCTTAAGCATAGCTTGGCTTTCGCTGCAGACACAAATAGTTCTCATTCAGCCATTCTTCGTAACCTTGCTGCCATTTGGATAGCGTCCGTCTCAGCTTGGGGATACGTATGTGCCTAATGAAACCTACACTGTCTTGTCACTGCTATCCACAAAGGCAAAAACACCAGATACGCCATCGGTTTTGGATCCATCTGTGAAGATCCGAAAACAATCCTTTCCTGATTCAGATTTTAATTTAAAGTAGTCCTGAACAGATGGAAAGTTGACTGTTTATTTTTGAAACAGTCTGAGCCTGGAAATCATCGTATTGGACGGCAACTCCATAAGACGAGAGTCAAATCATATCTGTTAGCGGGATCCTCAAAACTCGACAGCAAATCGTGTCAGAGATCACATTTGCTTGAATTGGGAATGGTTTTGAGGGTTCATCACATGATGTAGTTATCAAGGAGAGGATGATTCAGAATTGCGTCAACAGCAGCAGCTGGAGAGCTTAGGAAGGCCCCAGTATAGCTAAGACATATTGTTCCTTGAAATAAGGCTATCGAGACTATAACAACCAACAATTGACACCCACGAGAAGATTTGCCTTACCATATTCGTATAGATCCAAAGAACCCTTTTCGGTGACCGACACCGTGTTCTGCCAAAGACTCGAAAGAAGACTGATAGTGTGTTAGTAGGTTTTGATTTGACATGTTTGGACCAAAGAATAATTTTCAATTTAAGTAAATTTTACTCCATTATCTTATGATTATGTACATGTACAAACAAAAATGTGTAAAACTAGCTTATAAAATAAGTTGATTAACCTACTGTCCCTAAGCGGGTACTCTAGATTACTCTGTAAAGTCTTCCCTTTCTTCGGTACCAATGGCTTAGCAGTGTTTGCTGGCGCTCAATACTCTTTCACAAGACCTGCAAATTTGAGCGAGGTAGGTACTGAAGACGACTTTGAACTTCTATGAAATGGTCTTCGGCACAATGCCTTATAGCAAACATAGCCAGAGATTGCGTTCAAATCGAGTCCACGATCGCTATTGACACTTTATTTACTCAAGTCATTCCCTATTTAAACAAATTTATTAAGCTCTATTTTTGGTTATCGAACAATCGACCACACACCACACTTCGATATCCGATATAATGCCTCATCATCACATCCTTTTGGGTGAACGTCAATAACCTATAGCATAAAGAAATGCTCATACCCAAAGACTATTGCAGACTAGATATCGCGCATGCCAGTCAGACCAATATGATCCCTTAATACTTCTGTCGGTTGGCAGTGGTTTGCCGTTGGTAATCATATTGTTCTGAGTACAATGGACTATAAGGTTTGTTCGTTGAAGCCCTAGGGTCGCTCTGGGGTCGCTATAAAGCGTTTTTTGAGAAACCCAAAGTCACCCTGAATGTCAAATCGAGTGTTTTTTTTTTAGCCCTACGGTTGACCTATAGGTTTCCATAAACTCGCCCTAGCTTTTTGCGGTGGTAAGTTCAGAGCTGTCAAATGGCATGTTTTTTTTTATTGACATGGATGTGTGGTGATTTGTACTTTAGCGTTTTTTGTGGACTGGAAAACCCAGTGGAAAACCCAGGTTTTATTGGCAACTCATAGGGTTGTCAAGAAAACCTGGGTCAACCCTGGGGAAAGTTCAACGAACAGACCTATAATGATACACAAGCAAGTCAAATGTTATGCATTTCCATGCAATGCAACCAAACGTGAGAGGACCAGATATCGAGGAATAGCCAATGGCTGACATCCTATTAATAGCTGTAGAGCAATTAATTAAGAGTTTGTTGGCTGTGTCTCCTTCACAACTCACTATCTTAATGATAATGCATTTCAGCCTAAAGATAGCTTATGAGTTAACAACTGCTATGCTATTTAAATGTAGGAAAACTTTAAAAACTTTAATTGCGGACCAAAGAATCTTGTTAGCCGGGATTACTCAAAGAGGTTTGACTTCGTTTGAGAAGGTAGGTATTGTCAACGCCTTTGAGTGAAATTTTAGTCAGACCAGTCAATTTCCTGAGTCTCGTGAAGAAAACAACCTCGATTTTGAGATGATTGACGCAGAAACCATTTCTAACAAACAGTATTTCCTTAGAAGGATGAAACTCTCGTCCGACCTTAGGATGAGTTCAGAGCAAATCCCGAGTTAAGACAAACTCTTAATTAAACTTCAAAAATTGGCTAACCAATTTGGTTTTCTGGTAATTGGATGCTCGAATGAGCTTTTCAGTATGTCTTGGTCGTCACTAGTCAATATTCCAGGCTGAGATATTTACATACATTCGGTGAAAGGGGTCAAAACGAGCTTACTCTTGATCCCAACTCTAACACAATATCGCGGTTTTCATTTGTGAGTTCTGTGGGACTATAGGAAGTCGATAATCATAAACCGATATGATGAAGACTTGGAAAACAATATAAACGATCCTAAATGCTGCAAAGTGATCGAAAATTGGTCCATAAAATTGGACTACATTCAAGTCAGATGTGGTGGTGATATGCCAGATATCATATTCAAATAAAAATGTTGAAGAATTGTCCTTCAAAAAAAATATTTTATGACAATTCAAACAATTTGGTAGTTCATTTTTTTTGTTTTATACCTCTAATATATAAAACACCCTTCATTTGTGCTGAAGTTCTTTGGCTCTCACTCACAATTATAAAAAAAACATATTTGACCCGAGTGAGCTACCCACATGTAGATTGAAGCCTAAATATTGACTGCTCGAATGTGGTTTTAAGGAAAATTGCTTAAACACATTGAACATTAACCTTTTCTCGCTCCATCTCAATAGCTTTTTTGCAATTACCATAAAAATTTTAGAGATCCATCAAAAAAGAAAACCAATCGTCAAAATAAAGTCCCCCAGATGGATAAAATGAGGCTCAATGAACTGTGGACATTCTTGAATAAAAACTGTAACATTTCAAGTGTTCTTCAAATAAATATCAACAGAAGAACCAAACAGGCACTCAAATCCTCATTACCATACCACAAAAAGAAACAAGCGGTAATGTAAATCACCACATAGTGATGGCTTAAAAGTCCTAAGCAATAAAAAATGTTCATGGACTTTTAACTCGCGCCTCGAAATAAAACGAAACGAAAAATACAAAACCCCTAAACAATATGAATTGAGTGTCAGAAGATGTTTATCAATCCATAGCAACCGCCATAACATCCACCGACTGGATTGAGTTTAAGGGCTATTCAAAGAAAATGGAATTTGTGAAGGACATAAACATGAAAATCCAATAAACTTAAATCCAGGAACTTTATCAAGGTCCCTAATCTAATCTTTCGGCCCCTTGTTGGGTTATCCCAATTTAGCATGCGGGTCAATTTGACAACATATCAAACGGGAAATGGGTGATTTTGCAATGATGTGACACGAGCACATATGTTATTCTGTTGAAGTTTGATATAATGCGAGAGACAACAAATGAACTTCTTATTTGTTGTTGACAATTTTGTTTGAATTATTGACAATGACAAAGAAGAACGTCTTGAAATGTCAATTCAATTTAATGTCTAATGGGCTAATGGGGGAAAAATAGTATACCATCAAGAAATAAAGGATTCTGCTTCAATTTAATGTACTGTACAAAAATGGAATTTCTTTCCTGCCAATTAAGTTCTAAAATCGCTTGCAGGGGCTTAGTTTTGCACTCATAATATTAGCAAAAAAATTTCTCTTTGTGGTGTTAGCTTGATTGCCGCGTTTACAGTTTGTTTCACTGCTTTTTTTTAGATACATTATGAAGACTACATTCATTTTAAAAGATTCGTTAACTTGTAATACTTTCTAGTTATTTTTTTAAGGACTAAATCTTATTAAGATGATTTATTTTGCATCTTTGGCTCAGTTTGTTTTATGTTTAAGGAATATTAATTTTTCATGCACAATCTGGCGATATCCGAATCAAAGAATTCTACTACTGAGATTTAATCAATGTGCTTTTTCATTTCACTATGAATGGAAGCATTGTAATGAAATTGAGGGAAATATAAAAGGCTGTTTTAATGTTAAAAATTTAACCAACCTTTTATTTGCTTCATTATCATTCTCTTTAGCATTGTAGGTGAGAGTGGGGTAAGAAGGACCTCGGGGCAAAAAGAACCAAACCGATTTTTACCGTGGTTCCTAGCTTCATATTATATTGAAGAGCTAAAACTAATAAAAAACCTTCTTTCCCAACACATCCTTTAGTTTCACTAAGAAACTGAAGTTAGTTCCAGTTTAAATGATGAAAGTTTAAAAACGGTCTATCAAAACCAGTCCAAAGCAACCAGTTGGTAATTTCGAACAGTTTGATCATTTTAAGTAGTTTGTGACCATAATGGAAATAAAGGTAATTAAATAAACATTAAGGGAAATAAAAATATTTTTTTGTAAAACTCTATATGGGACAAATGAAACCAGTGCGTAATGGGGAAAAATGGACCTGTAGTCCGTTTTGCCCCACTTCGCATTGGTTCCACTTTCAAAGCAAAACAACAACCGAAGTAAAGTTTGTTTTGCTCATTGGTCCTCACAAAAATGTTTTTCACAACTTATTTTATGTACTATGTACCTATTTAGTACCTTCAGTTGTAATTAAACAATTGTATCTTTGAAGATGGTTCGAAAATGGGTTCGAAAAACGACTAAGGGTGCTAGTTGGACCAAAGAGGATTTGAAGAAAGCTATAGACGCAATCAAAAGGAAAGAGATGGGTTATCTCAAGACCAGCAAAGCTTTTGAGATCCCGAAACCCACAATCATTCGTAAAATAAAGTTGGATACCAATGAAGAAAAAAACTTGGACGATTCACAACAGTCTTCAACTCTGAGCAAGAAAAACAATTGATTGGGCATTTACCTGACTTCCGAAAAAGAAATATGGCTGGCAGAGACTGGACTGGAGACCTTTCAATTTCCAAAAAAAAAATTAAGATATACGAAGATTATAACTTCTCTTGATATCACTAGTTTTTGATATCATTATTAAAAGAAATCAGTGGTTCGTTTTGCCCCGTTCAAAGGTCCTGGGATGCTACGACACAAACAAATAAATAAGTTAAAAAAATAGGGCGGCGCAACAGAGCGAGGAGCTCCAGGGTCTAGCGTATTTCTCACAACCATGCCTTGTGAGGGAATGAAGGAGGCCTACAATTTCCTGCCGGTCCTGAACGGTTAATGGAGAAGGTGATTTTCATGGCAATTAATTTACTAACGGAGGACTTGGCAATTCCTCGCGAAAGGCGATACGCTACATTGTACCTTAGTTAAATTATATCATTTTCATATTCCCACGGGATCGGGGCCGGAGAACTTAAAACTCTCAGGTCATCTTCAGCTTAGCTCATCTGGTGTTCCTGACAATTTTTGTTTCGTGGCAATTTTGTATGAATAAGAATAACGCTTTCAATAAGTTAGACCAGAGCAACACCGGGCGGTTTTGTTAGTATTAGTATAAAACAAATACCTATATCCTCGGAAAAGAATTAGTAGTAGGTCAGTGAAAGTAAAATTATCTTCGACCCCGTAGCCGTGGATTCAGGGTCCAATGTCCAGTCCCTTAACTTGGAAGGGACACAATCATAATTAATTACTATCCCACTTCCAAAAAAATATTTCAAGTTTAATTTTCGAATTCAACTGTCAGTTTAACTGCTCTCATGTTGCTGATAATCTACCAAGAGAGAAAGAGAATACTATAATCCCTTTGTTTTGTTGGTTTGTTTTGTGCTTGTTGCTTGATGCTTACGGTTTGTCTTGTCTCTTGTGTTGTTGAAAAATTTGTCACACATGTATTCATTCATAGTGCAAAAATTCAGCGAAGAGTACGGTATACGGTTGGGTTCGTGGTGCTGCCTGCTGCGTAATAATAAATATTTTTCTGTACTTACTTAATATGCATTCATGTAGTACATATATTTGATATTTTCTCTTTAAATTCAGTAAATAAGTTAAAAAAGAAGTGTAATAAATGTGAAGCATGAAAATTATTCTATTCTTTTATTGAAGCTTAATTTTTAGTGAGCGAGTAGTAGTTCATTTTTCTGTCTGCAAATTTAGTTTTTATTGTGTTTTGAATCAAAGTAAATGAAGTTTTGTGAATTTGTAGAAATGTGTCAAACCGAAGTATTGGTCGCGAGTGGTTTTTTGTTTTAAAACTGTTGTTTTCACTGGGTTTTGTTCTTATTATAAACAATGTTAATGTTGAAAGTTCGTTAATGGCCAACGCAAATTGATATCAATCAAAATTTAATGGTGAGTGCTTTTGTTTTTATTTATTATAACAGAATTCAATATCATAAATATGCTACATATTACTTATGAGTAGCCCCAAAGCCCAAACCCAATCCCAAAGTACATCTTCTGCTTTATCACCGAGTTCTATTTTTTCGGTTAGGGTACCTAAAGTTACAAGTTTATCAAACGCAAGGAATATGCGAAAATCCCCACGATGATGAAGCGTTAGAATGCTTCCTTTTTTCTAAATTTGTAACGTAACGAACCAGGGCCTGAAAAAACATTGGTCGGCAACAATTTCTGATTGAGTTCTCATTCCACTTGATTGGGCCGTATAAGACGAGATCTAAAATATTCAAGTGTACTTTGGATATCTACTGGAGGGTCAGATTACGCGTGCATTAGGCAACCTGTTTGGTGCAGTCTGGCTGCTGCAGCCAGGGCTGTAAAACGCTTAACTGTTTGTTGCAGCAGGGCTGCAAAATTTCGTCGGTTGTGAACTTATCTACTCTTAAGCCACATTGCTATGATCCAAACAAATTGTTGAAGTATAGTTTCAGACCTTCCCATATAACAGCAGACAAGATCTTTCTGGTATACGCGACGTTAAAGAGACCAATTTCTGTATAATTGTAGTAATTGTGTGGGCCTCCTTTTTTTAGGGTCATACGGCCGATCCTGGGGTTTCATTCGTCGGTCATACTTGCTTCCGATCACATCATGCAGATCAGCAAGTGCCTGTTCCTTTCCAAATGATCTGCAGCTGCCTTGAAAAGCCCATTCATTGCAAACCTTACTTCTTCTGGGGTTTGAAGAGCTGGATTTTCGGTCATTTCGGTCCAAGTTGAATGGGGCATTCTGCCTGTTAGCGGAATTCGTGTCTTCATCGCCGTTAAGTATAAGTCTGGAGAAGTAGTCGATCCAGATATTCAGTATCAACTGCAGTTCTATCCCTGCTGGTCCTTACAGGTTTGAGTTTGGGGCTTGTCATCCTGGTAGGTCCTTTTTACCTTCTGACAAAACTTTCGAATATTATTCTTATATCATATGGCATCTCTCAATTTCCTCAAACGCGAGCTTCTCATGCTGCTTCTATTCCTTTTTGAGAACTCGGTTTTCTTCTCTTCTTTTCTCCTTGTAAATTTCGTACTATTCAAAAGCAGTCCTTGTTCTCTTTTGCGTCGACATTTTTAGTGCTCTTTGTTTGGCTGTATTTGTCTGCCACTGCCTGCATTCTTCATCGAACCATGGCTTCGTTTTGGAGGTCGAATTTATCCCAGAATCTCAGAGGAAGTGATTCTGATGGCTTTAATGCTCACTGCTGGCAGCATAAGATTCAAGGGTAGTTGAAAGGACACTCGATTGGAGAAGTCACTGATAATCTATTGCGATTATAGCTTTCTGACGTCATGTAGTCTCATAGCGTTGATTCGCACGAGTCGTGAACAGGATATTCTCATTCGCAACTTGGCTACAACAAGATCATGTTCCAAGTCAAAGCTGGCCCCTCGGAAAGCTCGGACATCTATCACACTGGAAGAGTGCTTGAATCGATCGCAACATGGTCAGTTTGGTTGACGTTTGATTGATCTGGGGATGGTCAAATGGCCATGTATCCTTGTGAAATTTATGGCCCGGAAAGCCTTTACTATTAACAAAAAGCCACTGTTTGGAGGTTGTGTCATCAGCTATAAAACTGTTTATTGGTCGGGTTAAAAAAGATGTCCTTCTTCCTTAGTTTTGCGTTAAAATCACCAGGGACGATTTTAATGTCATGCTGTCTAGAGAATTGCGCTTGTGTTTCTTCAAGGAGCTCGTAGAAACAGTCTTTGGATTTATCGTCTTCTTCTGTGGGGAAGTGGGCGCATACTAGGCTAATGTTGTCAAATTCACCTCTGATGCAGATTTACTTGATTTTGGCTGATAACTTTATCCCTGAGTCTACCGCTAACAACAAATCCGTACCGAAGTAAGCATTATTTCTGTTGTCTGTCAGTCGCTTTAGTAGATTTGTCAAATTTTCATCTTCTTTATGTCTGGCTCACTTCATCGTACTTTTTGGATGGCGGTTATAACTGCTATACAGCGGTATAGTGCGTCCACTAGTTGTTCGGCTATTTGAGGAATCTTACGTTCCACGTGCATATCATATCCGGAGGTCTTTGTCTTTCTTTAGTTGGGTCGTGAACGGTGAAATCATTATTGGTATCCGAGGACGTTGGTTGTTTCTGAACCAGTTAAACTCCCAACTTGGCCAGGTTCTTTTAGGATCCCCGTAGACATAAGGAGCCGGATAGTCCGGTGTCAGTCCCCTGCTGCAGGGATGTGTAGCTCATCCGTCACCATCTCCATTTCAATACTGTGATATTTCAAACCAATGGCTGTCTATTGAGTACTGACTTTATTTCATTTCGCTTCATTCATAGATTCGGGCTGTCAGTCATTAAATGCAGAGCATTAGAGTGTTGTTCTATATTTTTCGACCCTTTGCCACCACTCGCATTTACTAGTTTGGCAGGTCACCTCCGTTTGGAGGAGACCACTACCCAGTGGGTACTGCGAGGAGGTATACCAAGCACAATTTACGAGTACTATAAGTCCAACATCTGAGCACCACAAAATTGACACCAATCAGAGCTTTGCCGAACAGTACACGCTCAACAAACCACCAATGGCCAATCGGAATATTCTTCTTTCGAAACGACCCAGTGCTTAAACATCGAGTTTCCTTTTAAAATTTTTTAATTTCGTTATTGCAGTGAGTATTTGCCAATAACTATTGCGTTCAATAAGACTTTCCTTTAGATCGTATATGTTTTTCAATAGTTTCTCCGACAAGAAGTTTACTTTTCAAAGTGCCAAAAACCTAAGTCCCGTGGCGTAATGGTTAGCATGTCCACCTGCTAGCCCAGAGGTTCGAGGTTCGAATCCCAGCAGAGGCAAAATGCAAAAATGTTTTTCCACGGGTATCGCCTTTCGCGAGGAATTGGCAAGTCCTCCGTTAGTAAATTCATTGCCATGAAAAGCGCATTCTCAATTAGCCGTTCGGAACCGGCGAAAAATTGTAGGTCCCCTCCATTCCCTCACAAGGCATGGTGGTGAGAAATGCGCTAGGCCCAGGGGCTCCTCGCTCTGTTGCGCCACCTTTTTTTTTTTTTTTTTTAAATCTAAGTCCAACCCCAAATTTTGTTGATGATGAGAGAAAAAACGATTAACTGATTCCCAACCATTCCTTTGAATTTCTCCTATTTTTTCAACCAAAATTTTAGCTTTTCTATCTGCCCCAGACGTTAAAGACACTTCTAATATTCATTTCGTTTAAGCTGCGATCGATCAAATCAATTTTCGTATAGTTAATCCTAATGGTTTATTATTTTCATGATATGCCTCTGCCCTATTCCGTAAATATCCTTTTCAGCAATGATGTTTCTTTCAGTACCTTACAATATACCTAGTTTACGAAGATACCATAATTTCCCTGCTTTGACCGAAAATAAAAGAAATTACTTGCTGGGGAAAGTTATTCGGAAGGCCATAGTCAATAAAAGAGGATTAAATGCTCGACTGGCCATCATGTATTTTGATTGATTCGAAGGTAGTCATTAAATCAAACGACTTTTTTCTTGTCTAATTAGTCATCGTTTCTCGATTGAATCAATCTATAAGGGTGAAGGACAGAAAAAGAGATTGAAAAGAATTAATTCCATTTCTGTTTTGTGTTCGAGGATAAAATTTTTATGAAGGAAGGTGTATCATCCAATTTCAAACTTCGATCATAAAATGTAAACCTGAACCTGAGCTAATTTAATTACTGGTAGGTACCGCAGATTGGCAAATGGATGACATTGTTCTCCAATGCCCATTCCCGGACGCCACCCTAGGCGATGCAAGTTAATTACGGATAAGGAAAACACAACAAAACAAAAAAATTCATGACAGAAAATGAAAACTTTCTTGGACCCAAAAACTCAACTCAACCAGTAAGCTTCTTTTTTAATTAAATGGAAAATGAAAATTTTGCTCTTAAAATGTTTTTCAAACAAAAAAAAAAAAAAAGGGAAGGATGTTTCCAACACAAATTCAATCCTTACTTTGTTTCAACAGAAAGGACTTTAGGACTAAGATGATGGATGGATTTTCTTTTTTTTTGCGCTTTGGCTTTTCTTAAAAAGCAAAAGGTTGCTTTGCTTTGAACTGTTTAACATGGATAATTAGGCTCTTAGTAGTCTGTTGTAACCATCCAACTGTTAAGGAGTGAAGGTATAGGTGGTATGCAAATGTGATGACTTACTTAGAATGTTTTACATATGCTAATGTTAATTTTGGGGTCGAACTGGGATAGGATAAGATGATAAGTACATTTTATGGCAGTTAACTTAGATTATTTATTTACAAAACATAAATTTTTTCTTGTGTCTTTCTGTGTTTAAAGCTATAGTCGAAGTTTAGACATCATTATTTTTTGTGTGTCTGTTTTGTTAACGGATTGGTAGTAAATTTAAGTGAGAAGATGATGGGGCTCATCTGACAAAAATAAGTGAGTGAAACTGGAATTTCAAAGAACACTAATCGATTTTTGGCCGAGCATTACTGAAGATAATAATTAGGGCAGCTCGTTGCGTAATTATTAGCGTGTCTGCTTGCAACGTCGCAGGATTTCAACGGGTATTGCCCTTCGTTACAAATTGACAATTTCTCCGATAATAATTTAATGCTATGAAAAAGGTCGACTAGCTTTTTAAAATCGACAAAAAAATTGTAGGTTCCCTCCATCCACTCACCAGATATGGTTGAAAGAAAATCGCTAGGCCAAGGAGCTCCCACTCTGTTGCGCCACTATTCGTTAAGGCTTCGATTGATTTCAACTGGGCGGCTCCCAAGATGTTGCAACATATAGTACACGTCAACTTTGCTTACTATAGCAAAGACAAAGACCTCCGGATCTGCACGTGGAGAACTAGCGGGCGCAATAGACTGACAACACAAACAACGCTTACTTGGGTGCGGTTTCGTCGTTAGAAGTAGATTCAGGGATAAGGTTATAAACCAAAACCAAGCAAACCCGCATGAGAGAGGTGGAATCGGCAACTTTAACTAATCGTCCTAGGAAAGAATGACATCTTTCTAAACACAACCAATAAACAAAGCCTTATAACTCACGCCAAAACTTCCAAACACGGACTCAGGTTAATCGACTTTGCTGGGGATTATTGTTAATAATAAACGCTTTCAAGACCTTAAAAATCACAAGGACATATGACGATGTTTAGATCAAACGGTCAGTCAAATTGACCATGTTGCGATCGATGCAAGGCACTCTTCCAGTGTGATAATTGTCCGAATTTTTCGAGAGGCCATCTTTAACTTGGAGCACGATCTTGTTCTGTTCACGATCCGTGCGAACCAACGCTGTGAATTGGTATGACTACAATCGCAAGAGATTGCCAGTGCCTTTTCCATTTGAGTATTTCGCCAATCATCCTGGAATCTCATGCGTTAGCATTAATCAATGGCAGCAATACCAACAAGCCATTAGAACCACTGCCTCTGAGGTTCTGGGTTTCACTCGGACTCCAAAGCGAGACTCATGGTTCGATGAAGAATGCAGGAAAACAAATGCAGCCAAACAAAAAGCAGTACAAATTTTGATGAAAAACAGAAACATGAGGAGCACTCGGATGAGAAAATTAAGATATTTCATAAAAGGAATGAGAATTGGCAGTTTAACCAAAAGGTGAAAAAAATCTTGTAGAGGTGGCAAACCCCGAACTGAAACCTATAAGGGCCAACAGGGAAACAAAATGATAGAATCGTAGTCGATGGTGAGGATCTGCATCGAATGATTTACAGACTTTTTTGCGGTGGTGGTAAAAACACAAATTCCGCTATCAGGCAGAACGCTCCTTTTAGCTTGGACGATGATTAAGAATGACATCCTCCCGACCTAGAAGAAGTTATGCTTTCAATATAGGTACAAATCAAGAAACGAAGGGCTTATTGCAATGGTATGATAAGCCACATTTTCAAATTATCGAGAAAATTGCATTTTTAGTTAAGAAAAAAATAGACAAATTTGGGGAGCATGATTTTTATCAAATTTGTTTTTTTAAATATATGTTGCATAGTATTCTTTAATACTATCCCCAAATAGTGTGGGGAAAAAATATGGAAAGTGCGAAAAAATAAATAAAAGAAGAAAGATTTGGTGGCTTATCATAATAATAATTATATCATTACACACTAAGTAACATGATAAGCCACAAGAAACAGAGACAATTTGTTGACTTTTGCTTACAATAAGATGATAAGCCACAAAAATACATATTTCGCACATACCTTAGCTATTTCAAATGATATTCCATCGTCTGATGGTATAAAATATCGAGCAAGTATATTTTCATCAATAAATTCCCAAAGATCAGAGTTTTCCATGCTATTAAACAACTTTTACGATTTTATAAGAAAAAACTTTTTTATTGATGTCTTTCATCAAGTGGCTTGTCATGTTATTACAGTAAAATTCAATGCAAAGTCTTAATGGAAAAAGTCTCTTTAATGCAGACTAGCGACACTAGTTGGAAAATAGATATATGCTTTAAAGTGTATGTAGATATTCCATTAGCCAATAGACTGAGCCAATAAAAACCATTTTTGAAAAAGTGTGGCTTATCATACTATTGCAATAAGCCCTTCAAACAAACCCTTCTTTAGAAAAAGCAATGTAACCCTTTACAAGACCTTTATAATCCCAGTCCTGCTTTACGGCTCGGAAACGTGGGCCTTACTGAAAGCGGATGAAGAAACCCTTGGTCGTTCCGAAACAAAATTACTTCAAACGGTCTTTTGTCTCGTATGCGAAGACATTATGTGGAGAAGAAGATACAACAAAGCTGTATAAGCTGTACTGCCACATGATCATAGCTAGAAGAGTATACGCATCGCGAGGCTACGATGGCTGGACTATGTAGACCAGATGGAAATCAACGCTCCGGATCGACGGGTTTTCGAAAACACATTTCGGATTGAGAAGACCTCGTCTCAGGTGGCGCAATCAAGTGCAAGAAGACCTCAATTGACTAAGGCCGAGTTTCCATTTGCAAGAAAACTTCTGCAAGAAATGTCTGACAGTCTGTACGTCAGTGACTTGCAAGTGGAAACCGAGAAGCAAGTTCGATCGTGACAGTTCTTGCATATCTTCTTGCTAGCATTTGCGACTGCAATAAAATGCAGATTTATACAGGTTTGCATTGACTCGCTACAGTTCTTGCAGCTAACCGAAACAGTTTTGTATATATTGCGCTAGCGGTTGGTTGGTCAAAAGAGAGTACGTGAATTGTCTCGCGAAGAAATAATGCGGTCAATTGCACGTTACGAGTGAAATCCGTATTTATGGATTGTTTATGGATGTTAAGAATCTCAGCTTCAAGAAGAGTCTTTCCTTCGTTGACATTGAATCACGGAATTGAGTGTCCTGCTTTTTAAATAAGGGCACACTTTTAATAACAAAACTTCCAAATAAAATGGGGTCATTCAAGTGAGATTAAAATATTGTTGAGCCTCTTCTATGTTTAGTTCGTTTAGTAAATTATAGAAGGCACCAGCTTCCCGTCTTCTTAAAATCCAATTGCGCACCCAAGTTAATCGCCTTTTCATTTTTATCTATAAAATTGTAATTGCAGCTCCTAAACGTTGACGTATTCTCGTCATGACTTCACAATTTTAAATAAATAACCAAATTTCTTGCGACATTACTGACTCCACAGTGTAGATACCCCTGCAATAAATTGCGATAGTATAATGCGCGAGCTTCGTTCAAGAAATTTGTTGCAGAAGAAATTACAAAAATTCATATGCCAGTGTAAACGCTACTGCAAGAAACTTCTGCAAGACTTCCTCGAGTTTACTTGCAAATGGAAACGCGGCCTTAGAGTGCAAAACTGGAGAGAATTTGCCCGAAATCGGAGTGGTGATCGAAAGATGTTGGTTGAAACTCAGGTTCACCTAGTCTGTAATGCCTACTTACTTATAAGTAAGTAAGAAAGCTTCCTCTACACCGCAATTGAGGTCTCAAGTGAAATGGCAGCAACTTCATGTCCTTCTACTGCGCAAGAAAAGGAAGGTTTCTACTCTGGTAGTACAACAATTGAACGGTGATTGAGGAGTGTTTCAGCTTAAAATGAAAACTATTTTTGCTTTAAGAAAAAACACGGACAATCTGAAAAGAGAAATGTTTCTGTAGAAGTTATAACACAGAAAGTCGCCCTTTCAAGCTTTCATTATGCTGAGTGCATAACAAATGGTAAAGTAAATGAGAAGTCTTGAGACCCTGCCATGTCGTTCTCCTGTACTAGTCACCCGCATAAGAACTTGTTTTTTTGTTTTCTGAATAGAAATAAATACGTGCTGATCCACATCCACTGCTTTTCATCTCCCAACATCTTCCAGATGATGTTATTTTGGCTGATTTCTCCGATAGGCTAGGCTAGGTAAGGTTAGGTTAGGTAAGGTTACAGTGGCTGTTAGCTCGGCTAGCACATTTAGGCCCGTTGGGCCCATTGTGGTACCACCATGGCTCTAATGTATCCTTATCTTGATGGAACCAATTTGAGCTTACAATGAAACGGGAGAGACACAGGGCGTTAATGTGAGTAAGATCACCAGGGTCATCAAAGAAATACGAACCTTATTTTTGTACTGTATTGCATTGTTAGCACGTCTGCTTGTTGACCCAGAGGTTCGTGGTTCGAATCCCAGCAGAGGCAAAAATGTTTTTCCGTGGGTATCGCCTTCCGCGAGGAATTGGCAAGTCCTCCATCAGTTAATTCATTGCTATGAAAAGCGCTTTCTCGATTAGCCGTTCGGAACCGGCAGAAAATTGTAAGTCCATTCCATCCCCTCAGAAAGTATGGTTGTGAGAAATGCGGTAGGCCCCGGGGCTCCTCGCTCTGTTGCGCCACCCTATTTATTTATTTATTGCATTGTATTGCACATCAAATGGTTATGACTATGACTACCCTCATCATGTTATGGAACACAGTTCGAGCATTTGGGAAAGTAGAACAGGGCTTAATAAGAGACACCGTTGCACGTTGCTTTTGAACTTTTACGAATCGTAATGCAGGGGAAATACAGAGCCAGGTAAAGCATTCCACTGCGACTATTATAAGAATCTCTATACTCTATACCTAGGTTTATCCTACGTTTGTGAGCTAAAGCTGATGAATGATTTCTCCAATACCTCTGTTTATTTCCAGATGGATAGATTCAAATCTTCTGCACTCGAGTACTGTGTATGGAAGGTCCCATTTGTCAACGAATCTCGTAGTTTGCACGAACAGCTTCTTTTTCTCCAGTCTTGACCAGGAAGGCATTGAAGTAGCCCTGTTCGGTGAGTTGTCGCCAGAAGAAGTCTTCGTTTCTTGTAGATGATGCACCTACATGTACCATTAGCCTGAAAAGATAGGTCGTGACTTTGAATACACTTACACATTCTGTGGTCGTCCGAATCTGGTCAATAAATCTCTGTTTTGTACAGATCGTTATTCTCAGGTAGTTTTGCTCTTTATATATTCGGATTCGGCGTCGAAGTCTATAATCGTAGTAGTTCGTTTCTTGTAAGAAACACTTTTTCAGTTTTCTCAGTAGCCAGAGACAGAATATGTTCCTCCATCCTTCAGTTCAGTTCAGTTTTCTTTGTGCGCTTTCGGTGTCGCTTGCAATAATCACAGTAGCATCGTCATCAGTGTATCCAGCTAGAAAGCAACATTCGGCTTACTTCATACAGAGAATTCCATCGTACAAAATATTCTGGAGTTTTGTAACTATAAAAAACAACTGTGCTGCTCCTGCTGTGATATGTATAACGAAATGAATTGGGAATATTGTGTTCACAATGCCATTTAAAGGCAGGTTCCCGCGGGATCGCTATGGATATCTCTGTTGGGGTTCTTCCCAATTTCTTTTCTTGCTCAGGTTAATGGTTCTTCTGCAATTCGTTGAATTCATTGTTCTGAACTTCAAGATTGAGATCATTATTCGCCTTCTTCTCCCAATTGCCACTTTTTGCCTAAGATGTAGACAATTTTTGCAGGGTTTAGCTTACTCCTCAGTAGACAAAGGGTATCTTCTTCTATTGGAAAATATTCTACTGGGCATTGAAGTGGCGCATGCTAGACGAGTGATTCAATTATTTCTGGTAGTGTGATTTTAGTGCGGTTGAAGAACGATGTTCCTTCTATCCTCGATTTTGCTCCTTAACAAGTTGACGGACGGTTTTTTGACGTTCCATCCGATTCGTTTGGTTGGCTTGATTCTCAGTTAGTGTTTTGGTGATTTTCTTCAATGTCAAAAACGATTTATTGATAATCGGACAGTAAACTTTCTGTGGCGAAGGTTATGTAAAGCATTGTGCCTCCTTTTTTGGTTTTGTTAAAGTGGGTATTTACTACACCAACTGCACCTAGACCACGTCTCATTGCCATTTCTAGTATTTACCTTCCTTGAAAACCCTTCGTTAGCATGCTCCGTTCTCTGCCTCATGTGTTGGTTTCTTCGGCAACTATGATTTCCCCCTCGGTTTCACACACGAAAATATCTAAATTCCTAAGTTTTCGTGGGAATTCATTCATCCGACCATTACAATGCAGAGTTAGTCAGGGAAGTAGGTAATAAGTGTGAATCTTCAAATAAGCCGACTAAATTCAATTGAGCATTAATTTTTACTCAGACAATTCGATGCTTCCAGGCCTCCAAAGGCGTATAGCCTATGAATATGCAATGCTTCTGGTCATAACTTGTTGGATCACAAAAAACATTGATAGATATACATGTCAGCTTTCTTCCCCTTTGGAAATAATTTCCCATAGTTAAACAAAACATAAATTCTGCCTGCAGAACTGAAGACCAACACAAACATATTTAAGAACATAAAAATGACGATAATGTTGTTTATGGCCACAGAGGAGAAGTGGTTTAATTTTATCCTTGCTTTGACAAGACTCACTCTTTATGGGTATCCAACCCACATTATACTTCATCATTTTATTGTCGTCTGTGTGGTCAACAGGGTATACTATACACAAACATAAACCATTTGTTAATAACGCTTCGGGAGTTCTGAAGAAAGAACGATCACAATAATTGTCATCAATTTCGATGGAATATAGCCATGTTGTGTATTTGTGTAGAGGCAGGTACATTCGAAACATTATTCACCGACGCGACGTTAAAATCTTATTTGCCATTCATTTTAACCAGGCATGTTAGATGTTTGCCACCATCACGCTCCGAATTAAGAAATTGGACATTTTCATCGTCAGTACCATTTTCCGTTTGGCGAGGGTAATGAGGGATTAATAAACGATTTTCAACCTTTATTCAAAAATGTTTTAAACTCAAATATATTCTCATAGAAGAAAATAATCTTTACACAATAATTTGAGCGCTCCACTGGTGGAGAGGAGACACGACTACACGTGCTTCCCGTGGATTAAAAAAACGTTCACAACATTTAATATTCCTACCACAGCAATTCTACGAAAAGTAAAAAAAAAAAAAAAAATACTTACCTACCCGTGCTTTCGAGACATTGAAATGGGGTGATGGATTTTTAAGTATTCTCTTGTAACATTTTTAATAACGACAGGGATGTGGTATCGCATAGCTCGCAAAAATTTTATGGATTTGTTTTTGGAGAAATTTGCTAAATTTCATGGGTTTTGTTCTGTCAATGTGCCAATTTCGGGCCAAATTGCATATTTATATATTTATGCTAAAGTATTCGAATTCAAGGAGATTTACGGATAAGTTGGAAATTCTTGTATTCTTACATTATCAAGATTACTGAACTGGATCACTGTCTTTCTTTAATTTGCTTTTAAGAAACTTGCAACTCTCTTTTGTTGATGTCAGTAAAATCAAAATCTAAGCAGCAAGCCAAAGAATGTAATTATGTACCTTAAGCATGATGAGTTAGAAGAAAAACATTGCATTGGCAAGTTGGGACAAATAATAGAAATGAAAAAGCTTGTCTCGAAGTGGAAATCAGAAGCTGCAAAAAGGAAGCGAAGAAGAGGTGAAACCCAACTTTTACGACGAAAACGACGAAACGATATTATAGATACAACACGATACAATGCAATACGACACGATACGATACGATAGATACGATACGATACGAAACGATACGATACGGTACGATAAGATACGATACGATTTGTGTATCATCTTTTCCCTGGTACACAACAGAGTTAAAAAATATCCGTAACATCAGAAACAGGCTATGGAAAACATATTTAAAATAACAGAACCCTTCCAATTACTATTACTACCAATAGGCCTCTTCTAACTTCTCCACTTTATGCCAATCTTTATACTTAACCTATCTTGATAAAATGCAGTTCTCCCTAATCACTGATCCGATGCGTTTTTATCAATTTGTTAACGTCAAGAGAAAATCTGACGGTCTTCCTTCAACACTTTATTTCCTTGACAAATCTACCGATGACCCTAAAGTAATTGTTAATCTTTGCTAACTTTTTCAGACACTCAAATGACAATGATCTGAATGAACCTGACCTTGACTATCACAGGTTTCTGATGAAAAGCCTGCAAACATCTCTTGTCTTTCTTAATGTTTGTCCCCAGACTGTTTGTGATAAATTAAGGCATCAGTGCTCTATCAACCCCTTGCTAATATTCTTCTACTTTCTCTTTCCCAGGCTGTTTTCCCCTCTCTCTGGAAAGAATCTTTTATCTTCCCAATTTTCAAAAAGGGCTGTAAAAACCAAATCTCGAACTATCGACCGATAGCTAAGCTCTCCGCCATCCCTAATCTTTTCGAAAGCATTGTGTACGACTCAAAGTATTTTCATTGTAAATCAGTTGTCTCTTCACTTCAACACGGATTCCTAAAAGGAAGGTCTACTACGACTAACCTTACCCAATTCGTATCAAAAACTCTCCTGGCCATGGAAAAGGGCAACGAGATCGATGTTATTACTACAGACTTTAGTAAAAGCATTCGACAAAATTAACCATCAAATTATCTATCTCAAAATCAAAGCCTTTGGCCTCCCACCTTCAATTATCGAGTGGGTCAAGTCATACCTAGAGACCTGTGTGTATAGAGCAGTTTTTAGAAAAGCAGTTTCTAACCCGATATTTGCCTCTTCTGGCGTTCCCCAAGGCAGCCATCTAGGTCCACTCCTGTTTGTGCTTGCAATAAATGACGTCGCTAGTATTATTTCTTTCTTTGATCTGTCTATTTATGCAGATGACATTAAAATCATAAAAGTCATATCCTCTTCTCACGATTCCTCTCTTCTTCAAAATGACCTAAATGCTTTTCTTGCTTGGTGTAATAAGAACTTTCTTGAGCTTAATGTTAATAAATGTCAATCTATGACTTTCTCGCGTAAACGCTTACCCTCTAGTCTTCGAACGTTCTACTTCAGTAACGTGCCTATCCCCAGAGTTTCGTCTATTCGTGATCTTGGGGTTATTTGCGATAAAGAGCTGAATTTCCACTCTCACATTAACTATATTATAGTGAAAGGAAACTCCTCTCTTGGGTTTATCAAACGCTGGTCTAGAGAATTTTCCGACCCCTACGTCACTAAATCATTATTCAATACTTATGTTAGACCAATCCTTGAATATGCTAGTCAGGTTTGGTCTCCCTACCAAATAACTCAATCCCGTAGAGTTGAAGCTGTGCAACGAAGATTTCTAAGATTCGCCTTGGTCTGATCTGTTCATTTAACCTCGATATGAAAACCGTTTGCGACTAATTGACATGGTCACCCTTTCGAAACGTCCTCATATCGCCGACATAATTTTCGTCCATCAGATCATGACCGGTACCATAGACTCCCCGGAATTACTCGAGCAGATTTACATGAGCACTAATCCACGTAACCTTCGTTCTGTCCCCTTCTTCCACCTCCCTACTCTCCGCACAAATTACGCTTATTTCAACCCCATATGCAGACTGCTACGTTCTGCGAATGCTGTAGGAAATACCTTTGACTTTTCCCTTAGTTCTTCTTCTGTGAGAAAAAATCTATAATCCGCTTCCCCTTTGAACTTCTAAGCCTTGCACTTCAACTTAGAATTAAGCATTGTATATTTGTAAATATATTTATTTATTTGTTTATATATATTTTTTTTAAGTTTAAATATTTTTAAGTTTAAATCTATTGTTCTAATCGCTTGTAGTACGCTTAATAAATCTACGATACGATACGATACGATACGACATGATACGATACGATACGATGAGAAACGAATCGATACGATCTTCTTTAGCCATTTGCTCCCAAATTGCAAATTAACACAGAATCTTCTTTATGTATTTCCAATTTGAATAAAAGAAAAGGGGGCAATTAAAATCGCCCACAGTCTGTTCGTCGTCCGTACTGCACACAAAATTTGTTACGTCTCTTGTACTTTCCAAATCTTAGCTTTTCAAAATCACACTATGACTCGCAAGGTTTGCACCCCACCAATTTAATTCGCCTTAAAATTCATTCCTCTGACACTGAGTATTCAATGCTGCTGGCAAGAGCCGGCACGGCAGATGTCCCGCTTTTTCAACATTTCTCAGCCTTGTAATAGATTTTTGTCCGGTTCGTTCTTGACATCAACATCAACTGTATCATCTTCTGCTATATATGTACATATGTATGATGGCCTTTAAAAAAAAACTGAACACTACTTTCAACTTCAATGTGACCTGTTCAGTTTTTGTAGTTTTTTTCAGTAAAGAATATCTCTTACCTTTGCAGTATTTTTGTCATCACAAATCAAAATGCCGTCCGTTCTTCAGATGGAAAACTTTAATCCAATTAAAAATTACATTGCTCATAAGTTTTAAAACAAAACTAATTTACTATTTAACTCATTGAAAAGTTATTTTGTTTTTCTCGTTCATATGAAAGAAATTTTTGTCTGTACGACTTTCAGAGAAAACAAATTGTACTTTCCATGAAATTGTCAGTCAGTTGAATTTAATTAGAAACTAGTTTGCAACACTTGCAAATAACGAACAACTTGTTATGTTTTTACGTAGAAATTGGTTATGAAATGAATGCACTGGAAAAGTTTCAAGGTGTACATGTCCTAAAAGCCTCAACAACCACTTTATTTACCCAATGAATGGAAAAACCGGTAAGCATCAAATTCAAGATGCCTCACCATGCTGCCATATCAAACATTAAAAGGATATTAACTGATTACACCCGTATGACAAGACAGATCCCAAAGTGCACTTGTTTTTAATGATTCAAAAGTCACGCGAAACACTAAAATATACATTTTCAATTTGTGAACTTTCATTTAGTCTGCGTCCTTAACCCTCACGACCACTCATTTACGATCGGATATTCTTGACGTAAAATTTATAATGAGCACAGAGCCTGTCTGAAATTCACACACACACACACACACACACACAGTACATAGAACTACTGTAGTGTGAGGGATTTATCATGAGGAGTACTATTACTATAGTCTCTCAGAAAACAGTTGTAAATCCAAGAGGGAGACATGTTGTTTTTAGGTTAAGGACTTCAGCTGAAGCTCAAGCAACATTGTACCAATGTGTGCGCTGAGTGAACAACTGAACCTTTCTACACATTACGACACAAGGTTTTCTCTCATGGTGGTGTTTCATTAGGTCGTTTGTAGTTAGTTTAATGGATTTCTGTACTTAAGCCAAACAAAATCACTACTTATTTTGGACTCAAAGCTTTTTAATGAATTTGTTAACCTTCCTGACTGGCCGAGTTGGGGGCAACAACCAAGTTCGTAATTATCTTGAGCGGTAATTAATTGTCGTATTTTTGTACATTTCATGAAATGATTCAGCGTGCCCTTTGTAGTAATTACAATCCATCTGAGTCTAAGGATAACCAAATATACCACATTCGATGGTTAAACCATTTATTTTAAAAGTCCATTACCGTCAAATATTTACTGAAACTACGTACGAACCACCATCACCACAGCCGGCTGTTAGTTCTTATTTCTGTTTGCAGTTGGCTTTAGTTTTGATTCGTTAGTGATACTTTGTCACCCCTTTTCATTAAGGCACCTTGTATAAAACTCACTGTCGCTCAAACCGTCGTCATTTATTAAATTTAATAAATTATTGGTGTGTTTGACGTTGTGATGTGTCGTCAGTCGGTTGGCCTGTCGGTCTATCGACCTGTCGAATCGAAAGTATAATTAAACATGGGAAAACTCATTAAAATCAATTCAGAATCGTTAGAGGGCATAAAACCAATCTTTAACACTACGGCATTAAAATTTTACCTTATTGGCTGGGAGGGCTGTCGTATTGTATTACAAGAGGCATATTTGAAACTTTATTTCACCTCGAAGGTTGAAAGTTTAAATACAAAACAAGGATTAAATTGTTTGATTAATTCTTCTCTATCGTAAACATTGTTTTTGTTTTGAGTTTGAAGAGAAAATAATGCTGAACGTTAATTGATGGAATGTCTTATACCGGTCTAATAAATTTTTTACTGCTAAATATTTTCAATGGGGACATTTTTTATTTGTTTGTTGGTTGGACATTGACAATGTAATGAAAACTTTGTACTTGTTAAACTTCTCATTTGAAAATGCTCCGGGTAGGATTGGATGGCTTTCAAATTTGGATCATCATTTCGCTCATTGTGAAGAGAACGAAAGAAATTCTTCCACACCTTAATTGATTTAGAAAGTCACAAAGTGATTTCGCTGGCGGTAGCAAACATCTTTGAGTTTTGAAAGCATTGTATTAAACTTTATTTTTAATAGTTAATGCGTCCTTAAGATTGTTATGATTACACTCAGTAATTTAAAGAACAGTCCGAGAATTTAGGAAAAAGGAGAGAATTTAATAGGAGAAACCGATGCCGATGCCGTTGCTTTTGAACTTTTGTGAATTGAAATGCAGGAGTAATAGAGGGTTTGGTATAGCATTCCAAATTCGGACAGTGCGATTAAAATATGAATCTCTATACTTTACTGTACCTCCGAAGTTGAGTTCAAGGTAAAATTGATGAGCACTCCTAGCGAGGTGGGTTTGCGGCTTAATTGTTTAACGGGAGGAATGCAAGTAGCATTGTTTGTAGAACAAGCGATGAAAAAGAGACAGACAGGTAACGTTTCGACGATATTCAAGAAAAGTTATCAATTCCACAATTAAACTACCTTCTTTCAATTTTAACGCTCTGTTTTGAGCCCTATCAAGTAGGTGCAATATTGTTTGAGAAGCGCCTGATCAGATATGAGAATTCTACTCTAGTTTGGGGTGGATGTAAACTTTATAAATAGTAGCCAAATCAGAAGTTGTGAAGAACATCTTGCATCATCTTGAAATACCTAAGAACTAAGCAGCATTGTTGGCGGCTTCAAATATGTGGTCATTCCAACGAAGACCATCGTTTATTCACATATACGTGCACGCGCATGGATAGGAAAGCTTTGAGTTTTTGAAGCATTGAATTCAAGTTGGTTTGTTTTTACTATCCCATATAAAAATTCTGTCAATGCCACAATTCAATGAGCAACAGTTCCAGTTCCACAGCCGAAGAGCAGGGACGTGATTTTGGTTAGTCACCAGGAAAACAGTTAAGTGGATTAAAAGTTTCAGATTAGAGATCATTTGTAGATCATAAAATAAAACGGGGCTATAGGATACATCAACATCCAATACAAAGAAGAAAAGACCCATCGATACCAAAAAAAAAAAAAAACGTATTTTCGATAAGAGAGCTTGATGCCACACCCCATTGAATGCATTAGAAATATCAAGTGCAATAATCTTACTTTCTCCAGAATAGTGTAAAGATTGATTCCACTTCTCGGTGAGATATGCCAACAAAGCACCAGTGGGCTTTTTGTTAAGAAAGTCGTACTGTCGGTCATTAAGAAGCTTTTGTTCTTCAACACTTTTTGACAGTTGACAATTTATCAATATTTCCAGCATGATCTTGGAAAGAAGAGAGGTTAGTGCAATTGAACGGTTCTTGGAAGGGGAGAAAGATTCACCATTTTTAGATACATGCTGCAGCTTACCACCTGCTCGTAAAAAGGCCGGGAGAGAATTGGGTAGTTGGAGAGTCTAAGGCAGTGGCTTTGTTAGCGTAGAAGAAAGAACACCTCTTAAAAATAACAGCATCTGAATAGTGGTCTTATGTATACGAAGATTTTTGAAGATTCTCGCTACCAAATGAGTTCGGAAAGATATCTGCTTTATCACAGAATTTATAGACTCAATCTCAGGTGGATCCAATCTGCTATCAGTGCTGAGTTGGCAGCAAATTGAGCTCCCAACAAATAGGCTTATCGATGGAGCTGACATACGGGGAGTCATTGAAAACGAGCGCTAAGACCGATGAGGTGGCGGAGTTATTAATGTTCTTAACAAAAGCTTAAGCATTTTTGCTTTCTTTTGGATGCGACAGCAATTTTTGCCCAACGAATTTCAGTTTTCCACTGTAGTTTCGTCTTTAAATATTCGAAAACTTTTTTCTCTGTCCCGAATAGCCTCTTTACAGCTCGAATCAATATACGAATTCTGTGTGGGGATGATGATGATGTTTATATCACCCCAATGGACAATACCTTCGCAGTCAGAATTTGGTAGGGCAAATCTATTGCCATTTAAAATCGCCTTAAAATGAGCTAAAGTGCTGGCTTTAGTTCAAATGACTCATTTATAAGTTAATTTACTTTCACACTTTCTTTTAGAGTCGCTCTAAGTTTGAAATCAGGCAAACCCCATTTAAAATACTTAAAAACTTGATCTTACTCATATTTCGTTTGTCATTTGCTTCATATTAATAAAAAACAATTATTTTTCCAAAAGTTTGTTTTTATTTTTCACTACTGAGCTTATTTTCTCACCTTACCTGGCAAGCTTGCGAGCTGTCAAAATGTAGACACTGTTCTCATTTATTTGAGCCAAGTTCATTTCAAAGCTGTCACTAGTTAGTTACGTGTGTATAAATAGTTTTATGTAATGACCCCATTTTAAAGTTATGCGATGACTGTAGATTTGCGTGTGTTTGTCGTACGCTGCTGTTCCAGTTCTAGAACCGTAGAACAGGGCTGTGAATCTGAAAACAAATGTCAAAAACTGAGAGTGCTAGCAAAAGATCATTTATGAATATAAGAAGTAGGCTCGTTGTCAAAATGGAGCCTTGGGGTGCACCATTAATTTGAAATTTTTGAGATGGAAGAAGAGTTATATCAAAACCAAAGCACGCATTTTCGATAGGAGAGCCTGATTCCAAACTCTTTCAAATACCTTTTAAAGCAAGTGCAATACTCTTACTTTCTGCAAAACGATGTAAAGATGTGATATAGCTATACACCATCAAACCACCTATTGGTGGACCTATTGCTATGAAAGCCATACTGCGTGTCATTAAATAGATTTCGATCTTCGAGATATTCCTTGAGTTCGTAATAATAAATCCCCACGATCCTGGAAAAAGGGAACTTAAGTGCAATCGATCGATAGTTTGATGGTGAAGAAGATTCGCTTTTTTAAGTCTACGTTGAAATATGTTACGTTGCAGTAATTCTGCATCGTCGCGTCGTTGACTTCGCCTAGTGACTCCTAAGCAACTACCATTCGTTCAAATTTTTTTGTTCAAAATTCAACAATTTCGGAACAAATTTCGCTGCCATGCGTTTCGCACTCAAAATATTCCAATAAAACACAAAAAACCTGATCGGTTTATCGACTATTTAGCTCATTGGACTCGTTATTGATGCGTGCTTTTGCATGAATGTTGTTTGAGTAATTCTGTCACTTTTTGAATAAAAATAAAAATAATCTATATTTATAAAAACGAATTGGTGTTAGTTTGTCTCGCTAAAACTCGAGAACGACTGAACGGATTTATCTTATCTTGGTCTTGAAATGTTCGTGGCGGAAACAGGAACGAGAACGGGAAATGTAAAGTTACTTGACCGATTTCAAAAATTCTTTCAACTCTAGGATGTTACATTATCCCTCAGTGACATAGACTTATGTTTCATTCACAAATTTCAGTTTTTTGAAGTGGTTACACGGTTACGCTTATAATCGAGTTTGAGCAATTGCGGCAGCCATCACGAGGATAGCTTTTCATATCCAAATAAAATTAATAGGGCAGCGCAACAGAGCGAGGGGCCCCAGGACCAGTCGCTCTAAGTTTGAAATCAGGCAAACCCCATTTAAAATACTTAAAAACTTGATCTTACTCATATTTCGTTTGTCATTTGCTTCATATTAATAAAAAACAATTATTTTTCCAAAAGTTTGTTTTTATTTTTCACTACTGAGCTTATTTTCTCACCTTACCTGGCAAGCTTGCGAGCTGTCAAAATGTAGACACTGTTCTCATTTATTTGAGCCAAGTTCATTTCAAAGCTGTCACTAGTTAGTTACGTGTGTATAAATAGTTTTTATGTAATGACCCCATTTTAAAGTTATGCGATGACTTTAGATTTGCGTGTGTTTATCGTACGCTGCTGTTCCAGTTCTAGAACCGTAGAACAGGGCTGTGAATCTGAAAACAAATGTCAAAAACTGAGAGTGCTAGCAAAAGATCATTTATGAATATAAGAAGTAGGCTCGTTGTCAAAATGGAGCCTTGGGGTGCACCATTAATTTGAAATTTTTGAGATGGAAGAAAAGTTACATCAAAACCGAAAGCACGCATTTTCGATAGGAGAGCCTGATTCCAAACTCTATCAAATACCTTTTAAAGCAAGTGCAATACTCTTACTTTCTGCAAAACGATGTAAAGATGTGATATAGCTATATACACCATCAAACCACCTATTGGTGGACCTATTGCTATGAAAGCCATACTGCGTGTCATTAAATAGATTTCGATCTTCGAGATATTTCTTGAGTTGGTAATAATAAATCCCCACGATCCTGGAAAAAGGGAACTTAAGTGCAATCGATCGATAGTTTGATGGTGAAGAAGATTCGCTTTTTTAAGTCTACGTTGAAATGTGTTACGTTGCAGTAATTCTGCATCGTCGCGTCGTTGACTTCGCCTAGTGACTCCTAAGCAACTACCATTCGTTCAAATTTTTTTGTTCAAAATTCAACAATTTCGGAACAAATTTCGCTGCCATGCGTTTCGCACTCAAAATATTCCAAAAAAACACAAAAAACCTGATCGGTTTATCGACTATTTAGCTCATTGGACTCGTTATTGATGCGTGCTTTTGCATGAGAGTTGTTTGATAAGTCATTCTGTCACTTTTTGAATAAAAATAAAAATAATCTATATTTATAAAAACGAATTGGTGTTAGTTAGTCTCGCTAAAACTCGAGAACTACTGAACGGATTTATCTTATCTTGGTCTTGAAATGTTCGTGGCGGAAACAGGAACGAGAACGGGAAATGTAAAGTTACTTGACCGATTTCAAAAATTCTTTCAACTCTAGGATGTTACATTATCCGTCAGTGACATAGACTTATGTTTCATTCACAAATTTCAGTTTTTTGAAGTGGTTACACGGTTACGCTTATAATCGAGTTTGAGCAATTGCGGCAGCCATCGCGAGGATAGCTTTTCATATCCAAATAAAATTAATAGGGCAGCGCAACAGAGCGAGGGGCCCCAGGGCCAATTTTCTGCCGGTCCCGAACGGCTAATCGAAAAAACGCTTTTCATGGCAATACATTTACTAACTTGCCAATTCCTCTCGAAAAGCAATACCCAATACGAATCCCTGGATTAACAGGCAGACATGCTAACCATCTATGCATGATATGCGTTCAGTCTCAGTCAAGTCACGCACTTTCATTTTCCAATCGTCCAGTATCTATCTATGGATTTTTTTTGACGATTTCTGATTTGATAACCTCTTTTGATCATCACTTGCGCTAATAAAACCTCAACGGAACTCCGTAAACCACCTTTTAATCATGGAAATTGATAATACAGGAACCCCATAGTACTTATCAAGGCTTTCTTTAGTTTCGGTAATAATTTTTTACGCAAAAAATAATGCTAAATCAGCACACGAAATTAATTTTTCTCCATTTTAATTAATTAACTTCAGATAACTGCATTGAATGGCTATTAAAAGACAAAGCCTGCTATCAACAGATTACACTTCACAGTATCAGATTTAAAAACAAAGCGGAAAATCAAAAAGTCACGGACTTATCCAACTGCTGGTTTCTTTTTTGCTGAAAACACTTTGTTTTATGTTTTTTTCCTTAACTGGAAAAGTGCTATGTTTCCATGCGACAGACCATTGCACTGTTTTTATGTATTTAGGTAGTGTTTCGAATTTCAAAATAAACAAAACGGGTTTAAAGAAGTTATGCACAGTGCAGGAGTGCACCTTATACAATAACTAGCAAGACCCCGCCCGCTTCGCAGGGCGAAAATAAAAAGTAAAATATTAGTTTTTTTTTGTTTTAAATCTGTTTTATTGAATATTCTTTACTCTAATGCTTTTTGATAAACAACATTTTTGGTTTTTCCATTGTTGGCGGTATAAATGAATAAAGCAGATGGTTTCCCAACACGTGAACAACCAACATAAAGTTGACCATGAGAAAAAACTGGGTGTTCCAAATGTATACCACAGATTTTAAGCGTTTGCCCTTGAGATTTATTAATTGTCATGCCAAAAGCAATACGAATAGGCAACTGCAAACGCTTAAATTCAAATGGTAGATCAGGTGGAATCATTGGTATACGTGGTATTAAGACATCTTCGCCTTTGAATTTACCAGTTAAAATGGTCGCTTCAATAACATTATTCATTAATCGTTTAACAACTAACCTGGTGCCATTACATAATCTTGGATGATTCAAATTTCTTAACATTATAATTGGAATACCGACTTTTAATTGTAAATAATGAGGCGGGATATCTGGTAGATCCAATGAATTTAAAAATTCGATCGGATAGTTCACAGCTTCATCCGGATCAATAGATTTATAAACTACGTTTACACCTGGTATTCTGTTCATAACTTCCACATTGATACTAATAACATCTCTATTCGTACATGCCAATATACATCTTTGACTTAACCAATCATGATTTAGGTAATTACTTAAAATATTGGGAAACACACTCTGTACTAATGCAGCAGTTGATTCTGATAAGGAACAAAAATTATTTGGCAATGTTATTTTACCATCAATATCTAGAGGCAATTCTCCATTTTCAATTTTCAATAATTGCTTTAAAAATTCTGCAGCTGTTGAATCGTTCTGTAATAAAACTCTTACATTTTCGGTGAGAGAAAGAGTTTTCACATGTTTCCATAACGTTGAAGATTTCAAGCTAGCATTTAATTCGTCAGCAGCAGTGGATCGAGGAATAACCGGAAGTGTTTGCCGGAAGTCACCAGCAAATAACACAAATGCACCACCGAAAAGACGATTATTACCTCTCAAATCTTGTAAGGTTCGATTGAATGCTTCTAAAGATTTCTTGTGTGCCATGGTGCATTCGTCCCAAATAATTAATTTACACTGCTGCAAAACTTTTGCCATTCCAGATCTTTTTGAAATGTTGCATGTTGGCGCTTCTAAAATATGAACGTTTAAAGGCAATTTTAAAGCCGAGTGAGCAGTTCGCCCACCATCCAATAAAGTTGCAGCAATTCCAGACGATGCAAGAGCTAACGCTATATCTTTATTCGTTCGTACAGTAGCTAAAAACAATGACAGTAAAAATGTTTTACCAGTGCTGCCAGGTGCATCCAAAAAATAAAATCCACCATTTCCAGCATTAATTTCGCTCATGATTTGAAAGTAGGCTTCTTTTTGTTTTTCATTCAATAATGGAACATTTCTTTGAACATATTGATCTAAACAATTTGCACCATAATCTTGTTCACGATTCAAATCCAAATTGAAAGTGTCGTGTATTGAACGATCCGGTTAAATCATTCCTAATTGTGATAGCAATTTATTTGACATTGCTAAACACAAATTTTCTATAATGATCAACGCTTCGTTGTGTATTTCTGGCGTAAAATCCAATTGCGGATTCATTCTTGCACGACGAACTGTATGCAAAATATCTTCTGACAAATGATCACAATGACTTCTCCATAACTCACGTGGATTCGTCGGACTGCACGCAGATATTATAATTGCAAATAATGAACGCATTTGATGTGGATTTGCCGTAAGAGCTGCATCTTCTAAGGTGTTATTCCAATGTTTATCATCTTCCAGTAAATTTAAACGCCTGCATGCTTCACGATATGTAGGACATAAAAACCCTTCAACTGTTCGTAAATCTGCAAAAGATGTTGGCCCACGAACATTATTTAGTAATAAACGCAAAAAATAACATTCCTCAGTATTTGTTTACACTTTTCAAGCAGCCAAATGTAATAAGGAATACATCTAGGAGTATTAGATATACTCTGTTCTAAAATACATAGAAAGCATTGTGAGCATCTAGGCTGTCGTTATTGTAATTTTGGATGGGAAAATAATTAAAACTTAATTATTTTTTTAAACAAACTTCCCTTTAAATTAAGAAAATCGGTCAATCGGCTGGTTAGCTAACGAACACAAAACCAAACTTTATTTTATATATATAGATGTTTGATTGGAAACCTTAAAAGAGAATATGTTGACTTCACTTATCAACCTAACGAGACCCTCATGAGAGGCATTTGCAAATTATTCAGAAAAAAACAAGTCAGGTAGCAGCTGTTTAATATTTTCAACTAATAATACACACACTCTAATGATACACACTGAACTTGATGCACTGAGTTTGTTTTAAGATGACGCTTCATATATGTACACTTGTGTATATGAGTGAATAAAGGCCAGAAGCTTAATTTATGAATAAATAAAAAATATTACGCGCCCCCGGGTGGACTCGAACCACCAACCTTTCGGTTAACAGCCGAACGCGCTAACCGATTGCGCCACGGAGGCTACATGTCAACGCAGAATGGCTTTGACATAATTAAAGACATGTTCATTTGTACGGTCAGTTACGGTCTAAGTTACAACTTACAAGGCACTTAATTAAAAGGTATTTACATCTCTATTCAAATGAAACCAAGTAATGGCGTTGAACCCAAAACGACTGATGGCAAACAAATATCTTTTATTTTGTATGTAGACATTAGTAGCTTGTTCTCTTCTTAGAAGGGAGATAGTGTTTTTGTTATTATCTCATTTTGTTTACATTCAATTGTTCTGGTTTTCGTCATGGCCATTTTAATATTACCAAAGTGTGCTCCAAAGAATATGCAATACTATTCTTTTGTTCTAAACTGCTGTATAGATATGTTGTTTTCTGAGCAACTAGTTTTTTTTAAAAACTGAAACTACATTTGGAAAAAAAAATGTTGCAACTCTTGGTCTCAAGTTTGCTGATATCATTTTTGTTTCTTTTTTGAATTCCAGATAAATAAAGCTGCGAGAAGCTACTTTGACTGTTTTTAGAATGATTTTTTAGAGATGGAGATGTGTGGGATGTAGGTATATTTAGTGAAATTATGGCAAATGATAGCTTTCGAATTGATCCCACTCAAAATTTATTATTTTCACATTTACGAAATTTACAAAGTATATTCTAGTAGAATGAGAACACTCTGGCGTATACGTAACACGATGAAAATAAAATCTTAATGTTGAAATACGAAAGAATTGTGGTGACCACTTGAGTATAGCTGTCAAAAAATGCGAATGTCGAGAGTTAGAAGTCAACTGTCCCCTCAACCACGGTTGCCAGTTTGGTCATTTATGCCCAAATCTGGTCATTATTTTTTCACTTGGTCACATGGTCGCTTTTTATTCCATTTTGTCGTTTTTTCAACGAAATGAAATAAGAGAAACCTTTCAGTTTATATGTAGGTCCTAAAAATTGAAATGTATGCGTAAGTCAGTTTTCTTATCGAATTATGTAAAAAGTGCATCAACAAGTTCGTTCGTTTAAGCCCAGCGATTGCTCTGAGGTAGCCGCAATGAGTTCTCTTGAAAAACTTCAGCTTACAATTAATACCTAGGGTTTTTTTTAGTTCTGCGCACGTCCTAAAGTAGAACTAGGATTTTGCCGGGGAGAATTCAGGTAGCAAACACTGATATCAAATGATACGTGCTTTTCTTTAAATGACCAATATGTGTGGAGACTTTGTGATTAAATCTGTCTACCGAACTCAAAACCAAGGTTTTTTTGGCAACTAGACATGATGCTGCACAGCTTGTTTCTGTCAATACTGTCATACGCATGTTTTTTCAAAGATACCCCGTGTGCTGTACGAATTTGTTGACGTGGATGGTTTTCAAACTTTCACAAAGACAAGACATCGCATCTGACGTTATGGAGAAGTATTCTTCTAAGGTGCAATTGTAAGATTTTCCATTCATTGAACATGCTTTCTCCCGACTAAATCATGCAGCTGGTGCACTATACTTTCAAGCTAATCACTAGCTTCCTTGAAAATTTCGGTGTCGAGACCTTCTGGAAATCCAGTTTTATTTGATTTCAGCTAACATACGAGTTTGCAACCGTAACTTCTTCTGATCTAGAGTATGGCATTCTTGAAAATCGTCTAAATTGAGTCTGCATAATTAACTTTTCAAGATCCTCAGAGTGAATGCGGTTCCACAGCTATGTTTGCTTAGTGGTCTTTACGGGCTTGGTTCTTAGTTTTCCACCCTGGCAAGATTTTTTAACTTTTGGTGCAATCTTCGAGGCTCATATTTTTATGAAACTTCTTAATTTTCTCTTGCTGCTTTTTCCGTTTGAGAACTTGGTGTTTTGCCCTTCTTTCTTCATCGGAATCAATCATAGTTTTGGTCATTTAGGGCTACGTTTGGTCATTTTTATTTTCATTTTTGGACACATTTTTTTTTTGGCAAGTGGCAATCGTCCCCGCAACCAGTTACTCAAAGCTGTTACCTTTTGAGAGCTGCTCTAGAAAGTGGGATGAGGGCTACCATAAGTGTTTTTTACTCTCAATGTCCATTCGCGCCTTTAGAAAAGATATTCAAACCGAAGATGATCAACAAATCTGAGATTCCATTTTCAGTGCATGAAAACTGTACTAGCATTTCTTTCAACATTTCATTTGTTTTGCTATTGTAACAGAGTGACTTTTTTCTTCAAAATTTCGAAAGACTCATTTTTCTAAGCGAGATATTTCGTGTACCTTAGCCACTGCCTTGCACGTCGACGAGATCGTCTCCAATAGCAATAGATTAAAAGGTTGTTCACTTCCCTGAGAGCTACTTACTCTCAGCCTCTCAACAACAATTTTATTTAAGCTACAGAACACTTAAAACCGTATTTTCACGTTTCCGTTCCCTTTCGTCAGTTCAAAATATCATGTGTCGCTCTTCGAAAAAATAAGGAACCTTACAACTTCGAAAAATGGTTACTGTCTACGGTTGTCAAATATTAAAGAAAATTGTCAAAGGTAACAGACATCAATCTGCTCCTAAGCCCTAAGGTTACTTTAGAGCATCAAAAAAGAAATTTCTTTCGACACGAGCCGGTGTAGTATGAATACAATGGAATATACTCTCTAATTTTAGAACATCTGTTCAAAATTCAAGATTTAAAGCATCTGCGTTCATCAATACATCAACTCCAGCCAACTGAGGAAGGCTACGCATTTTAGACTCTTCTGGATCTTGCGATACGGCAAAGTCAACTAGAGCCTGGTTATTTACAGAAGCCATTCTTTTAAAAGAATGTATATCTAGAAGCCCTGATCTTTCAACTATCAAAACTCTTCGGTACGAAATGAGGCAAAAGTTGAGAGAGCAGCCATATAATCTTGAGAAATTTAAAAATATTTACGGTTTTTGTTTTGCCAAAAAATTGAAGTGATGCCACATCGAGATGGAAATAAGACAAAGTTATAAGTAAGATAACTTACAGGAACAACTTCTAGTGTCAAAAACTTGTGCTAAGATTTTTGTTTTATTTGTAATGAATATAGGTACAGGGTGTTTTGCATAAGACGGACAGGTTAGGTAAAGACAAGAATCGACACATAAAAAATTTAATTCGTTTACTTTTTAAAGCTATAAACAATTTTTTTTAATGATATGTCCTTGAAAAAGCTGTAGAAAATTGGACTTTCCGATTACTCTCCATTCGAGCCAGTCCTGGGGCCAATATGCCCAAATCGCTTTTATTTAAA
Organism: Melanostoma mellinum; assembly: GCA_914767635.1. Taxonomy (NCBI): domain Eukaryota; kingdom Metazoa; phylum Arthropoda; class Insecta; order Diptera; family Syrphidae; genus Melanostoma; species Melanostoma mellinum. The sequence goes on along the minus strand of OU612058.1, from coordinate 194,728,357 downwards.
ACCAACTCCATGATAATGAGACTTAATTTCATTTTGAGTTCGTATACCTTTAAAAAACACAGGATAGTGGCATATTTTTTTCGTAAGTGAGTGGGAGTGCTTGTCCCCCCATTTAAACTCGATTGCCAAAAAGAATGAGTGCCTCTGAACTATGAACGAATATAGTTTAGTGCATATTTTATACCTAATACCTATCATGTGGTTAGTGTTCTGCGAAGCCAAAATATTTTTGTTTAAAGTCTGTCCTGCCACTGCTATGAACCTACATAACAAAATAAACATTTTTTAGATAAAGCTTTTACCGCCGCTCTAATTTATTGTTAACAAACTTCAATGGCTCATTGAATTGAATCCTTTCAAATTGTGAAGGGATCACACTAGCGACCACGTCATTATACATTTAATTCCGGTCATTGACGTTAATCCACATTACGCTTCACGATAGCCAACCTTGAACTCATATTTCATTCATGGTCATGAGTATCAACCTCATGCACTAAATTATTAAGTAATAATTTCAATGCCACTGACGATGACGGGACGCGACGCTTCAGATTACTTTTGTCAAGTGTATCTACCTACTCACTAAGGTTCAATGTACTGCATACTGTGTAGTGCATATGGCTGGACGTATTTGGATACATTTGTGCATTGTATAAGATGGGCTATGCATATTGGCATGTGCTATTAATTTGATGACATAGCAAGTATGCTACCGGGTTCCGTTGTTCGTTTATTTCCCACAGAATTCGGAATCCCAAATATTTCTATGTGTTAGTTATAATATGTATATTTGATATTGGTTTAAGATGTTAGTGTGTAAGTTGATTATTTTGTATAAATAGCTTAAGTTCAGTGTAATAAATTCACTTTTTAGTTGGAAGTAGAACGGAACACTTTGGCTCTTCAGCCTCTCTTCTTATTTCCAAAAGATCGGCTCTCTAGCCATCAACACAATTCGGCTTGGGGAAGCCATCTAATATCCCCCATAGCTTTAGTAGGTGAGGTAGTAGTAGGCCCCTCGTTACATGGCGATCTTGCCAGGAGTCAGAAGATTCCAGGAGGTTCAGTGCCTCAAAGTGCTTGCGGTTGGCTACACTCCGTTTCCTAAATTGTAGTATCTAAATCGTTTGCTTTGACATCCATACTATGTAAAACAAAAATACACACCAACAAAGATGACTACAATCAAACAAAAGCCAGGCAACATCATGAGGGTGATCACAATTAGCAGCACAAACAACGTCCTAAACTTTTTCCGAACTCTATACTGCTTCCATCGCAAAGAGTTTCACAGGAAGAAAGCAGATGAGTCTCCAAATTGATAATATTATGTACTACAGTACTACAACTGCTCCAATTAGAATTAATTACTTTAGAAAATAGTTTTTTTTGGTTTACGAAAAGAGAAGCAAAAGAAACTTTAAAACGTTATCAAAGATAAGAAATTTCCATAAATTTTTAACCATTTTCTTTTTATTTTTGGCGATTTTTTTTTCTACTCTTTCTTTTGATTTTTGAAACTGAAAATGATTCAAGAAACTTCAATCCTTATAGTTTATTTAGCCACAAAGAATTTTAAAATTGTATTGTTCAGAAAATTATTACTAACGAAATTAAAAATCTAGCAGTTTAAAATTTTTACAAAAAAAAAATATATATGAATAAATAATTAAAAATATGTCAAATGCAATAAAAATGGAAAACTTATAAAAAGAAACAAAAAATCGAAAATTAAATTTGAAAAAAAAAATGAACGAAAAACACTTCTTATGAAGTAAAACATAAATGAAAAAACCCTAAAAAAAAATTGTATAAAAAAAATAAAAAATTATATCTCCCCCATAAATTGATAAAAAAAAGTTCTGTTATCATTTGTTCAACACAATAAAAAACACTAAAAGACAAACTTCCGTTGAAATATGCAAACTTCAATAAAACCCCTAAAAAGAAAATATTCCGACAAAAATATAGGTATTACTGAAAACAGAACTTCTGAAACCACCCGAAAGTGGACTAAAAGTTATTGAATTAAAAATCGTTGACAATTTTACGGAAGATTTAGTTAATTTCAAGGACGACATAATTATAGGACCAAACAAAGTTTTGGCGTATATTCCAAAAGGGAATAGTTTACTCCTAAAGAAGCCCAAGGACAGCACTACAACCCAATCGACATTATTTGGCAAAATATTGTCGAGGGATGTGCAAAAATTCTGCGGGCCCAAATCAGTTAAGAGAATATATTTTACTAAAAATGAAATAAAGAAACTCTCGGACGGCCGTCGAGAATATAAAATTAATGAATTAAAATATATATTAGGAGAAATGTTTAAAGAAAGTAATATAAAGGTATACCTCATAGATAATGTTATTGAAATTACCGATCCTTGTAAGAAGAAATTAATACTAAACGACTTTCACATACTTCCAACCAGTGGACATGCAGGTATAAACCGTATGATCCAAAATATAAAGAAAAAATACTTTTGGACAGGAATGCAAAACGATGTGACGACATTCGTTAAGCACTGCCCAGTATGCCAACGAAACAAATATAACCAACCGAAGAAACAACCAATGACTATCACATCAACAGCCGAATCAGGTTTTGACAAAATATTTATAGACCTAGTAGGACCTTTAGAAGAATCTGAAGATGGATCTAAATACATACTCACCATTCAAGATGAGCTTACCAAGTTTATCGAAGCTATACCACTCCCAAATAAAGAATCAGGCACGGTAGCTAAAGCTCTAGTAGAAGGTTTTATTCTAAGGTACGGAGTACCACATACAATAGCATCTGATCAGGGAACCGAATTTCTAAACCAGGTTTTCAAAAGTATCTGTAAGCTTTTGAGAATAGAACAATTGCAATCTACAGCGTACCATCATGAGAGCATAGGAGCTTTAGAAAATTCACATAAGGTTTTAGGAGCATATCTTAGAAGTTACGTCTCAGAAAAACACACGGACTGGAGCACTTGGTTGCCATATTACGTTTTCTGTTATAACACTTCCGTACACTCAGAAACGGGTTACACACCATTCGAATTGATATTCGGAAAGCAATGTAGTTTACCCAACAATCTGACAAAACAAATGGAACCGGTGTACAACTATGACAATTACGTAATTGACCTTAAACATAAATTACAAGTTGCCCATAGAGATGCCCGAGAAACGCTTATAAAGAAGAAAAATGTTAGGAAAGATAGGTATGATAAAGAGGGACGAACAAAGAGTAGTAATTTTGAAAAAGGAAGTTTAGTTTTACTAAGAAACGAAGCCAGAAAAAAATTAGATTCAATATTTATAGGACCATACGAAGTTTTGTCTCAAAATGGTGTAAATTGTGATATCAAATACGATAACAAAAGAATAACAGTACACAAGAATAGACTAAAACCATTTTACATGTATTTAACTTTTATATAATCGCTAATTAAATCAAAATCAAAAAAAAGGGGAAGAGAATGTAAATAATATTATATGCATATATATATACATACAAGATAACTACTTCATTTAATTGATTAACTTAATTTGTAATAAGAGTAAATTATACTGTTGTGCACAACTAGAATATAAGAAAAATAAGTTACTTCTATGAATGAAAATGAAAAATGAAAAATTATATTATATTATATGCGTAAGTAATACACACTGAGTATAAAAGAAAATAATGTTTAAAAAACACAACTAGAATATAAGAAAAATAAGTTACTTCTATGAATGAAAATGAAAAATGAAAAATTATATTATATTATATGCGTAAGTAATACACACTGAGTATAAAAGAAAATAATGTTTAAAAAAACACAACTAGAATATGAGAAAATAAAGTTACTTGTATGAATGGAAAAAAAAATTATATTATATTATATGCGTAAGTAATGATACACACTAAGATTGTACTATTTCAATTAATATAAAAGAAAATAATGTTTAAAAAAAATATATATATATATATATATTGGGATTCCGAAGAAAAAGAAAAACAAGTTAGTGTCGCTTAAAAGAAGAAATCAAGATATGTCATGATTTCTCCTTTTCCCCAGGAAGGGTGGTGTGAAGGGATCACACTAGCGACCACGTCATTATACATTTAATTCCGGTCATTGACGTTAATCCACATTACGCTTCACGATAGCCAACCTTGAACTCATATTTCATTCATGGTCATGAGTATCAACCTCATGCACTAAATTATTAAGTAATAATTTCAATGCCACTGACGATGACGGGACGCGACGCTTCAGATTACTTTTGTCAAGTGTATCTACCTACTCACTAAGGTTCAATGTACTGCATACTGTGTAGTGCATATGGCTGGACGTATTTGGATACATTTGTGCATTGTATAAGATGGGCTATGCATATTGGCATGTGCTATTAATTTGATGACATAGCAAGTATGCTACCGGGTTCCGTTGTTCGTTTATTTCCCACAGAATTCGGAATCCCAAATATTTCTATGTGTTAGTTATAATATGTATATTTGATATTGGTTTAAGATGTTAGTGTGTAAGTTGATTATTTTGTATAAATAGCTTAAGTTCAGTGTAATAAATTCACTTTTTAGTTGGAAGTAGAACGGAACACTTTGGCTCTTCAGCCTCTCTTCTTATTTCCAAAAGATCGGCTCTCTAGCCATCAACACAATTCGGCTTGGGGAAGCCATCTAATATCCCCCATAGCTTTAGTAGGTGAGGTAGTACTAGGCCCCTCATTACAAAATCCTTTTTAGTGATATTATCATTTTCTGACTAATCGCGTCTTGCTTGATAATTTTTTAATTATTTCGAAACCAGAAGTATAATTATCACATGGCTTTGCAACGTTGTTTATCCAAGAGACGCAGATTAAAAAAAAGCTTGGAAAAATATTGTGAAAATTACTAAGCGATAAGGCGTACTTATTAATTTTCATATTAATTTGAAGTCTTGTTTTTGGGTTTCCATTTATTAATTAACAAAAAATAATAATAAGATGCTTCAATCTCAAAGGGCCAATTAGAGCTATCAGACTACAGTGAAACACAATTATCGTTTTCGCAGAATATAGTCTTGCTACATGCATACGATATTGCGTGTAAATAAGCTGATGTTACAATTAACTATGACATCATCCGATTAAGGGAGAGTAAACTTAATAATGAAGACAATCAAATTCAAATAAGGAATAGGCTAGTCGTTAGAAAGCCCTTGAGCATTTATGTTTTGTTGAATTCGAATTATTCCCTTTAAGAGAGTTCATAGGTTCATGTTTCTTATAGTATCTCTGTTTTGTGGTAGAAGTTTCGTTGTAGATATTTTTCCTTGTCTTAAAGATATGTTTCTTCTTCTTTTTTGGTGTTACGACGATCGTGATCGCAAAGAGACACCCCTTGCTTCTCACTATTAATCTGTTCATTGAGTAAGTTGCGTTCATATTCGTCGACAAGCATTCGATTTTGGATTGTTCCATGTCTGAGGCCTACTTAATGCAGAGGAGTGTTTTATTCTGCTTTTCTTTTTATATTTTCGCAATTTCTTCTGAACGTTGTATTGATTTTTGGAAGGGGTTCCCGGGATCTTTCATTTGAACATGAAAGTACCTACTTAATCGCTCGTGATATAATTTTTTTAAAACGGTAGTTTTAACGTAAAGGCTTCCATGGACATTGGTGCTTTTGTTACTCCTTGGATTATTTTTCCATCACAGAAAATGACATAGTGTACTCAGCTCTATATCCATTCTAAGTTAGGTACTTAACTGAAAGCAATTGTACTTTTTGTCTTTTTCAAGACATATAAAAATGAGGAAGAGAGTTGGATATAAAACGGAGCGGAGCCTTGGGGCACACGAGCTTTATAAGGTGAGTATCAGACCTCAAATCTTCTAATACAACTTGTTTTGAACGATAATTTCCAATCCAATGAAGAAGAAACTCATCGACACCAGAAGCCCTCATTTTCGATATGAGAGCCATGATGATTTAGAAACATCATGTGGAGTAATCTTCTTTCTCCAAAACAGTGAACCTTTTTCTACGAAAACCGTACGGTCGACCATTGATACGATTTCTTTTTTTTTTCATGAGTTGACGGTTTATCAACGTTCCCATGGCATTGGAAAGAAAAGACGTTAGTGTAATTGGACGGTTCTTGGAAGAGGAGGAAGATTCACCTCTTTTAGGGACGGTCTTTTCCATCTGCTCGTGTAGAGCCTATCAGAATAGAATAGAACGAAAAGCTTAAGTAGTGGTTTTGCGTAGAAGTGTAGAAAAACACTTCTTCAGAACGGTAGGGATACCACTTTGAGATCTTTGAGGGCTCTCGCAACCGATGGAGTTCGAAAAAGTATCTACTTCATCACAAAGTTTGCAGACTCATGCTGAGATGGAGCCAATTTGCTGTCAGGAACTGTCGAGATAGCGGTAAATTGAGCTGCCAGCAGATTGGTTTTATCTATGGAGCTGATATATGCCAAGTCATTGAAAACAAACGTTGGGACCAATAACGTGGTAAAGTTCACACTCGTTAAAATTGAATTACTATCTAAACATACATCCAAGCATTGGACGAAGTGTCACAATTTCTCTCTCCTACCTCATCCCAAAACGCCGAACCAAAGCAGTGATTCATTTCTATTGAAATACCCCGCACGCAATTAAAATTACAATGTGAATACCTACGCCAAGGCCAAACATTGTTTACTTTTCCTTGCCTTATCACTTCTTGTGCAGTTCCTCATGGGAAAATGCATTGGCAGTCCCCTTCCAATTTTTTTCTAAACGAAATTGTTACTGACCTGATACAGCTCAAATTCGCTTTCAGTGGCAAAGCCTTTGAATAGAGGTGAATTAATCACCGTAGATCAGAAAAAGATTTATATAGGTTTCTATTTGTTGTGGCTTGTTGAGCCGGGCAAATAAGAATTTACCTGATAAAGAGATTTGATCGTTGTGGCTTGTTGAGCCGGGCGTTCGTATCTTCTTAACTTTTTTTTTTACTTTGAATGTCTCCTCATAGGAAATTCATTTGTTGTGTCTTGTTGAGCCGGACGTGTGAATTTTCATTACCGTTTAGTCTTCGTGAATCAGGTCTAGTCGTTGTGGCTTGTTGAGCCAGGCGTTTAGATTCTCTATACTTGTAGACATTGTGCTTCCTTAAAGGAAATTCCATTGTTGTGGCTTGTTGAGCCGGGCGTGTGAATTCTCCTTGAAGAGGTTTTCCTCTGACACTGCGTCAATCTAAAGTCCTTGTAGGGTGTTTATTCGTTGTGACTTGTTGAGCCGGGTGATTAAATTTTCCCTAGTTAAGCATTGCGTCTCCACTCAGGGAGTTTTCATCGTACGCAACCGCAGACCTTTTCTAAGACGTCCACCGCCGCCGCTGAGTGTTTTGCATCTAAATAAACTTTCTACGAAGTCCGCTAACCCCGATAGATTGTTCTGCCTCTCACGCAACGCAGACTCTTGGTACGAAGTCCGCTGCTGAAGATAGAGTGCCCTGCATAACGCAGAGCCAGATAGGAGTACCTAAAACCCCAAAACGAGCCTAATTAACCATCGCAGCCTGACGTCTTTCGTTATTCCGATAGGAGTTCACCGCCGCCAAACAGAGGAAACAGCAGCCATGGTATACAACCGTATCCCCAAAGAAACCATCGCCACTACTACCAGTGAGGATCGATATCAGCCGTTCCGTGGACCAGCACCAGATACAAACCTTTTTCAAGAAATCGTTAAAACTTGCTTTTTGTAAAACTAAATATAAAATTGGTTAAAATTGTAAACCTGATCCAGAGAGTAGATATTATAATAAAGTTAGAGTTAATCAAAAAAAAAAAAAAAAAAACTGCCGTTCTTGGTATTCATTTTTGAGAAGTTGGACCGCCGAAACCCAAGTCTTACGAAGCTTCCTTGGGTAGACCCTGAACACCCTGAGTCATACTCCAGCCTTTGAAAAAGAAGCATCACCAGCATTAGGCCCAGATTTGAATGAAAAGTGGTCATCCTCCTTTATTAAATATGTAAGACAAAACACTATACTGACGGTTTTAGCTTTGTGTCAGCTATCCCCAGTTACCCCAGCTTACCCTTACCATTGGCTTGAAGTTCACAATTACATACAATTTTTTTTATTTATTTTGACAGGCATCCGATAAGAGTATGCAAAATAAATTCAGCGAATTGTCGGTCACCCGTTGTCAACAATCATTTGTGAAATTCAAAAAACAATACTGTATTTTGTTTTTAGGGACGAAAACAATTCAACAAACTTTATGGATGCCAGCGAACCGCAACATTTTTTTACAAATTAGTCAGAAACAAATGACCTATGTGCTTTCCATTAAATTGTTTTCAAATGACTTTAATTAAATTTATATTAATTTAAATGAACTACAATACCAGAGAGTGAAATTACTTCTGTTTATTTCCATTCACATCCCAGTCAACTCAATTATTCATGATTAGCCGCAAAGATAACATACATACATACCTTAAACCCCAAAAACGAGCCTAATTAACCATCGCAGCCTGACGTCTGTCGTTATTCCCAAAATAGAAGCTTAGGGTTGTAATCATTCAAAAAAAGAGAAAAGAAACAAACAAACAGACACGTGACGTGGCCTATTAGACCGGAACATTATTTTGCTTGGACATTTTTTGACGCTTCGACTTGCAAGCAATAAACTTTAAAGGCTTCCTACGCACCTCCTTCTAAACTTGTCATGGATATAGACATCCCTTAGGGATTTGTGCTATTGTGTAGTATAAGCCAGACGTTGACACAGTAGGTTCAACGACAGAAAAAAAAGAAACTAATAAACACGAAATGTCCATAACGAATAAAGCTACTCGTGCTTCAACAAGGGACAAAGGACTGCCGAGTAGATATCGTATATAATCCCCTTTGTTCAGAGCTAGAAGATCTGATGACAAGTTGAGTTCGCCTCTTAATTTGAAAATCTTACCAAAAAAGCTATGCTAAGAAAGTAGTTGGTTGTATGAGAGAAACGCAGCTTTGGTTTAATGTCTCTTCATCAAAGAAGTTCTGTTTTATTTGGGATGATCTTCTCTGTGGTTTTTATTCTCAAAAACTAGCTAAAGTGAGCTTTAGACCCATTACCGTGTTCCTTATTTACTGTGGTCTTTTCTGTTGCAGATTTCAATTGAATTTTAAGGTTAAATTTTAAAAGAAAGACAAATGTTTTGTTAGAAGACAAAACATACAATGCTTGATTGGATTCCGGATGAAGTGGCTTTAAAAAAACACAAAAGAAGATCCCGAAGGATGTAAAAGGATGAGCGGTTTTAAATTGGGTCAGGCCGAGGATATTAGATTACGAAAGTAGGTCAGGCGCGCTCACCAATACTTTCAAAACTATTGACAGACTACAAAAAAAAAAAAAAAATACATTTCAAGGATTGATAGAATCTATCAGTGAGCAGAAGGAAGCATTTCAATCTCTTTTCAATTCTGGAGACTGATTCGCGCGCACGCAATCTTGACAATGAAGTGGAATGGTTGTATGTTCCAGCTGTTCACTGGAAGAGCTTTTCATGGGTTGGTGTTTGAGTTTTATTTTGCCTCTCCCATCAAACAAAGAGGGAGTGTTGTGTTGACCAAGTTACCTATATATTCAGACGACGACGACGGCGACGCACGGCTACAACAATTCACCCTGAAAATTCATTCATATTCAACAGGAGGGTGATTGTCGGTGCAACACCCTTAACCATATTCACAATAACAATCTTTTTTCTGAGTACTTGTGTGTTGGTTAGAAGAAATGGAGATAATATGTACACAGACATATGGAAAACATGGAGAGCGTCTAGGTATCCCTCTCCGTTCTTGTTTTCAAAAGAACATATAGAGAATAGCTGATAAACGGAGCTTTGACGTGAAATAAAAGCGTCATTTTTTTGTTATCAATGTTTTTTTTTCTTGTATTGTTTTTGTTAACAGTTATCATAGGGTTTGGTTTCATTGAGAAGAAGAAAAATGGGAGTAGAAATAATGAACTTTTTGAGTATTGCCAGACGAAAGTTAGATTTGCGATTTGATCAGAGTGTGTCAGTCAGAAAAAGCGAATATTTTTTTCTAGGTTTTAGGATACAAATTGTTTTTTCGCATAAAATATGTAAAGATTTATGCTAAATATAGGAGAAGGTCTATGTGCTAAAATGCATGGAAATTTGACTATGAAATTTGGCAAAGAAACCTGCGGAGCTTGAATGTATAAATTTTCTCAGCTTTGGGCTTTTGACTTCTTTTTCATGAAAAAAAAATAAAAATATTACAAATCTGACAAGCGCCTAACTTGAATAAGGCAGTACAAGTACCCGACATCACAGTCGAAAAGTAAGTGATTCACTTACAATAAATAGGGCTAAGAGATACCTTTTGATTTTTTCTAGCTTTTCTGTTAGTATCAGTAATTTGTATATTGAAATTAATTCCCTTTATTCACCAATTCAAAACTGAATGAGTCACTTTTCATGTCGAATTCAATCGCTTATTTTCTTTTTCAACTTTCCCCCACCTGTGGTAAGGTGTAGTATTTTTTTTTGTAGTGATAACGCAATGAATTTTAGATCGAAGGATTCAATATATCTATTTTCACGTCTGAATTGAATGTTTTTCGATTAAAGCGTATGACAAATAGAGAAAAAGAGTAAATGGTGTTGAATGGACTGCCCTTAATATTATATTTTAGCCCTCAAATATTTTCGGTGATGTGTTCCGTACTTGTCTCTAATTTCAAATGATATCTATTGTTAAGAAAAAGAGTGCTTTGTCTTGTCTCAAGGTTTGTTTAGAAATTCCCCCCTACACTCAGGAGGAGTGGAAAGAGGAATAAACATGCAGGGTCTCGCTTCTGCCTTATGTTCAAAGCACCAATGCAATGGAACTATCGTTGAAACCACTTTTGCGTCAGCAGCTTCCAATGTCCGTGGGGCTTCCTGACGGGAATCTACACGGAATAAACGTTTGAGCCTTTTCGGACTCTGTCCTCAGCTTCAATGCTGAAGAATAATCGGGTGGCCGTTAGCCTGTCCTCACTCCTCACTACACTCAGAGGGAGCGGAAAGAGGAATAAACAACAGGTTCTCGCTTCTGCCTTATCTGTCCAAAGCACCAAATCAATGGAATTATCGCTGAAACTACTTTTGCGTCAGTAGCTTCCAATGTCCGTGAGGATTCCTAAAGGGAATATATACGGAATGAACGTTTGAGCCTTTCCGGACTCTGCATAATCATCGATCGGAGAGAAGCTCGGGTCTGTTCTCTGTTGGGAGTTTATTTTTAGGCTCCTAGCCACGGTGGTATGCTGACCCCAGGTCAGCATAGAAGTTCATGTTCACTTCACCACTTGTAGGGATAAGATCCTCATCCAGAAGTTCCATTGCTAGAAGGTACCGCGGGCTGGCTGGCTTATGATGCTCCTTATTAGGGGATTCGGGTGGTCGGTCATGTTTCGCAGACATCTATGGCTGGAGTCGATGAGGGACCTGTCTGTGCAATTGAGGCCGTATGTCGCCAATAACGCCTCGAATGTTGGCTTTCAAGCCCCCTAAAGTTTCTGGTTTGTTGACGTAGACGAGCGATTTTTCAAATCCTCAAAAAAAAAAATAAAATAGTCCAACATGCCATCCAGTTGGGGAAAATGTTATACAGTAGTCGGTTATCATAGCTCTATACCGGTCTCCATTGACGGTAACTGGCTCGCCAGCATCATTTTGAAAGAAACATGGCCCAAAGAATCAACCAGCCTATAGAGCACACCAAATAGTCAGTTTTTGTGGAAGTAATTGCGTCTCAAGTTACTCATGTGGATTCGCTTCACTCCAAATGCAGACATTTTTCTTGTTGACGTTGACCATTCAACCAAAAATGAGCCTCATAGCTGAACAAAATTTTGCGATGAAAATCTGCATCGAGATAAATCTCATTTTCGGCCCATACACCAAAATCACTACGCATTGCATGGTCTCGCGGGTTTCATTCTTGCACAAACATGATCTTGTAAGGTCGTAAGCCAACATCTTTGCACAAGATCTTCCATAAAGTTAAGGGACAAAGCTCCAATTGCTGTGCACGGTGGCGAATCGCGGCAATTGTTTCTCGGGGCGCACTGTTTGACGTTTCTGCGGATGCGTATTATCACATAAAGCAAACGTAGTGAGAAAACGATCCATGGTCAACCGAATTAACTGCTTTGGGGTCATTCCATGGTGTAACACCCGAAACGCACACTTTTCGACTCATAAAACTGTTAAAATCTACAACTCCTACGATTAAGATAAAACAACTAAAAACGTAGAAAATAGAAAAATTTAAATCGCTAAAATACCCGTTTAAGGATTAACAGTTTCATGAGTCGAAAAGTGTGCGTTTCGGATGTTACACCATGGAAACACCCTTTGATAGACAATTATGTGGACCATAAAATGGACGGAGCTTGCGGTAAGCTTCGCGAACTGAACCATTATTTTCAAAATAAATTTGCACGATTTGCAAGCCTTGGTCTTAAGTCAACCTGTTCGAAACCAAACTGAACGTATATGACATTAGAGTTGGCCGATTTGACCATAAGATGTCAGTTTTATCCCTAATCGAAAAGCCAACCTCCAAAAAACATCCGATAGTAGATATTTTTATGCCTTTAGTGCTCAAAACAATAATGGAGGCTATATCGACCTCTTCAGTTGCTCCAACTGCTGTGCACAATGGCGAATCGACGTATTTGTCTTTGTGGATGCGTGTAAGTGACTAGAGCATGCGTGGTACGAAAACGACACATGGTGTTCCGAACTCCTTACTCAGATGGATGGTTATGCTTATTGTAAAAAGGACGTAGAGAGAGATAAACCATAAGTTTTAAAATAATTGTCCACAATTTTCAGGGTTTGTTATGAAGTACGTCTATTCACTGTGAAATGAAAAATTTACTTACCACAAAACCACAAATTGTCAAATTATCAATAAGTAGAAACAGTGTTGCCCATTCAAAAACAAGGCTTAAAAGACTACCCTTTATTACCCCAGTTTTTAATTTTAAGGACATTTTTCTGCTACGTGTTTATTACTTTAACAGAATTCTACGTTGTTAATATCTAAAGCACTCGCTAAAAGCTTCTTTTTCCCACAAAGGTACAGAGATCCCTGTAATACAGAGCCCGTTGCACAAATTACGAAACACGAGACAAAAAACGAACGGGAGTAACGAAAGGAACGACATAGACCGGTAATGCATAAAGAGTATTTATCCATGAAAATGCCAGAACGATAAGAAAACGACTACCAAGAGCAATCGTAAATAACGGGGTACGTAACTGCAACGAAACGATAACGATGAGTTTTTTGCGAGTATCGTTACTTGTAAGCACTCAACTTAAGACTTTGGAACGCCTTATCCACTATTAACTTACAACAACTTGAACTACTATTGACTTTGATTTGCGTATCAATTGGCAACTCTGTGTGTGTGTGTGAAATTATCAAACGTGTGAAGGCAATTTGTCTCCTACAGAAACAAACAAAAAAAAAAAAAATGAATTCATTTTCTTCAACAAAATCCTGCTTCCTCCCATACTATCATTAAAATCGAAGCTTCAAATCCCTGCACCTACTCACCATCACCTACCAGGTTACAAAACATAACCTACAGCCGATGTGCAATAATAATAGAAAGGACATAAGACTCCTTCTGCCGGTCGGTAGCTTTTGATTTAGTTAATGCCTAACTGTCTATACATGCTGCATACATTTAAATTTCATTCAGTAGTTGTTTTTATCGGAAAAAGCTCTTCCAAATTCCAACCACCCCCGCCAGAGAGAAAGAGAGTGCGCCAGACTCATGGAAGTGATAACAGTTCTTCAGCGTTTACAATGAATAAATGTATGTTTTCAAAAAGGTATCCTTCTCGATATCAAATACAAAAAGGAAATAAGCTTCAGTTATCAAGTTCAGTATTCAGTTAGCTGCGGTCGGTAACGGTTGATCGATAGAAAGTCGCGATTCAAAAAACGGTGACTCCTTAAAATGGGAATTCTTCCATCTGTATATACATTTTTTTCTTCATTATCCTAAATCAAAATCGAATTAAATATTTGACCGGGATTTAAGAAACATCTTTGGGGTCGATACACTTAGTACTCCATATATAATTTAAGTCGTCATTCAAAACACTATAGATACACCTCCCCATTGAATTTTTGAGCCAAGTGAAAATTTTTTACCAAATTTAAAGAGCTTTCCCTTAAGCACAAAAACAAATGTAAGGTGAGAGAATTATATTCAATGTCTGTTCTGTAACTTGAATTGTGTGTAGTGTCTAGTCGAAAGGAGCACGTCCTCACATATCCCTTTCATTAAATATAATGAAAGCATTCAGCTCAAATGTTTAAAAAGGATTAAATAACACATAATCGTTAGTGATAACAATAATAATCAAAACGAGCTCTGCTAAGGTGTTGTTTGCTTGTTTTGTTTAACATATCCGAGCATCGTCATTAAAGGATTCGCTGTCGCTTCTTTAATAAACTTCTGTGTGGCTTTGTGTGTGCTATAAGAACTATTGAAGTTCGTGCATGTGTAAGAAGAAAAAGTGAACTCTGATTATGTGAATGAGTGCTATCTGTTGCATATTGTGTTTCTGGCTATAGTGAGAAATTAAGGTCGTTAAATGGAACCTGTTGTTTCGACTTCTTTTTTATTTCTGATTCACAAGTGCTTCGTCAATAAAATCCCATAGAATTGAATATTACTCCTGAGAAAGCTGCAGGCGTTGAAATAAAAATTTTTTCTTGTTTTTTCTGTAATAAAAATTAAATTAAAATTATATCAAACTAAACAACAAAACCATTGCAAGAGAAAATTGGAAATTAACAAAGTAACAACATCAATCAACATTTACTCAACATCCTTTTAAGGGCAAACTTTTTGTGTGCTGTTTTAGTGGGAGTGCATTTGATTCATTACTGAGTAATTGACTCAGAAATAGTTTAAGGTATGCATTTGCAAGTTTAAATTTGAATTCACCCACAGCTTTAGTTAACAATTCAGGATAGAGAAAGTGTTTTTGTGAAATGAAATATGGAGTTTTATGCTATGTAATATTCTGCATCGTTGGTTAAGAATCCTTTTTTGTGGACATTTTTTTTAAAATAAAATACGAGTTCAGATATAGAAAAAATTCTATAATTCTTTTCGAATCCAAATCTTCAAAATATAAAATTGGTTTTGTGTTTTTTCATTCAAAGCGCGTAATGTATGAATAAAAGTTATCTGTAAGGACTTGCGTCACTTTTTTGGTTATTCGAAAGTCAAAGTCTTGGGATTTTTAAGTGTTGCCTTGAAAGAATTCAATGACTTGGCTGAATCTAATTTCGTTAATCAAGGAATTGGTTGCTTGGGCACAAAGTTGGGATAATTGTAAATATTTGTTGCTATAGAATGAACCTAATGCAAGGTGTGGCCGCCTTGAAATAGTTAAGTTTCAGCTGTAAAGTGCTTATGTCTTTCTTTAATTTAAGCAAACATATTGCTTAAATTTAGATAGTTCGATTGATATAGCGTAAAGTTGGAATATTATTTCATGCAAATGTTGGCCGCGGTTGCGCCTCAAACGATCCATCTGCTTTATCCAATATTGGCATACTCTTCCTTAAATTTCGGCCAGTATCTCACGAATAAATGCTTTAAAATTGCCTTCCAGTGGGTTGATCGAAGCGGGGCTGTTGCAGAAATTAGACATTAGTCTTAAATAGTCTTACAAAATGTAGTTCACTGAGCGTGCTCTGTTTAGCATGTGGTACCAACTTGTTGAAACCACATGTCATGCAAGTCAAACTCTTTTTTGCCCAATGAAAAAGTTTCTTATCATCGCACAGTAGCGCTCATCATTTACAGAAACGTTGTAATTCGCAACATCTTTGAAGAAATACGGCACAATGTTTCCGTTAGCCAATTATCCGGTCTAAATAGTGACTTTTTCTGGATGCCCGGTGGCTTTTTGCAATGCTTCTGGCTTCTTTTCACTGCAAATATGGTACTTCCGCTCGTTCACGTATCAATTCAACCACCAATGAGCTTTTTCGTTGGACACAATTTTTCCATAAAAAGTTTATTTTTAACCAACTTTTCATATGCCCATTCACTTAAAACTCGGTGTTGTGGTAGGTAGTTTCTTCTTCAATTCTTGCATCAGCAGTACTTTGAAAACCTTCACATTTGAATCCGTCCGCTAGTTTTCCACGTAGTGGAGTAACAGATGCCCAATTGCGGCAAACGGCACCGAATCAGTAGTTTACGGCCATCAATTACACTGGCCGGTGCAATATTTTCCTCAGTTCACATTCAACTGAAGCGTGTTCGTGCTTTAATTTCCAAAAATTTAAATTTGACGCCAAATTTGGTCAGAATATCCGCCTTAGTAGTTCTAACAAACGTTGAACTTTCTTAACAGAGTCCTCATTTTGATAGTAAATAAAATGAATAGGGTGGCGCAACACAGCTAGGAGCTCCGGGGCCTTGCGCATTTTTCACAACCATACCCTTATCAGGGAAAAAAAGGGGACCTAAAATTTTCAGCCGGTTTCGAACGGCTGATTGAGAAATGTATTTACTATGCGAGCGCCCGTTTTTGGATTTCATAATTATATTTATATATAACACATCAAAAACTACTAAAAGTACCCATATTATTGTTTTATTCAAACAAACCTCAAAGCTAAAAAATTGTTTTTTTTTTTTAATTTAAACTATTTTGTACTTTTTCAAGTATCATAAAATGTATGGGTTTTTGAGTGCACTTATTACTGAGTTTTTTCTTATTATTGTTGTGTTCATTTGTAAAAAATAAAAAACTCTATGTTTAACAGACATTTTCTAAAAAAATGACTTCAAAGTTAAAACTTAGCTGGGGGAAGAAAATTTGAACACCATTTAAAATTGAAATTCTGTCAACCCTTAATCTATGGAAGCTCAACTTAGATTCAGTTTTAAAGGTTGTTGTTTCTACAAAAAATTAAGTCTAAGATTTAGTCTCTGTCATAAGTATTAACAGAGATATCAAATTTAACACAGGTCAGGGTACACCAAAGTTAGCCTTTTATTAAATTGTCAAAAAGTGGTGTCAAATTTGAGAAACGGACTTTACTGTAGAACAATTTTGTTCTTAAAATATAACCAAGAACTACATCCCGAAGTATGTAACACGAATTACGGAACACCCTGTATATGTGGACTATTTGTATGGCATCACTCTTTTAGTTAATTTTATTAACATTATATGACAAAAAATGTAAGGCTATCCCACTTGTATGGCAATCTGTGACATTTAAATATATGACAAGCAAGAATAAATGAACTAGTCATATAAATTTAATTTGTTCCTTTAATGGAAATGGAATGGATATAAGACAAGGATTTCTATTGTGTATCCTTATTTGAGAAGAGAAATTGTTTTCAGCAAAAGTAAAAGAAAGAAAATTGGGCTGACCTTTGTGATATGAAAGAAACAAAATGTATACCCTAAAATTCATACAAGCTTGGATACCAATTTGCTAGATAAATTCATCTTTATTTTGAAGTCTCTAAACAACAATTTTTGGTGCTTCAAAAGTTCAACGAATAAAAAACAATAGGCAACTGCTCTTGTTGAATACATATGTACATACCTATGGATTAACAATATTTACCGAGGACACCGAGAGAAACTGCAGGTATTTTTTATCTTTCAATAATTACAAAAAATTGTTCGTAAGGTTTCCTTCATCAGAAACAGATTAGGACTACAGATTGCATCTCGGTGCATGTAGCAGTCATATTGAGTTTAGTCCTCTTTGTAAAAAAAATTTCATGATATTAAAGGATTGATTCAAAACGACCGTTGGAATTTCCCAAGATCCATTAATGAACTACTGAAAATAGGTTTAAAAAGTTGCTCCACTAGGATGAGGCCACATGCAAAATTTTAGAAAAAAACATTACTAATGAGTATGTCCGCCATTTTTGGATACAACCTCTACTAGACGGTTTGAAATAGAATCATACTGTTTTTTTAAATAATCATATGAAATTTGGGCCCGAGCACTACGAATAGCATCAGTTAAGGTGTTCTTGTCTTCAAATTGTCTGCCACCTTCATAAACTTTACGAGAAAACATGACCAAACGTTTTCAATGATGTTTAAGTCCGGTAAATATGGCGGCCATGACAAAAGTTCCACGTCTTCTGATTGAATCCAGCTTCTGACAACCCTGCTAGTGTGGATTGGGGCAATATCTTGTTAAAAACATTCAAGTCAGAGGTATAGAAATGTTTTTCATTTTTGGAAATGACCGTTCCATCAAACATTTGTAGCTATTTCCGTTCATTGTTGTGGACAAAAAATCCAACTCCAATTCTACTATTCGTGCCATAGTAGGTAATAGCTCCCCACACCATTACACCTGATGTACGGCTATGATGTCTTGCTAAAATAAGCTCATCCTTTCTAATATCATGGAAATAAAAGCTGTAACCATCAGAACCGTCAAGGTTAAATTTTTTTCACCCGAAAAGACAAAGCGTTTACATTCACTGCTCCAATCAACATCCTGTCTTGCAAAGTCCATACGATGCTCTTTGTTTACTGGCTTCAAAACCGGTTTGTTTTTCAGTTTTCTCCTTTGAATAGTATCTTTTTTTTTGTATTATTCTTCGAACAGTTGTTATTCTGGCTGATACTCCACGTTTGGCCCTCATCATAGTCGCTGGTAGAGTGGAATTTGAGGCAAGTCGTAGAATCAACCAATTTTCTCTTTGTGTTATGGCTTTTCTCGTGCGTCCTTTTTGATTTTGGCATAGTTTTGTGGATCAGCAAGATAATTGCTTACAATTGTCTTGCTCCTGTTAAGTCTCCTTGATTTTTCACGGCCTGAGAGTCCTACTTCCTTGAAAGCATCTATTTTTGCTCTTTCTGTAGCTGTCAAAGTCTTTCCGGAACCCATGTACGCTTCAAACTAAATAAAGAGGTTATTTTTAACACTCTTTTAGACATTTAATGCAAGAATTCGCATATGCGCACTCCTGCACGGAAATATTCGCAATGGCCTCATCCTAGTGGAGCACCTTTTTATACCTATTTTCAGTAGTTCATTAATTGATCTTGGGAAATTCCAACGGTCGTTTCGAATTAACCCTTTAATTTTATGAATTTATTTTGGGAAAATACGTACCTATTAACTAGTAATAAACTTTCCGGGTACAAAACTTCCACCAGTTATAAAAAGCGAAAATCGATCGCAAAATTTGTGGCCTCATCCTAGTGGTTGGCAGTGTATACAAGGTGTTCCGTACTTCGTGTATTATCCTTTGGGGTGTGATTCTTGATCATATTCTAAGAAAAAGTAAAGCTCAATTTTCAACTTTGACATTTTGACATCACTTTTTGACAATTTAAGAAAAGGCTAACTTTGGTGTAACCAAACATGTAACATTTTCCAAACCTTTTTTTTTCTTTATAATTGGCAGAATAGTGATAAGCAGAATTATGAAAAGCAGATTTTTAAAAGCAGAATTTAGAAAAAAGAATTTTGACTCCGGCAGAATTTCGACTCCAACCCGGGTTGCCAACTTCAAATTAATTATGAAAATTTAAATAATTCAAGTAAAATATTAAAAAAAAAATTAAATGAAACACTCCAAAGGTTTTAGCGAAAGCATTAAAACGCCATTTTCTTGCAGTTGCTAAAACATATATATAAACGTTGAAAAGTTTATCAGAATTGTTGGAACAGTTTTTTAAGAAAACTGAAAATTCAAAATCGGAAGCGCGAGTGTGTCTACAGTTAAGGTGTCTATCCGCGGAAGCGGATAGGCTCATATTAATCTAATCTGATTAAATAGTTGGGTTTATTTGAATTGTAAACCGCAGAAAAACACCACATAGTTAGCGTTTAACAACGTCCAAGCTCTTGATTATTTCGGCCTACTAATTTCGAAGTACCAAATCCTAAATTCTGGTTTGGTTAGAAAATCCTTAATGGCATTGACGTAATGCTCAATGTAACTTTCCACGAAGCAAACGCATAGAGTGTTTATAACTATACCGACCATACATATGCAGAAAATGTGCATTTTAATGATACATTTTATGGAACTCATTTAATTGCTTATGCATTCAAATGTATTCCAGGATATGCCTCATTATATTTGCTTCTACAACCATTAAAAAAATGCATTAAAATGCAAATTGCTAATGTTCAATGTTCGGAATATTTTATTATGTCATGAATCCATTTCCCATTTCAATTTTATTCAATTCCTTCACTATTAGTTCACTGCTCTCAGGCCATTATGGAAGTTTTAGTGTTATTTGAATTCAAATAGAATTTGCCTTCTACGGGTATAATTAAAAAGTTAAGAGATAATAGGTTCGCAAACAGAACTATCACTAACTGAGTCGAACTGCAGATGATATTCAGGAAGAAGAGAAACTTTTGGCTCATCTCAATGGCAGTTTTCTCCGACTCTAGGTGTTGATATTTTTCCGCTCAAGACATCCCACACTCAAACCATTCCGACAAAGGACCATCAACTAACCTCACATATTTATTTTTATTCCTTACTGTCTGTTCGTTTGTGAGTGAGATTGCCCATAAAGTTTTCATTCAGAAGGATAAGTTTTTGTTCTGATGCCTGTTGATGCAATCATATTGAGTTCATAGCATTGGAAGAAAGATGCTTAGGCTACATCTTGCAGCTAGAAATTGAATCACTTATGTATCATCGTTCGAGAAATCATCAAAGATTATGCCATCAACTAAGAGTGAGTTGGGTATAGGTATACCTAACATTTAATCAGCTCAAGATAAATTTATTGTGTAGCAAGGACATTGCCATCGGCATCGGTATAAAGCAAAAAACTTGTTGAATGGCACATCCTTAGTGGAAATTAGTTTCAATTTCAATTTGTTGAATGTTGAATAATATAATCGTCCTTCTGGGGGAGGATATGTGTTTTGTAGAAAGTTGTATGAAAATGAATGTTGCCGTCACCATTGCCACTGCCGGCAATAAAGTCTGAGCTTATTGTGGGCTGTTCAATTTGCATAGTCATTTGTATAATTTTATTGCTCTTTTGTTGTGTGCTAACTTATTTGCTGGGCGACAGCTTAGGCTGTTTTATCAATCAAAATGTCATTCGGAAGAAGATAGCTGTGTTGCAGTGACTTTAAAGACAAAGTGGTCAGCACATGACTTTTTGAAATTCATTTCTATACTAATACGAGTTGGGTATGAAGTAGGTACATTTTTTGCCTAACAATTACTGGGAAACATGATTTAGCTTCCTTTTTTTTTAGGTTGAGTAATGGGTAAGGTAAGACGGGGCTAGTTGAACTATTCTTACTCGAAGTCTCCTAACTATTAGAGTACTCTACTTATATTACATATTTGGAGCTGGTATCAAAAAAAGTAGTCTGATTTCAAAATGAAAAAAATTTGAATACGCAACTGCAGAAGAAAAATTGTAAACTGTGGTTTTCTTTAGGTATGCAAATTTCAATAAAATAGGTAAAAACTGCTATCATTATCATTTTTTTTTCTGTTGGAGGTATTTAAATTCGAGGTGGAGCACTCAGACCTAAATACCGGTCTATTGCACTACCAGTGAGCAACCTTCTATTTGTTATAG
Source organism: Melanostoma mellinum (assembly GCA_914767635.1). Taxonomy (NCBI): domain Eukaryota; kingdom Metazoa; phylum Arthropoda; class Insecta; order Diptera; family Syrphidae; genus Melanostoma; species Melanostoma mellinum. The sequence goes on along the minus strand of OU612058.1, from coordinate 194,706,672 downwards.
CTTTCCAGATGTTCATTATCATAGTATTGGTTCCAAATGAAAGACATTCTTATGCTATTGGTGCTCAAAAATGATTTTGGGAGCTTGTTTTATGAGATGGGGAGGTATGTTTCAATATCGAACGAAAATCAAAGCGATTTCTGAAATTTTAAGGTTTTCTTTCAATAACCTTAAATGACATAGTAATCCATTGATCATGTCGTAAAGAAGGCCGAATAAGGGAACTCGAAAAACGGCTGACTTTTATTGCCGGATCGATCAATGGGCTAGTTATGAAGAATAAACCGCATAGTGGTATTAATTTAAATAGAGGGTGCAAGTTGGAGTAATGGGTCCTGAACCATCCTCATCCCTTTTTTTCCATATATCTCGCAAACGAAGCAAAATTTTGATGCATTTAAAAAATGACATAATCAATACATAATATAGAAACAAAGCAGAAAAGCAACAACAGTAGCACCAAGAAATCTATGGTACCAGTCAGTGCGGAATGGCGTAATGTTGTTTTAATGGTTAGCATGTTTGCTTTTTACGTGGGAGGTTCGAGTTTCGAGGTTTTCCAAAAAAAGGCTTTCGCCTTTTGTGAGCAATTTACAATTCCACTGATAGTGAATTCGTTGTCATGAAAAGCACTTTCTCGATTAGATCTTCGGATTCGGCAAAAAATTATGTGTCCCTTCCGTTAAACACAACAAGGTATGGTTGTTAGAAAGCGTTAGGCACCACATTTTTTTATTTTAAAAAAACGCATTTATTAATCTCCAATAAAATTAAAGGGATCCATAAATATATTCTTATTTGTTTTCAAGTTTTTTTTTGCTTCATCTCCAATTTAAATTGGGGGCAGAGAACTTCTCCTATCTGATATTGCAACTCAACGTCAACCTTTCTGTTTCTGCCCCGAAAGTTATGATGATATGACACATATCATTACCGATTATAAATAAAGAAAACCAAGAAAGCTTCAACAATAACACGAGAATTCATAGTAGTATTGCATGTAAATAAGAGGCATAACTGGTCCCATACCTTACCTGTTGTTATTCAATAAAGACGTGGTACCGTGGCATGATGGTTAGGATGTCTGCCTGTTAATTAAAAGATCGTGGTTGGAATCCCAACATAGGCAAAAATGTTCTTCCACGGGTATCACCTTTCACAAGGAATTGGCAAGTCCTGCGATGGTAAATTTATTGCTATGAAAAGCGCTTTTTCGATTAGCCGTTCGGGGCGGGAAGAAAATTGTAGATCCACTCCATTCCCTCACAAGGCATGGTTGTGAGAAATGCGCTAGACCCTGGGGCTTCTCGCTCTACTGCGCTTCCCTATTTATTTATTTATTTATTTATTTTTATCAAAGGCAGTTCTTGTTGAATGCGTTCAAAATTGGAATAGCAAATAATTTCGATAGTCAATTTCTATTTTTTCAAATTTCTATTTAATTCAAACACAACAAATTGAGCTGTTTTGGTGGTTGCCAAGCAAGTAAAGTAAGTGAACAAAACGTCGAGAGCATACCCATCTCTGCAAATTCCAACAATAAAAAGCATCTGCATTAAAATTGTAATAAATTGTAGATCCTGATAAAAACGGTTTAAGAAAATTTAGTAAGCGACTGCTTTAGTTATGAGGAAAGACAACTAATTTGAATCCGATAAGAAATGTTGATAAAACAATTAGCAGGGCAACAAAATCCAACTGTTCAAACCACAGTGTAAATTAAAAATGTTTTGCAAATCAAGAAACTCAATTGAATGTCAATTACATGAAATTGAAATTGGAATTTGTTAAGTTAAGTCGAAATTTGCAAATAGACAATTAATAGAGACTAAAACAGATCAGAAAAATAATTGATCCGCCGGCCGTTTCTTAACAGCTTAACTTTGAAGTATGAATTTTAATTTCCGTATCTGAGGCGAGAAGGTTTTTCTCTAAATATTTATTTTTACATTGTAAAGGTAAAATGTTTTTTTGTTAGTTGATTGTTTTTTAAATTGTAAACACTAGGTATTTCTAGTGATCGTTAGTTCGACAATTGGCGGTATATTTCTGCTCAGTACTTTTTTGCTGTAAATAGATTCACTCCAGAACAACGCTTGCAAATTGTTATACAGTCTCAGTTGCCTGAAAAAGTGGTCTAAAATTGAGAATCCCGATTACACTTCATTTAAACTTGTCTTGAGATTCATATGCCCGAAATTGATTTTGTTATAAGTACAATACCAAAATTTAAAACTTTTTGTTTCGCTATGATTTAGGCTTTCCAACTGTTCATTATTTATGAAAATTGAATATAGTCACATGAAATAAGCAAATATTTTTTTAAAAACAAATTTTTTAAAAATATTTCAAGAGCAATTAAAATTTTCTTAAAAGATTTAAAAAATTTATGTAGTTAAATTTTTTAAATGTTGGTACGCAGTCTTTTTTAAACTACCTAGGAATTTTTAAATAAAGGAAATGGCTAAAATATTATATGCTTACTTACTTACTTAGGTGGGCATTACAGTTCGGGGTGAACCTGGGCCTCAACCAACATCCTTCGATAACGACTTCTATTTCGGGCGAGCTCTCTCCAGTTTCGCACTCCAAGTCGGTTGAGGTCATCCTCCACTTGATTGCGCCACCTAAGACGAGGTCTTCCCCTTCCGCGATTTCCCTGCAATGTGCTTTCGAACACCCGACGAGCCGGAGCGTTTGGGTCCATCCGCTCAACATGGCCCAACCATCGTAGCCTCGCGATGCGTACTCTTCTGGCTATGCCCATGTCGCGGTACAGCTCATACAGCTCGTTGTTGTATCTTCTTCTCCACACATTGCCTTCGCATACGGGACCAAAGATCATTCGGAGAATTTTTCTTTCGAAACGACCAAGGGTTTCCTCATCCGCTTTCGATAAGGTCCATGCTTCCGCGCCGTAAAGCAGGACTGGGATGATTAAGGTCTTATATAAGGTTACCTTGGTTTTTCTGGAGAGGGTTTTGTTTCTCAATTGCCTTCTTAACCCAAAGAAGCAACGGCTGGCAAGAGTTATTCTCCGTTTGATCTCCGCACTGATGTTGTTGTCCGTGTCTACAGCGGATCCTAGGTAGACGAAGTCCTGTACTACCTCGAAGTTATGTCTGTCTATTGTGACGTTTTGTCCAATTCGTCGATGTTCTGTGTCCTTGTTTGATGACAGCATATACTTCGTTTTGCCCTCATTAACCATCAAACCCATTTTTGCCGCTTCTGTTTCAATACTCGCAAAAGCACCTATGACATCACGCTTTTTTCTTCCCATTACGTCAATATCGTCTGCATATGCGAGTAATTGTAGAGACTTTTGAAAGATTGTTCCTCTGGTGTTGACGTTTGAGTTTCTTACAATCTGTTCAAGTATGATGTTGAAAAAATCGCATGACAGTTTATCGCCTTGCCTAAAACCTTTTTCGACATTGAAGGTCTCGGTGAGTTCTTTACCGACCTTGACGGAGCAGCGTGAATTCTCCAAAGTCATCCTGCATAGTCGTACGAGCTTTGCAGGGATGCCGAAACTAGACATGGCTCTGTACAGCTCGTCTCTGTAGATACTGTCATAAGCGGCCTTGAAATTGATAAAGAGGTGGTGAATATCGATATTATGTTCTCGGGTTTTTTCCAAGATCTGCCGTAATGTGAAAATTTGGTCTATTGTGGACTTCTCCGGTTTAAAACCACATTGATAAGGACCTATCAAGTTGTTGCCGTGGGGTTTCAGACGTTCACATATTATAGCAGACAAGATCTTATAAGCGACGTTAAGGAGGCTTATCCCTCTATAATTGGCGCAATTGTGAGGGTCTCCTTTCTTTAGGATCGGGCATACGATACTGAGGTTCCATTCATCGGGCATGCTTTCTTTCGACCATATCATGCAGATCAGCTGGTGCATGCTCCTTTCCAACTGATCTCCAGCTGCCTTGAAAAGTTCGGCATCAAGGCCATCTGCACCTGCAGTCTTATTTGATTTAAGTTTGCATATAGCAAGCTTAACTTCTTCTAGGTCGGGAGGATAGCATTATATGCTATTGACGAGAAATTTCGATTTGATTAAAAAAAAACGGTGCTATGGTGGATTACCATTTTTAGCATTTTCCCAACATTTTTTTTTGGCTTTATATCACAAAATAAATATTTAATTTTATAGGAATAGTAAGAACCGTTTCAGAGAATGTAAGGTATTATTATATAGTCTGTATTGCAGGTACCGTTTTTTAAAGACCCTCTTGTAGGCTGCCCCATGCATAAGACCTTAAGGAGTCGTCTACCTTTGCGCCTGAATTTCGGGCTTAGTTTTGACGATGGATTTCGAAAAAACTACTTAATATATTGGCGCACAGCTTTTTTGATAGAAAGATATTTTATTTATTTCTTCAAATAGTATTCGGTTGCTACCGCTCAGTTTACACAGAGATTTGATAATTATATTATATCTTCCTACTGAATACGTTATTTTTACAACATTATAACTAATAACAAAAACTAAAAATAAAATCAATGTCTCGAAGGAAAATATGATAAAAACCTTCATTTAAGCATCAAAGGCACACAGCTTTTTTTTATTTGATTAGTACCTACGTTATTCAAATTTCTTTTTTTCTTAGCCTGAACACGTCTCTGAATTGATCGAGGTCTGTCGGATTGACATAGTAGATCAGATTAGTATACTTCTTTCTAATCTGATTAAACACAAGTTTTTTGAAAAATTTTGAAATTTTACAAAATTGCAGTGATTTGAGAAAAAGTTCTACTCTCACCCTTTTTTTTGTAGCGTAAAAAACCTGTAAGAAGATGTATTTTTCTTTGAGAGAGCTCGTTTTTAAACATAGTGAGACGTTTTCAGAATACAAAACAATTTTCAGATTTCCAATGTCTTAGATAGTTCCAATGTTTTCGATAATTAAAATCGTGCTAAAAATAAATCCTTTAAAAGGCATGTTCCTCATAATGTCTAGAAAAAATTTAGTTTTTGAAACTGCGAAAATAGAAGGACTGAAACTGCAAGTTTTGAAGAAAATCCCTCGCGCGGTTCAAATTTAAAAAGTCTTAGAAGGATACTTCCCATAGCACCGTTTTTTTTCACTTTATCCTTAACGGCTGACACAATTTTGACGAAATTTTGTATTTGAGAAGTCTTGAGTTCTTTAAGATAGATTGCATATCAACATTTAAAAAATTTAAATTTTTGAAATTTATATAAATTTATAAAAAACATTTTTTTACTTGAAATTACCTCAAAACTGGGTATATCTGATTTTTTTTAAAAATTTTTGCAAAGCAACTTTTGGTAAAACGAATTTTTATAAAATTAGCTGCTGCAAAAGAATGGCGTTCTTAGATTTTCGCTTAAAACTTTTGGAATATTTAATTTAGCTTTTTTTCTTCAATATTTTGTGTGAATTATTTCAATTTTCATAGTAAATGTGTAGTTGGAGTTGGCAACCCAGAAACCACCAAATATATTAAGAACAAATATAAAAACCTTTTACTCAGCCTTAATATTTTGGTATTGTACTTAGCACACCAAAAAAGTTTTGCCGAAGAAGTTTGTTAGCCCTGAACCGCCTGTATCTATGTTCAACCATAGGTGTTATTACGGGACACTGTCAAATAGGAAGACACGCCAAAAGACTTGGTGTGTTTTCCAATGATTTCTGCAGAAGCTGCATGGACGAAGAAGAGGAAGAAACCGTTCAATACCTTATTTGCTCATGCCCTGCACTACTTCATAGGAGGAAAACTCATCTTGGTGAATTCCTCTTCCATAATACTAGCGACTTAGCTTACATAGACCCTGAAAGTCTTTCAAAATATATTAAAAGTTTCACGTGGTTCGACTAGCGGGTGATTAACTGGCTAGTCCCGTAATGGAAGTTTAATGGTAGATCAATTCGTTATTCTTACATCGGGTTTCTGAGATCAGTAGGTGATTAACTTGCTGATCTCTGTGGTATCACAATGAGCCCTTGCGGCCTAAGTGTGTCAGGCAGTGTACGTAGGCATCACTCATTGGCTGACAGCCACTTCCACCTAACCTAACCTAACACAATGGCAAGCTCGTTCGACCCAGTCCTGCTAATTTTTTTGTTAGAGATGAGCGTTTTTTGCAAGAACGCCATGACATCGAAAAACATTAGAGCGAAAGTTTTATTAAACAATCCACTAAACACCTTTTCAAATAGGATTCATCATTTATGCTTCCAACACATCGTCCTTCCAAAGAATCAATAGATGATATAAGAACACCCTTTTTCTTATTTATAGAAACTTACTAGCAAATCCACTTTTTGAGCAAAATGTTTATATTGCAAGGATATTCAACTTTATTTGATTTTTATGCAGATTTTTTGAAGCAGAACAAGCACTTTTGAAGCATAAAATAACGTTAAAAGGGAGTCATAACAACTCGAGATAGGCTGATTTTCATGGTTTATCATTTCCCACACGAACTTATAAAACAACTGGATCGATATCTGAAATTCTTTCAACATTATGATGCTATTTTACCCCTCAGTAGTTGTGACTATAATTCATCCCTATGTTCCCACGGGAACGGGACCCTAAATCAGGCAATCTTCAACTTAGTCCAGCGGGTTTTCCTCACAATTTTAGGTTTTTCTTAACAGTTTCATGTGAACAAAGCTTTGAATAAGCTAAACGCGACACCCACCGGGAGGATCAGCTAGTATTATACATATATAATTATCGCACACGGCATTAGAGTAAAGTCAAGGTAAAAGCCATATGCGTGTGGTTCGTAGCAATCGTCCTTTCAAGAGGTCATGGTCCAACTTTTGGGTTGATTTTCTTAGTATAGCCTATCAGACTACCAATTATGACATCCCACATTCTCTTGCAAATATGAATCTTTTTATGCTTGTTTGTGGGACTTTAAAACGGAGCTAAAATCTTTGTTGTGCCTGTAATGCATGCCAATGCTTCCTTTTTGTTTTAAGAAATACCTTTCTCTGATGGTTCTCGTTGGCATTTTGCACAGTCTCACCTGAAATCCGAACACGTTTGCTTTTACAAAAAGTTAACATAAAAAAAGAGGGACTTACAGCGACATGCAACCAAAAAATCTTCATAGATTGGCACTTTAACATCCTCACAAGGTTGCCAACAGCATTAAAGAACTTTACGAAAACGTCTCTAACATCAACCTATTCTTGTAAAGCTACAACATTTACTTCAGCCCTATTCAAACTCCTCGCCATGATTTACATCCACGAAACTGTTTTTTTAATTCATAGTGATGAATTGACAGGAACACATCAGTTTTGGTTTTAGTGTCTTTTTTTAACTTTCAAACGTGCAGCTTTCAAGGTAGGCCTCAAAGAGGCTCAAAGAGGATCCATTAAGAAAGTCTACAAAAAGTCCCTGAAACATGAAGCTCCAATAGGAGTTCAATTTCAAGAACTATTACTTCCACCATTGTTTTACTTTGTATGCGTTTGTAATCATTCTCGAAAGCTGTGGCATGGTTGTGTAATTTGTATTTACAGATGAATGGCTGTGTGTTGACAGTTATACCTGACTTCATTGCAGTTGTTTTCTGAATAGCTCAGTTTAAGTGCTTATAAGCTGAATAAATACTAGCATTTCTGATTGCCCAACAACTTATAAGTTTCCTTAAATGTCCCATGAGGGAGCCTGAAGGCGCTCTTGCAAACCCCATATGGTTCAAGCCCTAACATCAAGAGACTTATCACCTACAAAAAACGTACAAAAGTAAGCTTTTTTTCGTGTTTTCGTTCTTAACGTGTCGCAAAACAAATAGAACCAAGGTATTTCCTTCCTAGTTTCTTTCTGTACTACTTAAGCCCCTGAGGTGCATAAATTCCCAAAGAATTTCAGCATTGTTTAATGGAAGAACATCGCAAACAACATTTACTCACATACGAACTACGAACTTGTATAGTAATTGCACATGTGTACTTTAAGTACCTACCTTCTTCTTTGAAAATCTGGATTCCGCATCGATCCTGAACTAGTCCCTGTGGAACAATATTTATTCTTAATGTTTGAAGAAACTCGTTTGCTCTAAGTCAAAGAGTCTTAGCGCAATGGTGCTTTTAAGAGATACAATCTCCCGTAGGTACCATTAGACACATTGGTATTCCTTGCCTTTCAATATTGTATAGGTTTGCGTAGATAATTCAATTTATTTCGAAGAAAAAAATCTAAATTGGCGAGTCCTTGAGGCACGTACAAAAGCAACCTGTCGACTGTTGGTGATCTGATAAAATATAATTCGTCTCAAGTCTCGCATAAATTCACTGCGACTGCAATGCTTTTTCGTTCCCTTAGATTTTGCTTTTTTATTTTCCATGTCGTCGAACAATGGAGCTATCCTCCCTATTTTCCCATGCAATCCAAACACGCTCAAGAGATTAACAATCGATTGGAATAAAGTTTTTCCCTTTTTTTTTTGCAAGGAGAAATGTGTATCCAGTTTAAACAACTGTTAAGGAGTTTGTTTTTGTGTCCTTTATTTTCGATTTTCTTTGATTAAAAACCGTAAGATTAGCTCCTGTTGTACATGTTCTATGCTTCTACATCATTTTTTGAATTCAAAACAGGAAAAAAAGAGTTGGAACACCCATGAGCCTCCCACATGATGATTTGAGTCGTTATTTTTCCGTTCCACGTCGTGTAACATAAAATTTCTTTGAAAGAAAACCCATAAACTAAGCCCTAGGATGTATACAACTTTATTACATAAAGGGATTTCAAAACACGAGGATACTACATCCGACTAAAAAGGAAACATAATGCACACCCGTTTATATATTTTTTTCTCTTTTACATCATCGAGAACATAGGGACATTTTTATAAATATTTCATATTCGTTTTCTTATTTTCAAAATGCTTTAAAATATATGTTGTGTTTGTGTACCTCCATTTGACATATGGGTGGCCTTTTTCCCGTTCACTAGTTGTACACAGTTTTTTTTTTATTCAATTTTTCTTATATTTATCAAAGGACTTTTTGTATTGTGTCCTTTTTTCTGTTTCTTTCTATTGTTACGCTGCCGGGCGATCCGGTGCTGGGGGTGAATAAAAATGTAGGCTGAAAAGAATTTATATGAGGAATTTATTTAAATTTTCAAATAAAATAAGAGGCACCTATACAAAGGGAGGTTCTATTCGAATGCAAATGGATAGTATGTTTCACAGTTTTGTGTATGACAGGAGGGAAGTTTGGCAAAACATTGCATTGCTTTATTATACTGTTGAAATGTGAATAAAATATTTCTTTTCAAAGCTAAGTCAGCTTATGGAGACAATATATTTTGTAAATAATATGCGTTTGACTCAAAACGTATACACTTCATAAAAGCTACGTGCACGCGTGTAGTAAATTCATTCATTCTTCATCAAAACACCTAAGTGCTCATGTCATTACTTACGGCTGGGATTGGGCAGAATATGTATTACCGACAACGAACAAGGGATTAAGGAGCTAATGAGACTTAAAAAGACTTCAAGGCACAACAAAATAATTGATTTGCAATTAATCAATTGACAGAGAATGAACTTTCTTCAATTTCACAATTTAAATTGAACTAAATTTTGAGAACTTTAATCCAACGTCTTGAACTATAAATAGTTTCTACTAAGTCTTATGTAAATAATTTGCAGATCAGGATGCGACAAGTGAAAGCGCTACAATTTTTAACTGCACTTCGTGCAGGTGGCGTAATATATAAACATGTCTGCAGATTTCGTGGAGGTTTTGAGGCTCTGGTATAATTGTCATCCAGAAAGTGCAAGGGGTCAATTTTGACTCGGACTACTACCGTACCAAGGTTCACGAATTACGCGAACTAGAGCCGTGAAACGATGAAACGTGAAGTTTCAATCGTTAGAAATAGCAAATGCCTTTTCTAATCGAATATCTTTCCTGGTATCGTTCAATTCTATGCCAACAAGCCATTAGAGCTGCAGGTTCTGGGTCATCAATAAGAAACCCATGGTTCTATGAAAAATTCAAGCAGGTAAATGCAGCCAATCAAATAGCAGGTCAAATGTTGATGCAAAACAGAACACGGGGCTGTCTTTGACTAGAACATCGTAATTTACAAGGAGAAAAGAAGGAAAGAACACTGAATTCTATGAAAGAAAAAGAAGGGCAGCAGAAGCGCTCATTTGAGGAAATTGAAAGATGGCATGACATGGAGGAGGTTCGGAGGTTTTACCGAAAAGTAAAAAGAACCTGCCAGGTTGGGAAAGCTCGAACTCAAATCTGTAAAGGATAGCAGGGAAGCACAGTAGTAGAGTTGCTGTCACTACTGAGGATTTGGAAAGACCACTTCTGCAGACTGCTTAGCGGCGATGTAGACATAAATTCTGCTATCAGGCAGAATGCCCCCTTTAACTTGGCCGTTGATCGAAAATGCCTTTCTTCCAACCTAGAAAAAGTTAAGCTAGACAGGGAGTCAAGGAAGAAAACACGCCTAAATATAGAATGTCTGATATTAAAAGGGGAAACCCTCACCTGTGCACCAATTATAGAGGAATAAGCTTCCTTAGTACGAAAGGTTCTTATCAGTGCGGTTTTAGACCAGAAACTTGTGACTATGCAGGATATAATTGGAGAATTCACTCTGCTCCGTCTAAATTGGTTAAGAACTCACCCAGACCTTTAAGTTCGACAAAGAATTTCGACAAGGCGACATTCGATTTCTTTAACACCATACTCTGTACATTTACTCTCCTATACGCAAATTATATCAACGTTAAAGGAAATAGTAAGTGCGTTGTCATAGATGCTTTTGCGAGGATTGAAAGAGAAGCGCCAAAAAGGGATAAAATGGTCCCGTATATGAAGAAAATGTGTGAAGAAGAACAGCGAACTTTATGAGCTGTAAGACTACATGGGCATAGCTAGAAGAGCACGCATCGCGAGCTTATGATAGCTGGGACATGATGGACATAAACACTTATGTTCTAGTAGTGTTCTTTTTTAGATGATTACGATTTATATGGCGGGTTGAGCTTATGCAGCTTGGGCACTGCGGTGTCTAATTGAGACATATTGTGCTAGACCAATGCGTAGTTTCAGCTTATTTCAAGTGAAACAATGTATCTTTTCTTCAAGAGTTTTTTCACCCTTAAGTACTCAGAAATATGTTTCACTGTCATCATTTAGCGAGGTGTTAGTAGTTAGTAAGCAAAAATTAAGTCTAACACACTCAAGACAACAGAGCTAAAAAATATTAAAATATTACAAAATTATTGATAAACATATACAAAAACAAATTAGAAAGGTAGCTACATATAGACGTAAAATTAATTATTAAACATGACAATTATAAAGATATAAGAAACATAAAAAAAACATAGTAAAGAGAGTGGAGCTCTGGTTCGAATCAAGGACTTTTACGTAGTTTTACTGATGTGAAAATCTATTAAATTTGAGTTTAGGTTCAAAACTTTTATCATACGAGTAATAGGCTCATTCATTCCATAATTAGTACTATGATGGGGACAGTGAAGTAACGTAAAAGTAAAGTAAAAGGATCAAAAGGAAAACATATCTGAGTCTATGGTTATGACTAAGATTTTGATGTCTTTGCCCGCCGAGTACAACCATTTTCATAGCGCATGGGAGTCTACAGGTTCTGAAAGTCAAACCGTAGGAAATTTACGTGCACGTTTGATGACTGAGGAACTTCGTTTGAAATCGCAGGGTCAGGTGGAAGAGGTAGAGGCACTTATGGCGAGGCGAATTTTTACAAAGAAAGTCAGCAATTCCAAGAAGAACATACCATCTAGCAGCAACTTTAAGGGCTCAAATAAAAGCGGGAAACCAAAAGGTAAATGTTTTAGGTGTGGCCAAGGCGGTCATTGGAAGCGGGACTCTCCACAAATGAGAGATGTACCCAAGAAACAGGACGACACTTCGGTTGACGTTTTTGTTTGTCACGGGCCTGCATCCACCGGTGACAAAGATACTTGGATTCTAGATTCCGGAGCGAGTGACCACATGAGCCATCGACGTGATTGGTTTGAAAATTTCACAGAGACAACAAGCTATGTTACGATTGGAAAAGGTGAAAAATAATAGCTCAAGGAAAAGGCGACATCTTTTGCATTCAATGGCGATGACTGGATCCAGAAAATTATGGTGAATGTTTTGTATGTGCCAGACATTCAATTGAATTTGTTTTCCTCAGGAAATGCCATATGGATCAAGGGTATCAGTTAAAGTCAAACAACAAGAGATGCGAGTTACTGAATAACGGAAATGTTGTTGCAGTGGGAGTTCGTCGAGAAAAGTTGTACCAGATGATGCTTACGGTGAGTCAATCCCAGGACGGCACTGCTTCGGCAAATTTTGCCGTGAAAAGATTGTCGCTTCGGTCGTGGCACGAACGGTTGGGACACCAGAATATCGCTTACGTGAGGAAGTTCCTAAAAGATCGAAGTATCAGTTTTGACAATGAAGATTTCATTTTCGAGGCTTGTATATACGGAAAGTATCATCGGGGTAGTTTTAAGAGCGAAACGAAATAAAACAATTGTGGGGAATTACTTCATTCTGATGTATGTGGACCGTTCCAAGAAAACTCAATGGGGGGCGCTAGGTATTTTTTGTTACTGAAGGACGACTACTCGCATTTCCGTTTTGTATATTTCTTGAAGCACAAGTCGGAAGTTGCAAGCAATGTAAAAAAATGTATACTTAAAATGCAAAAGGAAATTGGACACAGCGTTCGATATTTTCGATCAGACAACGGTACTGAATTTGTCAACGGGGAGTTGAAAAATTTCTTCGACGAAATGGGCATTCAACACCAGCAAACAGTTCCATACATGCCAGAGCAAAATGGGTGTGCTGAAAAGGAAATGAGGACTATCGTTGAAGCAGCGAGAACCATGCTTCATTCCAAACAAATGGACAAACAGTTTTGGGCCGAAGCAGTAAACTCATCAGTTCATGTCCTCAATAGAACTGGAACAAGTACAGTAGCAGATAAAACACCTTATGAACTTTGGTACAGAAAAGAAGCAGAAATCAACCATTTACAAGTTTTTGGCACTGAAGTATTCATTCATATTCCAAAGGAGAAACGGCAAAAACTTGATGCAAAGGCTGCGAAGTGCGTCTTCGTCGGATATGACAACCAATCCAAAGGGTATCGTGTTTGGAATCCGAAGACAAACAAAATCGAAATAGCTCGAGATGTTATATTTTTGCTTGAAGACCCCGTCGTATCCCTCGATTTGGAAGAAAGTGAAATGGAAATAAACTCAGTTGGTGATAGCACATCTGAAGAGGTAATGGTACCAGGACAAGAAGTTCAGCAAGGAGCAATTTGTGATCTTGATAACAGAAATATTGTCAGACAACGGTTACGAGATCGGAGTGAAATTGCAGCTCCAAGGCGATTATCATACCTCGCATCAGATGACCATATGGCAATGTTAGCTTATGAAGACGAACCAAGGACTTACGATGAAGCAATTGAATCAGATAACTGCAAGCACTGGATACAAGCCATGGATGAAGAGAACGATTTCCTCATAAGAAACAAGACATGGACTTTAGTAGAACCATCAACTGATAAAAAGGTAATTGATAATCGATGGATTTTCAAAATCAAACGAAACCCGAATGGGAGCATCGATTGTTATAAAGCTCGGTTAGTAGTACGAGGGTTTACACAAGAATATGGAATTGATTACCAAGAAACCTTCAGTCCAGTTGTCAAGTTTACATCGATTCGAACAATATTGGCGTTGGCTGCATCAAAACGGATGAAGCTGAAACAATTTGATGTTAAAACGGCCTTTCTCAACGGAATTTTGGAAGAAGATGTTTACATGCGTCAACCCATTGGATATGAAGCTAGCACTAAACGAGTTTGCAAGTTAGCCAAGAGTTTATATGGCTTAAAACAGGCATCACGCTGTTGGAACAAACAGTTCACGATGTTTGTAAACAGGTTTGGTTTGAAGGCTTGTGAGTCAGATCCATGTGTGTTTGTTTCTGACGGAAAGGATAGCATGCTGATTCTGGCTATTTATGTTGACGACGGTTTAATAGCAGCAGAAAAAGAAGAAGCTATAGATCCAGTATTTCGACACTTGCAAAGGGAGTTCGAAATCAAAGTTTTCGAGTTGAAATGTTTCTTGGGCCTCGAAATAATTCAATCAACAGATTCAATGATTCATGTGCATCAAGAAGGTTATGCCAGAAACATCATTTATCGGTTCAATATGTCAAATTCAAATGCTGTCACAACACCATCGGATACTGATCAAAACCTAGTCCCCTAGGACGGCCAACGAAGAAGTCAAATTTCCTTATCGGGAAGCAATAGGAAGTCTAATGTATCTGGCAGTAGCAACAAGGCCGGATATAAGTTTTGCAGTGGTATATGTTAGCCGACATTTAGATAAACCAGCAGCAGCTCATGTGAATGCGGTAAAACGGATAATAAAATATATGAAAGGTACGATGGATACAGTCATTCGCTTCAACGGGAGAAATGATTTCAATTTCTGTGGATTCAGTGACGCAGACTACGCTGGAGATATAAGGTCAACGTCCGGTTATATTTTCACGCTTGGAGGTGGAGTCATCAGTTGGAGCTCGGAACGCCAAAAATCAGTTGCATTATCAACAACTGAATTCGAATATGTTGCGGCGGCACATGCTGTGAAGGAACTGGTTTGGCTTAAGAGATTGATAAGTCAGTTACTTCAATCAAAAGTGGATACGCCTGCTTTCTTCATGGACAACCAGAGTGCGATACGACTTGTCAAGAACCCGGAGTTTCATAAGAGAACGAAACATATCGACGTGAGATATCACTTTATTCGTGAACAATTTGAAGATGGTGCTTTTGAACTAAGGTACGTGCAATCAAACGACCAGTTGGCAGACATAATGACAAAAGCTCTACCCAAGATTAAACATCAACGTTTTTGCAACCTGATGAATGTTATCTCGAAGAAATGACATTTTTCAATTCTACGATTATGAAATTCTAATTTTTTTGACTTGTATCTAAAAGTGGGAGTGTTGAATTTATCTACTATTATCTACTTGTTTAGCTTCAAGTCAGAAAAACATAGTTGACTTTGAATTTGTGTATAGAGAAAAATTAATAATTTTTCTTCACTTCTATTCAGTTACTATAACAATAAACAACTATTAAATTTTCTAGAAGTTTTTCTTTTCACAAAGGAAAAAGGAATTTTTATCAAAAGATAGTTTATCGAAAGCCTTTGAAAAGTCAGTATATATACAATCTAACTCTTGCCCGCTTTCAAGCGCGTTTGAACATTTATCAACGAAATATACAAGGTTTGTTACTGTTGATCTTTTCTGTACAAAACCATGCTGCTGTTTGCAAATTATATTTTTAATATCGAAAGTTAAGCTTTCACAAACAAGCTGTTTAAATAATTTGGGGATACATGAAAGCTTAGATATGGGTCTGTAGTTAAGGATATCTGATTTAATACTTTTTTAAATACAGGTGTAATAAAAGATCTTTTCCACAGTAAAGGGAATCGACCAGAATCTAACGATAATGAAAACAAATAATGAAATGGAAATGCAATTTGGGACCTACACTTTTTTTAAATTATTGGAGGGATGCCATCAGGGCCAGCAGAGTAATCATCGTTCAAAGAATAAATATTGTTAAGGACTCTTTCTGGGATAATTGGAACATTATTAAAATTAACTTTAGGACATTTTCGTAGAAACTCGAAGTAACTACGATCTATGTATATCAACAATAGAATCAGAGAAAGAATCACAAAAATGGTGAGCAAAAGCGTTGCAAATGTCGGATGTTTTTGTCAATGTGACATTATCATATGTAAAGTTATCTGGGTATCCATCCGAATCTTTCTTTGAATTGACAAAGTTCCAGAAACTTTTTGGATCATCCCTTAATGAGTTTCCCATTCTGTGAACATAACTTGAGTACAGAGTTTTTGATAGTGCAAAGATAATGATGTGCAAAGAAGTTTCTTCACTTTCGAATCATAGTCGGCAGAATGGGTCTACTGCTAATCTCATTTCGTTTAGATGTTTTTTAAGAGGAGTGTAGGCGGTTAGCAGTCCGGTCAAAGTCTTAAGAATTTTCCTGTTAAGGTCCGATAGGAATTTTGAAGATTTTTGGGTAAATTCTGGCATAAAAGGTTTTGAACAAGTTTGACCAGAGGAGTTATACCAGCTATGTTAGATTTTTGGAACAGAATGTTTTTGGCTGTGGGTTTGAATTGTTTTTTTTTGTATTCCACAGAATGGTTTAGGGCAGATGAATAGTTTAGAGGCACCATATTTTACTAGGATGTCAGCAATCTCGTTCCCATCATAGCCCTTGTATGTGCTGGAATATAATGGAGTGTAACAAATTTTTTCGAAGCCAGTTCGGAGAATTGTCACTTGGACTAGTGTGAATTCTATTACTGGTGAGCTCAGTGTGTTTAGTGCAGCTTAGATTTCTGAGAAGATAAAGATTGTTATGTTTTTGTGTTCCAGGAACTTATCATTCTCACATTGATTGATAGCAAATGCTTCGGCTTGGAATATTGTCCAATGACTACCAAGACTATAGTACCCGTGGCGTGATGATTACCTTGTCTGGTTGTTAGCCTAGAGGTTCTTGGTTCAAATCCTAACAGAGGCAAAAATGTTTTTCCACGGATATCGCCTTTCGCGAGGAATTGGCTAGTCCTTCGTTAGTAAATCTATTGCCATGAAAAGAGCTTTCTCGATTAGCCGTTCGGAAATACTCTAGGCCCTGGAGCTCTTCGCTGTGTTGCGCCACCCTATTTTTTTTTTGACTACCAAGACGTACTGAAAAGTAAGTTTTATGTGAATCACTGAAATCTTCGGAACCTGTGCCAGTTTTAGACCATATCTTACCTTGAAGGGTGGGGTTTTGTGTTCTCACAGTCTTCCCTGGAGGAGATGACTACGAAGAAGTGGAGTTTAAAGTTGTACACGGGAATGGTAGTTGTCAAGCACATACCAAAGGTTTCAAGTTTATCTAGGTTGTCAATTATAAAGAAGGGACCCTTCGGGCTTGGATTGAAGATGATGTGCTCTAGATGGAATAGGCAGTGCATTGCCAGTCTTGTTTCCATTTTTCTGAAGAAGTGGATAGGTGCGGTAGTCCTAGAATGACATTAAGAGCAAACGTGGATGTTGTACGCATGCAACCAGTAAAATATGTCGTTGCTAGTCTTTGAACCAGTGTATAGAGGTCGTACATCATTTTGGGTTTCTGACCTGTGCTTTTTCCACATATGCTGCGGCAGGTCCATAGAGATTTTGTCGCTCCGTGCAGGTGCGCTCTAATTGTAGGTTCCATAACAGTTTGCAACCTAGGATGATCCCCAAGTATTTTGACAAGTTTTTGTTCACTTGACAGGGACCAAGGCTTTTGATCGTTTAAAATGCAGCATTTGTCAGTCAGATCTGTCTCCTTGCAAAAGAGGATCTCTATCTATCTCTGGTTGAATTTTTTGTATGCGCCCTCCTTAAAAGGAAGAACTTCCACGCATCATTGGTTTAATTAATTCGATTGATTAATTGTAATTTGGTCATTTCCTTGGTCTATTTGTATGCTCCGGGTTAATATTTGGCTGCTCTGACATTTTTATGAGAGATGATTGGTAGTTAGGTACTACACTAGAGTTAAAAGAATTCGATGCCAATGATCTCATGGTAGCTTTGGCTACCTGTAAAGATACATTTGTACATATATTCTTTTTAAATGTCATGTCTCTCTCAGACAGGATCAATTGAAACAACGAAGTTGCCATACTCTGCTTATGATTCCCATGCAACTAATTCATACATTAAAGCCAACTTTTTGGTTTTCTTGATTTATTCCAACACGGATGTAACTGAATCTTATAAATCGCTGACTGGTAAAATTTAGGTCTCTCAGTAGTCAGTACCTACCTAAACTCCTTTCACTTAACTTTTTGTGAAATACGTAAATCCAAAAGTAAATTCAAATTTTCCTCGTTTCTTAACAAATCCCATTGTAACTTCCTAACGTTGGACTGTTTTAACACATTTTTGCGACGTTCGACATTGGCAAAATGTCAGATACCTGCTGATGCCCGATACACAGAGTCCTCAACAAAATAAATTTTTCTCATTCATAAATGAAATACAAACGGTTTTCTTTGCCAACTACATACATATTACAATTTCCATTTCGTTGAAGATTTAAGGATTAAGTTCATAAATCAAACACAGTGTGTTCACTTCATACAAGAATTCACTCCCATCGTCTATACCAACTTATGTAACTCTCAATGTGTAATAAATTTTGACATTGAAGTAAACTTGCACTTTACCAAACCTTTATACCTCTGTTAACACCCACTCCTGCCCAGTTCCTTTTAAAAACATAGCTTCCACAATATTCAAGAATTATATAAAACTCCTTTGAAAAACACTTACAAAGCCTTCGTTGAACGAACAACAATCGCTTTCACAAAGAATCCTGTCCAATTCATTCCAGCAAATAGCACGTTTCTCGTGCCATAAAATAATACAACGAGTGAGTTAATTTGATCCCATTCCCTATCTGATCCGGAACCGCCTCTTAAATGAAATGCTTGTCTTATCGCTTAGTCCACAACACAGGGTTAGACAAAACGAAAGTATAGAAGAAATAGTTATAAAAGCAAACCGTAGCCTAAGCCTCATGAGTCGTAACATTAAGGGACACACAGGTAAAATGCCCCCACTTACTCGCATTTCATATATGAGAGTGTGGGGACGCTCACTTAAGCATTGTGTTGGCGGAAAGTCCTTTTGTTTGCACATTGTTCATTGTTCCACCCAGCCCCATTAGGTATCAGTATCATCGTCATCGTCATCAAAAAAGCTACAGTGACTCGCCTAATAGAAAAATCGAAATATGGGTGTGGTTGTGTCATTCGCTATCAGTAATTCTCTTCAGTCCTGACAGACTGACTGAATAAAGGGACTATGTGCGTCTGAGTTAAATCAATTCAGCAGTTTGTCCGTTCTATCAGTCCCAGTTAGATCTATGTCAGGGGACAGGTGGCGTTGTTTATGTTTATCTACTTATAAGTTGGAAAAAAGGAAAAAAAAAACGCAAAAACTTGACCTCAAAACACGCAGGTACCAAAGTATGGAAGAACGAGTAAACTTTGCAGGAAAATCAATGAAAAACTGCGATGAAAGAATATTCAATAACCATTTTCTTGAGGTGAATTTCAACAGTTGCATAGTAGATTGTTCGGAGTACTTAGACACAGAGGAAATAATATGAAAGCAGGTATTTATTTCTGTTAAGGTCTGTCGCCTATGAGTTGACCTTGTCGTGGTGGGAATGGTTCAAGAGAGATTCTCCAGCGATTCAGCTGCAGAATCCTGCAAACAAACATAACTCAAGGTAAACCTCAAAGTCTTAAAACTTAGGATGAAAACAGTGGACAAGAGAAATATGAAAAAAATAAAAACCCAACGGAACTATACGTTCAAAAGTCGGGAGGAGTTGCGATTGTCAGCGATGTCTTGGTCCCGAAAGGGGTTAAGTGGGCAGTGACACTAGCCAAAAAAGGTAAAGCGAAAAGTGGAAGTGCTAGTGGGCCGTCTACACACCAGGGGAGGTCTCAAAATCCGACCGAGAAATGTAGGAAGGACTCCAGCCTAGACGCTTCTCTTAAGGAGGTTGTCCATAATAGGGGAAGTGTAGGAGTGACTCAATTAGAATGTACGACTCCCATTGCCCGCATCAACATGAAGTAACCGGAGACGAATACAATACTCAGGCTAGTGACGGAGTTGAGACACTCGGCTCTTCGGCACTGATGCGAGCAAGAAATCAACTCCAAAGAGTGGTTCCAAAGTCTATTTCGTCGATGGATGTGCTGTTAAGTGCAGCACAGCTCGTTCCTTACTTAATTCCTATACCCAATCCCATCATAAGTTGGAGAACTCAGGGTTGACCACTCTACCCGGTGCAGGTGCTTACCAGAGAAGACGGCCTTTGAGCTTCCCAAACGCTCATCCGCCAACTAGTGAAAGTGAAGCTGTGAAATATGCAGCCAAACTGTCATCGGGACACCCCCAAACAAAAGAAGAGGTGAAACGCGGAAAGATTAGCGAAGATACCAGGCGATATCCGTGTTGTAGTGTCTGTGGGAGGATCATGGTTCCAGTCCCAGCGACATCATGGAATAAAAGAGTTTTTGCATCGTCAAAAAATTGTGATAGGCTCCGGGCTCTGGGCTCCCGGCTCTGTTATGCCATCATTTATTTATTGACTATGTGACATTCCTAAGCCCGATCATACTTCGGTCCAATCTGCCATCCTCGGGTCGCCTTTGAAAGTCATTACCAATACAAATACGAAAACGAATGCTTAACTTTAAAGTTCCAGTGCCAACGGTCACTCGAGGAAATAATTCAGAAAGTAAACCCAGCATCTTCACCATACAAATGATCTGTAGTGAAATGTTCTGAAGGACAAGATCATTGTCGCAGTCATCGACAAGAGTAATGCAAATAGCGCGATCTCCTTCGATTAATGGAAGACGATCCTTGGCAAACTCCAAGCCTCTTATTTGACCTTTACGATGAAGTCCCTAGAGGAACGTGCATTTTTGAGAACGAAGGGTGGTATCAAAGGCGGGTGAAGCTTGTCACCTTTGATGCAAAGATTTTGTGAGATCTGTGCATCCTCTTGGTGAACAGGCTAGAAAGACTCTGGCCTGATGTCAAACTCAAAGTCGTGTTGAGTGATGAAATTCCTTGCAGACCTAGCTAGGGCTCTAGCCAGACTGCTAATTTTACTGTAAGAATACATTAATGAAAGCCAACCATTCTAACAACAGAGCCTTACATACCAGCGACTGGAAAGTTGAAAAACAGCAAGACCATTGCGGCCCCTGTAGATCGGTCATGACAGTCATCTATAAAGACTCTCTTACTCCTTTAGATGCGACCCATGGCTTAATCCCGTTTGGTTGGTGCTCATTGGCTTCAAAATTTACATAAAACACGAGAAGTGTTTCAAAACAACACCTTCAGAGAAACAAAATGGTCCTCCAGCAGATGAACCTGCTATGCACGTTGACACAAAAATCAGTGCATGGAATTAGACACACAAAGAATTAATTTCTTCTTTGATGATCTAAGCGATCTGATGAGCACAGTTATACTTTATCCCTATACTGCCTTATCAATAGCTCTAAATGGTTTGTTTAAATGAGGCACTCGCTCACATCTTTGATGAGGTATCACAACGGTACTAATGTTGGTCAGCTGTTTTTTCTCTGAAAGCCATTAAAGCCTAACCTAACCCAGCCTAGGATCTGCTTGCTTCCTCGGCCAACCTCTTTTTAAGTTTATGTCTACTGAAAGCTAAAAGCTGGTAAAATTTTGACAGTTGGATTATAAATTCTTTCCCTATCTATCAGCAACTAAATTGCTGGTGAATTTGTTCTTCACTTTTGTCATTTAACGCTCATTAGAATTCGGTATGGCTGCTCGAACGCTAATGCATGGTTACAAGTAATAAGCAGACACAAAGAGAAGTGTATGAAGCCGTTGTGAGTTTCTGAGGATGGTTTAAAGGGGTGAAGAATATTTTTCAAATCATGCACTTAGACTGATTATCTTGACCATTTATCAGAATAAAGTGTGACATATCGCCATTACGCAAAACGTTAACATTTACTCGCACACACAACACCAATTATGAGTGAGGAAATGTTAAGTTGTGGTCGAGTTTGCAAATTCTTTTTGTGCCCTTTTAGGTATGAGGATTAATTAATTTGACCTTGTTTTTTCGTTGTTCTTGTGTCCTGTGTGTTGTGCAAAAGGGGTTCCAATTAAAATTGTTTTTTCAACCCATTCCCCACTTAAACTATGTTATGCTTGTAACAGAAAGTGGCAATAAAAAGATTAGATGAATGGTAGGTACCTTCTGAATATTTATTTACTCTGGTTTATGTGTTTATAAGTGTGTGAGTTGAATTTAGCATATGTCAAATGAGAAGTTTAATGGCTGAGTTAAATTATTATTATTATTGTGGGATAACCTGAGAAAAATCGCATAAAAATAAGTGTTTGAATAATTTTTCCAGTTGCACAGTTTGGTCATACTAACAGCGATTTATGTATGTGAACACTTAAGTACAGGGCAAATTAACGATCTAACCATTTGACTTAGATGTCATTTATGAGAGCAATATTAAATTGTTAATGGGGTGTAGTTTGGTACAGAAATGGAACAACGCATTGTTAGAAAAAAATGTAAAGCCTTTTTTTATTTAGCTTGGTAAAAGCTGTATGATTGAATGAGATGATGATTAAGCGAGCAGACATCTTGTGTATTTAAGACATGAGGAAATGCCGGAAACAGAGCCTGTTTTTGATTGTAAAAACAAAAGCTAACAAGACGCACTTTTATGAGACAGACCAGGGTAAAAACATAATCAGTATCATCTTTCCGGAAGACCTAATTGGAAAATTGTTGATGCATTTACATTTTGGCTTTTGCAAACACGAACGAGGGCTGCTTACGATCGGTATAACGAGATTTACACAAGGAGAGAAGAAGGGAAGAACACCGACTTCTCAAAAAGAAAAAGAAGCAGCACGAGAAGCGCTCGTTTGAGGAAATAGAGAGGTGCCATGACAGGAACGAGACTCGGAAGTTTTACCAAAAGGTAAAAAGATCCTGCCAGGGTGGCAAACCCCGAACTCAAGCCTGTAAAGACCAGCAGGGAAACATAGTTGTAGAGTCACAGTCGCTACTGAGGATCTGGAAAGATCATTTCTGCAGACTGCTTAACGGCGGGCGATGAGGACACAAATTCCGCTGTCAGGCAGATTGCCCCATTCAGCCTGGACGATGATCAAGAATGCCGTCCTCCCGACGCCTAGAAGAAGTTAAGCTTGCTATATGCAAACTTAAATCAAATAAGACTGCAGGTGCAGATGGCCTTGATGCCGAACTTTTCAAGGTAGCTGGAGATCAGTTGGAAAGGAGCATGCACCAGCTGATCTGCATGATATGGTCGAAAGAAAGCATGCCCGATGAATGGAACCTCAGTATCGTATGCCCGATCCTAAAGAAAGGAGACCCTCACAACTGTGCCAATTATAGAGGGATAGCCTCCTTAACGTCGCTTATAAGATCTTGTTTGCTATAATATGTGAACGTCTGAAATCCCACGTCAACAACTTGATAGGTCCTTATCAATGTGGTTTTAGACCGGAGAAGTCCACAATAGACCAAATTTTCACATTACGGCAGATCTTGGAAAAAACCCGAGAACATAATATCGATATTCACCACCTCTTTATCGATTTCAAGGCCGCTTATGACAGTATCTACAGAGACGAGCTGTACAGAGCCATGTCTAGTTTCGGCATCCCTGCAAAGCTCGTACGACTATGCAGGATGACTTTGGAGAATTCCCGCTGCTCCGTCAAGGTCGGTAAAGAACTCACCGAGACCTTCAATGTCGAAAAAGGTTTTAGGCAAGGCGATAAACTGTCATGCGATTTCTTCAACATCATACTTGAACAGATTGTAAGAAACTCAACACCAGAGGAACAATCTTTCAAAAGTCTGTGCAATTGCTCGCATATGCAGACGATATTGACGTAATGGGAAGAAATAAGCGTGATGTCATAGGTGCTTTTGCGAGTATTGAAACAGAAGCGGCAAAAATGGGTTTGATGGTTAATGAGGGCAAAACAAAGTATATGCTGTCATCAAACAGGGACACAGAACATCAACGAATTGGACAAAACGTCACAATAGAATGACATAACTTCGAGGTAGTACAGGACTTCGTCTACCTAGGATCCGCTGTAGACACGGACAACAACATCAGTGCGGAGATCAAACGGAGAATAACTCTTGCCAACCGTTGCTTCTTTGGGTTAAGAAGGCAATTGAGAAACAAAACCCTCTCCAGAAAAACCAAGGTAACCTTATATAAAACCTTAATCATCCCAGTCATGCTTTACGGCGCGGAAGCATGGACCTTATCGAAAGCAGATGAGGAAACCCTTGGTCGTTTCGAAAGAAAAATTCTCCGAATGATCTTTGGTCCCGTATGCGAAGGCAATGTGTGGAGAAGAAGATACAAGAACGAGCTGTATGAGCTGTACCGCGACATGGGCATAGCCAGAAGAGTACGCATCGCGAGGCTACGATGGTTGGGCCATGTTGAGCGGATGGACCCAAACGCTCCGGCTCGTCGGGTGTTCGAAAGCACATTGCAGGGAAATCGCGGAAGGGGAAGACCTCGTCTTAGGTGGCGCAATCAAGTGGAGGATGACCTCAACCGACTTGGAGTGCGAAACTGGAGAGAGCTCGCCCGAAATAGAAGTCGTTATCGAAGGATGTTGGTTGAGGCCCAGGTTCACCCCGAACTGTAATGCCCACCTTAGTAAGTAAGTTTACATTTTGGCTAGATCTTCACAATCTACTTAAGGATATCCAAAAATAGGAGTTTTTGTTTGTCGGTGGAAGCTTTTAAAAGGATATGTTGGGAAGACAAACGAGGATTATTGAGACAGCCATATGGGAATGGGATGCGGCACCAGGAACTCACCTATAGTGAAGATAGGTCACATGGCCCTACCCTGTTTTTGCTCGGGTACGCCTTCCGCGAAGAATTGTCAAGTCTTCCGTTCACAAATCCATTGCCATGAAAAGCACTTTTTCCATTAGCCGTTCAGAACCGGAAAAAAATTGTAGGTCTCGTCCATTCCCTCACAAGTTATGGTTGTGGGGTTCCTCGCCCTGTTCCGGTCGGTGCAAGACCGACACCTTGTTGTTTATAGTAATGGTGGAAATGAAACCGAAATTGACTGCGATTTGGTAGCCAAATTTGTGACACCTCGGTTGAAAAAGACTCCAAAGTAATGCTGGTGAAACTGTCGCCTGGAATACCTACTTCTGGACAGAATTTTCAGAATTCAGAATTCAGTTTTAATAGTTGGACAAAGGAAAAGGAATGTAATTCATTTTAAATATGCGAACTTATCTCTGTTAAACCATCAACACAGTCTGAAATGCACGGAGGATAGAACAAAGTTGGTGAGGTTTGCTGCAAAGAACTTGCTTACGTAGTGCCACCAAATTATTATTAGGGATTTCAAAGGGACACTACCAACAAATCAAAGAAAGAAAGCTATGGAATGATAAAGCTAAAGAAGTGATAAGCAAGAAGAAATTTACTTTAAAGTATGGTCAAAGTAGCTCTCAAAAGATAGAGATCAAAGGGAATACAGAAGCTGTAAGAAAGAAGCAAAGAAGTGCGTTTATATCCAAACATAGAGCAAGTAGAGCAAGGAAGACATGTACCGTATTCTGGGAAGAAAAAACTGCCCAGCTGCCAGAGTACTGTGATGACCTTTGAACGAAATGTTTGATTGATAGCACTTTACAGAAGGTACGGGAAGAACGGGAATAACCAACATCACAGTCGAATAACTTAGTGAAACAGTTAAAAACCCAAAAAAAAAAAAAAACAAAGAGACTTGGCCAGAAGAGATACCATTTGAGTTTTGGCAAAGTGTCGAAGACATCGGGCTTAAATGGCTCTCATCTCCAAGCTTATAGGATATGAAAGTCTGCCTCAGCAATGAAGGGAAGTAATTTCTACTAATGTACAAACAAGTCCTCCGTTACTAAATTCATTGCAATAAAAGGCGCTTTCTTCATTAGTCGTTCGGAACAAGCAGAAAATTGAAGGTCCCCTCCATTCCCTTTAAAGGAATGGTTGTGAGAAATGCGCAAGTCTATTTATTTATTTATTTTTTAAAATACAGAATAAATCGAGATACATCCCTGCAAGGAACATTTAATGTATGGTTAATAGTCATGAAAGGTTTCGTATTAGTCCAAGAAAGACTGAGTATACCTGAAATTTCTTTGTGCTTTTGAAGTGTGAACAGTTTAAATTTCAGAGATATTTCATCAACAGGAAAGCCAATTATGTTTACCACATCAGTTCATCAATTAGGGTCAATCAATCATTTGTAGGGTGGATGGTTGATGATGTCAAGAAAACTCCGCCATCTTCTGAGACTGAAAAATGCAGCACTCACAATGTTGGACATTGTAAAGGATTCGCCAAATAACTTCTTTTTTTTTTTAAATGAGCGCAAAACATCGAGTGTAGCTTCGGATGTGTGCCACGTAGCACCTTTCTGATGAAATCAAATGTTGCCAATATCCTCCTCTTAAATTTTCGTAAACAAAAATTAGTTCAAAATGGCCCGATAACGATCGCCATTGACTGTAGCGACCATTTCTTGCTCATTTTCAAAGAAAAATGGCCCAATTATGCTTCTGGACCAAAATACGCACCAAACAGTGGCTCATTTTGGGTGTATCGGCTTTTCAATGTATGCGTGCGGGTTTTTGTGCTCCAAATGCGACAGTTTTGCTTGTTTACATACCCGCCAAGATCACAATAAGCTTCATCTGAAAAGATGATTTTTTTTTTTTGGCAAAATCGGCATCTTCTCTAAGTCGATCGCAGGCCCACAACGCAACATATTCGTTCAGCGGAAGGAAAAAACTAGTTGTCTGTCAAATCAGATATGAGCTAAGTGTTATCATTCACGAAATAAGCACTAGTTGAAAAAAAAAAACGTTAAAACGTTGGCGGACCGCGGACAACTTATAAAAATTATGAGAGTAAGTTGACCAGCAGCTGAGAAGAAGATGCTCCCTATGACAGAAGGAGTTGCAAGGCTTGATGGAAATCGAAGTAATATGATCTGTGAAAGCTTTAACTTAAAAATATACCATCTTGGAAAAGTAGAGCACTACGCTCAGTTGGTATTGTCATGTACAAATGAGAGATTCAGAGAACCCCGCCAAAAAGCCATTATCCAACGTTAAAACACATTTGCGAAGAAACGAAAAGAAAGCCAGACAAAAAAGTACTGGTACAGACAAATACAACGAAATCTGCATTTGGTTGCCCTCGGGCATAGACTGACCTAAAACCTGGAGGCTTGCCAACGCTTTATGAGGTCAACACGGAACACCCCAAGAGAGCATCACTAGTGTGAAGAGGTTAAGTGTGAGAACAGTGATCCCTTCGAGATGACGAAGCTCGCAACGCCGCGAAAAGCAAGAATAATGAGAAGAAGAAGAAGAAAGTCATATTTAGTAGCCTATTTAGGAAGAAGACGAGCCAGGGATATGTAAAAGGTCCTGGGCTTCGCAGAGCTATGAGAATTCCTTAGACCGTCTTTTAAAAAAGCAAACGGTTATATTGGACTTAAGAATTGTCTTATTGACATGTTTCAGTAAATACTGCTATACGAGAAGATGGGTTAACTTCTACTTCTTCTTTTCGGCGTCTTGAGCTTTGTCATCTGGAAAGAATGAGTGTTCTTCCACTTACCTGCTTCGAACAGTGATCCATCCATGGGGTACGATACGTCGACAATGTTTGTCGTATAAAGAAATGTTCAGTGACAACTTTAATGTCGTTAATTGTAAAATGAAAAGTTGAGGACCTAGGTGACGGCATCTTTCTACCGCTGAGCTATCAGTTTTGTTCAAATTTGCGTTTGTCGCTTTGCGGGTGCTCGGCCGTGTCCTCATCCGTTCGAAATTGACATAAAATTGTAGGTATCTGAAAATGTAATCTTTAGAAGTTTGCTAAAGGTGCCATCGGGACCCTGAATATATTTATCAGTCTCGATATGGGGAAAATCAGTTAAGGTGCTGCTATTAAAAGGTTAAGTATTCGTCTTATTTTCTTTTGATGTTGGCCAATTGAAAAGGGACTTTGATAAGATTAAACTGCATCGCAATTAAGTATAGCGTAGAGAAGCTCGCAAAAGTGAAGGTAAATTTTTAAAGTTGCTTGAATAGTCGGTAAGTGATTCAGTAGAAAAAGGCTTGCCTTTCTTGTTTGTCAGAGTACAAAATTGTGATTGTATTTATCTTTGTGGGGAATTGATAACATTTTTGAGTCAAGGAGCATAGAAGGATGTGCAGCTTTCTGTTCAATTTTGTTGGGTTTTGACAGTGATGGTGCCTGTGGCGTAATGGTTAGCATGTTTGCAGGTTGTGATTCTTCTTTGTTTCCAGCTGAGGTAAACTCACCGGTGTCCAAGGTGTTCCCCAAGAAAGCGAGTTTAAGACTTGGGTTGCGTGTCCAACTTCTTCAAATAAACAGGCGACTCGGAAAGATTAACCTTAACTTTATAAATTTTATTTGGATTTAGGAATTAATATAAAATATATAATACTTTTCCCTTCGTTTCTTTTATATAAACTAAAATTTTGGTGAGCGCTGAAAAAGCTCCTGGCTACGCTGTTTCTTCTTTTAAAACGGTTGGCGGGCGTTTTCTGGGCGTTGCGACTTGTAGGCAGCAAATATTGGGTTGATGTCGTTGTATTATTCTTTATTCGGGTATTGCCATGCCAGTAGAATTGCTCGATGTAATACATATGCCCATGCAAGCACGTCCTGAATTACATCAAACAACCTATTTTCGGTAGGATGTCCAGATAAGTGAATGGCCCATACGAGACGTCTTTCTCAATTTCTGACCAGCGGCAGCGTTTGCCTTAGTGAAATTTAATGCTGACTGTTCCTTCGGTGCGTGGTTGGCTTGCAAGAATTAGCGAATATGACAAAGTGTTTTAGGGTGCCATTGGTCCACGAAGATTTGTTGACAGTTTTCATTTACTATTTTATAGGAGCGAATGGGAGTAGTTGCAGCTGCTTGGTTAGGTCAGATGAAAATGCGGCAAGTGAAGTTCGGACATTTTAGATTAAAAATTGTAACGCTTCGTTACACTGTTACCTGGGGGGTTTGAGGTTCGATTCCCAGAAACATATTTTCATGGGTATTATCAGTTTTCGTGCAATTCTTCCGAGATTAGTCACAAACTGCAATTTTTACTTACCCTTTCGTAATCGTGATAAAATTATAGGTTCTTGACAAGCGTCATTTCCCGAGACTTCCACAGAGTTGTTAAAATAAATAAATAAAAAGGGTGGCGCAACAGAGCGAGGAGCCCCTGGGCCTAGCGCATTTCTCACAACCATGCCTTGTGAGGGATTGGAGGGGACCTACAATTTTCTGTCGGTTCCGAACGGCTAATCGAGAAAGCACTTTTCATGGCCAATTCCTCGCGAAAGGTGATAACCGTGGAAAAAACATTTTTGCCTCTGTTGGGATTCGAACTCGAACCTCTGGATTAACAGGCGGACATGCTATCCATCACACCGCGGGTACCACAAATGATGTTGTTCCAACCAATTTCTTTCTTTATTCCTTTAAAGCAAAGCCACTAATTTGGCAGAAATTCTCTTTTGCCGTGTTAAAGACTAAATAACTAATTAATCTCTCTTAAGTGAGTTTTCATGAGATCACATGCATTTGTTATGGAAATAAAAAATTATCTAACTTTGGTCCTGGGTTAAGCACTCTTTGACAACTTTATTTTCATATTACTCACAGCACTGTCCTTTACAGCGAATAATCTTTTATTCACACAAAACCACTCATGTCACTCAGCTTTACAGAAATGCAATGCATTCATGCACAAAGACGAATTTTATCCTTTCCAAAAGCAACATCCCTGCACACAGAATTTGAGTTAACTTGTGGAAAGAAGCCACATTCAAAAGTCTCATCAATCAAATTCATGTTACTCTGACAGAAAATTTAATTTAAAAAGTAATTTCGTTTAGGAAACCTCAATTAACATCTGGATTCTATCATCAAAAAGACTTTCCCTACTTCCTTATCCTAATCTCAACAGTCCATATTATAAGCGGTATTTGCTGCCCATTCCATAGCTCTAATAACCTAATCCCAAGTTAACCGCACTCGTCGCCACCTTCTTCTCTAACAAATAACTGAAACTTAAAGTCTAGAACAAGGAACGACGTAGAAAAAAAGTCTGGACCCTTTTTGGACGATTTAATTACCGAACTGACCAAAAGTATCTTCTTCTTGATATTGCCCTCTGTCCTGGAAAAAAAATAAAACAAACAGCAAAATGTCTATTCTATGTGTTTTCTTTTTCCTCCAACACTTTGGTACTGCTGACACAAAATCCTCCCGCCTCCCTATTTCCAGCTCAGACTTATGCCTCTCTCTAGAGGCAACAACAACAACAATAAGATTAGCGCCAGCCAACCAGTCAGCTGCAAAGAGAGGACGGCAGCAAAAAAAAGCAAACTTTTCCCCAAAGTTGAATACAAAACTAAAAACATAAAAAAAGAAATCACACAAACTTTCCTACAAAACAAAAACCACAAAAAACATAAACCATCCCGTTATCCAACCCAAACCATGACAAGGAAATTTCAGTGGAGTTTTCCTCCACCAAGTTGGTTTGAAATTTAAGCTATAGGATTTGAATGTGTATAGGAATATGTTGTATTTTTTCAAGCTCAAGGATACCTATCCTTTAAAACCGTACGTCAGTAGGTAAAGCATCGAGTTTTAATAATGAAAATTTACCCCAAAGGCATTAATTAGATCCTGTGGAATGCATTGAGAAGAAGTAAGAGTTCATGAAATTAATTGTGGTGCTTTTGCAGATGTTTTTGTGTATATGTATAAACTGGCAGGGGGAACATCGTTTGGTCCTTCGACCTTCGAGTTCGAGCTCGAGCTGGATATTGTGCTCGTGTCACTTAGGAAATTAACCAATTTTTGGCCGCAGTGCACTCGCTTCAACTTTTGTATGCCAAAACCGATTAACGGAGCTATTAGGTATATATACGCTATAAAACACATTATACCTATCTACTCGTGTTTGCTTATGCTTTTACCACTTTTGAAAGCGTTCCTCTCATGGGCTGTCAAGAGCGAAATGGTTTTCAGCTGACAGTGAAAATACTTCAACATTTGATTGTTGTTACTGTTGTTGAGAGTTAATTAGGCGTGTTGGAGGGTAAACGGCGAGGTTGTTAGTCAACGCGTTTTGTATTTTGAGTGCTTTTTGAGTGTTCCCTGATTAAATTACAATTTTTTTTTATAGCTGGTGTAGACATACTGCTGCTGTGTTGCTGAATACTAAAACACAAAACAGGACATCATAGCCTTAGGCAGTTATAAAGCTTTTAACAATTAATTTGGGATACGATTTTCACTGGGTAAATAAACGCTCTTCATGTGTTTTTCTTTCATTTTTCAGAACGTGCAATGCTTTGATTTTTTTTTGGGTTAAGGACACTCAAATGTTTAAGTGTATTGTGGTTTGGGTTGGGCTTTCGTTGGTTAGCCGTAGATTGATTTATTTCTGTACTCCTACATATACACTGCAGAAGTTCTTCCATGGGTAAGAGAATACCTACTTAAAAAATCCACCTTTCGAGCTGTATCACTTACGTACTATGTCAATCAATGAGCTTGTGGTTCAGGACCGATCTATTTTTGGTGGATTCTGTTTGAAAAACACAAGGTTGTGTAAAAGTAGTGGTTTGATCTTATTCTTTTTGTTATGCAACAACCCCCTTGGAATATGGTAATGAAATATAGTCCATGCTACTCGGGGATAATAAAGAACTTTAAAAGTGAAAAAAAAAAAATTTTAATCGGTCAAGTTTTTTCTAAGTACCCGGTTAGGTTCGAGTTCCTGTCACTTTTCCGTAAGAATATGGGGATAAATTTAAGGCTTATATCAAGTTTTTTTTTTGACGGGAACGGAATAACGAGAACGAGAACCTTCAAACTGCAGAGCCTAGCAACGCCCTGCGATGCAGCTAGTTTTGTAAATAAGAAATTCTTCAAAATGCGAATTTGATAAAAAATATTTTGTGATCGGCAAAGTAAAGGAGAATGTTCAAGAACTAATGCTCCTAAAACGAGTCATTATATAAAATAATAAAAAAAAGTAGAGTAAGTTAAAAGAAGTTCAGCCGACAAGACTCCAATTCAAATTAAAAAAATAGAGGTCCATATTTATATATGGGGTACCACAAGGAAATCTTAAGTTGCTGTTGAAACTCAAGTGTTGAATTTCACATATTGAGTTCGGCCATTCAACCAAAAGGAAAAACCACTCTTGAAGAGAACTATCGTAGCCATGTTGATCCAACTTTTTTATCAGCATACGATGGTTTAGTTCTTTTTGAATGCCTCTGAGATATTTGATGTCAGCTCCATTCAATTTGAATTTACAAATAAAAAAAATTTTGCAGTTTTTATATCGTCAGCATTTAGCCAAATTATAACTTGAATTTTAAACAAGTTCCTCCCCAGCTTAATTTGTTAAAGGATGACACAAATGAACGAACTATCGCTACAAGTTATTGAGGAGGTACGTAGTGTAGATCAGATCTTAGATTTAGTGCATTCTCTGGCTCAATTTTCGTTTCAACGCTTACTGCCGATCTTCCACTCACTAAAAACTCAAATTGTAGTGTAGTTATTGATGGTGTTAAATAAAAACATAAAGTTTACCACAAGTGATTTAATAATTTTCTAAAAAGAGCTCAAAAAAGAGTTCCAAATCCGTTAAGGTTTCAAAATGAATGATATTTTCAAAAAATTATAGATGAACTGAATTGCATAGACTTATTGAAAACGAAACACAAGACTCCACAAAATGATTTGAAACATCTTTGAAGTATATTTCATGGAATATCTTCAAAGCCAGTAGGAAGTGAGTCTTTGACTTTCAGGTACTCAGCTTCTATATAACTTTCGATGAAAGATTGAGGTGAGTTGTTGTGCAGGAAATATCATCTTCAATATTCTCACTAGATGTGTAAACTTTTTTGAAGTTTTGAGCAAATAAGTTGAAGGCCTCAGAGTCATTCGTAGACATTTTTTTTCATGAGAGAGAGGAGTACAATTTTTTTGTCTGTTTCGGAATTCTTTCAATAAAATATCAGAACAAAATAAGATTTAAAATTCGATTCTGCCCACACAAGCCAATACGTTGTGACCTGCTACTGCTACACAGGTTGTAGTCCAGGCATTTTAGGTTTTATCTGCGGAAAAATTACTAGTGAGCTGAGTTTTTGTATACACCTTTAATTAAATAAATAGATAAATAAATAGGTTGGCGCAACAGAGCGAGGAGCCAAGGGTCCAGCGCATTTTTCACAACCATGCCTTGTGAGGGATTGGAGTGGACCTACAATTTTCCACCGGTTCCGAACGGCTAATTGAGAAAGCCTTTTTATGGCAATGAACTTACTAACGGAGGACTTGCAAATTCCTCGCGAAAGGCGATACCCGTGGAAAAACATTTTTGACTCTGCTGGGATTCGAACCTCGAACCTCTGGGATAGCGGGTGGACGTGCTAACCATGACATGGGTACTACTACTGGTGAATTCACTGGTGAACTGGATTCTTATGGAAGACCGAACCTTTCACCATTCCACAAAGAAACATGTGGGACGACACGGACTTCTTACAAGATGATTCAATTCATTTTTATACAGATGGTTCGAAAACCGAGGACGAAGTTGGTGGCGACTCAAAAGAGCTAAATATTAGTCTATCATTCAGACTCCCAAACCACTGTTGTGTGTTCTAAACGGATATCATGACGATCAAAGAGGTGATTACCGCATCTTCTTGGATAGCCAAGCAGCACTCAAATAACTTTGTAATGTTTCCATAAACTCTATAACAAGTCGCGACTGTCGATCATCTCTTATGGAGATGACAGAACAGTTTAACATTCACCTTTTTTAGGTTCCGGGAAACTGCAAAGATGATGAACTCGCAATGAGAGGAACTTCCATGACGATTTCACCAAACAAAACAAAAATTATCATGCCTATCGGTACATGCAGACTTATGCTAAAGCAAGATGCTATAAAGCCAACGAATAGCAGATGGACAAACATCACCACCTGCATAGCTACCAAAAAAGATCTGATCTGATCTCCGCAATTGGTGTTATAACCGGACACTGCCGTACAGGTAGACATGCCGCAAGGCTTAATGTTCTATCAAACGATTTCTGTGAAAGCTGCATGGACGAGGAAGAAGAGAAACTGTTCAACAACTTCTTTGCACATGTCCTGCTCTTTCTCAAAGAAGTAAAACACATTTGAGGGATTATTTTTACGACAATCCAAGTGATCTTAGCAAGCAGACATTCACAGTCTTCCTCGCTTTATAGAATGCTCAAAGTGGTAAAAATAAGAAGCAATTCCTCAAAACCTTGTGGTATCAAAATCGACCTTTTGTTGGTCTAAGTGTGTCGTTGGAATTTTAAACTACAATAATTTTAATTTTTTTTAAATAATTACTTAAATTTAAATGTTCCATTTCTAAGTATTTCTAAAAAGACACTCTGTTTTAAAATGCTTATCGTTTAATAAATAAAATACAAATACAAAATACAACCATTGGAAATAGTAAAAGATTATACTCATATTGGCATAAAGCTAACTCATAATTTAAACATGGAAAAACACATAACCAGTAAGTTAGAAAAGGCCAAAGATGCTATCGCAGTTAACTGGAAACGAGTTTTTAACAAGAATTGCAATCTAAATACAAAGTTTTCCAAGGAACTGCTAGAGCCGTTATGTTTTATGGTGCGCAGTGTTGGGGTTATAAAAAATACGAGTCAGTAGAATCCTTGCTTAGGTACTACGTTAAGAAAATGTTTAAACTACCTAGCACAGTGTCAAATTAAATGATCAATCTAGAGACTGGCCTGTCTGAGCTATTCATGACTACCCTCAAACTACAAATTAATTATCTGCTAAGAGTTGTAGAAATGGATGATAATCGGCTTCCAAAAAGGACTGCTCTACAAGTCATCAGAAGCAACTAAATTTGGTTTGCAGAATGGCACAATCTAGCTAGGCAGCGTGGATGTGAAATTTCCTTGGACCTTGTGAACCTCAATTCTTGGAAGCCCCAACTATACCAACTGATAAAGAAACAGGATGATGTAAATAGGCAACACTTTAATAGAACAGGCACAGAATATCTCTGCTAGATTCATGTATGGAACATTAAACCGCAACCTCTGCGAGATAAACTACTTCAGCAGCTCATTCACCGTGAGTGAAATTTCTACAATTTTTAGAGCTAAAGTAGAACTGCTAAGCCGCGATTATCGCCCACATCTGGAACAACTATGCAGTTTGTGCAACTTAAAAGAGCGTGAAGATATCAGCCACTAGGAAGATGTCATATACTCCAAGAAATTAGAAGAGAGTGTATTAGAATAAATCAACTTTAGAAGATGAAGAAATAAGACTGATACTCAATGGCAGTCACTAGAAAAGGCTCTTAGGTTTTTGTAATGAAGCACTTGTGTACAGAATAAATGTTATAAATGAGTTATTTGAAGTCCACTTATATTTGTTGTACAGGCAGGCATTTTGTTTATTGTATCTACTTTCTTTTGATTACCTAGTCCACATAAATTAATTATTATTATCATTAGTCTTATATCACTTATCTTTATTGTTGTTGTAATCACTGAATGTAAATAAATGTAAATTAAGTTGTTTAAACTTGGCTCTACATTTAACGTCAACAACGAGCGAACAGGGGCTCTCGAGCGCTCTGTGCAAATCAAACCCCCATCGTCCTGGATACATTAATTCCCATTCCTGTTAAATGTAAAGTCCGTGTTAATTCAACATTAAATGTTCGAATATTGTGATATTTATATAAATTTGTCTTAAAAAAACATAATACTGTTACCACTCAGACAGAAGCCACTCGGCCATGTCTTTATTATGCATATTGTAAAACCAAATTTGAAGAAAATCTTTTTGAAAAATAAAGCGTTTTAATAATAATAAATAATACTAACCATTATTTCTGGGAGCAAATACTCTTATGTGCTTATTTTTGGGAAAAGCTAGCTTATTTCTTTATTGAATTCAGCTCAATTTTTCAGGACAACAGAACTTGAACTATCTTCGAATCGTCTGAACCGCATGAATGAATTCAACTTCAGTTCAAATAATGAGCAAAACAGAAATTTATGATGGTAGAACCTGCTTTGTCACTCAATTACTGTCTCATTATATTTTTGACGCAAGTACAGAGGCAAAATTGTTCATGACCAAACTATACAGACTTTTTTCAGTTTTTACATTAAATGTCAATATCATATTGGGTGGCCACTTTCTCCAGCCCGCCTAAGTCTTACAATGTGAGTACAGGTTAGATTGTCGTTGCCGTGCATGCTGACTCGATTTTAAATATCGTAATACACATATCAACTTGATGAGTGAGTCAACTGAAATATTACAATAATTTAATCAACTTTGTAGGCAAACAAAAAAGAAAAACATTTTTCAACAAAGCTAGTGGAGCTTAGTTCATAACACAACTCATTCTACCACCAATATCAAGTATATGAAAACACCATAGTTAAATACAATTTCATTTGCAGTTTAGTTTTTAATTAAAAGTTAACAAGTTCTTCTTTATTTTTTTATTTCGATGTTTTTCTCCGGTTTAATACCTGACCAAATGAAGCTTTTTCTTTTAGATTGGTTTTGGATTTAGCGAAGCTATTCCGTTAGAGTTGTTTGATATGCTGCTCACGTCTAAATTCAAGGCAATTGAAAGGTAGCTAACCGTATTTTTAATTGAGTTGAATGGTTGTTATTGTGAAGTGGAAAATAAAAGGATAAGAGGATATTTTTAATATTTGTGTTTTTCAGACTCTTTCATTGGGTTAACTTTCTAGTAGCTCTTGTTTTCGAAGCCTCTCTCTAGTAATTTGTGAGTTTTAGGTTTTAAATTGACCTTTTTTCTACAAATTTTTTTTTTTCAAGTTAAACCTGCACGTGGCAGGTCCTTTATTTAATTCAAATTCTAATTTGAATGCAACACAACAAAGTATACAAAGCGGATATCCGTATAGTGGATTATTTATTGTGTAACAGACGGAAGTATCAAACAAAAAATTAATCAAAGACGGGAGTAGATGTGAAATTGATTTTTGTCTTGTGTACCTTCTGCTGCTCCGAGATATAAAATTCAAACTTTATTTATCTTGTCAACGTTGTCATAAATAAAAGTCTTGTCAGTGATGAGGTTCGTTAGAAAGACATAAACTTAAGTGACCACTACGGAAGTAATCGAAGTTGACATTGGCTGATGTGAAAGTGTTGGTCCTTCAACCAGATGTTGGGCCTAATTTATGCCCCCTGGAAGTCGAGAAAAAAGAAAAAAACAATATTGAAGTAAATTTAGAAGAAAAAATTTAAATTAATTTTGTTGGACAAAATTGAGACTTGAAAGTTGCGATTGACAGTTTTTGGAATTGAATTGTTTGATTGGTTATTAAAAAAGCTCTTATAAATGTGATAAGAAATGTGATATGAACTCAAACTCTCTTCAATGCAGGAATTCGTTAATAATATGTATACCAGATTACAAACATGGTTCCCTGTAGATTAAATACAATTTACCTTGAAGTGTTACTGAGATTTTAATTGACTCTTTATAGAAGTAAATTAGAGTTGTACACTTCATGAAAGCATTTTTATCTTGTAGAACTCAACAATGCCATCGATCGATTGTGATTACTACAGAAGAGCACCCAGCTTCAGTCACTCTAGTATCTGTTTTCTGCTGGCCATACCGTGACTTACTTTATTTGTTAGTTCAGATATTTTTTAAAGTCTGAAGTTTATGGCATCAGGCAAGTGTCTCTATAACTGACCATAAAACAGAAATTTCATTGAGTTGGCTACACAAAATAAATTTGTCTGTTTTGCTGCAAACATCCTTTAAAAAGAAAGCATATGACTAAAATTACGTATATAAGTATACTTACTAAAGTGAGCATTACATTCCGTCTTGAACCTGGCCCTCAACCAACATCCTTCTGTAACGACTTCGATTTCGGGCGAGCTATCTCCAGTTTTGCACTCTAAGTTCGCGATTTCCCTGCAATGTGCTTTCGAAACCCCGTCGAGCCGGAGCTTTTGGGTCATTCCGCTCTCCATGGCCCAACCATCGTAACCTCGCGATGCGTACTCTTCTGGCTATGCCCATGTCGCGGTACAGCTTGTAATACTCGTTGTTGTGTCTTCTTCTGCACACATTTTCTTCGCATACGGGACCAAAGATCATTCGGAGAATTTTTCTTTCGAAACGACCAAGAGTTTCGTCATCCGCTTTCGATAAGGTCCATGCTTGCGCGTCGTAGGACTGGGATTATCAAGGTCTAATACAAGCTTACCTTGGTTTTCTGGAGACGGTTTTGTTTCTCAATTGCCTTCTTAACCCAAAGAAGCAACGGTTGGCAAGAGTTATTGTCCGTTTGATCTCCCAACTGATGTTGTTTTTCGTATCTATAGTGGATCCTAGGTAGACAAAGTCCTGTACTACCTCGAAATTATGCCTGTATATTAAGACGTTTTGTTCACTTCCAAACTTAAACTAGTAATTGTAAATATTAATCGTCCTCCTCAGAAGTCAAAAACTGCATTGTTATCAGTTTCAAACACACTCGAAAATATAGAACTTCTTTAATCTTAATATTTCTCATATCCCCCACCATGATGGGTGAGATTAGGCAATGTAGGACGAGTATCATTAAAGTTAAACAACCTATTGGCTCCCCGACGTAACTTGAAATGGGATGGTATGGGAAAGCACAATTTGAAGCCTCCTCAATTCATCTGGAGTTCTGAATGAACTCCATGGTGTTGTTCAGTGGCTCGTTTGACACAGTGACATGACGTCTAGTTGGTTAGTCTTGTTAGTTGCAAAAGTATTGTCCGAGTAGAAAAAGTATTATGGTATTTGCCGAGCTTTTCACTCCGAGAAGAAGTGAAATTATCCTTCCTATGTGTCCTCGGGGTTTCATCCCCTACAAACTCTGATGACCGCTGCCCAGTCTCATCCTTAGGATACCCAAGGCATTGTGACCCATAAGGATGCCAGTCACCTAAAAGAGCCGTGGACTGTTTTACAGAATTAAAGAATTTTTGTCTTTTTTTCCAAGATTCCTAAAAACCCGAAAAGTATTTATATTTATCATTCTTAAAAGTATTGTTGAATTCTTTTCCTCCACTTTTTTAGACAAAACAAAATTCTTTAGCAATTTTCAGTTCAGGTTTCAAAGTGAAGTTGTTGGGCTTCTGGTCTCAAATATTCACTGGCCTCGATAGTAAGATATATACTGCTGCGTTATTTGTCGATATTTCAAAAGCCTTTGATATGAACCAATGGTTCGAGGTTCGAGTCC
The DNA here is from genome assembly GCA_914767635.1 of Melanostoma mellinum. Taxonomy (NCBI): domain Eukaryota; kingdom Metazoa; phylum Arthropoda; class Insecta; order Diptera; family Syrphidae; genus Melanostoma; species Melanostoma mellinum. The sequence goes on along the minus strand of OU612058.1, from coordinate 194,667,457 downwards.
CAGCAGAGGCAAAAATGTTTTTCCACTGGTATCGCCTTTCGCGAGGAAATGGCAAGTCCTCCGTTGGGAAATTCATTGCCATGAAAAGCGCTTTCTCAATTAGCCGTTCGGAACCGGCAGAAAATTGCAGGTCCCCTCCATTGCCTCACAAGGCATGGTTGTGAGAAATGCGCTAGGCCCAGGGGCTCTTCGCTGTGTTGTGCCACCCTATTTATTTATTTTATTTGATATGGTGGATCACACTATACTTATCAGTAAAATAGAAAAAGCAGGTTTACGAGGTTTTATATGTAAAAAGTTCGAATCATATTTAAAAAAACAGAAGACAACGAGTGAAATTTGATGATGTTATGACTTATGAGCAATATGGTAGTATTGGAAGTAGGAATTCCACAGGGCTCAGTTTTAGGGCCAATCCTCTTCCTAATTTATATCAATTCACTGTTTAGATTTCCTTTTAAAGGTAAATTGACTGCTTTTGCTGATGATGTTAGTTTCAGTTTTAGTGCGAATAGCTACCTTCTATCTTACAGCTGACATGAATTAGGATTTAAGCTTGTTAAGAATTTGGTTTGCTGAGCACAAATTAGTTATCAGTCCAAAAACCAAGGTTAGGTTTTTTAACTTTTTACAAAATATTAATGTTGATACTGATCTCTTTTTCCATGCTACAGATTACCAAAAATTTAAACTCTTGAAATATTTTTGTGTCTCAAACTGCTCTTTTTGAACCTTTTCTGGTTCTTCAAGCTGCAGTGATAGATGCTTCCGGTTACAAAATGTCAATGAGTTCAAATATTTGGGTCTTATTATTGTCTCCAAAATCAGTTTCTTCAAACATACAGAAAATTTATGGCCGTAAACCTCGCCTTTACCCTAGTTTTTCACTTTTCAATGAATTGAAAATTCTTCCAGTTCGACATTTGTACTGCTATAAGGTTCTTAAAGAATTTTTTAAAAGATCAGGGAATCCTAATTTCAGAATTATTTCCAACTATAATGTACGTGGAAATTTCTTATATCTGGTTAATGTACTAACCTTTCGCACAACTGCATTTTGAAAATTTTGTGACATAGTTTCATGCCGAATATTTAATAAACTTCCAAATTCTATCAAAATTCTTACATCTCAGCCATTATTTGGAATAAATGTAAAAAAATGGCTTTTTGATTTTGATTTAGAAAACATTGAACTAATGATGAATAACTAGTTCTTATTTATTTCTTATGTTTTGATGAAATGGTAAGCTTTAAAATAGTTTTTGCAATTCTCATTTTCTTAAATTAATGATTGATCAGCAAATTCTTGTTTTTATTCTTTTATTTATGGGTCAAACGTTATAAATTATTGTATTTAATTTTAAGAAATAAATTATATCAATAAAAAAAAAAATCTAGTGGCATTCATATTTGAATATATGTCTGGTTGAATCAAAATGATATCCCGATTTTGAACTGCATGTCCGCCTTTGCGATTCTATTCATATAAAAGTGTCCTGAGACCCAAATTAAACGAATAATGTTCGTTTCGCTTTTTCAGTCTCTGATTAAAGCGAAAACATTAAACCTAACGGGATTTGGTGTTTTTTGATGTTATATGAAAATTTCAACGTTTTAGCTCAACAATTCTCACGTAACAAGCTTTTCGCGGCTGCAAAAACTGCAAACATTTCTGCTTGAAGACAACAGCCTTGTCAGTAGTTACTCGAATGCATCGGTTCTCTTTAAAATGGCGGCGGCGTAATGAAGTTGAGTTGAGCGCTGTTAGTGGATATTTACATTTGTTCTTTCCTCTGTTGTGTCTATTGCGAGCGTATCAGCCTACGGTATTTGCAACTCGTGCTGCAGTAAGTAATGTTAATTTGATTTCTTGCTATTTTTGCTAGGGAGATGCTTCAACAGTTTGAAAAATCTGTTGACCTTTTATTGAAAAGTAATTTAAAAAGAACCCTGACCCCACCACTGGTGAGGTTCCAGTCGATACAATTTCGCTCTTTGGCCAGATATTTTGAACCAAGGTATTAAAGATAATTAAGTTTCGTGAAATATTTTATTTGAATAGCACTGTTTGGTTTCATTGTGACATTTCTCACAACAAAAACAAGGGCTATCAACCATTGCCACAGACAAAAGCATATCGAAGAACACTCATATCATTTCTTTACCCGTCATTTGTTTCCTGTAATGGCAAGATTATTTAAAAAGACATCTTAAATCGAAAAGAAAATAAAAAAAAAAGGAAAACATTACCTGTACTCAATACGTTGCCTCACAAAAACGAGAACACCAAAAGAAAAAAATCAACTTCCTTCTGAAAGAAAAGAAAATTGCGTTTCTCTAGTGATGTGCTGTCACATGATGTGGCAACAAGTCATAAAATAGAAAATGGTTTTTTTACTTCTCATGAAAAATACGAAAAAGTTACATTTTGGGTAACTGAACTTACTCACTTACGAAGGTACATGTATCTCGCTCTCTATAGGTATGTAAGTCGGGAATTACATACATATATGAGTTTTTTTCCACTTCCGCTGAACAAATTTAATGTAGGAAGCTTGGTCGATTTTTACACTCAATGAAGGCAAAACAAGAAAATAAAAAGGACAACGTGAAGAAATGTTGGCACGGAAATAGTGTTTGTTCATGGGGAATTGCTAAAGAAATTTCTTTGCCATTCCCATTGACTTCTTAGTATTCTTGTCTTTGGTACAGATATCTACTTACTCTATATAAGTCGAACTTTTATTCAAGACTCAATTTTCATTGTTCATAATAAAAGTTTAAATATTCATAAACACCATGTTAAAGTCCGCGTAACAGTAAACGCAGTTAAATCTGGTGTTGCATTTCTGTGATATGCAGGTTAGAGTTCTGTGGAAAATTCTGATTTAAATTCGTAAATAAGAAAATCAAAATTGTTGTAATCAGAGCAGTACTATGAGTTGGCAAGATTTTGGTCTAAGCTACTAATGTTGGTTAATGTTAACCCTCAAACAACCGACAGTCCGACTTGTAGGATGGTTTTCAAATGCTTTAAATAACTGTGTTCTTAAAATAAAGTCTGGCGACAAATTTGATAAATCTGAGCTCAAACTTATCTAACCATTTTACATCCATCAGATACTCAACTAGATGTGCAGTTTCAACTGCCCTATTTTAAAGTTCATTTCACAGACGTTCAACTTTGCAGATTATAGCATCGTTCTAGATTTTAAGTTTCATGCGTTATTTTGAAACCTGAATAGAGTATCAAATAGAAATTTAAATCAGGCACAAGATATTTAAAAAAATTCTAATTGTACTGAATTCTTAATGGTACAAGTTCAGCCAAGGAATCGCTCTACATCATCAGGTTTTCAAAGAATAAAGCATTGATGTATTGAACTTACTCTGCTATAATCTCAAGAACCTGACGCGATGGAGTGATTCTGTGACTAAATTCGAATTACGCATATCGAAAACCATCATATCCAATTCAAATTTCTTTTTGAGACTCTACTCTAGAAGTTTTGGCCGAAGTGAAGCACCGGTGTAAGAAAGCAAGTTTGTGCAGAAAGTGACATTAATAGACATCTTCCTAGGTCTCACAGTCGCGCAGACTCGAATGTGGTTGTTGAAGCCGAGAATGTGAGATTCAATCCACGATCACGTTTCTTCGCTTTGGTTTTTTGGCGGTCGTTACAGATGTTAACCGACCATACATCTACTGAAAAGTTTTGGAACATTAGGGAACAGCACAAAAGTGCTAGTAAAGGTGATCTACCTATCCTATCCTGCTAAAAAAACAAAAAAAGGTGGTAAAATTATGATACCTGCTATACAACCGATATTATATAACTTATTTTTCTCGAAAAGCGCTCCAACAACTTCGATAAAATTTTAGATTGTTTTTCTTATGATGTAAAAAAAATTTCCGAAAAAATCCAAAAGCGGTACCTCCCATTGGACCGTTTTTTTTTCTTCAAAACTTACACAATTCTGAAGGAATTGTGTATTAAGCAAAAATTTCATACCAATTTTAATTTTTATAGATTTTATTAAAAAACTAGCTGACCCGTCAAACGTTGTTTTGCCTGTAAATTATTTCTAGCTGTTAGATATATTCTAGTGTATACAAAAAGGGACTTACTTATTATAAGTGTATAAGAAGTATTAGTATATCCGTGAAATAGGCGTGGAGCACTATAAACGGTAAGGGAATATAAAAATAACAAACGCCAAACAATATTTTTTTAAGTTACTATAATTTGTTTCTTAAAATTCCATATCACATAATTAATCTTTTAAAACTATAGTATGAACAATATTTTTCGTTAGCCCATCTTTAGCGAGCACCAACAAACTTGGTGGTTTACCCACTCGAGAGCATGCTATGTACAATTGGCCGTGTGAAAAACATGGTGTACTTAAATCATAGCCACAAATAGGCATCGTTTGGCCTTGAGATTTGTTAATTGTCATTGAAAATGCCAATTTGAATGGAATCTGAATTCGTTTGAATTGAATTGGCACATCTGTTGGTATGATAGGAATCCGTGGTATTAGTATCTTTTCACTTTTGAACTTGCCATTTAAGATGCTGGCTTCGATAACCTTTTTCATCAATTTTTCGAATTACTTATCGCGTACCGTCGCACAGTCGTGGCGGGTCTAAATTGCAAACTATATCAATTGATTTGTATGATACGAAGTTCCCTGGCAACAACTGTTGAATCTTCAAATTTAAATTGTCAACGTCTGCATTTTTTGCTGTTAAAATAGTTGTTTCAGCAAGCCACTCATGATTTATATACTGTTTGTGTACATCGGGAGATATTTGTTTAATGAGAGTATTTTCCGAATCAGAGATTGTGCAGAAATCGGCCGGAAATTTTACGGATCCAGTTTCATCTGTAGCAACTTTTCCATCACCGATATCTAAAAGTTGTCTTGAGAATATTTCAGCAGATGGAACTTGAAGCATTTGAACGCGCATGGAGAAGATTTTAAGCAAGCGTTGATCTCATCAGCGTATGTTGAACGTGGAATGACGGGAAGTGTTTGTCTGAAATCACCTGAAAGCACCAACAGAGTAACGCCAAATAGTTTGTCATTGTTTTTAAAATATCTTTCAATGTCCTGTTCAACGTCTCAATTGAATGTTTGTGTGCCATAGTACATTCATCCCAGATGATGATTTTACACTGTTTTAGCACGGTGGCCATGGATGATTGTTTTTGAATGTTACACACTGCGTGGGGGTTATTTTGAATATTAAATGGCAGCTTAAATACTGAATGAGCTGTTCTGCCTCCGTCCAATAAAGTTGCCGCAATGCCAGATGATGCAATGGCCAATGCGATACCATTATTTGATCGTATTTCAGCCAGAATTAGTGAAATAAGGAATGTTTTGCCAGTTCCACCCGGTGCATCCAAAAAGAAGAACCCACCTTGTCCTGCTGAAACGCGAGTAAAATGCGGCCATAAATAGTTCTTTATTCCTAATTCATTAGTGGGACATTGCGAGTAACAATCGCTGCCGTTTCTACAGTGTTGTACTGCAGTTTACGATTCATTTCAGAGTTAAAAAAATCAGATGCTGGTCGATTTGGCGAATTCTTACCGAAATGAGTGAGTGATAACTTAGTAATGACAATGCAAAGATCCTCAATAGCAATCAATGCCTCATTGTACATAGCGTCGCTGAATGTTATCGTTAGATCGTTGCACCGTGTACGATGTTGATGAAATATATCATCAGGCATGGAATCTTTGTGATTATCCCACAACATGTTTGCTCGAGCTGGGAAACATGTAGTCAACACTATAGCGAAAAGATGACGAATTTGTATTGATGTTCAATGCAACTTCAGCAAGCATACGCTCCCACTGGTATTCGTCTTCCAGCAAGTGCATGCATCTTTATATGTTGGATTCTGTTGCCCATTTACTTTAAGTATATCTTGAAATGATAATGGGCCAGTAACATTAACCAACAACAGTCGAAGATAAAAGCACTCAGTATGTATTGGACTGACTGTAAATAATCGCCCCAAAGCATTCGATTTAAATAAATTGTAAAGGCACCAAAATTATTCGTACTATTACACATTTCAAAAAACGCAGTGAGTGTAGTTTTAGGTGGATATTACTTGAGAATTTAATTTTAAGCAAAATAAATTGATAAAAATGACATTTACACTGAGACTGTAAAATCTAATATATAAAATTCTCGTGTCACAGTGTAAATTAAAGAAACAATGTTAATGGTAGATGGCCCTTATCACTTAGGGGTATGGAAAATAATTAGTAGCCGATTCTCAGACCTACTGAATACGCATATACAATTTGGTAAAAATCGGTAAAGCCGTATCGGAGGAGTTCGGTAACTAACATTGTGACAGTGAAATTTTATATATATAAAAGAAGATATTAATTTTTTAAAACAGGTTCAAAACCATATCTTTGCTTTTTTTTATTTTTTTGCCGAAACAAGTTTACTAAAGATCTTAAACTTTGCATACGAGTTATTAAATTTTCAGCGATAATATGAATTAACAACTGCAAAACAATAGGGCCGACCATAAAATACGTCACACTAAAATTAGGTTTTTTGACTCCTCCTTCCCCCGTTGTCACTCTGTGTCAAACTATCTGTGACTCCCCTATGAATATTTCGTCACAAAGGCTTAGCCCCCCCTCCCTGCGATTGATAGATTTTAATTGACAGTGCAGTTATACGTTTTAAAGTTTTATTATTTACGCTTCACGGTGTCTTTATCAAAATGAATGTGATCAAGCATTCAATCTCGAATATAAACTCTTCAATGTTTGAAGCCTGATTGAACAAAAATCAAAAAAATTTGATTTTGCTTCAAGCATACACACGCGATACGCGAGTTATTTTCACTAATTCACTTTTACATGCTTGACAGGCATCTGAACAATGGAGCGGTGTAACCCCCATTTTTTGTACCAATTATTGGCACCCCTTCATTTATTAATGTTTTTTTTTTTTTTTTTTCAAAAACCATCGACCATAGCAAGCCAACTTGATTATTTTTTCTTAAACTGTGAACTATTTCTCACACTTTGCGTCTTTGCTTTGATTGAATAAGCTCTGTATTAGGTGTGTGGTAAATGGTAATGCATATGTCAACACGATTTAAAAATGTCAAATTTTTGCAAAATTTTATATGTTTCTTCTAAGGGCTTACGATTTGGTAAGCCTTATTCAGTTGTTAATATGTGCTGATTTTAAGAAATTTTTGTAAAAATTATTGGTAGTTGTTAAATAAAAGGGTGCCAATAATTGGTTCCAATGAACAACAATTATTGGCACTGCCAATGAATATATTTTTACTAGCGACCTGCCCCGGCTTCACACGGGTACAATGTTGATACTAAATGCACTGCAAGAAAACTGTGAACGTTGTATATAAAAACACACGGGTATAAAATATATAGTCTATGTCAATCACTGACAAAATGATTAAGATCGATCCAGTTGTTTTGATTTATTCATTACTGCACGTGGCCTGCACGCGTTAAATTTTGAGTAAAACAATTCCCCTTTCCTGCTATCTTTGGTATATTCTGTAGGCTATATATTTGTAGAGAAAAGACGACTTGTTCACGTTGGTGGTTCTTTATTGAATGTCTTACAATTTTATCATTTGATTTAGAGAAACGTTGCAAATATACGGTAGTACAATAGCGGATGGATCATTCGATCATTCGGTCCAATGGCAATAGATAAGCAATGGATTAGCATAATCTATGTACTAGAGTGAGCATTTATTAAGTAAATAGAATGTTTGTGCACAGGAGCAGTCGTAAGTTATCGGAATGATTTGAAATAAAAACTACTACAATTCATAGTAGATACACAACATTTTTACTTATTCCTTAGTACATTTGATCTATCTCGCAGGGTTTAGTCGCAGAGTTTGCAATATAAGCGCAAAAAAATAATGTTTGTTATGACATCGCATTACAAATATTTAAATTTTCCTTTAATCTTTAAAGTTTGATAAAACGAATGCCGAAAACAAAAAAATTATATCAGGAAGAAGATGTTAAAGGAACTCTAGTTGGCATTAAAAATGGAAAATATCCGAGAAAGGAGCTTCTAAGTTCTACTCTGCAGCTTCGATTGAGTTCTTGCTTTTGTAATCAACACCAGGTGTTTTATTTTAAAAATCGCGCGATTTTTAAAATAAAACACCTGGTGTTGATTTCAACAAACGGGATTTTAAAAACGGGGTTTTAAAAAAGCGGGATAATAACAAAACGGGCATAAAAAAACGGGATTTTAAATGCGGGAAAATAAAAAGCAGGATTATAAAAAACGGGATATCGAACCCAACCCAACATATTTTTAACTCTTAAATTGCGAATATTGCTTGCATTCGAAATTGAAAAATCCTTAGGAATAATTGAATTCGTTACGCTATATGCCGCATTGAGCCGCACCAAAAAGCTAGATTTGTTTAGTAAATTAAATATTAGAAAACATATTGAGTTGCAATTTATTGTATTAAAAATATATGTTTTTAAATGTTGTTAATGCTTATACGAAATGAATCACTTTTATCATGACGAAGATTTAAAAAAACGATTCAAAAGAAATACTGTAGTGAAACAATTCGATGAACGGCGAACGTTACGTTGCCGTAGAACCCTCCCCTCCCCCCCCTTGACACATATTGGTAGCCCTGTACTACCAAATATATTATGAAGAGCGAATACTTAAACCTTTTCCTCAGTCTTAAGATTCTTAAGTTCGTGGGATCCAACCGTGCCCAATTTGTAATGTTTCTTTGTGAAACTTTCACACAGTATTCGTTAAATACTACATTTTAAAGTTGAGTACCAATAACGTTTTTTGCTATATTGTAAATTTTTATTACATTTAAACATATATTTTTATATATAAATATTTATGTTTGTGTTGTCCTGGGAAACATTGGGAGGGACTTTTGGCAGTCAAATATGATAGCCATGGGACAGCACAATAAGTTAGACTTTATCCTTTCCGTTGGATGCCATGGCTATCATACGTGCGATATCCAGTTTTCTCAAACCAAGTTTAGCTAGCACATCACAGGGTGCAAGAGTTTTCAAATAATAACTAAAATAAAAAATAAATAGGGTTTCTCACAACCATACCTTGTGAGGGAACTGAAGGGACCTAAAATTTTCTGCCGGTTCCGAACGGCTAATCAAGGAAGCGCTTTTCATGGCAATGAATACTAACGGAGGACTTGCCAATTCCTCGGGAAAGGCGATACAAGTGGAAAAAACACTTTTGCCTCTGTTGGGATTCGAACTCGAACTTCTGGATTAACAGGCGGCTATGCTTCATTCTCATTTTTTTTTCATTTTTATTAATTTTACTTATATCTACTTACATGCTAACAAAAATGTGTAAAACTAGCTTATATAATAACATAATTAACTTACTGACCCTAGGCGGGTACTCTAAATTATTCAATATCTTACTACTAATGCCTTTCGGCCTTAAAATACCTTAAGAATTAAAACTAAGAAAATTTTTTGAAAAACTTAGTTTTCAGGATCATTTTCTTGTGTTTTCTTAAAACTAATTAAAACTAATTAAATCTACTGAAATCTAGAGCAGCCACAGTAGCTTTTGTTTTTTTTTTGTGTTTTGTAATTATTTTTTTTTTGGGTTTTTTGTATTTTGTACTTTTTTTTTGTATTTTGTAATTTTTTTTTTGGTTTTTTGTATTTGTAATTTTTTTTTTGTATTTTGTGATTTTTTTTGTTTGCCACTGTACCCACCCCCTATACCCTAAGACTTACACGCTAAACCTGTGTAAGCCAGCCATTGGCGACTCGCTATCAATATCAAATTCATGTCGTTGCTCCGACAACCACCAGAACATTTTCGACGTTTTAACAACGTCACGACGATCGCGATCTGAAACCGCCCTACTGAACCGGAGGAGCTCTTCAGCTTCTCCGCTTACTGCGGTGACGTCTCGGTTGTAAAGGAGCCGTCGTTCCATGGACTTACGGCAGACGTGGTAGATTAGCGGAACCGCCAACCTATCCTGAATCAGCCCTACCATATCAAAATAGAGGAAAGCCCCCGATGGGACAAATCCACTGAAGCGCGTTTTCTTCATATATTCAGTGTTGGGGTAATAAGCCCCAAAAGTCAGACCATTGGTCGATGTCATCGCTCTTGCAGTGTGACCACGAGTCAGTCTTATAATGAAGTTGTCAATCCTGTATATTTGAGCCCCGTTGTAAAGGACCTCATTAAGATAGTATTTTCTGTACTCCGACTCTTGTGTTCTGTGCAATCCAAGACAGGTACGCAGACACTGTCTCTCAAACACCCGAATCTTTTCCATTTGAGACGCTGTAACATTGAACCACACGGGGCACCCATAGACAATCATTGGCCTTATGAGGGCCATGTAGCAAATCACCTTCACTCTGCTATCAAGTTGACTGCTGTGAAACAGTCGCCTTGTCAGAGCAAAAGCTCCTCTAGCCCTGGCCAGAGCCGCATCCATATGTTTGTTAAAATATAGATACTGATCTAGCCAGATGCCCATGTACTTGACTACTTTGTTTGGCAGTGGGTGGCCATCTAGATCAACGATCACCAGCTTTCGCCAGTTCTTTCTCGTATCCCATGAGACCCGAGCCAACGAGGTTCTAAACACAATTGTTTCCGATTTCTGGTCGTTGATTTTCAACTTCCAGTCATCGCAATATTGCTGGATCTTATCGAAGTAACTCTGCAAAAGTGTTCTGATGACTTCGATCTTTGGACCTTTTCTGTACGCAATAAGGTCGTCGGCGTACGCTATAGCATGGTGAAGAGAACCAATTAGATCGCCGGTGAAAATGCTAAATAGAATAGGAGAATTCACCGCTCCTTATTGCAGACCGTTCTGTATTTTAAAACTACGGCTATGCTATCCATCAAACCACGGGTACCACTCAAATAATAATTAGTTAAGTATAATACTTGTAAGCATGCATGCTTTTAAAAAAACGTGGTAGAAAAGAAATACATTTTTTGAAAATTCTAAAGAGGGTAGACGCCTTACAGCCATATTATTGAGAATTCGTAAAACTAGAAATGAAACTAGTTTCAGGTAAAACTAGTTTCATTTCAAGTTTTGCAGAAAATAATCAAAACTAGCTCTAAAATAAAATCGGTATTATTGATTTTTGGAGAAAAACTAGTTCAAGTTATGAAAATGGTTTCTCGTTTTGAATATTGAAACTAGTTTCATAGCAACAGCTGCTTTGATTTTGAAAACAAAATAGAAAATTCAAACAAATTCTGTAATTTGCAAACGTTTGATTGTTTGTATAAATATATGAAAATAAAATAAAGGTAAACGTTGAACTTACCATTCTATTTCTCAAGAATAAGACAATATGGCTTATGGGTGGTCGACGCGACGCGACGCGACGGTTCAAGAACATTAAAAGTAAGAAATTGACCGAAGCAGAAATGGAGACCCTGGAATCGCTTTGTTTATCAAAAGGTAGAAGTGGTATTTGGTTCAAAGTGACAAGTAGACAAGCAAAGTGACTGAAACAAAAAAGATCATTCAATGGATTACTGTCCAATCAGTGTTCAATTCGGTAATTACGCAACACATTAACGTAATTCAGTAGGTATAGAAATAGCACCTCTTTTAGTCCTATATTAGATGCACCTACCACGAATCATATCCGCCCTTCTTAGACGCTTCAAATTCATTTTTGTGCATTTGCGAATAGTACACGAGGCCATAATATGATAACAACGGGGGGTTTATGTTGATAAAATGCTGTTTCAGGTGACAGGCCCAATGTTAGATCTGGCGGATGCTTTTCATCTTTCGGTTTAGATGGTTTTGGGTCAGATATACCAAATTTGTTGACTGGCAGTGACAGACACCTTGCCAATTGCTTTGACTGTGGCAGATAAATATCTAACGGCAGCATTAGCTAACTCTTTCCAATATTGCATCGCTTAGCAATGGGAAAATCTTTTGAATGCTGACTTCGAAGTCCGCAACACAGAGTCGGTGAACCTTGCTCAAAAATCTCTGTCACAAGCCGAGTTGCCTTGCACAGAAATTGAAGCAATAAGTCCAATTAACGTTGCCTTACCAGCGGCTCCGATTCCTGGTCACATGCAGTTCCGTAGCAGAAACCCGCCAAATCACTTCCAATCGCTGGAGTTGCAGAAACACAACAAAGAAGTTCTTTTTAATCAGCAAGTACAGTTGATTATCGCTGCCTGCACACAATGCATTAGCTTGGTCCTGCAAAATGCGTGCTGCAATTATTAGTTTCTGAGCAGATGGCAGTGCCATATCTCACCTATGTCCCTGTACCGGAAACCGGCCTTTATCGACTTTTGATAGGGTCAATAGCCAATCCGGGGTGATTTACTGTGTATGGGGTAGCCAAATACGGTGTATGTGAATAACCTGAATCCCCTACGAAGACGTACATACTTGCCAAATTAGCCGATGCCGAAACGAAACTTCAAAATGAATACAGAAAATGATGTGAAGTAAAAAAGTTTTGATTAATAATACAAAAACGTTTCAAAATTAGTTTTGAAGTCCTCAAAACTAGATATTTCCAGTTTCATGAATTTCTAGTTTTATGAAAAACTAGTTTTACGATTTCGAGTTTTATGTGTCACTTTTTTTTTTAATAATACCGATTTGTCCAGAACTTGAAACTAGAAAACTAGTTCTACGAAAAACTAGTTTCGAAGTAAGTGAATAATATGGCTGTTAATGTACCTTATTGTTCTTGCTCTCGTATAGATAACAATGGAACGCGTTACAATGTCTCAGAATATTGTTTAACATTTTCGTCTTATGCTTTCATATACGTAATCCTCTTAAAGTCTCCTATTTCATATACAGACACTGATTTTTTGCATTGTGTTCCTTTTCCCTCATCTCAATATAATGTACAACATAAAATATTGCTCAAGCATAAGTTCGTCGTTCGTTCTTCCATTCCCAGAATATGTTTTCTTTCGGAAAAGTTTCCCTCTCGCAATACTTAACCGGTCGTTGAAATAAGTTTTCGCCTGTGGGATTCAAAGTTATTTTAAGAAAATGCTAACCATCCTCGATTATTTTAGTTCTATGTGAAAACTTGTTAATAAACTCCGATCAAACCGCAGGTTATTATGTTTTGCCTTCCAAAAAAGAAATCTCACATTTAATCACGATGGAATTATAGTATAAACAGCAGCAGCAGCAGCTTCCCTATAGCCGGATATATATCTACATTTCCCATGCTTCATCTGGTCTAAAAATAATTCTTATTTCACTATCAAACAGTTGGAATCAGCCAAATAGAATCTGTATCTTCATTTCCCTCAGTGCGAAAAAAGACGAACACACATCGTTTCCTATAGTGCTGTAGGGAAAATTCGTTACTTTTTTCGTCCTTTTTGAGTTTCCTAGAGATAGGGGAGCAATGAGGAAACAGTAGTGCATTAGGCAAACAGTTATGTTATTGAAAAGAGATTTATTGAGTCTGATGCATTGCAGCGCATTAGTGAGTATAGTTTTGGTAGAGAATGAAAATGAGCGATGGAGGGGAGTGTATTTGGTTTTTAGCGGTGCCATTTTGAGTCTACATTTAGAGTAAAACTCAGAAGGTGGTACGAAAAAGGCCTTTATTCGCTACCCACACATTCAAAACATTGCACCAACGTAGATTGTGCTAAAGCTTAAGTCACAGTATTGACCTTAAAGTCTGGCTTGGCTTCTGCCTATAAAATGATTTACATGAAAATTAATTCTTTCATGCCATAACGGTGTGTTTAAAGCAAAAATCAATTTAACTTTAAAGGTTGAAGCATTTTCCATTAATCTTCTTGCGAACTAAGGCAAGAAACCATTTTTCAGGCTCATTACACACAAAACCAACGACGTTATGAAGCTTCAAAAATTTTTCATCCTTGTCCTTGGAGGCAGGAGGGTGAACTGACAAGGATATCTGCTGCGGAGGAGGTGGTTTATGTTCTACGCCCGTCGAACAGACGAACTAGTAACCATGCATCGATCGGTGTATATGTGAGGTGTGGTGAAAGAAGCAAATGCCGCCACCACCAGTCAGCAGCACCAAAAATTTCAATTTCACTGGTACTTACCGCACCCACACCCCCATACCGATAACCACTTTCCATTAACTTACTCCACAATCCGCCATTCGTGCAATGTGTATTGTATCAACACAACCCCCAAGCCCCAAACCTCACCACTAAGCTATGGTCGTATTAACGTATGCTCCATTGGAAATGTAAAACGATGTTGCTACCTCATATAGACCCATAGCAAGGCGTTGAAACCTTACGGCCTTGTTCACCGGTTTCGGATGGTCGTAAAATCAATGTCGTGACTTTGTATGAGTTTTCCTATGTTTGTCGTTTTTTTTTCTGGGGCTCGCATAAGAAATTTGGGAAAAAATTGAGCTTAGTCATGTGGTGTTTGAAGGATGAGCCGCCCGTTACACTGCCATACCTGTTGCAGTACATGTAGTCTTATCATAAATTTTGTAAATTGTATCAGATAAGCACGGTGCTAAGCCAAGAGATTTTAGACACTAGACAGATAAACCTCTATGATGGGTAAGCTACGTATGTTTGTACAAAATGCAATGCAAAGGGGTTTTTTTCTTTTGAAATCGAACGACTTGATGATCTAACTCCGAGCAAACTTTCAGTCCCCTTCAAATGAAAAATCTTCATTTTCGTGTCTCCGCATTTTAATGTATCAAATTTCCGTTTGCAAAAAAGACACACGTTGAGTTTTTTTTTTTTTTTTTTGTGAACACTTTAGATAGATAGGCCGGATATGAAAACAAAGAAATAATTTCAAAACAGGGAATATTAAAGGAAATGAAACCACAATCTCTTGTCATTTTTCTGTCAAGCATCAGAGGGAAGGAAAAAATAATAGAAACACGCCGAACAAAAGGAAATCATTTATTGCATAAGACAGCAGGAAGCGTATCTCTAAATCTATTAGATTTCCTCTTCGCAATGATTAAGAATTCATTCAATAAAATGTTTGTCTTAATTTTTAAGGCAGATGCTTGGGCAAAGAACATGATTGATGAGGACACGCGTCAAAATGCGAGAGCACTTCCTTTGTCCACTCATACTCATACTCTTTCGATAGTGAACATGATTATTGGGGAAGGTTTCAAGATAAAAAAAAGCTGAAACGACCAACACTTGTGATAGCACTTGTGTAGTCTTTGTGTAGGCATCGATTTTGGGATGGAGTGTTATGAGGCTGGGTAAAAGTGAGTGAGGCCACTTACATATTCTCTTTTCTTGAAAGTATTGAGGTTGGTATTCTCAACAAATCTGTTCTAAATGCGTGAAAATCATTGCAAGGCTCGATGTCCTTTGGAAGTGGTTGTGTTTAGTTCATATTTTCTTTGCCATTCTGGGAAGCAGATTACTAAGTTACAAGAAAGATTGGGATTTTCAATTTTTCTACTTGCCGAACGTCTTGATAAAAAGTTCTATATTTGTGGCAAGAATTACTTTAGAACTGCAGTTGAGAGTTTGACAACATGAAACACGTTTTGCAAAAGGATTCTTTACATTCATCATTGAGACCAGCAAAACTAGGGATAGAGGACGTTTCTGAAAGTATACCACCAGTAAGCATAATATAAGCACCATACAAAACCAAACAAACAAAAAGACTCTGACTTATCGACTTTGCTCCTTGGCTGATAAGTGCATGCTGGCGATGCAACCAAATCCATCCAGTTGTGAAATAGATACCGAAGCAAAATTCTGGGACTACTACTTTGTTGTATATCTATTTAGTACCTAGTTATAAGAATGAGAATATTACGTCCCACTCAAACAAATACTGAGGAAGAAAAGCGGCAGTGATGCAGTTGCAGATTGTTTAGTGGATAGCCTCGTAAAAGGGGTGAGTGCGCCAGCTTAGTATTAGTAGCCCCCTTAAAAAAAAATTCAGCAAGCAGTTTCGAAAACGAGTGTCAACAATAAATAAATAAAAAATAAATAGAGTGGCTACACACCAGAGAGCTTTGAGACCTGGCATTTCCCGCATTTCTTTTAACCATATACATTGTAACCTACAATTGTTGCAGATTCCTAATTGGTAATCTGGAAAGATATTTTTATGATATGAAATTACTATCAGAGAAATTGCCAAGCCGTACAAAACATTTTTTTTTCCCTTCATGTTCCCGTGATTTCAATCTCTGACCTCCCACGTCCCACGCAACTGGCAGAAATACTAACCATTACGCCACAGGCACCGCACCGCACCAATGTGAAACAAAAATACAACCAAAACTCGGGGCAAGCTTGCGAAGACCAGCTGAAGAATCATTATTGAAGATTCCCATTTTCATTCTTAGCAAATTGCTTGACGGCAATGATGAAGAAAATCATGCTGCAGGACAAAGTAAGCCATGCAATTGATTCAGAACTAAGTATGTACCTTCAACTGGGAAAATCTTGAGCATAGCATTTATCACGTTAGAATTATAAAAAATCGATTTTTTTTGTTTTTTCAAAAGAACAGTTTAAAGTATTGTTCTAAAATTTTATAATGATCCGAGTTGTCTTGCTGAACAGTGTATATGGCTGTCATTTTGTTTTTCAAAAAAAAGGTCTATTTCCAACAGGAACAAGGGTTGGAAACGGACACTTAGACACTACTGGATAAATTTCAAAAATTCTTTCAACATAAGGGGTGCTACATTATCCCCCTTTAAACTTTCTCAGTAACTTAGGCTATATTTTTCACCCCTATAATCCGACAGGATCAGAAACATCAGGAACGAGAACGGGAACATTAAAGTTACTTGACCGATTTCAAAAATTCTTTCAACTCTACGATGTAACATTACCCTCAGTGACATAGATTTATATTTCATTCACATTCCATGGGAACGGAAGATTGAAACAGGAATGGGTTGGGAACGGAAACTTAGTAACTAGTTGACAGATTTCAAAAATTCTTTCAGCAATAGGAGGATACGGAAAAAAAGATTATATTTCATCCCCAAATTCCCAAGGAAGAGCAAAAATGAGAACGGGAACCTTTAAACTCTCAGCTAGTAATTAATAACGGTGAAAAAACTGGTGGAAATAGAATTTTTTTGCCTTCCCCTTAAACAAAAACTTGCTGCGAGTGGCAATAATGCTCCATCTCGTAGATAGTTTCCTTAGCTTAGGAAGCGTAAATTATGATCGCAAATTATGATTGCAAAACTGTGGAAGTCCCGTGGCTAAGGTATAAGGTTGAGATAACGTAATGAGACTGTGGTGGTATAATGAGGGCCGTTTTCTTCACTAAAAGTTGAAGTCAACTAAAGGATTTTTATTCACAACTTGTGATTTTGTTTTTCTTCACTCAAATTTGACACCTTCAACTGTCGATTTTCAACTCTCAAGTTGATCAAGTTTCGATTTTCTCAACTTCTGGAAAAAGTAGAATTTGAATGAGTAAGCTTGTGAGTTATGTCTGTGAAATTTAATTTTATACTAACTTTTATTTGCTTCTGTCTGTTATTTTGGATTTGCATATGTAAATAAAAATATTTTTAGAATAGAAAATTATTATTTTGAGAGTCATCCATCGTTTGACCATATAAAACGGGTCTGGCTTGAAAAATGGGATGACCATGATTTCATTTATACTGATTTCGCATTTCGAAGCGAACCACAATGATGCTCTTGGAATTGATAGAGGGTAGTTTGCCTTGCTGTGAAACGAGGTACGAAATGAAAAGTAAACGTTAAAAAGTATTAAATTATGTGTAGGTTGCACGAATTACGACCAATTACCCAATTATTGATAGTTCTGAGGTATTTTGCACTCGTGTCAATACAATTGTGCAACAACAGTGCATCGAATGATAAAGCGGGTGTCGAAATCAATTGCTTACCTTGCACCCCAGTTTGTTCGCATGCCCCAAACACGAAGAGCACGGTTAGAAGTGGCACTTGAATTTTATGCTATAGCCAAGTTTCCAAGAACTATTGGGGGCAATAGTTTGCACACATATAAGAATCCAATCGCCTGGTGGAAACGATGCAGAACTTTTAACAAAGCCCAAGGGGTGGTTCTCTTTCGGACTGTAGTTTCTGCAGATCAAAAAATAATAGACTTCGTTGCTCGTTTGCAAATAGCATCTGCACATTAAATAAAAGTTAATAAAAGCTATGCCCTTGACTTTTGGTTTTATCCTTTTACGCAGATTCGTACTCGAAATTCAGTCGAGCGTTTTTATGGAATTTGGAAAAGACGGTTTCCAGTATTGGCAACTGGGTTAAGATGCAGAGTTGAAACCGTGCAGTTGGCTATAATTGCTTGTGCTGTCCTTTACAACATAGCAACTGACGAAAAGGAACCACAACCTCCACCGGAAATGCTTGGATTCGATGACATTATTTGTAATACACATGTTCCATCGTCTAAACAAAATCAAATACCTTCAACAACGATTGGGAACGCGAGGTCCCGAATTCGACTTTATTTTCAGTCAATTTTAGATCAAGAACAAACGCGACAAAATTAAAAATCAAACACATTCAATATACATACATATGTGTCTATGCCTATGTACAGTACATGTATATGTACATCAATTGATTTTTACTATCCAATATTTTTACTACAAAACTAGATTTTTAAATTAAAAAAAAGACTTCTTTGCAGCAGCTGTTTGGAAATGTGTATTGTGGTTGCTCTTTTAACATGTCCATTGTCCATGTTTTTTAATTTATAAATAAAAAAAATTTTATTTTCGAAATAAACAGAAGTCAACTCCCGGAACTTTAATTTTCAAAGCAATTGAGCAATCGAAATTCAAATCTAAAGATGAAATTTATGTATCCGTCAAAAATATCCCAAGGAAATTTTTAAAAACGCAAGTACGCGAACCTTTGAATTTCAACTCTTGAATAGAAATTTATGTAAATTAGTGAAGGAAAACAAATTTCAACTTGTGTCTCAACTCTCTAGCTTGCCTCAACTCTACAGTTGGCCAACTTGAGATTTTGGCGCAGGTTGAGAAATAGTAAAGAAAACGTCCCTAAAAATCAACTACGCCACTTCCTAGCACACTACAGTGTTTTTGAAAGTTAATACCTACTTTCTCCTTTTGTTATTTTAGTTCAAGTAAAAACCATTTACTAGTTTTTGAGTTCCCAATTTTCAAACTGAAAATTTAAAAAAAATTCAACAAGGAAAATTTGCTTTATTGAGGGTAACACATTATAAATTTGAAAGTAACTCTGTCTGTCCGTCTTTCTATGCCGCCCCAAACAAAGGCCCGATTTAAATGATTTTGTTCAGAGAGAACCTAGAGCCTGAGGAAGAGCATAGACTGGGTCTTACATACTTAAGGATGGGATTCTTGGTTATTCGCACCTCCGGTGGAATAACGACGTAAATGCAATTTTCTGAAATGTTGAGGAATCACGTTTAAAGTTTGCTTGCAACAACGACGCAAAGTGCAGTTTTATGTCATTGTTGTACTAAGATATACACTCTTTTTTTTCTGACATTTCGTACGTTACGCGCGCAATTGACTATTGCGAACTTATTGCTCCGAAAAGTTTTATAGATACGCGCGCAATTGACTATTGCGACTTTATTGCTCCGATAAGTTTTATAGATTTATCTTTGGTGTCCAAAAAAAAAAAATTGCCTCTTTTGGGCCCTAGCAAAGATACAATCACGCCGATTTTACCACGTATAAAACTTTTAATTTGGGACATTATGTCGTTCTTAACTCAATTTCAGAAAAAATTGCAATTGCGTCGATATTCCACCGGAGGTGCGTTATTTTAAGGACAATTTTTTTCTTGAGTAAAGTCCTTCGCTCAACTTTGACATTACTTTTTGAAAATTAAAAAAAAGGTTAACTTTGCTGTATCCTAGCCTGTGTTAAATTTGATTTCTCTGTCAATACTGATGGTAGAGACTTAATTTTATACTTAATTTTTTGTAGAAATAATAATCTTCAAAACAGTATTTAGGTTGGGCTCCCTTAGGCTTAGGGTTGCCGGATTTTCAATCTAGTTTTCTACCCCAAAGTTTCGACTTTGAGGTAATTTTTTTTTCAGAAAATGCCTGTTAAACATAGAGTTTCTTTATTTTTTACAAATGAAAAAACAATAAAAAAAAACTCATTATTAACCCATACATTTTATGATATTTGAAAAATTCAAAAATGGTAAAATTTGTGAAATTGGTTCCCATAAAGAGATGTTTTAAATATTGGTATTCGCCTGAAAATAACTAATCTACGGAACTACTGCCAATAAATGCACTTTTCAATACACTGCTGTACAATTAAACCGTTACTCTTTCAAGTTTAAAAAAATACCGTTTTACGTTTGACCAAATACCGCGTTTTACTTTTTTTTTAATAACTAAAAAATAGTTAGACATTTAAACACACACAAAGGTTAAGTTAGATTAGGTAGAATGGGCTGACGGTTGATCTTATTTTCGTCACACTTAGATCGATCAATATAGATCCATTGTGATACCATTGTGAATCATTACTATTTGTTGTGATACCCTGGAGTATTGTAACGTCCTAAAAACCTATAAGTTTATGGTTGGACAGTTTTTAACCATTTTGTGGCCTTAATGAAGTTCAACGAGCTGTTCCTTGAACTCAGTTGAACTTTTCCTCCACTTGATTGCGCCGGTGAAGGTGCTCCATATGGTAGCCGGAGTGACAAAAGCCTTATCGTATTAGAAGTACGAAAATCGGTGTCTTTTTTAAATTACCTTCATGCGAAAAATAGAGCCGACCGGCTCATTTGGTGTCACAGGAGAGGTTCAGAGAATACCGAAAAAACCAAAGCACTGCTTTTGAATTTTAATATGTGATTTTTTTTTTTCAGAAATACCTGCTCTTCAAACTTGCTTTTTGTTGCGCTTTGTTGCAGGCGAAACAAATCAAAAGTAATTTCCTTTGACACAAAGTATCACTAGTCTCCATTGCGGATCCACTAATTTTGTCGTCTATATCCCCTGATAATTGTTTCTGCTTTTATTAACAAGAAGAAGATATGTAAGTCTATAGACCCATCAGTTTCATTCGTGCAGCAATATACAATTTATCATATTGCCTAGGCAAAACCTTCAATTACTTCATACCCTCTAAAGGTAATTACCGCACAACCCCTGTTATGCAAGAGCCTCTGGTCAATTTGTAATACCTTATCAACTCCAACACAAAATTGACCTATTTTGGCGACAAGTAATAAGTATTGTCCAACATTAATTGCTTTTCTTGATTAATTTGACTCGTTTCCTGATGCATCATCGTTATGAAGAATATTTGTTACGCGTTCATTCAAAGAATAAGTTTTTGTTTACCCAGTCCCAGACCTAGACCCATATGCTAGTCAGCTTTCCTTATTGTTTTCGAAAAAACATCCAGCGGTTAGCCTGGGCTGAGCTACGTATTAATTAAACCAATTCCCTGAAGCCAGAACTCTTTTGTCGTCATTCTGCTAAAGCATATTCACATACAAGGATTAAATATGTGATATCTGAAACTAAGGTCACAAGAGTGGCAACTAAATATAATGCTACGCTTCAGGCTTGACTAGGGTGGAATTTTCTTTTTCTTTTACTAATGCGGACAAAAAATGTATAGATATTATATTTCGTCCAGCATAAATCATGTTTTAGGAAATTATCTGACTAGAAGGGGGAATTCGAGATAAGAATTTTCTCCGTTGCCCTGTCATTTGCAGCTAAGCAATGTCGACAAGAGGATATTTCTTGTCGCTCTGGATAAGGTGGGTTTTGTGATGATGTGATATTATAAGAGAGTCTTTGGATTGGTGTGACAATGGAAATAGACTTTTGTTGACTAGGATACATTGAAGCACTATTTTGACGTTTGGGACAAGCTCCGGAGATTTGGATTTTAAGTGATGTTTATTTTTTCTATGTTGTGTCAAAAGGAGCTTTATATATAGCTTTGCTGTGTTTGCATTAAATTTGTTGTCTTTGGAAGTGAATTTGTGACATGGGATTAAAAATCACCACGAGATTTTGTGAGTTTCTTGAAACGTTTTTTTTAGCAATTCGATTCGAATGACAAGAGGTGTGTATTTGATTTAGGATGTGCAAGTTTTAGAAATGATTAATTTACTTTCTTTTTTTATTTACTGTTTTAACTGGAATAGCGGTACCCGTAGAGTAGTTTTAACGGTGACTGTTATAACCGCAGAAGTTTCCAAGGTCAAATCCTAGAAGCATCGAGGAAAAAAGGTTTACTAGTGGGTATCGCTTTTCGCGCGGAATCAGCAATTTGTCCGATATCGATAAAGTAAAGAGCTATTCCGTTTCGCCGTTTACAATTGGCAACAAATTGCAGGTCACTTCCTTTCCCTAAAAGTTATGACTGAAAGAAATGCGGTAGGCACCGGGTCTCTCTGCTCTGTTATGCCACCCTAGTTTTGTTTTACTTTAGTAATTGTTTCTGGTTGCGTTTGTCTCGGTAGCTGCGTTATTGTTCAGGGGTAGAATCGAATACTAATCAGGCTATCGATTTATGTCTCAATAAACGATACAGTTCAGATCTACTTCAGTTGTATGTACATAATTAAAGCAAAGTCTTTATTTCGGCGCAACAATCACCATGAAAAAAAATAGATTCAAAAATCGGAGATATTTTAGAAAGCGGAAGACTTGATCATACGGGAAACATTAACCATCCCCAATAATTCACTCAAATTTCACTTCATGCTAGATAGACTTAAACGTTGTAATTCGTGATCTTCTACTTGCACACGAAAATATTTCTAGGTCGACAACAAGCTTAAGCTGGTGAAGCTGGTGATTTCTCATGTCTCGCAGAAGTAATAAGACTTTAATTGTGAGGAAACGATCGCAAGAGACTTGGGTCTGTTCCTTAGGGGAGACTTGGTCAGTGGCTAAATTATTCCTTCTCTGTAATTTACTGTAAGATCTGTGTTAGGAAGAAAAGGTTACAGAAGGAAATGTGGCTACCAAAGATGTTATTGAAACTGCAGTGAAGGAATTAATGATCAAACAACTCGGGAAATATAATTTTAACAAATTTAGCAAATCAAGTCAATATAAATTTTTTAAATTATCTAATATTGAAGAGAAAAACAATTGGGCGACTGTTTTATCACATGAAGTAAGCTTCAGAAACTGCTGCTTTTGATTGATTTCAAAGACAATTAAGAAGGAATCAAACATATAAGTAGCGAAGTCCAAAAGCAACTAGCTTTATAATGCAAAGGAGTTGGGTTTTGAGTCGTAGAGCATTTATCTCAAATTTGATAGCGATGTTTTTTTCTTTTATAAGGGAGCGGGTCAAAATTCTGGCTTCAAAATTCTGCTTTCTAAAATTCTGTTTTTTTTTTCATTCTGGCTGACAAAACTCTGCTTTCCAAAATTCTGCTTTTCAAAATTCTGGCTTTCTTAAAAGGAAAAATTCTACTTAATTTCATATTCTTTTTTATTTGCAGAAGAACAAAAACAAAGTAGGAGAGCAAGTAAGAGTTTGCAATTATTATCAATATTCTGCCAATTATAAAGAAAAAGAAGGTTTTTAAAATGTTGAAAAGCTCGAAGCAGAATTTTGAAAAGCTGAATTCTGAAAGCAGAATTTTGAAAAAAGAACTTGCATAACCCTTGTATAACCCACCATCCGATTTCTGCAATAAAACCCCTTGAATATCTTAGTTTCTTTAATTTAATTAATCAACAGCCCACCACGCTCATCGGCATTCTCATATCTTTCAGCTTTTAGACAGCTTCGATATTTTAAATATCGGTATTATATTCTTCTTTTTTTTTTTAAACTAACTACAGTACGTTGTTATACTCATATTCCCACGAAAACGGGAAGAGAACAAGAACATAAGCGGGAACTTGGAAAAAACTTGACCAATTCCAAAAAAAAATTTCAACTTTAGAGCGTTTCATTACTCCTGGCGGGTCAGCTAGTGAGTAATAAAAGTGGTAAATGTGTATATTATTTCTTTTTATGGAAACTCGTGTTGTTTTAGCTTGGTCACTGTGGCGTATGAGTAACCTTTTTTATTCAGTGCTTTTCGACTGACAAAAACTACGCAATTCTTACTTTTTATTTTCAATTCATTATTTTGTCTTCAGTCTTCGCTAACAAAAACAAAACTCAACGGTCAAATCCTTCAAGTTCTAATGGGATCTTCCTTGCTCCTTACTCTTTCACGTTAAATATAACAATAACTCACAATAATTTTCTATTGCTATCGAACTTCAATTCTCAAACTCGCAAATAGCATCCACGAAAATACCAACCATAGTTTAATTATTAAAACCGATAAGTCCTTTAATGGAGGCTGCAAGTGGCAACAGAAGCGTTTTCCCTCCGTTATGCTACTATTGTTTTAATATACAAATAACTGAACCGATTCTAAAAATTCTATCAGCGTAAGAGTATTCATTGCTCCTGAGCAACAAGCAGGGAGTTGTCTGCTTGTAATAAATGGTAATGAAATTTCATAGGTGTCTGGAAATAAAGTATTTCACGTTGTCAACAATGAGTATTACGCTGGCGAATCGTCATCCGTTACTCCATTCGATGAACTTTATCGACGATTCAACAAACCAATAACCATAAAAAATAAAATATGCAGGTCTGAAGACCTTGCTGAAAGATATTTTGAAATACAGTTTAAAAAATGGGCACGACTGGGTCGCACGAACTTGCGATTGTGTTCTAAATGCGATATCAAAATCTAAAGGCTGAGTTAAAGGTTCTGGTATTAGCTCTTCATAATATATTTTGTGGTACAGGGTTGCCAACTACACATTAATTATGAAAATTGAATCAAATCACGCAAAATAATGAAAAAATTAAATTAAATACTCCAAAGGTTTCAAGCAAAAATTTAAAAACACCATTCTTTTGCAATCGCTAATACATATGAATGATGAAAATTTAATCAAAATCGTTGGAGCAGTTTTTCCAAAAAACGGTTTTTTATTTTGCACTTTTTTAAAACTGTTTTTTAAAAGTCGAGTATGCAAAGTTCTAGATCTTAACAGGAGTTATTTTGACAAAAAATTTGAAAAAAATCAAAGTTACAGTTTCGAAGTTACTTTCAAAAATCAAAATTTTTTAAAAAAATCTATAAAAATTTCCAAAACTAAGTTTTTTTTAAATATTGATATGCAGTCCTTCTTTGACAGCTTACGACTTCTTAAATCCAAAATTTCTTCAAGATCGTGTCAGCCAATAACGAAAAGTCGGTTTTAAAAAAAAAAACGGTACTATGGGAGGTACCGTTATTAGGCCTTTTCCAAAAATTTTTTTTACATCATAAGAAAACCAATCCTAAATTAATCCTTCACACAAAATTTTATCGAAATCGTTGGAGCCGTTTTTGATAAAAATAAGTATTATCATATCGGTTGTATGGCAGGTACCGTTATCTCAAGACCTAGAGACTTAATTCCAAAAACCCCTCTGTAGGATGCTCCACAGACCCTAACTGCAAATTTTGAAGAAAATCGGTCCATTGGTTCAGGCTGTAGATCCATATACAGACAGACAGACAGACAGACACACAGACACACAGACACACAGACACACAGACAGACAGACAGAATTGCAGGACCCACTTTTTTCGTATTCTCTATCATTGTAATGTCATGTTTAATTGTTATCTCAAAATTTTTTTTCTGCACGATTGCAAGACTTGCCTTATAGTACCTATAATCGCAAGTAAAAAGTGAAATAATCAGTTTTTAAAATAATAATCAAAAGTAATTTCTTTTTAATTAATAGAAATTTCCAAAACAATTTTTTTTCAAAAGATGATAGGCTAGGGATTGCAATCCCGGGAGGTTTTTTCAATCCCGGGATTTCGGGATTCAGATATGTCAATCCCGGGATCCCGGGACTAGTCCCGGGATTCGCTCAGTATTTTAGACAGTTAAAAAAATTACTTGGTTGATGGCTGATTTATATTTAAATCTATTTTTTGTGGTGTTTCGATGAAATGCACATAAACTAAGTGTTTTTTTGTTTTGAAATTAAGTTTAAATTTAGACCATCCTTGAAAACAACGATGTTAGCACTCAAAAATACAAAAGAAAAAACAATGTACAAAAGGGTTTAGAAAAAGAGATAGGATACCCAAAAACTAGTTTACTATTCTTTTTCTTTTAAGAATAGTCAAATAGATCAAAAACGGGTATACAATATTACGTCAAAAATGTTTTGACAAAAATCGTTTCGCGGTGTATCATTTCGCAATTTTTGTTTTGCAAATCATTGTTTGGCATATTGTTCATTAGCATTTTACATTTCAACAGAGCACTTTTTGCATTTTATTTTTTGGCCAAGTAATTACTTGGCAATTTTTTTTTAGCAATTGGTCGATAAGACTTTCTTTGTTTCGCAATTTTTTATTTGTCATTTTATTGTTTGGCTTTCTTTTATTTGGCATTTTATTGTTTGGCTTTTTTTATTTGGCATTCGATTTTTTCGCTATTTTTTTTTTACTTGCATTAAATAACAAACTTTAAAATTTCGCGCGAAATCTTAAAACTTTTTATTTAATGCAAGTAAAAAAAAAAAAATAGCGAAAAAATCGAATGCCAAATAAAAAAAAGCCAAACAATGAAATGCTCAAAAAAATTTGCAACTCATACATACTGTACAAATCGTTACTTGGTAGTACCTAGATTTTTAACAACCAGTGAGATGCCTTATTTTATGTAAGAAAAGTGTTTTCCTAGAACCCTTTGAGAATATTAGACGCTTTTCGATAAATACTGAAAACGTAATCAAAGAATGTAAAAAAAAAACAAATTTCGAAAGTATCAACTTCACGTGTGGTTCTATTTACTGTAAATAAACAACTGGAAATAGATTTAAGAGTGTACTTTTTGATGATAACAAGTTCATGGATAGGTACGACGAAATAATCCATTCGCGGAACAATGAAACGGCGAAACGATCATTTGCGAAATAAGCACTTGACCAAGTAACTTGAAGCGAAGTAAGTGGAGAGCATTCAACAATTTGCCAAATGATATTTGCGTATTGTACCAAAATCATTTCAAACTGAGTCGAAAGAATGAAATGCCAAATACTAATTGCGTAATAATAAGAAGACAATATGAAAGAATGCAAAGTGTTATTTGCCAAACAAGGTTTGCAAAACAAAAAAAAGTCGAAATGACCACGGCGAAACAAAGAAATGGCAAACGTCTTCTGCCGAAATATAGGTGACCCATCAAAAACAATGAAAAGAATGGAAGTCTCGAAAAACATACGACGAAACATACTAACTAGATTGAAAAAAACACAATCTAGTTTTCAACCAGTTTTAAGCCAATGATAAAGGTCTAGTAGATACTCAAAATATGTTCTTGCAATTAGGATGCTTTAGCCTTTTATAAATCTGCTCTCACAAATGAAAACAAGGGGCCCTACTCTTTATTTCGTTTCGAATCGTAAGTCTATTCGAAAGTGATTTTCGATCCGATTATGAATTCGTACTCTGTATTTCGTTTTCGAATCGAAAAAAAAGTATTTGTTAATATTTTCATTAACGGAATAGATTTGCGAAGTCTTGAAACATTTCTCAAGATATCTGTCAAATCAAGCAAAAAAATAATATCAAAGCAAATTACAAACAAGTAAAAATATAAATAAATGAAATAAAAAAATCGTTTTCGGATTTGCCGTTCCGAAAGTGGCAGATTCGAATTCGCTTTAGAAATAAAGAGTACAAAATATTCGTTTTCGGAAATTTTTGCTTTCGAAACGAATTACAGAGTAGGGCCCAAGATATTTATTCACAAAGCTATTTTTATGCAATATGGATGTCCAATACGGGCTAAAGTAGCTTTTTGGAATAAAAAGAAATTACAATTATCACAAAATAAAGTTTTGAAAAAAATGCTAAATCTCCCTTGGTACATTTTAACCCTAGATCTCCACAGAAAAGTGAATGTTGAGTCGATTTTTGAAAGAATTGCAAACTATCGCTTATTTTTTAACTAGTTTTTT
The DNA here is from genome assembly GCA_914767635.1 of Melanostoma mellinum. Taxonomy (NCBI): domain Eukaryota; kingdom Metazoa; phylum Arthropoda; class Insecta; order Diptera; family Syrphidae; genus Melanostoma; species Melanostoma mellinum. The sequence continues at coordinate 194,639,375 of OU612058.1, read as the reverse complement.
CATTTTGAATACTTCACCCTATACTGATTGTGTGTTTCTCTTTTCCTTTAAATATTATTTTCATTTTGAATATTTGAATACTATCTTCGTGTGTTCTATTCATAATGTATTGCCATCATTATTATTACTTCTCTTATTATTATTATTTACTTGAGAATATTATTACGATATAAAGAGCTATACACACAGGAACGACAAACTTTTTAACTTTGTTTTGGAATACACCCAACGGATGCATTGACAGTGAAAAAAATTGTTATTAATTATTATTATTAATTCAAAACCCAGTGGAATCCAATTTAAAATTTCGGAAAAGTTTCAAGTAGATAAAAATAATATGCCAAAATAATCAACAAATCAATCCCGAAAATCCCGGGATTTTACGATTCTAATCCCGGGATTTTCGGGACCGAAAAAAGACTCGGGATCCCGGGATCCCGGGATCCCGAATCCCGGGATTGCAATCCCTGTACGCAATCCTTCTTAAACAACCTCGGACTTCTTAAATAATAAATTTTCGTTACTAAGTTTATTCTTGTTTGAAGATCCAGGGACCCTTTTCAAAAAATTCAAAGACCCTAACTGAAAATTTTGATGAAAATTCGTGAAGCGATTCAAGGGGTAGTTTCATGCTTTATTTTCATTTCAAAGTTTTTTCTTCTGTATGATTGCAAAGTTTGCTATATGTTACCCCATCGCAAGCAAAACCTATTGATGGTTTACTAACGAAAACGGAAAAACTCACTTTTATTGAAGCTTGCTCTTGAAAATAGGTTTTACAAACTAGTAGTGACTTTCATATCGTCAGCTGAATTGGTCTAAGTCACAAAAATAAAATTTTACAGGGGACGTAATTTTGTCTTTAAATTGAATTATAGTCAAATTTTTTAGCTCATTTCTTGCTCATGTAATTTTTTTTTCTCTTGCCATTTTTTTCTAAAATCCCTATAAATCCTCTTTCACTATTTTTATTTTTTGAAAGCAATTAACCCAAAAATAGACATAGAATAAGCCACAATAAAAGTATGCATTCGCCTGAAAAAAAAAAAAACGTAGAACAAAAATATGGATTTAGAACGATTGGTCATATGCTCTTGCAATAAATTTATTTTACTCTTTTCTTCATGTATTGTTCTTAATCCACTAATCAATAAAGAATTCTTTGGCGCTTATAGAACAAAATGGTTTTTAGAATGTGTATGAATCATTATTATTTTTCATACAATAATGTCTCTTAGATCAATTTGGAATAAACTTAACATGAAAAATTTGGTTCTTAGAGGAAAGTGGGTTTACATTATCTGAAAAACTATAATTGATAGACCAAAACAGATTCGGAAAGGGTAGTAAAAGCATCATTAGATCATTTTCAAAAAAAAGTTTATAAAGACCAATAATTGAGCTTTCCGCTGACGTTATCTATTATTTGAGTACATAATTTCGTTGTACTAGGTAAGCCTGGTAGGTTATAGCAAAGACTCTTCTGGGGAGGAATTGTTCAACCCTGATTTCTGGTTGGGTTTGTGATGATTATGAGCTTTGTGACTTGATTCTAAGATGAAGAAAAGTCGGGATTTAAGTCTTCCACCTTGATAATGATACTTGCTGGTGATGTGGTGATTCTGTACTCTACGATCTATGTCGGGTCGATGGACTGAGATGATAACAGTTCCAGGTTTCTTGTATTTGTTCTTCTGAATCGAACTGTAGTAGTGCTGCTTCTCAGTTATCCAATTTAGCCTTGAAATCGCTACTTTCGTCTAAGACTATAACGTTGACTATTGATTTACTCTGATATAGCAGGACCTTCTAAATTCGCAACGAGGCAGCACTGAACACTTTTATGCTCACCTGTAACTCCTAGTCGACCACTTACTAGCCACGGTCGCCGCAGATTTTGTTTTTAACGATTTCAACGATTTTTGTGGTCGGATGCCCCAGCACAGAAGTTCATTGCTTCTTCGTTCTTGAATGTGTCGTCATCCATTAGGGTCATCGCATCAATGTATCTATAGGGTCCGGGTGTCTGTCTTCTTCTGCTATTCTTCTGGACTAAGGGGTTGGGATGGTTAGCCAGATTTCCCAGCAAGGGCTTCCCGATTGCACCATGTACTTCTCAATAGGGATGGTCCTAGCTTCATCATAGAGTTTTCTTTTGTTAACGGTTTTCCTGCATATCGATCGTACATAACTAATTCCTGTGCAGAGGCGCAAAACCTTCCTCTTGAATAGAGCCATGTTTTGCATCCCCGTCTGTAATATATTGTGAGCCAGACGCGGAAAAGCAGTACAAGTTATATTTTCCCTTTTCGACTAGATCAACTTCTTTTGCGGATCAGCAGATGGACGTGATGTAATGTAACAACTGCAGCTGCGTGCGGTTTGAAACGCATCAGTTCAATGAATGGACTCTTAGAAACTTGACATGACTTCTTTGCCCTGAAGTGTGTTCCGTCAGGAAGGTTGAGTCAGATGTTGTGGCAGTTTCTGACTGACTTGAAGCTTGTCGGGTGTCCTTCTTTTTCTGCAGTTTCCGCACCAAATGTCAACGCCGGTTTCCTAGCTTTTGTAGTTCGTGGTCTTCTTTGCGTTTGACGCACATGTACTGGCGTCCGCATTTGGTGGCAATTTGTCCTAATAGTTGACAGTTGCTAGATTTAACGATGTCCTTTTATCTTAGGCGTTCACATTGTACGCTCTGGTTTATCATCAGTCACTGTCATGAAAATCGCTTTTGCAGGAAATTTTAGATCTCCTCCATTCCCTCGCAAGACATGGTTACGAGAACTGCGCTAGCTCCTGTAGCTCCTCGCTCTGTTGCGCCACCCTATTTATTTATTTATTTATTTATTCAGCCTTAATAATTTTGTTTGTTTTTTTTTTTTGTTTAAAAATTGTTTACTGACTTTGTGCTGTTGATACTGCCACTGTTCAACATCCTGTCGTGCGAAGAGAATAAGCAGAAAGTTCAACGTTGACCATGTGGCGCCGAATAAGAATGAAAGTGAATTTTTAATGTAATGTTCACCATTACAATAAGGAAGTAAATTTCTTTTGAAGAAATTCTTTTTGACATTTCTGTAGCGGCATTAAGTAAAATGCTGCCTCCCAAAACATTGTCAGAAAGCGGCATTAGGTATGTCTAATTACTCACGAACTCTTCAAGACGCGTTTACTGTGTGCTTGCTTATGCAGTAAAAGATAAAAAGAAAAACTCTCTCCCTCAACACAACTTTGTTTAGTTGAAATGTCTTAACACGTTCGTCTTCTTGTCGAATAAAAAATTTAATAAGGACCTTGTAACACGCATTCGAGACTTTTGTTTTGTTTGTCGTTCTTTCTTTTATTGAAGCAGGTGTCGCTGCTGACAAGCTCAACTTTTTTGATTGTTATCTCGAAAAGTTTTCTTTTGTCGTATCCTTTTTTTTGTCGTTGTTTTGTGTCCTCATAAGCCCACCTATATGCACTTAAATTAAGAATTAAATAAAACGCTTTGAACTCCACCTTTTCACTTTTCATCTGCGTCTCGATGGTGGAAGAGGAGGGGAAAAGAAACGTCTTCCGTCACAAAACAAACCCGAATATAAGGAAACAAAAGTTTGGTTCCTTGTTCAGTTCACTTAATGTTTTTGCACTTATTTTGCTTTGTTTTAATTAAAAGTTTGCCAACTGCGCTTACATCGGTGCGGTAATACGAAGCACAACGCTTCGAAAAGGGTCGTCATGCGGAAGCTGAGTCCTTGAAAACTGGATGGATAATGATGATCTTTACTTCTTAGGATCCTAAGCGCTTGGTTTCCTCTTAAAAGTTTATCTTAAGTATGATTCCGAGTCCCCAACAACATACGTTTGTTTAAGATATGAAAATATCAATTTTGATGCTACAGTCCTTGGTCCTTGCCACATGACACGTCTAGTCTAGCAAACCTTTAGTACTGCTCCGGCACTAAGGATAAAAAGGGCTGTCAAATCGTCTTGATGAAGATAAAAATACACCGTATTCTCTTTCTGCAAGAACTATGACTATAAAATCCAGCTCACCTTTAACGTCCCGTGAGACTTTTGAAGGAGGATTAGGGCAGAGTGCAGCAAAAGCGTGTTGCGTCCACCGAAAATCTCAAAAGCAAACGTTACATTGAGGTAAGACTTTAAGTAGGTATTGCAGGAATAACATTCTAGCCAGTGAGAAAGATATAAAGAGAGCAAGACAGAGAGGGAGAGAGATACGGCTTAACTATGTGTGCTAAAATAACCATAACCGTTTGTGTTGATCCCTGCTGGGAGATCAGAAGTAAAAGGGGGAAAGCCGTAAAATTTAATTTACACTTTTCTCGTTTAAACCTGTTTATTTTGTTTTTCTTATTTTTTTTTTTTGGGAAATTTAATCGGGCGTTTGCATGATGAAACATTTGGGAAGGATGTGCAATTTTCTGCCAACGGAAAACTGGCGGAAAAGGATGCTCAATCTTATCTCGTTCTTCTTGTTTATTCGAGGTATTTTCTTTTTTTTGTGTTGTGTTCTTGTACCTTCTTACTAAAGATGATATACAAAAAAGAAAAGGTTTTAGGCTATGTTCGTTGTGTTTATTTTTTTCCCTCCTTTTAGGAATCCTATGAAGGAAGGTGAATTTTGAGAACCTATTTGGTTCTGAAGGGTACTTGATATCCTTTATGCGATGTCTTGAGTAGATGGTTTTGTTGGCTTGTGTTTTTTTTTTGTTTTTTGTTTCTCCTATGAGGCTTAAGTGCGAAATTCAATTAAGGCGTCCCGCAGACGGTTATTAACACAAAGTTAATGGCTAAAACAAATGTAAACGGTTAAGCGTATGAATTTGATGTTTCCTTGCCCGAATGGAAAATTGGTTGTTTTGGGCGAAATTGCAGTTGTTAAGGCAATTTTATTGAATCAATACGTGACACTTTAGGTTTTGGCTCTTATGAGCCATGAATACGCACGCTTTTGAGGTTTATTATTTTGATGGTTTATATTTGGGCTCAAATGATGAAAATAAAGTTATTGGCATGTTGGGGGCTAGCTGGACATTAGAGAATTCTCATTATTGAACGTTGTGTGTATTTTGGCGGCATCTATTGATTATTTGGTAGTACTTGGAAAAACGTTTTCCTTTTATTTAGACAAAGATTTCACGTATGTGCTAAGTTAACCATGTCATATGGGCTCAAATGACATCGGTATCGAATCAACGCGGCATTGCGGATAAGTCCTTGTAGAGATTACGATTTACTCTATACAAGGAACAAAGTGTTTTATACGATTTTCTTAGAATTTTTCCCGAAGCTAGAATTTTGTAGCGTTGTTTTTGATGTTAAAGTTCCATCTTAACGCGGCTTACAACAAACATACCAGTTTCACAATCCATCGTTAAGGCGGGGTGTCAGTGTGGTGAATATATAATCCGCTTAAAGAGGTATTCATTACACAGCATACTACGCTCATTAGGGTGTGTCATTTTTGAGCAACTTTTTTTGTCAACGATAAAACAGGCTAAATACTTTCAGGAAGGTATAAAACGAAGCCTCTCAAAATTTGAGCTCATAATATTAACATTTGGAGGTGCCTGTTTTTAAATTTCTATTTTAAAAACAAATTACATGGAAAAAAAAAATAAAATTTTTTCTTATTTTTATAGCTTGATATTTGAGCATTGTAGAAATAAACTGACAGATTATTTAAATAGGAAATTGAATGCTCTACAAAAAGGTTGAAAAAAAATTTTTCATAGAAGCAACCGTTCTGAAGATATTCAAACTCAAAGTTGGAAATGTAAGAAATTATGGCTTTAATTTTATTAAACACATTCTGATGACTTTTTTTATGACTTATCTCTACCCGATATGGATCTATACCCGAGGTGGCAAAGTTGAAACTTGCAAAGACCACATTGAAATCTAAAAAATTTCCAATTTTCAAAACTCCCGGAAAACTTTCCAGGCAACACTACCAAATGGTTGTAGAAATTTTAATGGTCTTGCAATTTTGATAGTTTTGCCATTTTTGCAAAGTGCGTGATGCTATCTAATATTTTGCCTTTAGTATATGAATGCTTGTAACCGGCATTCGAAGAAAGATGGCTTACTGGTAAATTTAATTTCAGTGGTAATTTAGCAATCGGATGCCCCCCAACTCTGTTGAAACTTAAGTTTTACCATTTTGCAATAGGTATACGCCACTTAGGCAAGCTTGAAATATTAATTTCAAAAAAAGTGATTGGTAAAGAGACTCCAACTTAAAATCCTTTTCAAATTTTATCATAAGCCATCACTTCGAAGCAACATAGAAAAGACCGCCTCTCCCGTTCCAACGCAGTACAATTTAAGTTGTTATCCAAAATGAGCTTTGAATAATACAATGGAAGTTGATATTCATCATGGTCCCTGATAGTTGATTTCATTCCACTTAACCAAAAACATCTCAGCAGTTTATTTCAATTAGAATGCGGTGTTGCTCCCAAGATAAAACTTTACTTCATAGCGACATGGGAAATTGAGTAGGAAGTGCTTAGGGTAATTAAGCTCCTTCTTTTTGTGTCAAAGAGACCTTTGTCAATATCTGTGAACAATAAAATCTCTTTCTCTTTCGTTCATTTTTCATCCCCAAAAGTGGAAGGAAACCCAGAAGATTTCTACCAAAATGATAAAGGCAAAACCTTCCAAAGACATTGCTGTAGTGATTGTTTGTTTAACGATGTTATTTCAGCAAGTCTTCACTATTAGTGCCGAAGATGGATCTAAAAATAATGAAGATTAATGATAGCCAAAGTATATCATTTTCAATGGCCACAGATGCAGCTGCTGTCTTCTTGGCTCTGCCTTCAAAATAAAAGAAAAATATTTCTCTCTTCCCAACTAGGAATGTTGGTAAAGTAGCAACTTGTTGGTGATTAGAGTACGGAAATGCGTGCTTAATTACAAACAATTTGCTAATTGAAAAGAATGATTAAACAATGATGAAAGTCTGTTCAGTAAAGCAGAGACGATAGGAAAGCAAGGAGCCTTTGATAAATAAGTCTTTTGGCGACACGATATTATTATGATTTAAACCTTGTGTGCTGTTGGGTTTGGTGTAGACAAGCGACAAGGAATTTTATCGATTCAATAGTGGTGGGTGTACGATTCGTATTCGTGTGTAAAAGAGGACCCTCTTACCCAAGACGACAATCAAAACAGAAATAATCAGATAGAAATTATTTTCGGAATGTAAGTTGATAATTAGAACTTTGATTAATTGTGGGATTTTCAAACTTGTAGAGTTCGCTCCTTGTTGGGTGTGGGTTTTAAAGAGAGAAGAGAAGCTCTGAGGTTTGACGGGTTGTGTTTTTTCATGACTTTAAAGCTCATGATGGACGATACAATTAACGTTTTGCGATGTTTGTAAAGTGTGTGTGTGCAGAGAATTCCGATTGTCCTGATATCCTAATGACGAATGCCTCCAACTGAAAACGATCCATGTCGCATACGACAGTTGCATCGTGTATTTCCTTGCTCAATAACTTCAAACACTCGTATCTATGACTTCCGTTTTTTCTAATGGCCATTTTTAATGTCTTTTTTGCAGAAACAAATTCCGGTGCCCCAATGAAATCCACCCACAGTTGTACAGTGACAGACATCAGCAGATCAAGCAACAATCATCAGGACGATAGTCGCATAAACGCTGCATTAACCTGAATAATGTAACATGTTGTTCCGTTCGACAAGGATTAATTGTACCGGTCATTCGTCTTAGCAATGGGTAACTAAATGGAATGAAAGTAAAAATTTACGCAATAGAGGGACCACCAAAAAAAAGAGGACATATTTCGACCCAGAACAAACGATCAAAAGAAGGAATCCGCAAAGAAAATTGCTTCTCCTGTTTGTTAATTCCGCAATAAATCAGGAAGTGCAGAGAGAAGAAAAAAAACAAAGAACAACGCACAATATTTATTCATTCTTTTTTCTGTCCATCAAAGTGCGAAGGCACAGTTTCATAACGGACATAAAGGACACACCAACACACGCACAGGATCAAAAACTTTGCCGATTATAAGCTGCTTAATTTAAGGCAGATTCCTCTGGGGGAATACATTTGACATAATAGCAGAAGCAGAAATTCCCTTCCTTTCCATATACGCACAAGGAGATTAGAAAAAATAAAATAACTTGACACACAAGGACACCAGGAGTGATTTTTCAAGCGATTACTCTCGACCGGCACGATAATGAGTTTTTTCAGTTCGCTTCAACAGTACGTAACAAGTGGGGTGGCCGGACTTGGTCTAGGGAATCGGCGGTTTTCTCTATCGCGGCAAGACTCAAGTGAAGATAAAAGTGCCACTGGATCGGGAGCATCCTCAGGCAGTGGCGGAAATGCTAGTGGGGGGACATCTGTTTCCGGTGCAAATTCTGCGAATACCACGGCTACACCTCATGTACATGGTAAGTGTCATTTTATTAAATTTGTATTTTCTTGTTTTTTTTTCTCTCTCTTCTTTAAATAAAAAACGAGAGGGTATCTACATAATTGGGGGAAATAAGATGGACCCTACTGTTGCGTTGGTTAGCTTCTTCAATTGGATAATGTTCACCATCTAAAGCGGTTGCCGGTAGGTGCTGCTATACGATGAAAATGATTAGATGATAATTTATGGAAAAAACGAGAATGGACAGCAAATGTTCCTTTATGCCGGAATTAAATTCATCCTGCGGATAGTTTAATTCCGTTAACTTGTGTGTTTTGGGACGGGAAAGTCTTTGACTAGCTCATAGAAGCTCTTTAGTTAATCAAAGAAATATAGTTGTGTAAATATCAGGAGAAAAGTTGGAAGACAAAAGTTTTCTGAAAGTTGGCCGTCAAATTCTTAGAGTTGTGTCGAGGATTTCCCATACATCTATGTTCCCAACTTTATCGACCAAAATATTACCCTAATAGGTTCAATTTTGTGACGTTGAACTAATGGCGTTAAGTTTGTTCGGCCTTCATCAGATTTTTGTTCTTTGTGATTGTGAATCACCGACAATTTTAGTGACAGGTGAAAATTGGTAAAGTGACCATATTTCAAATGTGAGAACATTTTTTGATTCTTACAAAATTTTCGTATGTTTTTAGTTGAGAATTGTTAGACATATTTTTTATGAACTGGCACTTTCAGTGCGGATAGTTAGTGAACAAGTAGGTCTAAGAACGAATTATTACTTTTATTTTAACTTATTTGTTTGGTTTAATTCGAGTTGTGAACAGGATAACCTCATTCGTACCTTGGTGGTCCGAGTCAAAGTTGGCCCCTCGGAAAGTTCGGACATCTATCGCACTGGTAGAGTGCCTTGCGTGGATCGCAACATGGTTTGGGTGACGGTAGATTGAGCTGTGGATCGCCATGTTCCTTTATGACTTTTAAGATGCGGGAATCGTGTACTACTTACAACAAAATTTAGTCCCGCAGCAAAATCGACTAATCTGAGTCCTTTGTCGGATGTTTTGTCATGCAGGCTATGCTTGCCGATTGTATGTCCAAAGTAGTCCTCATTGCCTCGTTTCGCCTTAAAATCGATTACAAACGGTTTATTACTTCCTGTCTAGGGCATTGCTCATATGCTTCTTCGAGGAGCTGATAGAAACAATCTTCATAATTGTCGTCTTTCTCTTCTATGGGAACTGGGCGAATATTGGGCTAATGTTGGCGAAAGAAGCCCTGATGCCGATAGTCATTATACGCTCATTAACTGGATTTTGGCTAATCACCTTATCCCTGAGTCTTCCTCTCACGACAAATCCGCACCCAAATAAGCGCTGTTTGTCGTAGTTTTCATTATTTTTATGCCCGACCCATTCCATCCCACTTCTTGGATGGTGGTTATGCATTGTAGCAGTTCATACACTGAACCAAATCACGTAGGTGATTTTGAAGAAAATATTTTGTTAATCTTTGAAGAATCAATTATTCAATACAAAAATTTTTCATAGTTTTTTTCTTCGAATTGAAGACCAAATATTCAAAACGAAAATATTTTCTTCAAATGCTGCGTGATTTAGTTTTTTATTCAATCAAACGAAATTTTGTCATGTTGACAAACTGGAATAGTTAGATCTACCTCATCTTGTAAGTGATATTGACGAAGCATTTTCGTTAATATTTTTAAGAATAAATTATTCAAATCAACAATATTTCATTATTCTTTTCTTCAAGTTGAAGACTAAATAATCAAAACGATCACGGTTTCTTCAAATACTGCTTGATTTAGTATTTTATTCAAACAAATGAAATTTTATCATATAAACAAAAACATTTTGTTAGTTTCCAATGAATCAGTTATTCAAAAACACAATTTTTTATTCAAGTTTTCTTCAGTAACGTAAAAAGTTTGTTTCATTAAGAAACGGTTCTTTTTAAATCTAGTTTTTAGATTCAAATGGCAGAAGATAAGTCGAGAAGATTAAGTCAATTTTATTTTTTTAAAGTTTGCAATTTTTTCTTACATAAAAGATTTGTGGTTGATCGGAATATCGATTTTTGTTTAAATTCATTCATCAGTAATTATTCAACTGTTAAAATACAAATGAAAATGAGTGCGACCCCTGTGGTCCACACGAATAACTTCTCAGAAATAATATAGTATTTTAAGCGATAGTAGAAATTTAACAACTTGAAGAATTGTTTTCTTTTCGTAACGATTCCAATCGTTCGCTTTGTTTTCATCAAATTGGATTAATTTCATTGAATGGAATATTTTTTTTCTTTAAATTTTAGAAATTAATCATTTGGAAGAATTTTCTTCAATCTTTAGTTTTTGCTCAAAATGGTAAATTGTTCATTATTTTAAAAGAAATCACTGCAGTATTTTCTTCGCATTGACGAAATTTGTCAACTTGAAGATATTTCTTCAACCTGTTAGTGTACAAGCTGAAGCAGTTGAACAGTTTAACGGATTATTTGTTGCATTTTCTTCAATTTGAAGAAAATTCTTCAAATACTGCTTAGTGTCTTATTCGAATTGAAGAAATTTTCTTCAAACCGAAGAAATTTCTTAATTATTAATTTTGCTTAACCGTTCTCAAAGTCAAGACTTATTCATTCATTTAAGTGAAGTTCTTATGTAAAGGTGTGATTGGAGTAGTAATTCAAGTTTAATATTAAAACCGCAAGTGTTGTGGAAAACAAGGAAACATGAATAATATGTAAGTAATATCCCATTGAATGTATTTAAAAAAAATTTATTAAGTTTGCATCATTCCTTTTATCATTCCTTTTAGATAATTATTAATTCTAGCTGAAATGAATGGAAAAGCAGACTTATTTGAAAGTAAGTTAAAATTAAAAGCATCTGCATAGAGAATAGAAAATTTAAAAATAATATTTTTTTTTTTTTTTTTTCAGACGGTAATCTTCAAGCAATCTTCCTTTTTGTTGGATCGAGTATAGCGGCATGTGAGGAAAAGATTCTTCGAAGGCAGAATGAGCGCAAAAACATTCAACCCTTGATAATTGTTGCTGGAACTGTACAGTGATATACTTCGACGGGATTAAATATAAGCAGAACTCGGTTCTATTGGCAATAGACCTATCTTTCAAGATTTTTAATTTGTTTGGTAATTATACAAAACTTTTTTTTATAAAATTGAGACGAATTTTGATAAAAATAGTCCAAAAGTGAGTGCAATAATTAAGTTAAGCAAACTATAAATAAGTTTTTTGTAATTAAAATTTAATTTGTTATTGAAAAATTTATATTTGTTTGATTTAAAGGAAATGTTTCTCTCATTTAGCAATGATTTCTCACAAATTTGAAGAGATCCATACAATTTTTATATCAATTCGAATAAAGCAAAGCGGTGAAATGAAGATTAATATGCGTGAAATTAAAGAAATGATAGTAAATTTGAAGAAACAAATCCATTGAACCGAAGAATATTCTATCAATTTGACGGAACGCATGTGCATTAATTCGAAAAAAAAAAATCTTCAATTTGAAGAACACAAGGCATCATATTGATGAAATGGATGTGTTAAATTAACAAAAAAAAATTGTTGATTTGAAGAAGATGCACCAATAGGAAGAATTTTTATTCAATTTCAAAAAAAATTTAATGTTAAGGTGAAGATTTGTTTTCAACTTGAATAAAATATTACGTGAAAATGATGAAGAGTTCGGAAACACTTTGTCAAATTGAAGAATACATTTTCAATTTAAAGAAATCAAAAAGTTGAAACGAATAAATTTTGTTTCACTTTGAAGAATATTATGTGCTGCACAATGGACGTATAGAGCATGCGGAGCAAATGTTTGGCAAATAATTGTCTGAACACCATTGTATCGACCAGACATATTGCTTGCTCCGTCGTACCCTTGGTCGATCAAAAAGAAAATGTCCAGATCACAATTTTGATGATTTTCCGCTATAAGTTTCGCAAGAGCATCACCCGGATTGTTAATACAGTAATGTTTGGTAAACTGCTGTATTAGAGTCGTGGAAAATCGGTATAAAAAAAGGAATTCAAAATATTAGGTGATTCGCAGAAATAATAATTTCTTTCAGATGAAGGCGACTTTGTATTTTCCCCGTAGAATGTAGGTATATAATCCTGTGAGTACCTACTAATAAGACTTAATTCACGTAAGAAGTAGGTACTGAGTTTCAGAGTGTGTTTTCATAACTTATTTGATTCATGACTGATTATGTTGAACAACTATCGATCCCAATGGGGGGATATATCCCCCTGATCCCCCCTTATCTACGCCCTGCGTGTGTGGTATATAGTTCGGACTATAATGTAGGATGAAGGATGATCTACGTTCTAAAACTTTAACCGATGCGTTAAGTGCTTCTTGCAGGGATGTAATATCCTTGCTAATGATGCTCCAATTTCAGTGAGAAATAGTTGACGTACTTTGTACAGATTGTTTCTGGATTCATGAGTTTTTAAGCTAATTTGCCACTTTTTTTTCTTATTAACACCGATTCATTCTAAACTCTAAATTTTCAACTCTTTTATAAGTAGTTTCACGTGAAAACTTAATAAATAAGAAATTAAATTTTTTTTTTTTTTGGTCTGTGCTATGCAAACGACGTTAAGGTTTTCGGGAAATTAAAAATGGGCACGACTGGGTCGCACGAACCTGATATTGTATGCTAAGTACAATATCAAAATCTGAGGCTGAATACAGGATTTTAGTACTCGCTCTTCATAATAAAGTTGGCAACTTAGCATTAATTATGAAAATTCAAAAAATCTCATAAAATATTCTAAAAAATTTAGTTAAATATTCCAAAGGTTCTCAGGGTTAATCTAAAAACTCCTTTTTTGCAGTTACTAATACACATGAAAGCTGAAAACTTATTCAAAATCGTTTGGGCAGTTTTCTTAAAAACCAATTTTTTAATTTTCACTTTTCTTAAAAACAAGTTTCTTAGAAGACGAGTATACAAAAAAAAGTCATGGATACTGTTTTGAAAATATAAAAAAAAATTCATAAATTTTTTTTAAATGTTGATGTTGATGATTTTTTTTAAATCTTTCTTATGGGACTCGGCTAGTTTCTCATTTTCAAAAAATCGATTTTTTTTTTCAATTTTCAAAAATGATGTCCTGAAATATTTTTACAATATCTTGGATATTTTTGAAATGGCAGAATATAGAAGAGAAGCATCTCGGGCGCTCGAACTCCACCCATCCCAACGCCGCGAGGTGCCCGACAGCTGCCTCGTCCTTAATAACCTACAATTCCTTGTATTGCCTGCGGCTTAAATTTTTGAATGCTCAAGTTCATCTAGATCCTTTGTGCTCCCTTCCTGTTAGTTGAATCGAAAACTGCTCTGAAAACTTTAAACGCGTTTTTCTCAAAACTGCATTTTTCAAATCTGCCGCAGCTGTAACTCACGCAAATATCAACGAATCGTCTTGAAATTTTAACTGCATACTCTCCACTCTATATCTTTTTACATACAGCCATTTACAACTTTTACGATCGGATGAAAATTGTAAATTTTGCAGCTATCGAAAGACGATTATTTTGATGGAATTTGGACCTCTTTTTTTAAATTTCCAATTTCTCCGAGCTGTATGTATCTTCAATCGCAAGCAAAAGGGAAACCTTCACTTTCAGCAGCCATCTTCAAATATTTCAACCAGAGGTATATATATTCGTACCTTTTATTACTTTTTATACGTACCTTTTATATCCATAGAATTAATTCCTTTTGAGTACATTATTGTTGAAATACATGCAACTCAGCACATACTTAAAGTGTACCCAAATTTGCAATTCTTAACAAATATTTGTTCACCACAAAGTTCCCTGACGTGGCTTGCACTTTCCGCAATGCATGTTGAACTTCGACTTTTCCCATTAAAACCATATTCCTTTTAAACAAAAATGTCTTCGCAAAACATTTTACATGTGAGGTTGTTAGAATTTGTATGGTTTCCATGTCCTGATAGTTCCTTCACTTGAGGTTTATTTGTATGCAGGAAAAGTAGAAAAAATACAAAATGAATAAAAACCACATACAAGATGTATCAGCTATGAATACATTTATTGCATCTTCTTCTGTTCAAAAAAAAACAAACTGGCTTTGGGTGAACTCTGTAAAATCCAATATACATGTCATCGCTGCATTCTGGTGCATAAAAACCGAAAATAATGTCTACTTGGTTCTGACTTACAACAGTTAGTGGTTGTATACATTTGTGTAGTCAAAGTCCGTGGTATGAGTGTGGCATTAAGTTCGAATGAATAACTTTTTATGACAAATACACAAAATGTGTTTTTTTTATACTGATGTCAAGAGGACTTGTGTAGGAAGAAAAAGTTCTTGTGAATATGTATCTGAACAGGTTTTTTTTGTAAATAAAAGACTTTTCTTTTCAGGGTTCCCAAAAGTTGTTCCACCTCCCGGTACTACACCCTCACAGAATCTAGGCTCAAGACGACAATCGAGGGCGTTGGAATGCTTGGCACCACCACGAACTGGATCATTTCGCCAACGAAGCTCACCAGTACATCAACCAGCACCACAGGATAGACCACCCTTGGCATTTTGTAAACGGAGATTATCATGGCCGGAAGTTGATCCTAGGTCAACATCGGGGTAAGTCCTGAAAAATTCACCTTATCTCTACCACAATATGTTTTTATCTCAAAGTTGGAAAACTTCATTACTGCACTTAAATGCCAACATATTTCAAATACTTTTTCAAAACTTTTGACGTGAAGACATTCTATTTCCTCATTTGTCTTTACCTTACCTTAGCATGTGACTTTTCTCAGTCTCTTATTCCACAATCCAATTAAACCAAAAATCTCTCACGCATCGCATGTTCCACGAGCAGGAACAACACACATAATTTAAACTCTTAACAATCTGATTAATCAGTCGGAAAGAACGGATTGTGTTTGCACTTTCGAGCACATGTCTGTAATTTGCATTTGCCTGATGCCTTCGAACAATTAAAAAACACACGATAGTCATCCACGCTCTGCTTTCCATCGCAGATTCATAGAATCGCATCAGTTGTATTGAAAGAATTCTCAAATTTTTATTCCCCAACTCCACACGTTGGAGCAGATAAAGGAAATAAATCATCCATAAATCGATAAAAGCAAAGCCCCATTCATGATTGTCTGGCACGCATTGAATTCCTTGAATAGCTAACGTGATTAACATCCAATATAATGTGCTCCTCTCTCTCTCTCCCTCAATGGAAACAAACATTAACGGCTGTATAAAATCTACAAGCTTCATTATAGAAAACAGCATTCCGCATTTTTTGTGATTCGTACAGGTATGCGAATGAAAACATCCTTTTTCGTCTTTATCGAATTCCAACCCCGAATACCTTTAAGCAAGTCCTACGGCCCTCGGCCCACCTCACGCCTGATGTATTCATTATAATAAAATTTTCTACGATGGAGCTTATTATGGGTGGTGGAGAAGTGAGGGGTGTGTATTTTTTTTGAGGTAATTGGTTTTCGTATAAAAAAAAACCGACCTACGAACCTTGGCCAATCATAAAATAAAACGTTGACAACGGACTCTACAGCAAGTCTGGGAATTGGAACTCCTGATTGCGTTTCGTGGCGTGGTGTAGGAGTTTCGCCGCACTGCACCGGTTGGCCACTGTTCGTGGTTGGCTTCCGACGTTTCAAAGGGCTTATGTTTCTGTAATTAAAATTCGTTGGCAATAATTTTGCATATGAATAATTTTCCACACGAGAAAATTCTGAAATAAAATTCGTGATCCTTCCTGATTTATATTGGTTAATCAGTACATGACGAAGAAATAGTGCGCACACGATTTACTCGGGCGTATGTGGGTTATTTTTATTCCATGCGCGGATCTTTGTGTCTTTAGAATTCAGGTAATGAATTCGAATCTCTAATTAATATTTTAATTGAAATTTGGGAAAGCATTGAATACCTTCGCTGTAGAGGTATTAAAGTTGTTCTTAGTATTTCAAGGATAAATCTGATGTTAATGAAGGATCCCGTTGAAGTAATGTAAGTGAATTGTGGCTTTAATTTCGGGTTTCGTTCTGCTGTTCATTTGGCTACATGCAAATAAAAGAATTCCTCGAAACTAACACGAAAATTTTTCTTTTATCGAGCCACACTAAGGCACAACTGATGAGGTAGTCTTCAAACCAACTCTACAAAAAAATACAACAAAACGGAAGAATCAGTTTCTTTCAACAAGTAGTGAAGAATCCTCACAATTAGTTCTCCATAACAACTCAACAACATACATGAAATATTTTGCACTCAATGCTCACATCTGAGCAACAAACTGAACGAAAAAAAGTAAATAAAAATCCACACTCATTCAAATTTTTAGAAAGTTCAGAAAAAAGGTTGCAAAAAAATAAAATAAAATGAAATTAGTTTGCAGATAAAACTTTGTCCTTGAACTGAATTTAATTAAAAACTTCAACGTGGTTCTTCCGTTGTTTGTTCGTTTTTTGTTTTTTGTTTTTGTTTTTTGTATTCTCATTGTTTTCTATCGAAAGCCAAGACAAAGCCAAATATATAGAAGGAATCCTCTGTCGCTTCCTTGAGCCTTTAAACTTTTTATGCTCGGAAGCCTGGGTGAGTAATTTTAAGTTTTAAGTTTTTCTTCTGTCAGAGACGAAACAAATAATTAAATTTTGCACGTCTAAAACATGTTATCCGTTTTGAGAAGTGTGAATTTCTATACATCTAGGAGTAAATTTGAAGATAATGGGAAAGGGAATTCACATGAATCAAACCATGAAAGTGGGGTGAGTGGATTTCAGGAGGATAAGATCGATTTAGTATAAGAAAAGGGGGAGGGTAGTCAATGATATAACTGTATCATGAGATATTTTAAAACAAATTCGCTTTTCGCTGTGTGTCTGTATGTTTAGAACTTGAAACAACTCAATGGATTTTGATATTCTTATCGTTAGATAGGGTTATCAAAGGTCTTAGGTAAGGCGACAAACTGTCATGCGATTTATTCAACATCATACTTGATAAGATTATAAGAAACTCAATTGTCAACACCAGAGGAACAATCTTTCAAAAGTCTGTACAATTACTCGCCTATGCAGACGATATTGACGTAATGGGAAGAAAACAGCGTGATGTCGTAGGTGCTTTTGCGAGTATTGAAACGGAAGCGGCAAAAATGGCTTTGATGGTTAGTGAGGGCAAAACGAAGTTTATGTTGTCATCGAACAAGGACACAGAACATCGACGAATTGGACAAAACGTCACAATAGACAGACATAACTTCGATGTAGTACAGGACTTCGTCTACCTAGGATCCGCTGTAGACACGGACAACAACATCAGTGCGGAGATCAAACGGAGAATAACTCTTGTCAACCGTTGCTTCTTTGGGTTAAGAAGGCAATTGAGAAACAAAACCCTCTCTAAAAAAACTGGAAGGATTCCAAAAATTCTGTCACCGTAAGAGTGCCCTTGTCGCACTTCCCTTATTCCCAGGGGAGCGGGAAGAGAAACTTCAATGAGAACTAAGTGTTTGTATTGAAAGGGTTTCAAAACTATACTGAATCGATTTGGATTGATTCATTGCTCCTGAGTAACAAAGACTTTATTTCCTATTTCTCATTTGAATGGATTTTTACCCAATTCGATCAACGTAGGTCAGATAGTAATGTTATAAAACACAGTGCCAAACGCTAAGATGATATAGGAGAGGATTAAGTAGAAGACAACGATGCACTGAAATACAAATCTCTGTAGATCATAATTCTTGGGAAAGACAGAGTCACGTGTAGCGTTCCAGATGTGGCAAGTACGACTTAACTAAACTGTTCACCCGAATTTGGTTCAGCGTAAAACTGATAAGCGTTCTTAGTGAGGCGGGTGTTGTGACTAAATTGTTTCAGTCGATAATTGCAACTGGCTATTTGACTAAAGCACTGTTTGTGAAAAAAGCAATAAGCAGGCAGTTGCAGGCGAAAAGATGTTTGAGGAGCGCCTGACCAGGTATGGGAGTTAAACTCCAGTTTGGGAGGGGGTAAAAATTTCGTGCATAGTCTTAAGAATCCTAAGCATTTAGCAGTTTCAAATATGTAGTCGTTCCGACCAAGATCGTCGTTAACACACATAATAGAATACTGATAGCCTTTCGGTTTCTTGGATGTAGGTACCATTTATGGATATGGTAGTGGGTACGGTTGAGCTTTAACTACAGAAAACAGCATTAGGTTTTTGATTGATTGAACTCTACTTGGGTCTTACTACACCATGTTTCTTCACGAGACGTAGAAAATTGACTGGTCTGACCCAACTTACACTTAAAGACTTCAACATCCCCTTTTCAAACGAAATATTTTGGAGTAATCCTAAAAACAAGCTTCCTTGGTCTAAGCGTGTTGAGCTAAAGGCTACTTAGACAGTGTCAGTTTTCTGGCAATATAAAGGAGCCTTTGGCTGCATTGGGGCCTTCCCCAGCACTCTGGGTGCTGTTTTGAATCTTCTTCCCCTTAATACCTACATCATTGGTTGTACTCTCAAGGCCATTTGTCGTTTAAAGAGATGCCACAATTTCCACTGGAGCAAGCCTACCTACCTACCTTTTGATTCACGAATCGTGGATATGCCATCGATCCATCCGATCCCAAGGCTCAAACTCAGTCAACAATACACAGTCAACTTCCCTTCGGTTCAGGACTGGATCACTCTAGAATCTGAGCCAGGAAGGTTAGGTTAGATTGAAATGGTTGTCAGGAAAACAACTGACACACTTAGACCAGTATTAGGTCCATTATGATACCATAAGAATTAAGTGAGGAAGAACCCCACTTAACAAAACCATTTGGAGCTTTTTATGAAGCGAAAGAGATGCAGGATATCTGTGTTCGCCAGATCGTTTAGATCATCGAGGAAATATTTTCCAAGATGCCGTTTTCTTTTAATGGAGATTGCAGGACATGAGCAGAGGAGGTGTGGAAAAGTTTCTTGCTCCTCCTCATCTAAGCAACTTCTACAGAAGTCATTTGAGGGAACGCCAGGTCTTATGGCGTGTCTGCCTATCAGACAATGTCCGGTAATGACATTGATTACGGAGCAAAAGTGCAATCTGGTTATGGATAGCAAATGCATTGTGCGTTTTGGATCAAGTCCTGGCCATATGTGTTTTGTTGCCACACACGTGGTGATACTGTTCCACCAATGATTTGTTTTATCCATTGCCTCTTGCCTTAGCATAAGTTTACATGTAGCGATTGGTATACCGATATTCAACCTGCTGGTTGATATCGGTAGAACAGTAGAGACAGGCGACAGTTAAGGGCGGTTACTGAGTTCGTGGAAACGGCGCCGAGTGATTTGAGGGCTGCTTGGCTGTCTGAGAAAATCCGGATATTCGCTGAGGATATCACGTTTTCTTTTAGCCATGATAGGACCTCTTTGACTGCCAGACCGCAGCCTACCCCTTCTTCGGTTTTTGAACCATCTGTATAGAAATGAATTGAATCATGTCTCAATCATGTCTTCGTCTTCCCAGGTCGTTCTTGGTGGGATTGAGACTTGGAACTTATTATCAAAAACATATTTTGAGATGGTGTTGTCGGAGTGGTAAAGGATTGATCCGAAGGATTGTAGCGATGTTATTAACTGTCCATTGGGAGATAGCTCTCAAACGGATGGCTATACTGGTGGCCATTTGTTTGCTGAAAATATCTAGTGGTGTGGGAAGTATATTTATGGACGATATTTGGGGCAGCTGAGGGTGTTGATCTCAGTGCTCCGCTTATACACAAACAGGCTGTTCGTTGGACCTTGCTTAGATTATCGCAGTAAGAACTTTTATCAAAAGCGGCCCACCATACCACTACTCCGTATGTGAGTATTGGTCTGATGACCGTGGTGTAGAGGCAGTGTTTGATTTGGGAGGAGAAATCCTAGTTTTCTGGCTTTCTTACAGGGAAACAATGCTACGGTGGATTTCCTGATTCTTTCCTGAATATTGGCTTTCCAATTCAGTTTTTTGTCAAGGATTTTTAATTCTTAAGTTTGTGAATTATTTTCTCAACATTCGTCATCGCTACCGTTGAAATTTTAGACGGCGCTTAATATACACTGTACGATTGATCGAACATTTCTCATTTCAATGCTGCACCAGTAAAAATGTCCTGGAAAAAAACGCCCGGGTTCTAGCTAAGAAGTTTAGCTGACGTTTTCTGGTTTTCGTTGCAGTGTACCTAAGTACTCTCGGATGAATTGCATACTTCAAGTATTTCCGTGGAGTTCCTCCATTTGATTGTTTAGTTCGATGTGATCTCCACTTAACATTTCATATTTTCCATAGTTTTGCAATAAAAAGAATAATAATAAAAAAAAAATTCAAAGCGTAAATGAAGTCTTCAGGCTTTCACAAAACCTGGATATTTCGCTACTGCAGCGAATATTTATCAGAGAGAAGATTGTTTGGGACATGGTTGAAATTCTGAAACATATAAAATACAATCACATTAGTGAGATTCACTTAAATACCGTTGAACATGCCTAGCATAATCCCGTTCAATTGGTGATGTTAAAACCAATCCATTATAATAGTACAATGAAATCTCTGCTCCAAAGGCTTTTCACCCTCAGTTTCAAATAACAGTCACTCATTCATCGATGCACTTGTCAAAGTGACAATTTCATCTCATTTATTTTCCATTTTTCATTACTAGGTACTCGAATTCCCAGGGATGTATTACACGAAACGAGACGCAAAATCGATTCTTTTTCTCCTGCAGCAGCTGCTCATAAGTTGAAACACATATCGTCTATGGGTTTTATGGATAAAAAATTTTATGGAGATTTTTCCTTTTCATAAAAGATTTTAATGTGATTTAATCCCTCTCTCTCCTCATTCGAATAGCAAAAAAAGAACAAGAGATCGACGAGACATATGTAGTTTTAGTTAATAGTGCAGTAACAGGGTAATTTCGGGTAGAACAACTCTCTTTCATTGGAATTCGTAACATTAGATGGGGTAATTTGATTTTGTCATAGAAAAACCATAAACTTGTACCTACCCAGTCCTACAAGCTCACGTAATGCATTCATGTATAGTAGAGACATCCTGGATTTCTTTCTTTACACACCACACACATCCGGTTTAATCAAATTTTTGTGTACGTTGGCATTACTCTGGTACAGTGGTGTGTCCTGCTAATTCACTCAACCATTTATGTTCGCTCACTTGGGTATTAAGAGATTGGCCAATTCTTGGAATTTTTTTCATCTGTCCTCAAGTATAATACTCGACTCGTGTTACTTCTACTTCGTCCCTTGGGCAAGCAAGGACAACTGCTAATGGTATTCTTAGGGATTAATAAAATTGAGTGTCAACCACCCACATTTTTCACAATATAAGGAAATTTATGATATTTTTCTTTGTCCAAGATCAAGATAAGGGAAGTGAATTGAAGCACGCCTTTTTGGATAGCCAATTCTGTTCTTTCAAGGGAGCAACGTTTGTCGTACTCGCAGAGGAGATGGATGTATAGCATAGTGTAGGCTGAAACCGGATGTCTTAATATAATGTCGATTGTCTTATGTTAGTTTGAAGTATTTTTGCTAAGTGCTTTTTATTGAATTTATATATTTTCTCTCTTGTACGGCAGCTAACACGTGTTATGGCTGAACAAGCTTATGTGACTTACTGTAGGAGAAGTGGTAAACAGAATAACATTTGTGTCCTTTTGTAAGCCAGTCACATAAGCCGTGTTTTATTGAAAATTGAGTACACATTTTGCACACGTTATAAAAAGCAGCAAATGTGGGTAAATACTTCAGTAGCAAGAAGAAAGTAACGGTCTTGTTTATAAATTTTTCCAATGGTAAATGTTAAGCAATCTAATGTTGGATTTGAGGAAAAATAATAATAATTCAGAGACTGCTGATCGTGCCTCGTTTTTCAAAGGCCTAAATACTAATTTTTTTCCAAGAAGATGTCGTTACATTGGCTTATGGGGAAAAATGAACGCTTTGGTTATGGTGTCTGGGTTGTAATTTGTTGTATTTTTATATCATAGAAATAGTCTTAACGTTGATATCTTTTCCGCATTATTTGCGACTGAAAGTAAAGGATGTTTTTAAGAAATTTGGCTTTTAAACTGCCAACACTGTTTCTACTGATTGTCAATTTGAAGTATATTTTTGGTGAATTGACAAACAAAACTTCATCCTCAAAAAAAAGGGTGAAAACTGGACAAAAAAAAAATTTTCATGATTTGATATATTTGATATTTTTCTTTTTCTTGCTTAGTAACTTAGGTAAGGGAGGGGTAAACCCTGTGCGTTTTCAAAAAATGTATTGCATTTTCTTATTAAACCACATCTCAAGAATGTTGTGTCAAAATTTCAAGTCATTCCGAGTTGAATTCGGAAAGTAACAGTGATTTTAGAGCAGGTATGCGAGGCGAGCGAATAGAGCGGGGCCGGCCGGAAGGACAATTATACCGGCCACGCAGCAACTTTGCTCCTTTTATGATTGGTTTCAGATAGCTCGAGGTCTTCGAAGGGGAACTCACTCTAATGACGCTTCTAACGAAATATTTTTGGAACAACCGTTCAGTGTGCTGTTTTTCGTTGCCCGGAGTATCTCGATCCTTCTGAAATATTGCACACTTCCTTAATATATATTTTTAGAGGTATATACACGAGGATTTGAAAAAAATTTTCATTTTTCCGGATTTGACAGCTACAATATGGCGGCATTTTTATGCAAAAAACGACTTTTCACTTCAAATTGTCACAAAAATTTCAAAATTGCAGAAATTACCTTTTAACGAATTCTTTTTGGAATTTTGATTTTAGATGATCCTGTCAAAACTTATCTTGCACATCGCAAGAAATCGAAAAGTGTAGGTCTCTCAGAAAATGCACTTTCATCGGCTTGTTTTCCAATATTGTTATATGAAAAAATTATAGAAGATACTTAAAACAATACTTAATAATGTAGCAAATCAATAAATTAAATAACTTCATCAGATTTTTCATAAGAAATTCGTTAAAAAAGCTGTTTTTCTGACTCCCAGGGTTTAGTTTACCCCTCCTTTAAATAAGGAGCCCAAAAAAGATACATTTTTGTAAATATTTTTTTGGCGAGACAGTTAGTATATCTATTTACTAAAATAAGTGCTATTTTAAAATATTATATTTAGAGAATAAAATAAGAACATTTCGTAATAAAACATAAAAAATACGGAAATGGCATCAGTTATGCTTACTTAAGTGGGCGTTACAGTTCGGGGTGAACCTGGGCCTCAACCAACATCCTTCTATAACGACTACAATTTCGGGCGAGCTCTCTCCAGTTTTGCACTCCAAGTCGGTTGAGGTCTTCATCCACTTGATTGCGCCACCTAAGACGAGGTCTTCCCCTTCCGTGATTTCCCTGCAATGTGCTTTCAAACACCCGACGAGCCGGAGCGTTTGGGTCCATCCGCTCAACATGGCCCAACCATCGTAGCCTTGCGATGCGTACACTTCTGGCTATGCCCATGTCGCGGTACAGCTCATACAGCTCGTTGTTGTATCTTCTTCTCCACACATTGCCTTCGCATACGGGACCAAAGATCATTCGGAGAATTTTTCTTTCGAAACGACCAAGGATTTCCTCATCCGCTTTCGATAAGGTCCATGCTTCCGCGCCGTAACGCAGGACTGGGATGATCAAGGTCTTATGCAAGGTTACCTTGGTTTTTCTGGAGAGGGTTTTGTTTCTCAATTGCCTTCTTAACCCAAAGAAGGAACGGTTGGCAAGAGTTATTCTCCGTTTGATCTCCGCACTGATGTTGTTGTCCGTGTCCATAGCGGATCCTAGGTAGACGAAGTCCTGTACTACCTCGAAGTTATGTCTGTCTATTGTGACGTTTTGTCCAATTCGTCAATATTCTGTGTCCTTGTTTGATGACAACATATACTTCGTTTCGTCCTCATTAACCATCAAACCCATTTTTGCCGATTCTGTTTCAATACTCGCAATAGCACTTATGACATTACGCTTATTTCTTTTTTCTTCCCATTACGTCAATATCGTCTTCGTAGGCGAGTAATTGCACAGACTTTTGAAAGATTGTTCCTCTGGTGTTGACGTTTGAGTTTCTTACAATCTGTTCAAGTATGATGTTGAAGAAATCGCATGACAGTTTGTCGCCTTGTCTAAAACCTTTTTCGACATCAAAGGTCTCGGTGAGTTCTTTACCGACCTTGATGGAGCAGCATGAATTCTCCAAAGTCATCCTGCATAGTCGTACGAGTTTTGCAGGGATGCCGAAACTAGACATGGCTCTGTACAGCTCGTCTCTGTAGATACGCGGCCTTGAAATCGATAAAGAGATGGTGAATATCGATATTATGTTCACGGGTTTTTTCCAAGATCTGCCGTAATGTGAAAATTTGGTCTATTGTGGACTTCTCCGGTCTAAAACCACATTGATAAGGACCTATCAAGTTGTTGACGTGGGGCTTCAGACGTTCACATATTACAGCAGACAAGATCTTATAAGCGACATTAAGGAGTCTTATCCCTCTATAATTGGCGTAGTTGTGAGGGTCTCCTTTCTTTAGGATCGGGCATACGATACTGAGGTTCCATTCATCGGGCATGCTTTCTTCCGACCATATCATGAAGATCAGTTGGTGCATTCTCCTTTCCAACTGATCTCCAGCTGCCTTGAAAAGTTCGGCATCAAGGCCAAGGCATCAAGGCCTGCAGTCTTATTTGATTTAAGTTTGCATATAGCAAGCTTAACTTCTTCTAGGTCGGGAGGACGGCATTCTTGATCATCGTCTAGGCTGAATGGGGCAGTCTGCCTGACAGCGGAATTTGTGTCCTCATCGCCGTTAAGCAGTCTGCAGAAATGATCTTTCCAGATCCTCAGTAGCGACTGTGACTCTATAACTATGTTTCCCTGCTGGTCTTTACAGGCTTGAGTTCGGGGTTTGCCACCCTGGCAGGATCTTTTTACCTTTTGGTAAAACTTCCGAGTCTCGTTCCTGTCATGGCACCTCTCTATTTCCTCAAACGAGCGCTTCTCATGCTGCTTCTTTTTCTTTTTGAGAAATCGGTGTTCTTCCCTTCTTCTCTCCTTGTAAATCTCGTTATACCGATCGTAAGCAGCCTGTACCTTGCTTTTGGTACAATATATTTGTACACACCGTGCACCACAGAAACCAATCCGATTGAAATCAAAAGACACTTTTAGTCTACTAAACTATTAGTTATTTCAATACTTTATTAAAGATATTACAACTAGCTACTATGTTTAAGAATTAAGATGTCTTGCAAAATGGATGTTGTTTGTTCAGAATGCAAAATTGACTGTTTTTATTAAGATGTCAATGAGTTCTTTTATATAATGCAAAATTGACTGTTTTTATTAAGATGTCAATGAGTTCTTTTATATAATGCAAAATTGACTGTTTTTTCTTAAGTATTTATACAATGAGGTTTTTATTTCGTTTGTACAGTGAGTTTTTTTTTGTTGGCTGAAGGCCTTTTATTGCTTTTGATTTTTTATTCAAAGAAAAATTAAAACTACAACAATCTGAAACAATTTTGTATTTGTATTACTGCAAATTGAAAGTTACTTGTTTTGTTTTCGTCTGCGAATCATTGTCTTTTGTGTAAAAGGCTGGTTTGAGTCGGTCAATAGATATTATTTGCTCTTTATTATCTATGAGCACTGAAAAATTTTTCTCAAAACGATTAATAACTTCGAAAGGACCTTTATACGGTGGGTTCAGACTACCGCGATTCACCTCCTCTCGAATGAAAACATATTTGCAAGTTTTCAAATCCTTTGGAACGAAAATATACTTTTGCTCGCGATTTCTATTGGGACATGGTCGAGTTTGCGATATGGCTTGAGTTATTTCTTTAGCTGTTTCGGAATTTAAAATCGGATTTAATGGCTTGGGTTCAATTAATTCTGCCGGTAAACGCAAATTTTGACCGTACAAAAGTTGAGCGGGAGTTACATTAATATCATCGATGATGCTAGAGCGAATACCGAGAAGAGTCCAAGGTAAGTTGGAATACCAATTTTGTTTGTCTTCATGAGCGCGGAGAGAATCTTTAAGTTGCCGATGAAACCGTTCTACTGATCCATTTGCTTGAGGGTGGTATGTTGTCGTTCTGATTCGTTTTGTTCCGAGGGTTTCTGAGATCTGTTTGAAAAGACTTGATTCAAATTGAGTTCCTTGATCAGTCGTAATCGTTTGTGGCACTCCGTATCTTGAAACCCAGTTTTGAACAAAAGCAGAAACAACAGTTGAAGCGTTCATATTTTTCAGCGGAATGGCTTCTGGCCAAGAAGAAAAACGATCTTTGATGGTAAGTAAGTAAGTGAAACCTTGAGATGGTGGTAATGGTCCAACTAGATCCATATGAATATGTGAAAATCGACCCTCTGGAACTGGAAAAGTTCCATGTTTTGACGTAGTGTGTCTTGAAATTTTTGATTTTTGACAAGCTAAACAGCTTTTTGTCCATCGGTTAACATCGCTGTTCATTTTTGGCCAGAAATATTTTTCCGTAATTATTTTACGCATAGCCTTTGAACCAGAATGTGAAAGTCTGTGATGGTTGTCAAAAATTGTGCGACGAAAAACGTGTGGAATAAATGGACGGTTCTTTGCCGTGGAAGTTTCGCACCATATTTCGACTTCGTTGATTGGAATGTATATTTTTTGTAATTTGAAAGACGTTTTCGTAAGTTTTAACAGTGACTGAAGCTCTTCATCGTTTTCTTGCTCTTTTAAGAGATTAGGTATGCTGACATTATTGAAATCGATTAATTCGATATATGATCGCGAAAGCGTATCGGCGACGATGTTCTGAATACCTTTGATATAACGAATATCAGTTGTAAACTCAGCAATAAACTCTAGGTGGCGCGTTTGACGAGGTGATTTTTCAGTTTTCGAGCAGATTGCGTTTGTGAGTGGTTTATGGTCGGTAAAGACTGTAAATTCTCTTCCTTCCACGTAGTACCGAAAATGCTTGACGTTCCTGAAAATTGCGAGAAGTTCGCGATCGAACGTGGAGTATTTTTTTTCGGCCGGACTCAAACGTGTTGAGAAGAAACCTAAAGGTTCCCAAAAGTTATTGTGGAATTGTTGCAGCACTCCTCCGATAGCATCGTTAGAGGCATCTACCGTTATACTAATGGGTGCTAGGGGCTTTGGATGAAAAAGCATTGTTCTTTGCGACAAGTCTCTTTTGAGAACTTGGAAAGCCTGTTCACAATCGTCTGTCCACTGTAAGTTTGGTTTTTTTGTCTCTTTTTTTTCGTTTTTTATGTTTTTTAATTGTTCGTAAAGAACTTTTGCCTTGCTTGCCATGCTTGGCATAAAGCGATTGTAAAAGTTTATCATACCGAGAAAACGTTGAAGTTTTTTGATTGAGTTGGGGCTAGGAAACTCGTTGATGGCTTTTACACGATCCTCAGAAGGAGTGATTCCTTTGCTAGAAACGCAATAGCCTAAAAAATTGAGTTCGGCTACGCCTAGCTCGCA
This sequence comes from Melanostoma mellinum, assembly GCA_914767635.1. Taxonomy (NCBI): domain Eukaryota; kingdom Metazoa; phylum Arthropoda; class Insecta; order Diptera; family Syrphidae; genus Melanostoma; species Melanostoma mellinum. The sequence continues at coordinate 194,611,366 of OU612058.1, read as the reverse complement.
TTTTGCTAGATTGACGTTGAGCCCATGTTCCTGTAGCTTTTTGAAAACTTCTCTTAAGTGTATTTTGTGTTCTTCGACAGACTTACTCGCAACTAAAACGTCGTCGAGGTAGACGAAAACAAAAGGAAGGTTACCTAAAATATCGTTCATAAAACGCTGGAATGTTTGCGCACCGTTACGCACGCCGAAAGGCATTCTTAAAAATTCGAAGAGTCCAAAAGGTGTTATTACGGCTGTTTTATGGACGTCTTCCTCCGCTACCGGTATTTGGTGGTAAGCTCGTACTAGATCTATCTTCGAGAAAATCGAGCAACCGTTGAGGTTAGCTGAGCAGTCTTGAGCGTTTGCGATTGGATGTTTGTCGGGTACCGTTGCTTGATTTAGCCATCGGTAGTCACCGCATGGTCGAAAATCCAAAGAATTCTTCTTTGGTACCATGTGAAGTGGTGAAGCGATATGTGATTTGGAAACGCGACAAATACCCAAATCGATCATTTGTTGAAACTGACTTTTTGCTATTGCTAACCTCTCCGGATTGAGTCGTCGGGCGTTATGCGCTGGGAGTTGACCTTTCGTCACTATTCTATGAACCACATTATGTTTGACGGGTAAGGTGAAATCTGGTGGAGCCTTCAGTTCCGGAAACTCGTCGAGAATAGCACCGAATTCGTTTGAAATTGAAAAAAATTTTGGTAAGCCTGCGTTTGTAGATTTGATTAGACAGCTGATCTGAAGACTAGTAGTTTTGTCTACGATGCGTTTGTTTCGAAGATCGACTATGAGATTGAATTTATGCAGAAAATCGGCTCCTATGATAGGATGGTCGATATCCGCTATTACAAATGTAAAATCGAAAACGCGTCTCAAATTTAAGTCGACTGTTAACCGTTTGCAACCATATGTATGTATTTTTCCACCGTTTGCAGTAAGGAGAATGAAATCGTTGGGTTGGTTAACGTGCTGGCAGAATTTGCGAGGGATAATCGAAATTTCTGCTCCAGTGTCGACCAGGAATTGCAGTTTAGAATTTTTATCAGAAACGAAAAGACGGCGTGAAATGTTTGCCTCCCTCAGTGCCGCATCTGAGATCTGGCGAACTAGTTTTTTGGGTTGCTGTCTTTGAAGTTGCAAAACTGTTTCGAACAATTCCTCGCATTTTCTCCAAATTTCCTGTGAAACCAACAAATCGTTCTCTCATTCTCCTTTCTACTTGATGAACGGTGCCTATTGTTTGAACTGTTTCGCGAAAAATTTCTAGGCGCTCTGTTACTTGCGTGTGTGGGTCGCATTTCTAAACGTTCGATGCGATGCACAAGTTTTTCTAACAGTTCCCTGTTTGGAGTAGAAGTTTCGGTTTTATTAACTTGAGAGATTTGAGAGCTGGAAACTGTTGAGGTGTCGTGAAGCCTGTCAGCCAGATCGAAAAGCTCATTTTGCGACTGAGATCCTTCAACCGCCATGAGGCAAACGCGAATGTTAGAAGGTAGTTTATTTAGCCAAAGCTTTTTAACTAGAGGTGGATTAACTAAGTTATTCCCCGCGGCTAATGTTTCCATACTCCTGAACAGTTCCGAAGGTTTCAAATCACCGAGTGCGACTTTGTTTAATAGAGCATCTAACCGTTTCTCTTCGCTATCCCTATTTCTAGCTAATAAAACTTTCTTAAGATTTTCGTACTTTTCTTGCGCGGGAGGGGAAACTAAAACGTCGGCTACCGATTCCATTGTTTGATTATTCAGTGACGCCACTAAATAATCGTATTTCGTATTGCTTGCACTAATATTTTTTAATCGGAACTGCGTTTCGATTTGAAGAAACCATAAATCGGGACGATTATTCCAAAATGGTGGAATTTTTATCGATATTAGTGAAGCTTGTTGAATGGAAACGGTAGCGGCTTGTGTTAAAACCTCGTTGCTTCCCCCTGCGCCCCCGGTAGTCTTATCGTCGAGCGACATTTTAACTTTGTCCAAAACCAATTGAAAAATCGATTAAAAATTCTTTAAACAAATCCACTTAAAAAAAAAAAAATTTTTACTCCAAAACGTTAAATTATTTTCGCGGTAAATTCGAGAGGAGGCGAAACGGGATTCCGAAACAACCGTATTACCTGTAAAATATGACGCTTTGTTACCTCTACACACGAATATATATATACATATATACCGTAACCATAACCAGCGTTTTACAAAACCACGTTTCAAAAAAAAATTATGCAATTTATATATATAATATATAGGAATATGTTATTTTATTTATTTATTATTATTTTATAATAAATAATAGGAATATGTTATTTAATATAGCCAATAATGAAACATAAAGTTTTACATATCTTTATAATTTTTAAATTATTTTTTTTTTTTTTTTTTTACTCACTGTTGTTTTTTTTTTTTTTTTTTTATAAGAAAAATTCGGACTTGATTACTGTTGCCTGTTTTTGATTGATGCTGCTCTTGAAGTTGGGTGGCTGGGTTGACGAAAATGGCGATGATGAAAATGCTGACGCTGACGATGGTGGAGATGATAACGATGGCGAAGATAGAAATGGCGACGGTGATGCTGACTGTGGCAATGACAAAGAACCTCGATGTAGATGAAGACGATGGCGATGGTTTCTTTAATTTGCTGTACGGTGGTGTGGTCGTGTGGTGGCTGATGTATATTTTAGGTTGTGGCTGACGACGTGGTAGTGGTTGTGGTGGTGGCGTTTCGACACGATATACAATTTATATATATGTATAATATATATACTATCGCTGGCCTTGTGCGATGATTTTTTTTATAATTTGTGCGCACTCAAGGTGTAGTGACTACTTTAAAATGTTAAGTAACACGGCTTATGGCTTGGAAAACCTTGCCTGTACCACTACCAAATTTTCCTTTTCCACGTGCCTTGTGGTCGGGGTCACCAATTTGTACCTTGCTTTTGGTACAATATATTTGTACACACCGTGCACCACAGAAACCAATCCGATTGAAATCAAAAGACACTTTTAGTCTACTAAACTATTAGTTATTTCAATACTTTATTAAAGATATTACAACTAGCTACTATGTTTAAGAATTAAGATGTCTTGCAAAATGGATGTTGTTTGTTCAGAGCGTATCAAGAGAATGACATCATTTTACTCATACCCGGTCCTTGCCGATTCGACAAATTGAATCGGTTCATTTGTTAATTTTTATTCTGGCCACTTGGGGCGCTGGGTAGGAGCAGGGATGTAGCGAGTAGGTTTAAGTGCTGTATAAACTTTTTTACTTCGCTACACAGCCCTCGTTCGTGTTTGCAAAAGCATTTGTCGTGCTCTTTGCTTGGCTGCATTTGCCTGCCTACATTCTTCATCGAACCATGGGTTTCGTTTTGGTGGCCGAGTGAAACCCAGAACCTCAGAGGCAGCGGTTCTGATGGCTTCTTGGTATTGCTGCCACTGGTCTTCAATGTTTAATGCTGGCGGCATGGGATTCAAGGATAATTGAAGGGACACTCGATTGGAAAAGGCATTGGCAATCTCTTGCGATTGCAGCTTTCCGACGTCATATCTCTTCACAGCGTTAGTTCGTGCTGGTCGTGAACAAGATATCCTCATTCGTACCTTGGCTACAACAAGGTAGTGGTCCGAGTCAAAGTTGGCCCCTCGGAAAGTTCGGACATCTAACACACTGGAAGAGTGCGTTGCGTCGATCGCAACATGGTCAATTTGGTTGACGGTTAATTGATCTGGGGATCGCCATGTGCCTTTATGAATTTTGAGATGCGGGAAGCGTGTACTACTTACAACAAGATTTAGCCCCGCAGCAAAATCGATTAACTTCAGTCCGTTTTCGGAGGTTTTGTCGTGGAGGCTATGCTTATCGATTGAATTTCCAAAGATGTCCTCCTTCCCTACTTTTGCGTTTAAATTGCCAAGAACTCTTTTCGCGTCGTGTCTATTCGTGCACTGCTCATATGTTTCTGAGGTGCTCGTAGAAACAGTCTTTGGAATTGTCGTCTTTCTCTTCTGTAGAGCCGTTGGCGCATATTAGGCTTATACTGGCAAATTTAGCCGTGATACGGATGGTAATTATACGCTCATTAAGTGGATTTTGACTGATAAGCTTATCCCTGAGCCTACCTCTAACGACAAATGCGCACCCAAATAATGGCTGTTTCTGTTGTCTCTAGCAGTTGCCATAGAAGATGTCGCAGTTTCTTTTTTATGCCCGGCCCATTCCATCACACTTCTTGGATGGCGATTATGTCTGCATTGTAGCATTTTAGGGCGTCCGCTTTTTCCTTTCGGATATAAATGGCCCGAATATCCAGTGTCAGTACCCTGATGCAGTGGTATGAGAGCTGTTGTTGGCTCACCAGGAGATCATCCGCCAACATCTCTACTTCAATACTGAAAGACCCTGAAAGACCTATTTAAACTAAATATGTCAGAGTAGCTATGGGTTTCTGTTTTTTTTACTGCTGAAGTTCGCCGTTGATTTTATAAGTAAAATTCAACTGCTATGACGTTTCCAATAAGCCCTGGCAGACACGTGGGAGTCAGTCATTACTCGCAGAGCAGTATGGTGTCGATCTATTTCTACCGCCGCTTTTTGTCAACACTTGGACTTAATAGCTTAGCAGGTTCTCCAAGATGGAGGATCCCAGTTCGCAGTTGCTATACCGTTTGGAGGTATAGTAAGCACAATTGACGTGTACCATGAGTTGGTACATCTGGGTGTCGCCAAATTGACACCATAATCAGAGCCAACCATCAGATCGCTATTGAGAAACAATAAATGCCCCCCTTTAGAAAAAATTTCTGTTTATTTGTTCTTCTTGTTTAACGGACCTCGAATATCGTGATCTCGAAAGATGGAAGCTCTCCCATTTACCTGTTTCACACAGTAATTCCAATGTGACTAGGCTTTGCTGTTCTTCTGCCAAACAATGTATCTTCTTCTTCATGTTAACATCTCATAACGGCGCGGCGATGCAGTAATCCCTGCAGCTTGGACCGGTGGAAGTAAAAAATCAGAACTGTCTCGAAAAACATTAAAAACTCATAATCCTTCTCTTCACATATGTTTGCCCGGCTCATAATCTTCAATTACATTTTTGAGTTAGATAATTTATACTCATGGCTTTAAAGGCTTTCAAAAAGATGCTGCAATTACGTTAATTCCTTTGTTGGCTATCATCTGAAACACATTAAATTCGACTGTAACCAATTCCATTGAAAATTAATACTAAATCGGTTGCCCGTGACGGAATGTGTATATCCATCCATCGTCCCCAACCGACTCAAACTCCTACTTGGAGAGTTGGCTTTCTTATCCTCACAGATAGAGGTATACATCCATAATAATTAGGACACACAAAAGTTTCCTGTAGATTTTTTTCCAAATAAAAAGTTTGTCATGGGATCTATCATTGGCAAACTTAACAACCACTCAGCTAATTAATATAATTGTTTGTGTAATCTTATCATAACTTAACTCTTAGGGACAAGCATTTTTTTTTACTTTGTCTTTTCACCTGAAAGCTGATCTAATTGTCAGACTTGTGGTATTTAGATGATAATTTGTGGCAAAGAAGTTGGTTTCATTACATCAATCGGGAGTTGGATTGTAAGAGTTGACGATTATTTTCAGCTTTCGGACAGAATACGCTTCATTCCACTTGGAAGGGTGATAAATTAGAACTTCTTAAAGAAAATGAGGGGGTTGAATTTGAGGATACTGTTTTTGGTTTGTTTATCTACAACATCAACATCAACATTCAAGAATACTTCTTCCAAGAATTGGACAGTGGACAGTCCCTTTTCTGTACTTAAAAGTTTGATTAACAACTTTTCAGCTTTTCTTATTGACTTTATTTTTTTTTTAATCAATACCTTTTCTGCTTAGGACAAGAAAGGAGATAATTTTCCAACTAATTGTCCAAAAGTGTTGGCCCCTTTTTCCAAGAATTTTTTTCCTTTGAAAAGCCGCTTTCAATAAATCCAAGAAGACTCAATAAATTACAATAAATATTTAAATTTCTTAACAGCCGTATTAATGAAAATTCGTAAAACTAGAAATGGAACTAGTTTCAAGAATTTTTATTTAAGAGTCGATAAAGGATCTTAGCTGACTTGCAATCGTAGGAACTTTATGGTTGTTGGCCTTGCTATTGAAGTGTTGCAGATCGATAGGCTGTTTTACGGTAGATTTGACGGTTTTCTTTTCCTAGAGAAGGACAAGACTTGCGTTTTGGTTGGGCTCATTTTAATTTTCGTTCGATAAAAATATTTCTCGATGTGGTTTAAATATTTTGTTGTTTACAAAGAATCGATAAATAATCGGTAGATGCACGGTATATGGCTGTGTAGTTTGCAAAGCAGGCGATTTCGCAGCTTTAGTACTTACTGGAAAGTCGGCAGTATATGCGTTATATAATGGAGATAAGGTTGAACCCTGAGGGACTCCCACATTTACAGGAAATAGGAGAGGAGAAAAACAGTCTCTCTGGAAAAAAAAACTTTGGATTTCTTTTAAACTATATACTATATGTATAATTATACTAGCTCACCCGCCCAGCGGCGTAGCTCAGGCCTTATTTTTATCACTTGAAAAATAAGTAAATCAGGCTCCAAGCTTTCATTCTATTGGCAGAGTGGGAATGAAATATAGTCTATGCTACTCAGGGGCAATTAAGCACTCTAACGATGACAGAGTTTTTGGAATAGGTCCAGGCCACCCGGCGTTGCTTGGATCTGTAGTTTTAATCCACATGGATAAAATATACGCTAATAGGGCCCCTAAACTACTCAAACACGTTTGTACAAACGTGTGTTTGTACAAACAGTTTCGCCACACACTACACAAACATGTTTGAGGGATATTAGTTGCTTGAAGTTTTTCATATCAGTCAGACCTATGAGCAATGAGCGATTTCGAATGTGCTGCTTTAATTATTGCAATAAACTTTGCTTTTAATACACACCAACACCGGTAAACTTTTATATAATTCGATAAAATCCGCCCAAAAAATTTGTTCTTATTTATTCATCTTTACTTCTTGAAAATTGACAACTATTTGAGCAAAATTCAACACACACGACTCAAACATGTTTGTGCAAACACGGAAAATCCATTTTTTTTTTAAATTTCTTCAAACCTTTTGCGCAAACACTCAACATCGCTACACACTACTCAAACAGTTTGCACAAAGATTTTTACAAAAACAAAATATATATATGTTTGCACAAACGGTTTGTGTAGTGTTGGGGCCCAATAAGTTACTGAAGGACTATGTGGCATCCCAGTGCCGAAAGAATTTTTGAAATCTGTCCAGCAGTTTCTAAGTTTCCATTTCCAACTCCTCTCCTAAGGGAATCTTCAAGTGCATATATGTGAATGAAGTATAAGTTTATGTCACTGAGGGATAAGTTCTATGAATTTGAATTGATACAGACGAAATTAATTCAGCAACAATCAGCAGCTAAAATTTTTCTTATTGAACTCTTAAATATAAAATATATTGAAAGTAGAAACATTTTATCATCAGAATAAAACTTAAAAAAAAGTACGTATACGCCAGAGTCTAAAGTATACGCTTAAGAAAATATATCAAAAATGTCTTTTGTATAAATTAATTTCAAAACAAACAAAACGATTTCGTATCTTATAAAAAAAGCATTTTGTATGAAGATTGGAATATTTTTAATATTGTCGGCACATCACATTACCTGAAATGTCACTATCACAAAGAATCCCAAATGTACAGAAAGTTCTAGCGCACGTAGCGTTAATCTTCACTCACAAAGATTGGTTGTCAAATCTTAAATATTATGGTTGCTTTCAGAAATCTAGTTTGATAAATTGACTATTTGACGTTCCCATTTCCGTTCCTGTGGGAATTTGAGGATGAAATATGGGCAATAAATTGAATTCTTACCAGTCAACAAAAATAAAATAATTGAATAATCTTATTATTTGTTATTTATTGTCTTAATTTTTTGTTGCCAAAAACGATTAAGAAAAAAAAAATTGTTTGAGTTTAATTTTTTATTCATTACAGTTAAGAATAAAGAAATTGTAACTTTTACAATTTTTAAATTTTTTTTCCTATTTTCTTACCTTTTAAACCTACCCTAGGCATCCACGAACATTTCAAGACCAAGAAAAGATTGATCCGTTCAGCCGTTCTCGAGTTTAAGCCAGACTAACGAACAGCAATTCATTTTATTCATGAAGAAATGCATATATATTTGTGAATAACTTGTGAAGCAGGCCGTTATGCCAATTCTTTTTGTGTGTCGAAAAAAAAACATAGCTATAAATTTTTTGCTACCGAGTGATTCTTTTACTTTCTTTGTTATCCTTTTCAATTTGTGAGCAAATGAATAGTTAATTCAAAAATTCAAACCGTTCTGATGGGATTAAATTTCGACTTTCATCAATTTCGTCCATTAGATTAAAGATAATTTTTTCGGAGAGCTTACTCGAATAATTAAGCATGCTTATTGGTACCTAACTTGTGGTTTCCATAGCTGCTTAAAACGGTTTGTGTTCGGGAATAGGAAACTTCCGAGCGCAACAGGGGATGAGTGAGCTGAAAGTAAAGTGGTTTCCAACAGAAAAGTCTAGAGGGCACAATGCCGAACAAAAGGTTATCTGTTTGAATATTGTTCATTGGCCTATCTCTACTTTGTCCAAGATCGCGAATAAGTTGCTGCGTATAGGAAATATGTTATATGACCACCAAAAAAAAAAAAAAAAAAAGAAGCACTCCGGGAGTGCCGACGGAAGTGAAAACAGAATTGAATTTTCAGTAAATATTTTGATGTAGGTACAGGAAAATCTTTTAAAATATACTTATGTAGATGTACATATAGAGGAACATCAATGAAACTTATGAGTTTTCATTCACAATTCCATCTCTACATCATCGTATTCTAATACTGAAATAAAAGGTCTATGGTAACTTAAATAGGAAACGAACAATTTTGTCTCAAATCTATTTAAATATATCGCAAAGACTGCATCAATCGTCGCTTTATATTTCGTTGTACCAAGGCTGCGGTCATTCGTCATTGTAAATTAGTGTTCTTCTTTTAAAAATTGAAAAAGTGGCAAATTTGTAGCATCGCCGAAATTGATGTTAAAAACACCACTCAAAATCATTGGGAAATCATCAAATCTCTCCCCAATTTTATCGTGAAGGTATGCAGAAGCGTCTTCAGACTAAATAAATAAATTTTTATATAAAAGCTGTCGTATTGCACTTGAAGACGTAGTCGGTGAATTATAAACCCCTACTGTTATAACTTGCTGTCCATTTCCAGAAAGGCAACGATAAACACACAAATCGCCGATATCAAAAACATTACTACTAAACATACTAGTGTACCTCGTATGCAAATCCATATCATTTGAGCAAAATATGGCAGTTGTATCAGACAACCTTTTATAGATAGCTACTCCTGCTGCTGGACGATCGTGCCTTCTGATCATTTCAACTCCATCGATAAATCATCGCGACGAGTTGTTGATCTCTTTTAATTTGTTGTAAAGTTCGAATCATCGACCAGTGCGTCTCCTACTCGGCCATGATTCCAGCTTCACTCATCCACTTAATTGAAATGGTAGTAAACTATTTGGTGCTTTTTATTTTTTCTGCGTTGCATAAATTTTTCTCTGTCCTTTAATTCAATTCCTTTCTTTCTTCTCTGTATTTCTCCGAGTCGGGAAGTATACTAGGTAATGTTGCTATTCCATTCTTTTAAGTCATTTAGCAGCTCAAAATTAATGTGTTTCTTGGCTCAATGGTAGAGTCGATGGCTATTAGACTAAGGGACTCAGGTTCGAATCTCAGCCGTGGCCACAATTTTTGTTTAAATAAATAAAAATATGGAAGTCATTGCTGGGAATCGAACCTGAGACGCTGGGGGCTGGGCTATGACGAATTTACATACGAAATGAAAATGAGCCAAAAAATGGTGTCGGTCGCGAATTCATTGCTTTACCCCAATCGCAAAAGTGCCAAACGCGCCTAAAGAAGTTTTCACTTCAAAAAACAATGAAAGTATTTATCACGTCGCGTTGGGAATGAAACTGACCACGTCGCGCTAGAGTTGAATTTGAACTGTACTGCCAAGCCAAATGGAACCACGCTCGTTCATCCAGAAGTTTAACCAAGAATAATGCGCGGCGTCACCGTACCTGCCACACGTGATGGGAGTCCAATAACTGATACCAGCTCCAAGCTTTGCCGATCCAACGGAACACAAATAAATATGTTCCGACTCCAACAATTATAGTACCGATCCGAAGAGGCGTCACTGTTGTTTTATCGTTGTTTGTAACTATTTTCCATGCCCTTGGATGCGACAGTATTTATAAAGCATAAACACTGCTTTTCAGAAACTATATATTTTGTTTTTACACAATGTATTTTCATATTACTTCATTTCAATGCTTAAACTTAAAATCATCATTAACAATGTAATTTACTTTCAAACATGATCAATTTGCTTGTTACCGCATGATAATTTAAGTTTAGTAATTACCGAATTACTAAACTAATACTAATCACCCTTTGTTTTTTTTTCTGCTGTACAAGTGAATCTTTTAATCCTCACTGAAAATTTCTTATGCATAAGATTTGTATTACCGAAAGAAGATAAAAACGCATCGAGTATAATTAGGTCTGTTACTTTACTTTGTGCACAAAAATTCACAATCTGTCATATTTTACGGAGTGGGGTAAAATTTTCTCAAAAACTCTCTGAAAGGGCGTAATTGTCTTAAGAGTAAAGAAACGCCTTACACAAAACATTCACAGTTCGTCTGTTTGACAGTTGTTGTATTTGTTTTGGCTGTGCAGGAATTTGCAGGGTGGGGAAATTTTTTACAAATATGCGAGTCTTGATACCGACGCGACGCTTGATAGAATCCGTATACTGTGTATTTGTATATAGTTTATTTGAATAACCTTCCAAGCTTCAAATCGGATGCAGTTAATATTGTGGAATCATTGCGCGCATTGGAAAATCTTTTCTTTCGACAACATTAAAAATTCTCATATTCGCATAAAAGACTGTTTTTAATGTTTGCGAAAAAGATCTTTATTTTGCATATGGAAGTACCCGTGATCCTAAAACAAAAACAAAAAAAAACAAAAAAAAAAAATAGGAATGGCTCAACAGAGCGAGGAGTCTCAGGGTAAAGCGCATTTCTCACAACCATGCCTTATGAGGAAATGGAGGGGACTTACAACTTTCTGCCAGTTCCGAACGGCTAATCGAAAATGCACTTTTTATATCATTGAACTCATCAACGAAGGATTTGCGAACTCCTCGCGAAAGGCAATACTCGTGGAAAAACATTTTTGCCACTTTCGGGATTCGAACCATGATATTTTACGCGCCATCGTTGAAATTCCTACGCAAATTTCGAGATTTGTTTAGTTCCTGTTGACTTTCTGAACTTGATGAACAATACAAAATGGCTTCCAAACTTGTTTTGAAGTCATCAAAAACTAAATATTTCCAGTTTCATGAATTTCTAGTTTTTTCGAAAACTAGTTCGGCACGAGTACGATAACTATGGTGACAAAAAATAATAACGGTTTTTGGTGGAGGGGTTCAATACAAGCATTTTTTACTATGGGAGGGGGGGGTCTATCTCCCCCGTTTAGGCGGTAGGGGCAATTTTATAAAAATTGACTTAAAATCTAAAAAAAAATATTGTAGAACAACGGGAAAACTTACAGATACAATTTATACTTTTTATGAAAGCCAGAAACCTTTTTTTTGTTTTTGAAATAACTGACTTCAAAGTCAAAATTTACGAAAAAAATTTTAAAAAATCACTTTGAGTACTATGTTTCTCGTGATTACAAATGCCAATAAAAAAAAATTAGATGTAGTTAGTTGCTTCAATAAATTTTTTATCAAACGATATAAATTACTTTTTTATATGTCTTATAGTTTTTGAGATAATTGAAAAATAGTAAAACTATTGAAGTATGCATTATTTTCAAAAAATTATGGAAATACGTACGAATTTACAATAATGTAAGGAAATAGACTAGTGAAAGTATAAAAATTCATAAGACAGGTACTTGTGTGCAATTAATTTCCGTATGCAACAGCTTTCCGCATGGACGGCTTCGCGGGGACTCATTATTTTAACCCTTTTTTCCGCAGGGTTAAGCTGCTCATGCTTAACCCATTTCCGGCGGCTACCAGTTCCAGGTGTGCTAGGAACTTGAAATTTCACACTTTGTCTATTTTTGGGCTAGTTACAGAAAATCTAAAAAAAAATTTTTGGAAAAGCTTTTAGTTTCCCGGAAAATTGACGTTGCGTTTTCGCAATACCCGCCAAATGTAGTAGCAAAATCATTAAAGAAAAAAAATTTAAATACGGAGTTTAAATCAGTTTTATTGACAAAATATTCATCAAATATTTGTTTTTGTGTGGTATCCATCAAAGCATTTTGGATGAAGTGCTACGTTACACTTTGTGCAGAAAAAAAATGGTTTGACTAGAACATTTCCGACAGCGAAGACGTTTTTTTTGTTTCGATGATAGTGTGTTTCATGTCATCGAAACGAACCGCTTCATTAGGGTTTCCATCTCATTGAATAGGCTGACTGCTGCTTGTCTCTGATCTCAACAAGGAATCGACAACAAATGCTCTGATTGAAGTAGTCTTTTGAGGATGAATGTGGATATCTTGTCCGGTCCTGTTGACTTTTTTGGGCGGCTTCTGAGTAGGAACTGTTGAATTTCTTCAGGAGTGCTCAAGGTTGTCTGCTGGATCGTTGGACGGATTTTCATCGCTGAATTGGATGGTCTGTTGGGGGGCTTGTGCGAGTTGAATTGAGGAGTTGACTTCTTCCAAAAATGCAGGGTCCAGGGGTGGATTTGGTTTGAAGTATTCATCAAAGAAGTCCGCAAATCTTTTGGCTCTATTTGCGTTAATTGAAGCTTCGCCATGGGCTGGAGCCTGTTTTGGAGAAGAATGTCGTTGTGATAGTTCACTGCGTTCTTGAACATGATGTTTACGCATCTGAGCTCGCTGGAGACCGCCTGGTAGTTGCTGTTGATGGTGTTTAGTTCCCGTTGCTGAATACGTTGTAGCAGCTTCCTCAAGTGTTGCCTGTGGTGGTAGAGCTTCTGTATGTAGTCGTATTTGTCCCGGGAAGTTCTTGGCTGCCTATTCTTCTCAAGCGAAGATTCAATTACGGTTTCCAGATTGTCAATTGCTGTATCAATTTCCTCATTCCGGAGGTTTGTGTTGGTTGACGGTAGTGTGTGTTAGCTGGCTAGCAGTGTCTAGCATTTTGTAGTTGACGAAGCCCACCTCTAGTTGGTTCACAGAGATTATCTGGTGCCGGAGGTTGATTGAAAGAAGGACGGCCTCGTGATCCCAATCGCTAGTTATTGTCGTGCAGACGAAGTTTCGGAGCTCCGGAAGGAAAAATATAGGATTGGATGTTGCGAGGAAAAAGTCGAGCGTCTATGGTGTCCTTGGGAAGGTGGGTTTGGGTTGGGACACTACTACCAGAGAGTGATGTTCTATATTTTCGTCCAGCTAATTGACAATTGCATTCCCGTCACTGTTGTCTTGTGTATCCATCCATCTTCGGTGTCTAGCGTTAAAGTTTCCTCCAATAAGTTCATAGGTGCTTCTGCATAATATCCTGTTCAAGGTATGGAGATCGTCTCTGATGTCTGATGCTGTTGCCGTGCATGTGTTGTAGATGCTGATGACTGTAAAAAATAAATCAATTGCCAAATATTTCTATTCGTTTGTGGTTTTACAATACACCAGGAAAAATAAATATAAATTTTCTGTTGAAAAAATAAATTACCTGGGCTATTAGGTTTTTTATAACTATTGTGTACAGTCCAATTATTTCTAAGAATTTCTAACCCTTTACCGTGGTTTTTCCAAAATCGCTATGGAATGAATCTTCGGTTCTTTTTTAATAAAAAATTTTTTTTATAAAGTGCACATTATTTCGAAGAAACCAAATTTTATATGCAGTGAAAACCCAACGGAAATTTTTTTTTCTTTTGGTAAATGCTACTACTTTTGGCGGGTGTTGCGAAAACGCAACGTAGGATTTCTACCTCACCTATCAATCAGGTAACCCGTATGATTTGCATCAAATGTACATTGAAATATAATTTGAATCTTTCCCTAACAGTTTGTGAAAAAAAATTTAAAATAATAAGATTTTGGTACACTTTTTTAGTTCCTCAACAAAGGCTACCTCAAAATTTCCGAAATTACAGTTTTTGACGGTGTTCAAAAGACTACAAAATTAAGTTTTTGAAAAAAATCCAAAAACAGGTCGATTAGATATTTTAATAAGCTTTCAAAATCATTTGTTAGTTCATTAAAATAAAGGATCCTTTAAGCTGGAGAAGCTCTCAAACATGACGTTGCGTTTTCGCAACGCTAGCCGGAAATGGGTTAATATGAAAGTAGCAATTAATTTCCGTATGCAACAGCTTTCCGCATGGCCCGCTTCGCGGGGACTCATTATTTTAACTCTTTTTTCCGCAGGGTTAAGCTGCTCATGCTAAATATGAAAGTAGCAATTAATTTCCGTATGCAACAGCTTTCCGCATGGCCCGCTTCGCGGGGAATCATTATTTTAACCCTTTTTTCCGCAGGGTTAAGCTGCTCATGCTAAATATGAAAGTAGCAATTAATTTCCGTATGCAACAGCTTTCCGCATGGCCCGCTTCGCGGGGGTCATTATTTTAACCCTTTTCCCGCAGGGTTAAGCTGCTCAGGCTAAATATGAAAATAGCAATTAATTTCCGTATGCAACAGATTTCCGCATGGCCCGCTTCGCGGGGGTCATTATTTTAACCCTTTTTCCGCAGGGTTAAGCTGCTCATAAGCTTTGGGGTGCAAATTTTTTATATGAAAAGTTTCTTTTAAAATTAGAAAATTTTTTGATTTTAAAAAAGAAATATAGTTTTACTATTTTTCAATTATCTCAAAAACTATAAGACATATAAAAAAGTAATTTATATCGTTTGATAAAAAATTTATTGAAGCAACTAACTACATCTAATTTTTTTTTATTGGCATTTGTAATCACGAGAAACATAGTACTCAAAGTGATTTTTTAAAATTTTTTTTCATAAATTTTGACTTTGAAGTCAGTTATTTCAAAAACTATAAATTGAAACCACTTCCTTTAAATTTATATTATAAAGTGAAAATTTCTGGCTTTCATAAAAAGTATAAATTGTATCTGTAAGTTTTCCCGTTGTTCTACAATATTTTTTTTTTCGATTTTAAGTCAATTTTTATAAAATTGCCCCTACCGCCTAAACGGGGGGAGATAGACCCCCCCTCCCATAGTAAAAAATGCTTGTATTGAACCCCTCCACCAAAAACCGTTATTATTTTTTGTCGCCATAGTTATCTTACTCTCCCCACTAGTTCCAATTGTATTGTTTGATTTGTTCAAAACTTGAAAATCGGAAACTTTCGAAAACTAGTTCGATGTAAAAACTAGTTTTGAAGTGAGTCATTAATATGGCTGTAAGTCTTTCAAACGTAATCCGCTCACAGAAGCAAAAAATTTAAGCCGAAAATTGCTTTGTGTCATTTAAGCAGTTTTGAATGACCTGGAAGCTATGTGAGCATTTGTCTCACTGTGTGAAACATAGAAAACCAATCATATAGTTCGGTGTTTGTCCCTCATTGGTTTGGTTTTGGTTTTTCCGGAAACAAAAATGAAATGTCAAAGTAAAACCAAGCAAAACAAAACAAAACGAAAACTATTTCGAATCCACTCACACAATCCAGTCAAATGTTTCTTTACGTTGAGCTCAAGAGTCAAGGGTTCTGTTTTTTTTTCTTGTTTTTATCTCAAATGATTGAAATTGGATTTAGCTCCAGCAAAAAAGAAAATTTTTCTGTCTTTGTATTTTCTTTGATTTTTGGCAAACGTTGAGTTTTTTCTTACGTTTCTGCTTCAGATGGAACTATAAAAACCCATTGGTGTACATTTCGTTGTGGTGGGTGAACCGTAAACGTCTTATATCCGCTGGAGCCGCAGGTATACCTTATTACTTATTTTATGTGGATATAATATTTCATATTACCTACGGATGGTGTTGCCTCAAATTCGGAATAATAAATTGAATTTTAAGCTTTTCACTGGAGACGTTGTTTATTAAAGTCTCATATTGGCTATTAATGTGGAAAAGCCCCTCGAGCAGGTGTTTGAAAACCGCTGAGTCTGCTTTTGGTTCATTAAGCACATCCTTCTGTGCCTTAACTAGAAGCAATAAGTTTTGCCCTCCTTAAAGGTGAAAGTTTGTATGAACAGGGTGATTCGCATGGGATTTGATAGGTCAGGTAAAAAACTTGGATTGTAGCTTATTTTTATGAAAAATTCTAGCTGACTGTACGCTTTTTATAGAAAACAACCTGCAACGCCAAATGCAGAATAAAACCCAACCCTCGATTTCTTTCTTAGGACATAGTCACGCACTCATCGGCAAAGAGACAAAATTAAAACAAAACTTAAAGTTGAGCGGCAGAGCGATGTCACTCTGTTTTCAATTTTGTTCTAGTTTAACCACTTTGCTGCTCACGACGTAGCCGTGCCCTTAAACAGCTTATGGGAATCACCCTGTACACAACAGCAAAGCGAAGGACCATGTTTGTTTCTTAGCAGAGATTCAAATTTAGCTAAACAGTGCCGTACTTAGTGAAATTGACACCATCTAGGCGTTAATCCATTGAAAGGTGGCGACGTCGAACATTTTCTGCCTGTACAATTCTATAACCTTTAGAGAATGTGACTTTATAAAGAAGAATTATGAATCCCATTAACATTGAATGAAGACCTTGAATGCTTTTGTCATAAGAACCTTCATCACCATTACCAAGACTGCCCTGAAATTCATGTGAAGATGAAATAATTTCATTTTTAGGATTAAGAAATACGAAATCTAAAAAAAGAAATAATTTTCTTAAAAGACATGTTAAAAGATCGTGTAGGATATTTAATAATTTTCGTCGTGTCTCCAATGCCCTGGGCATGAAACACAGTTAACATTTGGCATAGTCCGCCCCTGATACAATGAGCTTCTTTCAAGCAAAATGCTAATGAATGGTGTGAGGCTTGAGTGCAGAGAGCGTTTGTACATAAGCTTGTGGGCTAAGAGGGTATATTCACCCCTAAATTCGAAGCATTTATTTCACAAATAACATCATTGTTGTTCTAAAGTTGGAATGTGTTTAATGGTAATGTTGCGATGGTGGAAAGGGATAACTCCACTGCTGTGTGAGTGTTCTACACGGTGCAAATAATACACGTAACTAGTGGTTCTTAATACATACGAGAAAAAAACAGGTGAATAATCTCCAGCTATACGCCATGGCCACCACCCGTTGCGAATGCAAATGTGGTTCTGGAATTTAATGAATATCCATAAATTTCCCACAGCGAAAGTGCAGCAAAAATGAGCTTGTTGCGGTTAAAGATTTTCCATTTCAATGAAATGGCTTTTTGTATGATGCATAAACAGTTTCCCATTCCCTAGACGGCATAAATAACTTTTGCTCATTAATTTCTATCATGGAAATTTTTTAACATTTTTCTTCATTTTGCTGAAAAAGGAGAAATAACGTAGCAAAACTCTCAAGTGACAAAAAAATGTTTAGGTTCTGAGTAAAGGTTTTGAGGAAAATGAAATGCCGAAAATTTGGAAAAGCTACTAAACGAGTATTGTGAACTGTCACTTCACTCTTTTTTTTCAATATAACTCGAAAACAAAGCAAAATTTTGATGCAATTCCAAGGAGGAATTGTAAAAAAAGTTTTCTATGCAAAACGTTAAATTTCCGACGAAAAAAAAGTCAAAATCTTTCAAATTTTTAGTTTTGTTAGTTTTTTTAATGGCATTTCTTTCTGGCTGAAGATAGGTATAGGCATTGCTCAGTAAAAAAAGTAAATAAAATTTTCTTTAAAATTCTTTCTGCGATTGAAATTCACCGAAATATTACCACTTATCATTATTACAATTATCAATATTTTTAATCCTTTTTATACTGACTTTTTTTTTTACTTTTTTTTCGTTGGGAATCTTAACGTTTTCGGTAGAAATCTTTTTCTTACAATTCTTCAAAAGGTGTTTTTTGATGGGAAAATTTATTCTCTACAAAAACGTCCGGGAATTGCGTCAAAATTTTGCTTCGTTTTCGAGTTACATTAAAAAAACAAGTGAAGATGGTTTAGAGCCCATATCTCCGATTTGCACCCTCTAATTTGATAGCACTTTCGGTATTAGTGACTAGCCCATTAATTGATTGATGTTATAAAAATATGCCCTTTTTCGAGTTCCTTTATATGTCCTTTTTTACGACATAATCAATAGACTAAACTTACTACAGTTTTTTCAAATGAAGCCAAAAAATTGAGAAATTCAAACTTCAATACGAGGCAAATATTATTTTGATGTGATAAGCATTTTCGAAAAAGTAGCACCAATTTGAGCTGGCAATGAAGTGGAAAGCCCAAGAAAACAAGGGTTTTTTGTTTTTGGAAAATAGTGTTTTTTTTTTTAATTTCACAAAAATTAAGAAAGATTTTCACATTCGCTTTTCGGTTTTTAATAAAAACTAACAAGATTATTATGGCGCCTACTCTCTTTGGACGGGTAAAAAAGGATGTTTTCTATATTAACTTTACTCGGGTTTTGCAAAAAAAAAAAGGAGGGAGAAGACCGGTAAAAAAAGGAGTGATTGTGCGCGCTGATGAAATATCTGGAATGGATGATCTGAACCTTACAAAAATTTTACATTTTCTTTAGGACTATAGCTATAGCGCATATCTACGATTTTTATTTTTGTTTTCCGAGAAAGAGAAAATTGTCAGTCATTTTTCCCGAAACCTTCGAAAACACGTTTCTTCTTCGTTTTATGCAAAAAAAAGTAGTCAGACTTAAAATTTTAAAATTAAAGTAGATACACTGCTGTTTACTTAAAACCGCATTTTGCCAATTTAGCTCATTTCCAAAGTTAGTATCCCAGGTCATGTGAACGCGTGCGAACTCCAACCGCTTTTCTCTCTTATGGCGTTTAGTGGAGGCGTTTTTTTGGTTTTTTTTTTTTAATTGAAGATGGTCTGCACTTTAAATAGCTCGACGAACAGTTAATGTGCTAGCTGTTACCCCCCCTTTTACCTTTATTTTACAGGCGCAGAGAGCTGAATTTGATGCATTTTTTTTTTTAAATGTTCTCTTATCCTGAGGAGTTAAAGCTGTTTTTGTCCTTCCTTTGAAGTTTTTATCGTATGAATCACTGTTTTTAATAAAATACCTAACAACATGGTCACTTCGGCCTATTATTGTTGCAATTCTTCTCATTGAGAACTCTTCGGATTGCAACACGTCAATTTTCCCTTTTTTTTCTGCAGCTAAAACTTTTTTTTCCAACATTTTGGACAGAAATCTGTGGCACTTTTTATTGCTTAAACTTTGCAGCTGACTCTAATCCACGAAACAGATCGCGGCCAACTAACTAATTTTACAGGTGCTTCTAATCATGTGAACAAAAAAAAGTGTACTTTTTCTTGCAGCATAGACAAAAGAGAGAAAAAATGTCCGTTTACTTCCACTCTCCTTGGACTTGTGAGTGTTATTTTGTTGAAAATTTAATAAGCATTCAATTAAATGCAATTGTTTGACAATTGCTACCCACACTTACAAAAAAATTAGGGTAATGTACAAAAAAACTAGTGCGTCTAATTAAGTGAACAGCATTGTATGCTCTAAGACAGTATTTTTCAATCTTTTTGATTTCGAGACCCCTTTACTGGTTGAAATATTCTGTCGACCCGCTCTCGTCATAGAAAGCCAAAGAATAATTTATCTAAATTAAACTTTGATACATTTTTCTAAATATCACGCGGGCTTAACTGCGTCGGCGACGCGACGGTGAAGTTGCCACACCGCTTTGTCGTTGCCGCGGCAAAAAGCACCACGTGCGTGCTACCCACTTACTTGAAATTGTTCAAATGTTCATGAACAGGCAATGTGTTCACCCAGAACAAGCAGTCGAAAAATTAAAGAACAGTCAACATTTTGCTTTGCAATTTGACGAATCTAAAAATGTTTCTGACTGTGCACAGCTTGTGGTTAAAGTGCACTTTGAAGCAGATGACAGTATCACAGAAGAAATCTTATTTTGCAAAGCACTTCCTACAAAAACTACCAGCCAATGTTTGTATGATATATTTTTGGAAAGCACTTGCAACTACGATATTGACTGAAAAAAATGTATCGCAATTTGTAGACTCATTGCAAAATTAAAAGCGATATTCTGGATACACTGTTGTCTCCATCGACAGGCTCTAGCTGCTAAGGTAGTACCTTCTGATTTAAATGATGTGCTCATGGAGGTAATGAAAATTGTGAATTTATTAAAGGCAAAGCTTTGCAAGCCCGACTATTCAGAATCGTTTGTGAAGATAAATGGGCTCGCTTCATCAAAATCTCCTTTATCACACGGAGGTCAGGTGGCTATCCAAAGAAAAGGTATTAACAAAAGTTCTGGAACTGAGAGCCCAATTGTTAATGTTCTTAAAAGATGCAAAATCTGGCTCTTGAAACTAGCATTTTTGGCAGAGCATTTAAGCCACCTTAACAATTTAAATAAGAACTTCCAAGAAAAAGAAGAAAATATTTTAACTGCCAAATATAAAGTAAAAGCATTTGGTCAACATTGTGGTCAACTTATCTGCAAAACAATATGTTGGAGTATTTTCCAGGTGTTCAAAAGATTGTTGAAGATAATGCAACAGACCAATGTTTTGCACTATCGGCGTACGTTCCTTGTATGATATAGATTATAGAGCTTGCATAATTTACAATAGTTCTAACATACCTACTTTCCGGATTTGTACTCTGAAGCTGACAATGGGCGTCGATGGATTTTAAATTTTTGGAAAAATCAATATACCTGGCTAATGTCACCACAGAAACGAAAGAATGTCTTCTAGATTTGGCTGCAGATTCTTAAAATTGAATTTTATTCGCAAAGTGTCGACGTCTTTTGGATGAAAAGAAAACACGAACATCCGGAGCTGGTAAGGGAAGCTCTTAAATTATTATCGCTATTTGCCACTTCATACCTGTGTGAACTGACATTTTCTTCAATGGTAGGCATTAAAACAAAGAAGAGGTATAGGCTACAACTAGAAAATGATTTATTATTAACAATTCGATAAACTTTTGAAAAATAATAAAAAATAGCCATAGTAGCCTCGCAATGCATAATCTTCTAGCTATGTCCTTGTCGCGGTACAGCTCGTTGTTGTTTCTTCTTCTCCACTTATTATGTTTTCGCATTCGAGACCAAAGATTAATCGGAATATCTATCTTTCGAAACAACCAAGGGCTTCCTCATCCGCTTTCGATAAGGTTCATGATTCCGCGCCGTAAGGGTAAGGAATATCTTGGTTTTTTTGCAGAGGGCTTTGTATATCAGTTGCTTGCTTAAACCAAAGAAGCAATGGTGGGCAAGAGTTATTCTCATAGGAAGTCTAGTACTATTTCAAAGTGATGTATGTCTGTTGTGACGTTTTGTAAATTTCGTCGATGTTCGGTGCTGCATAAAGGGCCGGATAATCCGTATAATTCAGCAGTACCCTGCTGCAGGAATGTGGGAGCTGCCATTGACTCACCAGGAGGTCATCCGTCACCATCTCTACTTCAATACACTGTCTTAGTTTTGAAAGACTCTGAAAGACCTTTAAACCAAAAATGTCAGAGTAGCTCATTCAGGATTTTCTGCTTTCTTTACTGCTGAAGTGCACCGTTGATCCTTTCATTCGAATTCATCCGCTGAGACATTCCCAAAAGCTCTGGTAGACCACTGATGCGCTCGGACAGTCAGCCATTCTCATTATAGAGCATTATAGAATTGATCTGCATCTTCTTCGCCTTTTTGTCAATACTCGCACTTACTAGTTTAGGAGGTCCTCTCCGGCTGGAGCATCCAGTTCCCAGTGGTTAAGGAGGAGTGTTCCTATATAGTTGATTAAATTATAAATTTTTCCATTCATTGAACATATTGCGAGAGTAAATTTTCCACAGTGACAGCAGTTCTACCACTATGTTTGCTTGGTGGGCTTTACGATCTTTATGGTCTTTTTTTTTAATCTTTTGATAGAAACTCTGTAGCTCATACCTATAATTACTTTTCTATGTATATTTAATGAAACAACCTCTTCTAATGATGCCTTTTCCGTTTGAGAATTTGATGTCCTTCCCTTCCTTTCATTCACCATTTCACCATTATTTAGAACATTCTTATTTTCATTTTTGAACACATCTGTTTTTTTTTTTTTGCAAGTGGCAACCGTGGCCACAAGGTGTCCACTCGCATAATTTTCACAATTTCTTCAAATTTGAAGAAATCATACTTCCAAAGTCCCAACTCGTCACTTCTTAGCATTTTCAATTTCTTTCATTGCGTTGCTATCCCTCCAGCTTAACACTTTGTGACAATCGTTCAAAGTTTCAAGCTTAGA
Source organism: Melanostoma mellinum (assembly GCA_914767635.1). Taxonomy (NCBI): domain Eukaryota; kingdom Metazoa; phylum Arthropoda; class Insecta; order Diptera; family Syrphidae; genus Melanostoma; species Melanostoma mellinum. The sequence continues at coordinate 194,588,823 of OU612058.1, read as the reverse complement.
AAAAGTATTTTTTTTACCCGAATCGTGGTAAAAGTTATACACACTGATTAAGAACAGACAAAGTTTTACTTTTTTTATGTTCTTGTTTGGTATACGAACATTTGTAACCATATTCCCTTTCTAATCCAGAATTACACAAAATCCACTTTCATTTAACAACTTTTAAGTTCTGTGGGTTTCATTTTGAAGCGAATGTCTACCGACCAAAAACTCATTATTTTAGACAACAATTCCTTGGCTTGACACTCGAAGTCATTTTGCGGACACAAAATTTTCTCTAATTAGAGTTTTCCCTTAGTGAGAAGAGAGAGTTCATCCCCACGTGTCCACAAACCTGTTCATGCGAATTGCCAAAACTGTCTGCTCTTGAATAGCTGCCCTTCCTTCAGCACTAGCCTCTGTACCGGGTGCTGTTTTGAATACAAAATACGAAATACAAAATATAAACAAAAATTATTTTGGTTTTGTCATCAACAGAAATGGTTTCCTTTTATTGTCAATTTTGCGAGAAGCAACGTCTTGTCTTCGAAGTGAAAACCGTGGTTGACACTAAGCGAAGAGCAAACCAAGCGGATTAACATTTGGAATAAAAAAGTGTTCGTGTTTTTCTCTCTTCCTATCGAAAAAAGTTAATGTGGGAATGACTTTTCTCGTAGCGCAATAAGGTGATCGATGGATTCGGAACGGCAACAGATGCCACATTGCCACCTGACTGATTTGTAGCAGTTGTACTTAGCAGTCATTGTTGTTCTGAAAAGTTGTTTAACGATCCAAAAAACTTTTCAGGTATCGACAATAAACAAGAAGAGGATTTCATTGCCATGAAGGAGCTCAGTACCCAAGACAAGAAGAACTTCCTAAACTTCTTATGTTGACTTTTATTGTTGTCGGATATAATTTTCTAATCACAACAACAAGAAATGTTTAAATGTATTTTTTACTTCATCGCCAGCTTTTACTTGAGCTAAAGTTCTTTTTGCCAACCACCCCATCAATTCAAAATAATCACAATCAAGTTCCACTAGAACACAACTGAAGACTATGAAAGGGATCACATGCAAAAGGAACAACATGATAGCTCTATTGTCCTCTTAACTCAAAGGATTTTCTTTGTTGGAATTAAAGTGCTTTCTTCAACACACACTATGTCATTTTCAGTAGTTCTTGTTGCAAAAGCACAAGCACAAGCATCAGTACAAGAACAGCTGAGGAAGCACGTTTCCCAACGATTGGTTTGCTGGTTCCATTCAAATCTAGTTACCTCGCTTATTACTCTGTAAAGTAGACTGTAGACAACATATATCATATTTTAGTGCATATGTCTACATGGCGTGTGTCTTTGCCATATTCAAGAATGTCGAGTTAAGTTTTATTTGAATGTTCAGTTTTCATGTCTTGATTAAGAGGAACAATGGCCTTCAGGACTTTTGGAGTTCCTACTGAACAGATGGATGTACGAGTACGTTGTATAATGTTTAAAATGTTTCATGTTTTGCAACTTAAAAGGCCAAATCGTATACAAGGAATTTGTTAATCAAAACTGACATTTATTTGAAATTGTTTTACCGTAAGCAATAAATTGTTGAATAATATGATGAGGTTGTTCTCAATTTGTGTCTTGTTTGCCTTTAATTTGAAATGCAGTAATTGCTGTTGCTGTTATGGTTGTTGTTTTCGTTCATTTCAAAGGCAAACAATGCACAATATGAAGGTTTTTGTGTAGGTCGGAGCTAGAGCTCAGTGGCTTGATGGTTTTTGAGAATGAATAGTAAATACAATTAATATTGGTAGGTAGAAGGTATGTTCAGTTTGGCAAATGATGTGACTAAGAAAATTTTGTTTGCAGACGTTTATCGATGAATAAAGTGAAATTTGTTTTTGAATAATTATTTATAGCACGCGAATTCAAAGTATTTGAGAAGCTCCTAAAACATGTCGAGTTTTCGAAGACTTAAGGTTCCCTCATATCGTCACCCGTCATTGATAGAAAACTGCAGCATTCCACCGGTACTGAGAAAAAGACACCAATCAATATAAATGTAAACAAATAAACATATAAATCTTATTCTTCCTTTCCGGTGGTACCCGTGGCGTGATGGTTAGCGTGGCTGCCTGTTAACCCAGAGGCTTATGGTTCGATTGCCAACAGAGATTGAAATATTTTTCCACGGATATTGCCTTTCACGAGCATTTGGCAAGTCATCCGTCAGTAAATAATACATTGCCATGAAAAGCACTTTCGCGAAAAGTCGTTCGGAAGCGGCAGAAAATTGTAGGTTTCCTCCATTCCCTAACAAAATGTGGATGTGTGATATGCGACTGGCCCTGAGGCTTCTCGCTCTGTTGCCCCATCCTATTTATTTATTTATTTATCTTCCTTTCCCGACGCTACGATCATCGATATCTCCAACGGATCACAGGTTCACAGGTCTTCCACTGATCTGCCTTAAGTCGAATTCCTTTCAAAAAAAAACCTTGCTGGAACCTTTGAATTTTTTTTTATCAACATTATAGGATGCATAGCTATGAAGAGAAAGTTATCATCTCCAGACGTAAAAGCAGGGAAAGATAATTATTGCGCTGTGGAAATCGTTAAGTATAGGTATTTGATAGCCGACTTAGAAAAATTAGTATAAGATGTGCTGATGATCTAAGATATTTATGTACCTATATGTATATGAAAGACTAGCGGAAAAATAGGATGTGGTCACAAAGTATCTAGTCGCTGGTGTACAGTAAGGAAGCACCTTGAGTTCTCTGTTCTTTATTAGGGTTCGATTAGGCCCAACACTACTTAACTCTGTCCCCAAATCAATAAATCAAATAACGAGGTTATATCGGGGTTTCCAAAGGGGGCTTGAAAACTTTGAATATAATTTGAAAAAGCACCGTCTTAATAATCAGACCTGTCATTATTAATTTATTCAGTAAGCTCAACATTTTTTATCATGGTAAAGTGTACACGATCGAGCAACGTCTGCAAACTATAAAAATTTTCTACCAAAATTCGGTGTCAATGGCCGCAACTTTAAGAACTTTAACTTTAATTTTCTGTCGTAGTTCTCGTCCTAGTAGGCGGTCAATAACAAGTTTATTGCCAAAATTTGAGTCTACATATTCATCGTATGATGTTGCAGTGTCAGAGAGACAAAGGGTTGGTCGTAGTGTCGAAAATATCACTGCCGTTCAGGAGACCGTAGCAAACGACCAAAATCAGTCAATTCCATGACACTCAATTGGGTCCAACGAATCGACCACTGCAAAAGTCCCCGTGGTAGACAAATGAACGACGTTGAGTTTCATTCATAGATCTTTTGATTTAGCTACCCTAAGCTGACAGTAAAGTTCTTGAAATTCATCAAATGGCGTGTTTTCCTGTGGAATATCTACTCAAAAGTTATGACGCAACCAACAAACCGTATTGCTTATAAAATCGCTTCCCACTTACAAACTCGTAATAAACAATGCTTCGATGAATGGACTAAACTCTGCAGAGAGCACAACGTAGGCTATCCGAATAACCCAGAACCAGAGTGGAAGGAAACTCTAAAAGAACTTTTAGAAAAGGTTGAAAACGCCCAAAAAACAAATTTTCGCAATCAGATTCAGGACAGCCAAACGCGGGTTACTTACAAGGAGCTCAATCATGACTTGGGAATAAACAACTATTTCCACGACGATCATAGTCTGGACATGATCTCAACAATATTTAAAACGAGATGTGAACTCCTACCGCTTAACTACAGGCCATACTCGTCTAACACCAATTCATTATGTACTCTGTGCAATAGAAGAGAAAGAGAAGATGTGTATCACTTCATGGCAATATGCCCAATCTTTAAAGCAATCCGAATGTCAGTATGGGGAAAATTTACCCTTCAGCAAGAGGAACTTCTGCATATCCTTAATGGAGACAACTGGACCCACCTGTACATCTATACGAAGAAAGCGCTCAAATACCGCCACCAAATTATAAATGAAGCTTTTTGAAGAAACCAACAAAAATGCAAATATGCTTAACTAAAAAACAAAAAAAAAAAAAAAAAAAAAATTGAAATAAATTATAATAACTCTTTTTTCGGCTGACGGCAAAAAGCCAATGCTCTATTGTGAAATATGTTAAAACCTTAAATTATTGAAAAATAAAATCACTACTTACTACTACTACTACTCAATATTTTCCAAGTGTTTAAAGTTGTTTCAGTAGTAAATTTGTGATGACGACAATAATCATCGAATATAAGCGTTAGTTAGACAAAATGCAGAGAAAACTCCGCTAACGTTTGTGATCGAAAAGTGCTTCTTAAGCATGGAAATTGTACGACAAGTACACACGTCAATGAAGATGGTTCTGAATTGAAAGTACTAAAACTCGGTGCAAAATCCTTATTATCAAGATTACCATCTTGCAGACAATATAAGTACGTGTTACTCATTGTGATGTACTGAGTTCTGACATGATATCGACACAATAAAAAGTACCAAAATAAAGGTACTATCGAATGGAACGACATCAGTAATAGGTTGGTGTCCGACATGGAGCAATCCAATGACGGGATGTTTGCTGAAGCTAGTGCAATCCTTTCCACTGGTGAGAAGCAGACAAGTATTTGCTTTCAAGAGCAATGAAATCGTTGCACTGTTCACGAAAAGGAAATTTTAGTTCCAGTTTGGTAGAAGGCAAATTGTCAAAATGAATACTGGTTTTTCCAGTGCTTAACTCTGTTTTCTAGACTTTTCCACGTTTTCATATATAATTCTTCTGCATTTGGTGTGCTCTTCATATTCGTGTTCTGATGCTGGATTTGAGACTGCCATCCCTTTAATGGCAAATTATTGTTGAAGTCAAAGACTCATATTCAAATAAATCAATGCAATTTCTTTTCAACACTAAAAGAAATGATTGATTTTAAAACACTACACTTCCTAAATATTGTTTTACAGTTCTAAAGTTGTTCTATGTGTGGAAAGCTTTGCCTTGCTTAATTCTTACCCTCGATTTTAATTGTGTTAGTACCAGTGATCATCGGAATATTCATTCAAATTTTTACCAGCTTGTCTGGATTTTAAAATTTTAATAAAACTTTCTTTTGTTCAGCTTTTCATTAAGTCAAGTCCTATTGATGATAGCTAATAATTTAGAAAAAGTAGTTTTTTCAATTCTTAAATGGTTTGAGTCTTAGCTTTTATGTAGAATACAACCAAATCAACAATAACGTCTCTGATACCGTCTATGTCACTTCCGGTGTCCTTCAAGGCTGTCACTCAGGTCCCTTGCACTTTTCATTTTTAATGATGGACTTACTTTGTTAGAAAACTGTTTGTGCTTGATATAAATATGTACTAGAGTAGTCCTTAGGAAAAAAAAATTTTGGGACGCCCCCCAGGTTGGTTCTAAATCAGGAAAAAAAAATAAAAATTCCGTAATTTTTTCAAATTTTTTTTCCTAGACCTTCCTGACCCTATTTCATTAAAAAGTTTTTGTTTTTTCGATCATCCGTTCAAAGACGTCTGCTGTTATAAAAAAATTGTTTATCGAGTTTTTGTTAATAACATGTTATTAACAATTGAAATAATAAATAAAAAAAATCTAATTTAATGTTATATCATTTAAATTGCCGTAGATATCTTTGAAGAAATAATCCATGTCAAAATGTTGCTTACTTTTGGCAGATTGAGCGAAATAAGAAATCAGCCTTTTTGTTTATTAACAATATAGTATAAGCAAATGATCTTAATTTTATCAAACATACACGTGGCTGTAGAGTGTTCAGAGACGCTTCATTTGAGCCTAATTCGAAGTCTTTCCGTTAATTAGTTAAAAAATGACAGGAAAATAGGGCCAGGAAGGGTTTGAGATAAAAATATGAAAAAATTAGGGAATTTTTTTTAAGATTTTTTAGAACCGATTTAGGGGATATCGCACTCAATTTTCGCAAAAAAGTGAAATAAGGACCACTCTAATAAGTACATATGTAATTGAACAGTTAGTATTGCCAGTAAAAAGCCTGTGAATGAAGATAACTTCAAACACATCAATTCGGACTTCTAGGGAGTGGAGATGAATAATTGAGAGACGTTCGCTCGGTGAGAAAGTTTCTTACAATGTGGAGATCCCCAAGGGCGAAGAGCAGAAAACTACGTTGAACGCTTTCGATCCATGATATGTGAACAGCTTGATATTGAGCCCACACCTGTCTGGCGTACTCTAAGAGGGGACGAAAATAAAAGATATAGAGGGATTTGGTGACAAGTGGGTTGTGGAACTCTTAAGACAACGTCTTGATAAAACCAAGGGCGGAAAAGCAAAATTTGATTCGTCGCCACAGAAAACATCTAAGTCACGAATATGCTGCACACGGTTTTTGGGAAGGTTCTGAAAATGACAGGACTTAGAGGGAGATTTTCTAATTTTATCGAAAAAAAAGTTATTGCCTCGCATTTGGCAACGTTTAATTCAAGGAAATTTTTATTACACCAAGTGTCATATGAAGCGATATCGTTTCGAAGCTGGAGAGAGTCCCGAACAGAGGAAATGACTTTGACTGATGAAATTTGCGACATCAGAGTAAATTGAGACTAGTCTTGGGTGATCTTTTGGACATCATCAATGGCATGTTAAGAAAAGATGGATCCAAGACGGCTATCGTTAGCTATGGGTTTATAGTTAGAAATTTGGTTTTTGGAGCCTTTTAACGGATAGGTGAAATAACGGATATCTTCCATACGTCCGGAGAAACTTCACCTAAAATTGGTGTTTTGAACAGGTTAGTGATGGGATGGGCTAAACTGGAGCAACATTTTTTAAGCAAAATGGCAGGAATGCCATCTGGACCTGGATTATAATCGTCTTTGAGTTTGAGGAGTCCATAGTCCATTAAGGACAGTTGACTTATTAAAACTTAGATTATGGCCTGTAGAGAAATGAATAAGATAGAAAAAGTATGTCAGGTCTAAATCTGTGGTTTTTTTGAGTAAAAGACCGTTTGAAGTAACTAGCGAAAAAAATTCCGATTGTTGTTGGTTTGTTGAAAAACTGGCTTTCGTAGTGAAGAGAAGAATAGAGAAAGGCGATATACGTGGAAAAAAAACTTTGTTTTCTGTTGGGATTCGAACCACGAACCTCCCACGTAACACGAAAGATATGCTAATCATTACGTCACATGCAACGATTGAATCTTCGTCGTAAAAGCAAATTTGCTGTTAGCTCGACACTTCCTGATAACTCATTGGCCCCACCAGAACCTTAAACTGTAAGGGAGACAGAAACGATTTTTCACTTCATCGGTTTGTAAGAGCTCTTAAACCCCTCTATATTTAAAAAACCGCTGATTCAGATAAGATTCCCACCATTATTAAAGAGGTTTTCACCTAAGCTGGTAAAACCACCGCTTAGGCTCTTATACCCATCCTTTTCTTCTTGGATCTTCCCCAGCAGATGGAGGACTGCATTTGTTCGGTCTATTTTCGAAAATGGCGAATGATTCTCCTCGTCCAATCGCATTTATGTCTCTTCTTTCTAAGGCTATGGATAAACCGTCAACTCATGAAATATGTTGAATAACGAAAACTCCTTGATGACAGACAGTACAACTTTAATAACAAAAGGTCTCCTGATATTCTCTTCACAAGTGTGTCCCAAGGATTACGTTCTGTTACTGCCTCTCTTCGAAATATTCATAAGCGATCACTTAATATCATGCGACAAACTGTCATGTGATTTCTTCAACATCATACTTGAACAGATTGTAAGAAACTCAAACGTCAACACCAGAGGAACAATCTTTTAAAAGTCTGTACAATTACTCGCCTATGCAGACGATATTGACGTAATGGGAAGAAAACAGCGTGATGTCATAGGTGCTTTTGCGAGTATTGAAACTGAAGCGGCAAAAATGGGTTTGATGGTTAATGAGGGCAAAACGAAGTATATGCTGTCATCAAACAAGGACACAGAACATCTACGAATTGGACAAAACGTCACAATAGACAGACATAACTTCGAGGTAGTACAGGAATTCGTCCACCTAGGATCCGCTGTAGACATGGAAAACAACATCAGTGCGGAGATCAAACGGAGAATAACTCTTGCCAATCGTTGCTTCTTTGGGTTAAGATTTGAGAAACAAAACCCTCTCCAGAAAAACCAAGGTAACCTTGTATAAGACCTTGATCATCCCAGTCCCGCTTTACGGTGTGGAAGCATGGACCTTATCGAAAGCGGATGAGGAAACCCTTGGTCGTTTCGAAAGAAAATTTCTCCGAATGATCTTTGCTCCGGTATGCGAAGACAATATGTGGAGAAGAAGATACAACAACGAGCTGTATGAGCTGTACCGTGACATTTGCCAAGAGTACGCATCGCGAGGCTACGATGCGATGGTTGGGTCATGTAGAGCGGATGGACCCAAACCCGACTCGACGGGTTTTCGAAAGCACATTGCATGGAAATCGCGGAAGAGGAAGACCTCGTCTAAGGTGGTGCAATCTAGTGGATGAAGACCTCAACCGACTTGGAGTACGAAACTGGAGAGAACTCGCCCGAAATCGAAATCGTTATAGAAGGATGTTGGTTGAGGCCCAGGTTCACCCCGAACTGTAATGCCCACCTAAGTAAGTAAGTAAGCCTGGACAGTGACAAATAATAAAAAATATAAAAAATATCATTCGTTCCATCCACAAAGTCTAATTGCCGACACAATAACTCTCCCTTTTTTAGGAATCGCTCGATGGTGGAAAAATAAAAGAACAATGTTTATTTTGTAACTCAAATACTCATCCAATAAAATCAGTTCAACGAGCACAATTGAACAGCCAAACAACAAGCCATTCCCCACTCCCTTATTGCGTGATACAACATCAACATCGCCCAACCCCCTCCCCCACCTCCTATTTAAATCACTTAAAAATCACCTCTGCGTGTAGTACGATGTACGAGTATATATGCGAAAGGCCATCCATAATACATGTTATTTTCCCACTTCCAGCCGCGTGTATACACATGTTGACTGTGTTGCGGTTATGGCATGCCCACCGTTAACAGCATTCCATCAACAGACACACATTCACACAATTATATTGATCAGCACTAACAATTTGGACCAAAAGGCATCAACAAATATTTGCTTAAATCGATTATCATGGTAAATTTATCTAAACTGCTGCCGAGGGTAGAAAATACCCAATAGGCCGATGTATCCACTTTAACTTCTGGGGCCTCTGTAGGTACACTCAAAGATACACAAGAGTTATTGCCACGTTAACCTTACGTCGTAATGCTGATTAGAGTTCGGTTGGAAGAAAAGAAGAATAAATAAATAATAAAAAAAAACTTTCAAGGATGAATTCGTCCTCGTCGTCGGCGTCGTCTCGTGCGTCGTGTGTAATAAAATCCTATTAGTCTGCCATGACAGCGAACGGAGGAAAACATTGAAAAAGGGCAAATTTCAGTCCCAATTCCACATCCACATCCAGTTCCACTCTCCCAGTTCATGCCCAATCGATTAGGAGATTCCTATTTCAATTGCTGATTGTAAAATCACAACGAGTTGTTATTGAGAAATGTGAGCAGAGCATACTCGGAGGGTGTGTTCGGCTTCAGCTTCATACGTCCTTGCAATAGCACTCCATTGGATAATCCGATTAGAAGGGCATACTTTCTCATTCTGTTATTTGAACGACTACATATGTGTGTATGTGCGTGGCGTATGCAGCAAACAAAAGGCAAAACTGCATTTTTCATTGATATAAGACTTTAATGCAATTACAAGTCATTCCAAACGGAAAATCCTTAAAACGACAGGATTGGAAGTTGAAGTAGTTGTTGGCACTTGTAAAGAACTTATGTGTTCACTCCAAACATCTGTGCAATAGCTTAGCAGAAAAGAATGAAAGAGGATATAGTAGACGTCATGAGTTTTTGATGGATGAAACAGAAGATCCACCATGAAACGGGAAAGAACAATAAGAGATTTTTAATTAGATAATTGTGTGTAGAAGGTACAGGTGAAATAGACACAAGACTTTGAGAGATCTCAGAAAAAAGCCTTGGGCTCGTTATCCAAATGACGGGCTGCAACGAATCTTCAGTACGACTCTTTTTCTTCGAGAGATTATTGCAAAGGTTGAAGGAGATGTCATATACGATGAGCTCTGAGCAGGGGAGGATAGCATAGAAATTTGGTATATTCATGACTTACATTTTGTTAAAGTGTCCCAAGAATTCGGAGAAACTACGTATTTCTCAGCGACATTCTGTCGATTGTGTTTTCTTTATTTAGAAAGAAAGGTCAAAAGGTCCGGAGTCTAAACAACTAGCTGGGCTGGTATAGTAAAGTTTGTTAATGGAAGTAGAATCGATTTACTATATGCATAAACGTACAAACATACCTACATAAAAAGTCTCTACTTGTTCAAACCAATAAAGGAATGCAGAAACCATATTTACGAGGAAGATGAGGTCCTTTCTGTTGTATTGTTGTTGACGTAGAAAGAAGTAAGGCTCCTCTGTTGTTTTCACTCAAGCTCAAGGCTTATGAATCCACTTCGTTATCAAAACTAACACATGGAGCTCAGCATTTCCAACACATAATTTGAAAATTTTACGATGCAGGAAGTCGTGGGGATTCTTTGAAAAGTTTGCGTAAAGTAATTTCACACACTTCACTTTTTTTTAATACACATTTGTATATTCTCCTTGGCATAACAACAGCAACCCTCAGCAGGCTCGGTTCAAGAGAGATTATTGTCAGTTCGCTTATTGCGCCATTGTCGCTCTGACATGAGAATGCCTTTGTATTTTAGTTTCCTCAGTTTCCTTATCTGCTATGCACCACATGAAAATTTTGAATTGTCTCCTTTAAAAACAAAAATACCACCAACGAAGCAATATCAAATAAATAAACTCATACCGCTATTTGTAAACACATCCCCTATGATTTTTCCTTTGTCTCTTAAAACAAACAACTTCATTACGTTAGGCAAGGCACTGTATCTGCTCTTCAATTTTGCTCCAACATTGCATAACAACATCAATGTCTGTTGTCAATTCAACCAATAGATACATTTTCATATGTGTGTGTAACATATACGACGCCGGTCGTGTCGTGTGTGGATCGCATTTGCTAATAATGTGGTTATGGTAAAATTTAAAAAATTGAATTTTCGTTTTCATTCAATAGACCATGAGAACCATGCAAAATGGTTTTCGGTTTGCAGTAAATTTTCAAAAAACAAATTTGGTTTTGGAAAAATTAAAATATTGAGGAGCGACATTTTATAAATTAAAATTGCATACTTCTTCTTTTTAATTTTCGGCGTTACGAGTAGTGATCTTGAAGCGATCACAACTCTCCCACTTTTCTGCTTCACACTAGTGATCCGCCTGTGGGGTACGCCGCGTTGACCTCAGAAATCGTCGGCAAGCCTCCCGGTTTTGGATTGTTCCATGCCTGAGGCCATGCTTGAACCAGGAGTGTTTTGGCCTGCCTTTTCTTTTTCGTCGCGAATTTGTTGAAACGTTGTACGATATTGCCTTTTTGACGGGGTTCTGCGGATCTCTCCTTTGAACATGACAATACCAACTGAGCCGGTCGTGCTGAATTTTGTCCAAGATGGTACTTTTGACATGAAGGCTTCCACGGATCTTAGTACTTCTAATTCGATCAAGCTTTGCTACTCCTGCTGTCATCCGAAGCATCTTCATTTCGGCTGCCGTCAATTTGCTCTCATACTTTTTGTACATTGTCCAACATTGTGAACCGTATGTCAGAGCTGGACGGACAACTGCTGTGTAGAGTCTTCCCTTCAGCTTAGGGGGCATTTTTCGATCACAGAAGATAGCGGAGTTTTCTCGCCACTTCATCCACCCAACGCTTACTCGATGATTGATGTCGTCATCACAAGATGCTTCACTATTGATCATAGATCCCAGATATTTAAACTTTTCACACTTGGGAACTTGGTCGTTGCAGGGATGTAGGATCCTCGCTTATGATGGCTCCATCGTCAGCAAAGAACAATTGTTGTACTTTATTGTCCGTTACTTTTCCTTCGAGCAAATAATCCAGAACAGCAATAAAGAGCAGTGGACTCAAGACACTTCCCTGCTGTTATTTGGAATTCTTCGGTGACTCCAGCTGGGCATCTCACTTTTGTAACTACTCCTTCGTACATGTCCAAAATTATTCGCACATAGGCTTCAGGAACTCCTCGGTGTCTGAGGGCCACCCATATCAGATCTCGTGGTTGTCGATCGAATGCTTTTTCGAAGTCAACCAACACAATATGCAAATCCTCTAAGGCATCTCGGTGTTTTTCCATAATATTCCTTATGCTTTGGATTGCGTCTGTAGTTGACTTACCCGCGACAAACCCGCATTGGTCATCAGACAGCCTTATTATTTTCCGCAGTTGGCTACCTAAAATCCGCTCAACGATCTTCATAGTGTGGGACATCAACTTGATCGAACGATAGTTGTCACAGCTTCTGGTATCTCCCTTTCCCTTGTACATTGGAAGAAGAAAACTTTCCCTCCCTTGTATATTGGAAGAAGAAAACTTTCCCTCCATTGATTAGGCAAACTGTCACCTCTTATAAGTTTGGAGATGAGAAATTAAAATTACATGCACTTACAATAATTTATTATTACTGATGCTTAAAAGTAAAAGTGATTTGGTCTTAAAACGCTCTCAGCTTAGAAACGTGTCCAACAATACATACTGCCTTAAACAAGGAGTTACACATTCATTTTAACAATAGTTAGCTCTATCGAACAGAATATGAAATAATGAACGAGAACAAAGCTGACCTGCAGGTGTATTCAAGCAAACAAAAAAGAGCAAGAAGGGGCTATTGGTTTCACAATAAATTAGATTTCTAAATAACATGATTTCAAAGTACACTCCTTTAGTTTTAATACTTTGAATGCCCAATAGAAGACCCCTCTGACTGTAAGACGACATATCATCATCGTGAAAACAGAAATCCCCTTGTTACAGTAAATCGTTATACCAACAAACACCTTAAACAGATGGAGCCTCTTTTCCCCAGTAGCTTTCCATATTAGGATAGCGGTTTATCGACATGTTTATTAATATACCAATAAAATTTTAGATTTATGTGGCAGAAGTCTTAAAAAGAGAGTTTATGTTTTCCATCAACGCACAACGATTTATTTCCTCAATGATCTGATCAGATCAATTATTTTCTCCGTAAGAAAATAACTCAAAATTTCCATTGGGAATTTGAGATTTTTAACACTCAATGGAAGGGATGCATCACCACGAAATGCAACTTCATTGACGTATTGACACATTGGACGGTCACTCTAGATCTTTTTGGATAGCTTTTTTGAATCTACTGTGATCGACGTGTCTACACCCCATTGAATCCCCAGAAGAAGGCTAAATGGTTAACCCAGTAGCATCAAATGATGGCAAGGGAGATCGTGCTCGTTCAAAGGTTTGAAGCGAGAATTTTCAGTGGCATATGAATAGCATGGCTTTAGTTTTTCAGCACCGCGAACAAAAGTAGGAACCAGCTGGATTCTCAACTTTTTTTGATATTTAGGCACATATCCTTCACAAATGCATGTTTTGTCTCAGCGTCGTTCATTTGGTGGATGTAGAGACATCTCGTAAATTATCCGGCTTAATGTTGCCAAAGACGTAATCCGGAATATCAAAAATGTCAAAATGAGCAGAAAGGTAAACAAACGAACCCGAAACTATCTACTGTTTTATCCAAAAAAGCACATTAAGTTTGACATAAGAGGCAAGTAATAGAAGAAAGTCTTAAGACAGTCTTACGCATTAGAGGGTTAGCAGCTATTGTAGAGAATCTTTTTTGAATTCTCTCAATTCTCGATTGTTGATTTAGAGAACATGAGTTCTATACGATACAAAAGTATTCGAAAATAGATCAAACAAAGCTGAAAGCTGAAGAGCACTTTAGCTCTTAGCGGGTAATGATCACAATAGTCTTTTGAACCTAGCATAGAGCTAGCCTTAGAAACAATATAATCAATGTGATTGTTAAACGTAAGCTTCGAGTCAAAACTTATCCCTAGATCTTTTTTTAAGCTACTTTTTTATAACCGGATAGTACCACCCTACATTGTATGAGAATATATTGGTTATCGTAAGCAAATATATTCTAAAGTCGATTTAGTGCTAAAATATAGGTTTATGTCATCCAGTATACACATATGTTCACCCTTCATCTCCTCTCTCAGCACAAATCTACGAAGCGAAGATCATCCCGTCTTTTTTCATTCATTCTCATCGTACATCCTATGGTCTCAACGGACCTTTAAACCGCATTTTGAATAAAATTAATTATGCTCCTTTTTTTCAACCTCATTCTTTCAAGTCCCTGTCCAAAAGTCCTCCTTTTAAACAGTCTCTCATCCTTATAGTTTCATTTAGTTTTAAATTAGTTTGAAAATACGACGCAAACAAGTTTGATTAATAGTTAAAGAAGAGGCCAAACTTTTTCCTATCGGTAGCATAAACGGGTCTATGAAATAACTCCCACGAAAAAAGTCCCACTTTTGAAAACGAAATAAGTCCCACCAAAATGCAATGATTTTAAAATTTACTTGAAATGAAATAACTCCCACTCAAAATGAAATAACTCCCCCTTGAATAATATATTTCTTAAATGAATTAAGTTGTGGTTGTCCCTTTTACGAAATGTCCAATATATAACTTTTTGCATAAGAAAAAAATAAATAACTCCCACTTTACAAAACGAATTTATTCCCACTCAAAACGAAATAAGTCCCACTTAAAATAAAAACGCGTAACGAAATAAGTCCCACTTTTAAAAACGAAATAACTCCCGCTTTCAAAATAGCAATTTTTGGTGGGACTTATTTCGTTTTTAAAAGTGGGACTTATTTCGTGGGAGTTATTTCATAGACCCAACATAAACGTTACTTCAATTGACCGCTTCATCTTTTCTATTACTCTTCATCAATAATGTCGCTTTCCATTGGACGAAACGAACCGTCCAGGAGCGTTCAGGAGCATTGTCAAACCATTCCATTGGTACAAAAAGATCGCTTCTAATAATTCTGAGGAGTGACAGCCGCTTCTCGATTTGAAGTGAGAATCGACTCAAGAAGCACTAACACATGTTACTCAAATGCCAAAAAGAAAATTTTCTTCAAGGAATCTTTTTTAAGAGCCATAGGTGTTTCACTCACACAAAGGCAATTACGTTAAACTGAATAGAAAAAATGTTATGTATTCTATTGGTTTTTAAAAAGAGTGCTTCACCGAGTGAAACCAATGGAAAGCGACTTAAGCTTTTAGGAGGTAGCTTTTCATCTAAATTGTGCTGCCTGTGGCCTAATGGGTAGCGCAACTGCCTGTTATGTGGGATTTTTGAGGTTCGAATCCCAGAAAGATCATGGAAAATAAAAATATTTTAATGCAGATATCAGAGTGATCGATTAGCCGTTCGAAATCGGCGAACAAATTCAGGTCCCTTCCAATCCCTCACTAGGCTTTATTGTGAGAAATAAAGTAGGTCTTGGAGAGTTCAGGCTACTTAAGACACATTCATGCGTTTTAGTAAACTTTTGTTATATTATTTTATTTAAGTATATGTTTTCAAACGACGTTCTTATTTTTTCCATCTTTTGCGAAATAAAAAGGTTTTGTGGGATTGATACACGTGGTTCTGCCACATAAAGTTGCAATGGGATTATTTTCTAATCGAACACCTGCGGGTGAGCCTTATTTATAATGACAAATCAGTGGAGAACGGGGAATCAAAACGTTTTCTACTTTTGCCGTTGCAGTCTTTATTAAATTTTTTATAGTGCCGCATCCCAGATGTGTAATTTGTAGCTGTGTACAATTCTGGATTACTCATTATTGGATTACTGGAACACCAACTTGCTGCCACTCCTAATAATCCTAAGAAATTTAGAAACTCTATAGGGTATGATATGACTTGCTCAGTGTCCATAATATTGCCTATTGATATACATTCGCTAACATCCCCCAATACGTCAAACATAATTTATTTGTTTTTATGGTTAACTATCTCATTAGTCGGCGCCGGCCGTATTCGACCTTTCACAGCACAGCCATTCCCGACTGCCAATTTTTATTTGAAGATCAAGATAGACATTTCTTCTCAGGTCAAATGTATTTTCGACAATCACCCCGCAGTGGAAATATAGGATTAAATATATAGCCTATGTCCTTTTTCAGGTTCTAGACTATATCTGTACAAAATTTCATTTAAATCAGTTCTGTAGTTTGGACAGGAGACGGTAACATAGAAAGCCGGACAGACATAGTGACTTTCACATTTATAATATTAGTTAGGATTAGTATTACTCCCGATCGTTTTCTTTTTTGTAACCGGCGTCAAAATTCATTCAATAAAAATTAAATACAAAATTGCCATGGCAGTCGGCGAAGCAACGTTGTTTTGAATATTTTCGATTTAAAATGAATCAATAAAAACTTTGTTTGTTTAGAGTCAGCGAGTGATATATTTTCAGTAGTTAAAACATTCCCTCCACTTTTCCAATCTTTTCTGTCAATAATTTTGAATTATTAAAGCTCCCGAGTGCTTACTTAAGATCTTACTCAAGTTGTGTGCCACCCTACGACCCTCAAGCAGAGTCTTTGAAAATTCACAAATCTTTTTGCTTGCCTATACTACACACCTGCCAGGTACAAACATATAACAAGTGTATTTGCATTTAATTCCAAACACACAATAGAACGCAAACCGGATAATAATTCATTCATATCATTTTTGCCTTTGCAGTGTTCAAGAAACAGATGGCTCATATTTTGAGAGTTTTACATCGTTAGCATGGAAGCGTGAAAACCGACGTATGTCAGCGGTACGTGCCGCTGAGGCACGTGCCGAAACTCTACCAGAAAATGAACGTGAACAGCCAGTCGATGAGATACTCGATCGTTTCGAAGAAAAGGAGAAACTCTACGTTGAAGTCCTGCATACGATTGCCAACACAGTTGGAGCACCAGCGCCAGGAGGACAGGTAAGGAATAGAACTTTCTTCTTCTCATATCACATGCACTCTCTCGTCGCCCTATGTTAATGTGAAAATCCATTTCCATTCTCCATTTCCAGTCGTAGATATTATTCGTATTTTTCAAGTTGCTTACTTCAATATAATGGCTGTGAAATTTTGTATAACATTCAGTGCCGCTTCCGTCCCAGGGGATAAGTTGAACTAAAGTCTTCTTAAGGACTTTTTTTTTGTTACACATTTTAACAAGCTTCTTTCTTTTCTTCACAACAATATTCCCCAAAGGATAAAAGAAAACTATTGATGGATTTCCAGCATTATTTACTCTCGTTCGACATTGTTCAGTATCCTGGGGCGAAATAGAAATTTAATATAGTACAATGGAATCCTGGTCTTCTTTTGCATATATGCTTCGTATACTGAAAGTAAGAAACAAGGAATTCGCAGTAAATGATTGTTTGGATGAGGAGAGGCGGGCTTGGGGATACTACAAGGACAAGGAGTTGTTTTTCGTTTTCTTTGTTTGAGTAAAAGTATTGAGATCCTTGTTACCATCCATACTTGAATAAGAAATTAGAATAATAAGTATTGAAAACCTCCTGTTTTTGAAGGAATTTTATTAAGCTCGAGAGTTTCTTAATAAATATAAACAATGTGCACATGTAATCGTTATTGAAGTATAATTTGAGGGAGAGTGAATAATCTATTAGCATTGTTAAAGATTTTGACAGTTTTGTCAAGAAGGCATGCACATATTTCTTGGTCCTAGGGGGACTGCAGGGTGGTAATGCTTACGTCCGTCGATGAAATGTTGCTTCGGTTGGAGAGGATTTTAAAATATAGAAGTGGGCGGTATGGAAATTTGTTTCTTAGTCAAGATAACTACACAATGACAAAGGAGAGGGAGTTCCAAGAAAATCCTTTCATTTGAGATTCGAAGGAGGTAGCTCTCCTGGTTCTTGACAAATGTGTTTCTTTGTATTGTTGCAACTCATCCATTTTCTATTCTAAGACTTTTCTAAGAAAAGGGTGGCCATGGCCGGAGTTGTTTGAGGGCAAATAAAAAAAGGACATTTTTTTAAGCTTTTAATTCAAAGACAAGTTGAAGTACTTACTCTTTTTACGTTTTATTTCTTTGTCTCTTATGCCAACATAAATGAATGTCAGTGCATTAACAAGTGACTTATTTGGTAGATAAAGAACTGGTGTGTTCATAAAAAGAAAATAGGCTGAGTTGGTGTGTACACTTCCAAGGTACGTCTAATTTTATTTGGTTCCTAACAATTTCGAGATGCGTTCGTCAGATAAATTTTGAGACCTAGTTAACATGCAACCGTTTCTGGTTTACAATATCGCCAATTTATAGCTTCGTGTTATTCCACCTTCTGCGATTGAGCTTTGGCACTTTTACTATTGTTATTACAGGCTTTCGGTTTTCAAACAACTCTTTCTCAAGCACTTTAGACAACAGTCATCTTGAAAATTGCATGACAATTGCCCAGGGTAAAAATCGAACCAAATTCTTTCCAGCTTTGAAGTATGTGCAGCTGTTGAGGCGAGTTTGCTAGGCGAACGAACAATGGTTGTGAATCTGTTGGTTGACCAGAATCAAACTGGTGGCTGGGCATAACACCGCTAGAAACTTGTTTGGGTCTTATAAAAGTATCTATACACTTGTTGATTTCACTTAGTTAACGTCTGTTTTTGTTTCTTAATTTTTTTGTTTTTGCGAGGTGAATTTTAGATCGATTTTCTCAACATTAGATGTTGCAATCGAATGTCTTTGCTGTGTACGCACTCACTGAAAAATGCAGGCCAGATGTTTTGGCACTGAGTGTAATACAGATGGGTGTTGATTATGATCCTTCTGAGTTCAATCTGCCTAGTTGAAGCTTATTGTCATTATTTCATAGCCTCGCCGTATATGCTAGCAATGATATTGCTTCCCAACTTCAACCGCAACACAGTCTTTGTTCCAACACGAACTTGAATTTCATATGGCTACAATTCTCCATAAATAGGAAAATCATCCATTATTGTTTTATTAACAGAAGCCCCAAATTAGATAGCAATTCAATTTCTAACGAGTTTGATGCACTATCTGACTCCATATTAAGAGTTGTCTTCCATTATCCTCACACAATTCTATGGTCGGCTTCGACATTCTGGTCCGACAACATCCTAAGGCAGCGATGTTGAGATCTGTGCTGAGTTTATTTATCTAACTCAACTTGTTGGTGAGCTTACTCTGGTTCCAGATATTGATGGCCACGCGGCCAATGCTATTGACCTATTTCTCACTTCTCATCCTGAAACAGTATTAAAGTATTCTGTCAGGGAAAAACAGATAAAGCCCCTAAATGAATTGTGTGGCAATACGATAAAGCCACTTGTGGTCCCTCGGCGGATGTCATATCTAACGTGATTCTCAACGGCATGAGAAATTTTGTTCCTCACAGAACAAAAAGTATCATCCCCAAAGAGAATTGGTGGTTTGATTCGAGCTGATTAGGGAAAGAGAAAAAAGTTTTTGAATATTTAAAAACAATCCTGCAGTAGAAAACTGAAATTTGTTCAAACGGGCTAGAAATATCTGTAATGCTCACATGCCAAAGGCTAAGTATTTGCATAACCAAAAAGTAAGGCAAAAAAAGGATTGTGTCCAAAAGGAAGCAAAAACTATTGGTTCTTTGTTGATTGTTCGTTCAACGCTCGTTTTCAATTACTCCCCGTATGTCAGCACCATCGATAAAGCTAATTTGCTGGCTGCTCAATTTGCTACTAACTCGACACTTTCCGATACCAGATTGGATCCACCTGAAGCAGAAATTTTTTGTCGAGCTCACTCGGTTGCGAGAGTCCTCAAAGATCTCAATAATACGCTGGTCAAGATGGTATCCCCGCCGTTCTTCTACGCTTAAAAAACCACTGCGTTAACTTTTCCATCTTTCCTATTCTGCTGGGATTTTCCCGAGCAGATGGAAAACTGCTTTTGTCCAGCCGGCCCCTACAAAAGGCGAATCTTCCTCCCCTTCCAACTACCGTCCAACTGCTCTAACGTTCCTTCTTTCCAAGGTCATGGAAATGTTGATAAGCCGTCAACTCATGAAATATCTTGAAGAACGAAAGCTTCTTAATGACCCGACAGTAAAGCACGCGTCACACACGGCTGTTTGCCATCGGCAAGTCGAGTAGCCGCTACCGCCAGTCGCTGGTCAGCTCTGTGGGACCACGAAATTCACCACACTCGCTGCCAGCCTGCGAGTATTAAGCAGCGGATGGCAAAGTTGAACATGCTCCACTTTTGGCTGCTAGCAGCGGTTGCTAAAATTAAAAAAAAAAATACTGCTACACGTTCTATTTCCTAAAGTTTTCATTCAAAATTAAAAATAAAGTTCAAAAGCAATGGTTTTCTGTAGCTGTTTGCTGAGAGAAGCTGGCGAGTAGCAGGCGCCAGTGTGACCGGGCTCTCAGTCGTTGCCTGCTTCTGCTGCTACAAAGCCACTGACTGCTAAGAAGCGGCTGCCAAGCAGCCCTGCGTGATCCGTGCTTAAGACTTTAGTATTAAAATGTCCACTGATGATTTGAAAGCGTATCGCACCGCAAAGCGAAACCAATCTTTTCACAGTTTTGGAGAAAGTAAGATTATTGCCATCGGTATTTCTAATACAGTTTGGAATCAAGCTCTCATCGAAAATGCGTGCTTTTGGTATCGATGAGTCTCTTCTCCGTTTGAGTACAAACTACCTTTCCGACCGCTCAATATGTGTTGGATGGTTTCAAGTCTTATTATCACTTCATAAATGCTAGTGCACCCCCAGGGCTCCGCTTTGTCTCCTAATTTCTTTTTTACTATTATAAACGATCTCTTGTCTGAAACTTCTAATCCTCTTATCCGTTTTGCTGACGACTCAACGCTCAGTTTTTCATATTTGATTCCAAATTCACGCCAGACGTGGATTGAATTCTGACCTCTACAGCATCGATATATGGGATAGTAAAAACCGTTTAGAGTTCCATGCATCGAAAACTCAATGCTGTCTTCTGTCGTTAAAGCTCAACCGTCCCCCACTACCAATATCCATGGATGGTATGTACCTGTACTGTATCCAAGAAACCGGGAAGCTGTGCTCGGAAATCGCCAAAAGTACTGCAAAATGCTGAGTATTCTTAAAACGATGCAGACAATTTTCCAACCCCTCTGATATTGCTACAATTTATAAAGCATTCATAAGATTCTGCCCTTAAACAATTGCGCCGTAATACCCGCCACGTAAGGAATGCACATCAGTTCTCCCTTCAACCTTACTTCGGTCGTACAGTTAAGTGTAGAGACTCATATTTTATCCGTTCAACCCGGATGTGGAATGCTTTGACAAACTCTATTCTCTCCACGAATTACAGTACACAGAAATTCAAGAATAGCGTGCATCTGCATCTCCTTTTTTACTCTTTCCTCATTTCCCAACATCCGCACTGTGTTTTCCAACATTATAAGAGTAGTCCCAAACCACTTGAAGAATGAGTAAACTATATATATAACGGGTGATTTTTTAAGAGGTTTAGAACTTTTCTTTTTTAAAAACACAAAAAATTCGAAAAAATGAATGAAATATTTATTTGAATCGATAGTTTGAACCTTGCAATTTAATGTTTAAAGATAATTTCATGCAAATGTTGACCGCGGCTGCGTCTCAGGTAGCCCATCCGCTGAGTCTAATTTTGGCATACTTTTTCACACATATCGGCCGGTATCTCACGAATGAATGCATGGATGTTGGCTTCCAGTGCGTCAATCGAAGCGGGCTTGTCCCTATAGACATTAGCCTTGACATACCCCCACAAAAAATAGTCTAATGGTGTCAAATCGCACGATCTAGGCGGCCAATTGACCGGCCCGAAACGTGAAATTAACTGTTCCGACCATAAAATGGAAGCAGCGCGCGATGAACATTTCGAACCGAGCACGAATTCTGATAGTAAAATTCAATCATTTGCAAGCGTTGTTCATTTGTAAGACGATCCATTTTATTTACATACCGGGTTTTTCAATAAGAGTTAAATAAAAAAAAGGGGTTTGGATATCAATGAAGTTCTGTATTCCTGTGAAAGAACTTTCGATGCCATTATGCATGGAGCTCGATATCTTTTGCATAGCCACCATGAGCACACTTGCAGAAGTCCAGTCGCTGAACCCAATTTTCGACGGTTATCAAGCATAAATCGGCCGATACTGCTGCAATTTCACGTTGATATTCGTACGAAGTTCTTTAATCGTCACTGGCTTGTTGGCATAGACCATAGACTTGACGTAGCCCCACAGAAAATAATCTATCGCCAGCCCATTAACTACACCACCCCGTAATTTTTTCGGGATGCAGTGATGACTCATAGAGTACGTGTAGATTGCTGCCTGACCAATACCGCTTATTTTGTTTACTGACGAAGCCATTCAGCCCGAAATGATCCTCATCGCTGAACATGATTTTTCGATGAAAATCTGAATCATTTTCAAGTTGTTGCTCAACCCAATTCACGAACATACGACGAACAGTTCTTGCATCAATTTAATCTTGTAAGGATGAAGGCCAAGATCTTTCTTAAAATTCGCCACAACGACGTCACAGAGATGCCCAACGCGCCGCATTGGGCTTTCTGCAACTGAAGCCTCAGCGGCAGAAATATTTTACTTTTTTGTCTCACTGGCATGGGAACATTTTGTACTGTGCCTGTGGATTCCAATTTTTCCACAATACGCTCAAAACTGGACGTAGCGCTCTTAACGTTGATGCTACTGACTCCGAATTTCGGTTCTGTAGTAAGTTTTAATAATTTCCATGATGAAATGGCAAACCTTACTGAAGAGAAGTGTGAAAAAAGAGCGGCAAGAAATATGTCGTCGTTTGCTGTCACTATATCGCTATACCTTTGTAGCGTCCCTGTTGAAAACCCTTTATTTAAAAAAATCTGTTGGATGTGTTTGTACAGTTTGAAGTCGAAAGATTATGTGTAGGTTTATTGATTAAAAATCTTTGAGTAAAGGAACAGTGTTATAAAAAAAGGAATGCTGAAGGTCTAGTAAGAGAGAAATTTAGTTTCAGTTAGTCTTTGGTATGTCCATTTTCAATGAATACAAAACTAAGCAAGCACCGAGTCTAGAATTTATTGGCAATCCCAGATCGTTGTATTTATTTCATGACTTAGTACAACACTTTCTTTGTGAGTTTGAGGTTTGTGAAACATCTCATGCCTAAATCATCTCCTGAATAGGTCAACGAATTAAGTTCGTGGTCTCGACTCTATCAGCATAGGTACCAGGATCACGAACTCCATTTTAGTGCGGAACAGAACGTGCTGTTTTTAATTTCCTCAAATCCAATTGTTGTATGAACCGTCAGCAGACGTCTACCTAAATGTTATTTCAAATATATCGCTGACTACCATTTTAATTCAATTCTTTTCAGCCACCCTCCAAAGGACATCGCAGGACTATTCAAATTCATGACATTCATCAGTTCATGTATCTTATTTTTGTCGGTTTAAAGTGGCGCGTGAATTAATAAATTTTGATTCAAAATTGGGTATCCCTCAAGGATCCCAGATAATAATAATTTTGTTCCATGGGTGATAAATTATGTGGCTCTGTTGAAAGCTTTTTATTGTTTTTTATTTGTTGATTTGCCCAAAAATTCAGTGCAAAGGAAGAAATTAAAGAACGGCCTTCACGTTTTATGGAATTAATCCCTAAAAACGTGGAGCCTTCTCCCACGTGGAAAACAAACAATATCCCTAAAGAGGTGCCTACTGCAAAGAAATTTCTTTTTATTTGGATCTCAAATAATTTATGATGAACCCTTGCGCTGCTGGCCAACAAGGGGTTTTCAAGTTTCCATTATAAAAGTTGGAGCATTCATCAAAAAGCTACAAAGTGGTTATATTTTAGTCAGTTGTTTATTCCTTTCACGGTAATTCTATTTGCCAGAACCGCTTTTAAGTTTCGCTTGATTCAATTTACACACACACACACACACAGGGAATATCCTTTTCGAAAGAAGCAGAAGCACCCAGCGTGCGCGCCACCTTAACCTTAGCAAAGTTAAAATTGAATACGTCAATTCACCGTTGAACCCTTTACATCGCAATGTTAAGCCCTGAAAAAAGCAAAAAACAGAACTTCCTGGGAACCTGATTTAGTTTCCCTTTTCCAAGAACCCGATTGGAAGTCCTCCTGGTGATTGCAATATGAGAATGTGGCGGTGGTCAGCAGTTGGGTTGGGTCATGCTTATGAGGTAAAGGTAAGTCGTCCTTTCAAAATGTGTGTTTTGTTTCTATAATTTGAATTTCATTGTTGACTCTGAATAGAAAAGTGCAATTCGGAGGAAACTCAAATGCTATCCTTGTTATGTTGCCTCGCGTCGCGACGAGAAGCACCCATTTTGGACAGAAATACTTCCTTCATTTATTTAGTTAATTGAGTTGGTATCCTTTTATGGTTGCAGTTGAAATACTAAAATTGGAAAAGACACATTCCATGCGGTTGAGTTTGCTTTTGTGGCTTCTTCTCCATCGTTGTATGCGGTGATTGGGTTTGAGTTAAAATACAATTTCCAGTCACTGTTCTCATTTCATTTAATTTGATTTTAACATTACTACCTCGAGGAAGAAAGATAAATAAATTTGCCATCTGTATG
This sequence comes from Melanostoma mellinum, assembly GCA_914767635.1. Lineage (NCBI taxonomy): Eukaryota > Metazoa > Arthropoda > Insecta > Diptera > Syrphidae > Melanostoma > Melanostoma mellinum. The sequence continues at coordinate 194,564,107 of OU612058.1, read as the reverse complement.
GACGTCCTTGCTTGCCCATGTCCATGTCCATGTCCTTGTCTTTGTTCATCCTCCTCAGCCATGTTTTTCTGTTCTGTTGCTTGCAATTCATAGTCAATTTTATGATCCTAATGAGTTTTGCACTCGCTTTCTGTTATTTCACAGAGTTTATAAAGAATTTTCTTTTATTTTTGTCTATTTCCGTGCTACAGTTCGCCCACTACAAGGAGGAAATGTATTTACATGCACAACGAGCGTTCGGTGTAAATCCGGATCGGCATTATCGTCTCCTTCATGCTGCTGCAGAGGATAAGCCAAAAATAATCGTTCTATCGGTTGTTGTGCAGGAAGCAGATGGACTTGAAGCCAAGGATGCTAACGGTAAGTGTGTTTTTTTTTCTATTTTAGGGAGGTTGACTATGAAGTCAAGGGAGGAATAGTTTATTGAGTGTCATTTCGATGAAAGCTTGCATCGATAGCTTAATGTCTTAGTTTTTGTCGCTGTTGTTGTGAATACAAGTGAGTTAATTATGTGGAAATTGAAATTGTTTTGACACCAATTAACACATTCAAGTCAAATCGTTGTTTTTTTTTTTTACACGTGGTGAGAGTAAAATTCCTATGTTGTCACAGATAAATTGATACAGAAATATGAAACAGGACTAATTGAACATTTAAGAAAGGACTTTTGAAACTGCAGCGGAAAAGTGTTCTAGTACCTAATCAAAAAATTAAAGAACCGTTTTTATTTAAAAACAAGCCGATGTTGAGATCGTATGGATGGTAGGCGGCCTATGGATGAATATAAAAACCTAAATAAGTGGCACAAGATTTTTTTTCTTCTAGTTTTAAGGTTTTTTATTAGTCCAGTCATTTTAGTCAAAATTAGGCAAGAATATTGGAATTCGAGATACCCAGCTGTAAATTTGTATAGACTTCTATTTTTACATCGTTAAAGTTGTATCAAAACCTATATGCTGTAGGGGTTCAGCGTCTATTGAAAACCAAAGGTCAAAGTTCACAAAAATCCTTTCTTCGCAAATATCTCGTTTCCTATGATTTTTTTTTTTTTTGCTATTTATGTTTGTTACAATATTGTAGAAGATTAAATTCTCTACAACTTCTGCCTAAAAAGTTTTTTAATACGTTGAACCGTTTTCGAGATAGAGGACAGAGCGTGCACGGCTAGAGCATAATTCCACTAAAAACGAAAATGATTTTTTTTTTTTCAGCGCCTACCACGACGCACGATAGCCAAAAACTAAACCTTCGGCCTCGTGATGGACTTACCAATATTCTATCAAAAGCTTGGTACGATAGTAATATTAGACCCTGAAGCAGAAAGACTAAGAATTGCAGAAGCTGTAGCAGCTGTCATTAGAGAAGATATCCGTTCATCAATAGTTGAAAGCAAATCTTATCCACCAGTAATATGTTGGATATTATAAATCAAGAAGTTCCTAAAACATTATTTCATTTTTTACAAGAAGTTATAGTGAAAAACAAAAAAGCAAAAATAGAATTTAAAAGCGAAATATACATCAACAAGAAAAGCAATAATGGTGGCCATACGGGAACGAACTTTTTCATCATGTGACATGTAATTCGTCACAGCAGATATGGATCGAAAAGGCTATTTTATATTTTATCTAGTTTCGGATTTACGGATGAACTTGAATTATGCTCTAACCGTGCGCGCTCTGTCCTCTATCTCGAAAACGGTTCAACGTATAAAAAATCTTTTGAGGCAGAAGTTGTAGAGAATTTAATGTTCTACAGTGCAATACTGTATACACAAATAGCAAAAAACCGATAGGAAACGAGATATTTGCGAAAAAAGGATTTTTGTGACCTTTGACCTTTGATTTTTAATAGACGCTGATACCCTACAGTATGTAGGCTTTGATACAACTTTTGTGGTGTCAAAATATAAGTTTATACAAATTTACAGCTGGGTATTTCGAATTCCGAGGTGTACTTACATTAATGACTGGGCTATATGTTTTTTCTGCGAATTGGCTCACAGGTGGTAGGAGGTAAAAGCGGATTTTCTGAAATAAAACTTTAGAGTGTTCCTGAAAGTGTTTTGGTTTATGATTGTGGCGATGATTTTGGTTCTAGTTTAATTTATTGCACTTTTAAGAAACAATGTGCTCTAGTGTGTGGAAGGTTGCACACTAACTACCGCACGGAAAGGGAAGCTTCACGGATGTTGGTTTGTTTGGTTGGTTGGTTGTCTTGACTTTGTTTTTTAAAAGTGTGGCCATAACAGCTTGATAGCCATAGCAATAAGGTAGAATATATCTTATACGTTTTTTTTTTCAAATACGAATTCTCAGGATTTAATGATTGATGTTTATTACTCAAAGGGAAATTCAAGTTTTTATATATTTTCTTCAAAAAGCGGAGAAAATACGGGAGGTAGGGGGGTTGCGAGCAGAGCGCACATCAAGGGCTTATGACACTTTTAGTGCAGGGCTTGAGAAAATATTAGGGGATGGAGTAGGAGACCACAGAGTACACAGAGTTAGGAAAAGCATTTCACATTTGGAAGCAGCTAAAATATGAATCTCTATACTTTGTTCTGCGACCGAAGTTGGGCTCAACGTAAAACTAATGAGCATTCCAACCGAAGTGGTTGTTGCGGTTAAATTGTTTCAAGGGGAAGAATTCAACTGACTGTTTCATTAGAGCACTGTTTGTGTATGAAACTATAAAAAGAGTGCGACAGGTAATGTTTCAACGCTGTTTAAATAAATCGTTGATCACTGAAATATCACCTACCAGTTTGAAAGTTTAAAACGTTCTATAAAGTAGACGCACCCGTCCGAACATGAAAGACAGAGTTTGGTTTTGACAGAATTAGCCTTCATAAATTGAAGCCAGAAAAGAAGGGGCGAAACTTTAAATACATGGTCATTCCAGCGAGGATCGTCGTTTACATAAATAAAAAGTACTGACAGCTTTTCGGTTTCTTTGATGCAGGTAGGCACCATTCATGGCTAGTGGCTAGTAGATGTGGGAGTTTTAAGTTTTAACCACAAAAGTTGGGGTTTGAAGTATTAAATTCTCTTCGAATATAAATACTCTATGTGACAATGCTGTAAAAGTCAGAATTCAATGAGCTTATCATACGCAACCGTTCCAGCTGCACATCTGAAGAGCAGATTAGTTCCTCTGATGAAACTTAGGGCCAGTTGCTCAATCGAATCATAAATTTAAGTTCTACATAAAGTTCTACTTTAGTATGAACGTCTCATACAAAAATGAAAACTTTACGTAGAACTTAAATTTATAATTTGATTGAGCAACTGGCCCTTAGTATCTGAGTTACGCTCAGGAGTTTTAGCTCCCTCTCCTCTACGTAGTAGGATCCTCAGTACTTCTTCCTTTGGTGTATTAGAGCTTCGCAGTCACCTAAGAGGTGGTCAGGAGACTCTTCCTGTTCGTTGCAGTATCTGCATTGGTCGTCGCTCTCTATGCCTAGTAATTTTAGGTGTTTTCTTAGTCTGCAGTGTCCGGTTAAGAACCCTACTAACATTCTAACATTGTATCTATTTAGTTTTATTGCGTCTTTGCAACGTTTTGTGTTAAAAGTGCCAAGTAAAAGCTGGAATTGGCGAAATTTTGGGGAGGTCATTCCAGTGACCATAAAGAAGGGAGACCCTCGCAATTGCGCCAATTATGGAGGGATAAGCCTCCTTAACGTCGCTTATAAGATCTTGTCTGCCGTAATATGTGAACGCCTGAAACCCCACGTCAACAACTTGATAGGTCCTTATCAATGAGGTTTTAGCCCAAAGAAGTCCACAATAGGCCAAATTTTCACATTACGGCAGATCTTGGAAAAAACCCGAGAATAGAATAACGATATACCCCATCTGTTTATCGATTTCAAGGCCGCGTATGACAGTATTTACAGAGACGAGCTGTACAGAGAAGTGTCTAGTTTCGGCATCTCCGCAAAACTTGTACGACTATGCAAGATGACTTTGGCGCTGCTCCGTCAAGGTCGGTAAACAACTCACCGAGACCTTTGATGTCGAAAAAGGCTTTAGGCAAAGCGACAAATTGTCATGCGATTTCTTCAACATCATACTTGAAGAGATTGTAAGAAACTCAAACGTCAACACCAGAGGAACAATCTTTCAAAAGTCTGTACAATTACTCGCCTATGCTGACGATATTGACGTAATGGGAAGAAATAAGCGTGATGTCATAGGGGCTTTTGCGAGTATTGAAACAGAAGCGAAAGTTTGATGGTTAATGAGGGCAAAACGAAGTATATGTTGTCATTGTCATCAAACAAGGACACAGAACATCGACGAATTGGACAAACCGTCACAATAGACAGACATAACTTCGAGGTAGTACAGGACTTCGTCTACCTAGGATCCGTTATAGACACGGACAACAACATCAGTGCGGAGATCAAACGGAGAATAACTCTTGCCAACCGTTGCTTCTTTGGGATAAGAAGGCAATTGAGAAGCAAACCCCTCTCTAGAAAAACCAAGGTAACCTTGTATAAGACCTTGATCATCCTAGTCCTGCCTTACGGCGTGGAAGCATGGACCTTATCGAAAGCGGATGAGGAAATCCTTGGTCGTTTCGAAAGAAAATTTCTCCGAATGATCTTTGCTCCGGTATGCGAAGACAATGTGTGGAGAAGAAGATACAACCACAAGCTGTATGAGCTGTACCGCGACATGGGCATAGCCAGAAGAGTACGCATCGCGAGGCTACGACGGTTGGTCCATGTAGAGGAGATGGACCCAAACGCTCCGGCTCGTCGGGTGTTCGAAAGCACATTGCAGGGAAATCGCGGAAGGGGAAGACCTCGTCTTAGGTGGCGCAATCAAGTGGATGAAGACCTCAACCGACTTGGAGTGCGAAACTGGAGAGAGCTCGCCCGAAATCGAAGTCGTTATAGAAGGATGTTGGTTGAGGCCCAGGTTCACCCCGAACTGTGATGCCCACCTAAGTAAGTAAGTAAGCATCCCAGTGCTTAGCTCTGTTGTCTTCCTCCGACTTTTTGATTTCTTTCTTAATGTGGCTTTCTGTTACTCCACAAAAATGTTTCGGTCCTATGAGTGGTGATCCGGCTCCTGTCTTTGCCAGTTCGTCTACCTGTTCATTACCTATGATTCCTACATGTCCTGGTACCCAGTAGATTGTAACCTTGTTATTACTGCCCAGTTTGTTCAATTTGTCAATGCATTCGCTGACAAGATTTGAAGAGATTGTGTAGGATCTTTAGGCTTTAATTGCAGCTTGACGGTCCGTCATTATTGCAACATGTTTGGTTTTATGTTTCCTGTCAATGTTTACTTACGCGCATTTGCGTATTGCATAGACTTCAGCTTGGAATATGCTTGACATTCTTCCCATAGGCACTGAAATTTTTGTTCTTGGCCCAAAAATTCCTGTTCCAGTTCCCTCCGTGTTTTCGAGTCACCTGTATGCCATTTTATTGCATGGGTCTTAATTGAGTAGGTCTCTTCCTCACTTTGCAAGCCTTTTTGTTACTTAGCTCAACGTTGAAGAGCTCATCGAATTTGAATTCCTTGGTCTTGCTATCCCGAAGGAAGTCAATGAGTGGTAACTCATTCGATATTATACTCTTTTTGCTATAGATTTCAGGACACATTCAGAAATCAAACGCATATAACTAAATGTTATGGGCGAGAATGTTTTGTTATTATAGAGATAAAGGTATGCCATAAGGTCTTTAAAATGATTCAGGGCAAGTGGCCCAGGCGGCTGGCTTGAATATATTCCAGTTCAGTGGTCCCATTCTAACACAACAAGGAGAGTCTCAAGAGTTGGGACCGGCGACGCGATGCGACACGACGTGGTGTAGTTCTTGATGTTTTATTCAAAGTACCAGAAACAACTGAGCATATTTTATTTGAATGCCCTGCCATAACCAGATCCAGGCCTAAAATTTTCCAAAAATTATTCACTAGTTCCCTCGATATTAGAAATACCCCTTCATCGAATACCTATATTTTTAGGTTCTTACATGACCTCAACTTCGAATGAACTACTTTATATTTTGCGTATTTAAGCCCAAGGAAATGGCACAAAAGGTCTTTCAGGTCGAAGTTCCAGCAATGTTGTTTTTTACCTTCGCCTTATCCAGTTAAAAAAAAAAATATCTCGCAGCGCTCGCTATTCACGGCATCAGTTTAAAGTTTTGTGAGTCTTTGAAATACATTGGGCTCCGAGGCTACCACCCCTCCCCAAGCTTTGTTGAGTCACTTTGTCCCATGAGTTAGGGGCCACGGTTGGATCATAGCATGATTTCAAAAATTGATGTTCGTAGTTTCCGATATTTGTACTAAAAATACTTTTAGTTCTCTTCTGCACAGAATCGCGAGTTCAGGAGGTAGGAAAGCCAACCTATTGCACAGTGACGTTAATTTATTTGAAGCTTCAAAGACATATGTAACCACGTAATTTATGAGATGAAGACAAAATCAGTGCAAATGAAATCAAAGGCTCATTTCGACATCATGAGCAAAAGTAAGTGAAATGAGATTTATAATCAGTGTATTTCTCCGTACCCACTAAAACTTTGAATAGGAAATCGTATCAGCATGCCATCTTTGTAAGCATGGAGCTTAAGAATTGGACACGACTCTCTATAGTCGAAGAATTCACAGTAAAAATCGTACGTGTAGGTGAAGTCTTGATTGAAATTTATTTATAGTTTCAATCCTTTTAATGGGACAAACAAAGAAAAATAAGATAATTTTTATGGGAAATCCAATTAAAACCAAATAAGCTCAACCCTAATCGATAAAAAATCACCAGCCATCACCATAAACCTTTCAATTCGATTTCATGCCCTGATCAAATTTAGTTCAAAGTGATAAGGTTGGATTGTAAAGGTTAAATTCCTCATCCACAGCACCGCCACTGCCGCGCTGCGCCGCCCAAAACCCAACAGGTCATAGAGTGTTTTTCTTTGAATTAGTTTAGCCTCTTCCCCAAAGACCATACACCACCATATACAACCATAACAATGAAGTAATTTCAATAATTAAGTTTGTTTTATTGATCCCGAGGCTATAATTTTTGTTCGTTAGTAGCGTGTGTATACTGAACACCCGCTCCGCTCTGCAAAACAATAAAATACACTTTGATTAACAAAAGATATTATATTCACAAAACCCGACCTCTATAGTCCTTAGTCCCCAATTTTGGTTGTTTGTTTCGATTCACAATCCCAGTTGGTTTAAGGTCGAGCACAAAAGCTGCGAATAAAAAAAAAAAAAAAAATACACACATATCAAGGACTCTATACTCCGATAAAGCTTTACGAGTGCAGATCATGCGGTTGTCAAATGCAATTCCCCAAGCGCCCAACCCATGGACTGCCCGTTCATTTATGGCTAATGAACCCCCTTTTTCCGGATAATAGCTGAAGGGGGTGCCTCTTTGTTTCATAGGCATTCGTGAGATATTGTTTTCGACCATATGGCTGCCGTCGCGTCGAGTCAATTGAAATGCTGATGGCGGTTAACGCAGAGTCTTATCGTTGTCAATATCGCATGTCGTAAATTGGCTCAAATTGAGCTTGAATATAGTTGAGGGGTTTGATTTATTCTTATCTCGTGTTAGCAGCGAAATTGATTGAAAAATGCATAATATTGTGTTCAATCTCAGTGACAACATGTGTTTTTTAGTTGACACTACCTATCGCCCCATCATCTCCCCATGGAGGGTACTTTTGTATGAGAATTTGTTGCCAGTCCATGCTCATGGGTGGGAGGCAGTGTAATCAACGAAGTATGACCTCTTAATTCAATCACTAATCACATTTTACATTTAATTGAATCAGTCAGGATATACAACATAATCCTTGCTGACTCTATTCACTGACTGGACATTGACATCGTTTATTGTTCTTTTTGTTGCTCATCCTTGCATTGCTTGTGGTTGATTGTTAAACTTGTAATTGTGGTGATTAATAAGGATAACACAAAGGATATCCCTAACAGATGTGGTAATGATTAAAGAATCCTTTCTTAAGTAAACTCTCCTAGATTGTGCTCAATCATTATTTTCCACGAGAAGATGAAGACACTGTTTTCCTTCAACCGCTGCTGCCTACACCGCACCTCGCATATACCGTTAGCAGAGTAAGAAGATAAATTACACAGATTTTATGTTGTCTGTGGAAAGTGACTTGACAGAACCTAAGAAAATTATTTGTTTCCTAATGGTGGTTGTCCTGGAGGACCAAATTGACACTGAGATTAATTTGGCATTTTTGTCTGTGGCGCTTAGCAAAAAAAAAAAAAATCAGAAAAAAAAACGAGGAGAAGAGATTAAGGCTTTTTGGAAAATTTATTCGCTGTTGGTGGGGTTCAAATGAAATTTCCCTTTTGTAATCCTCTTTGCGGTTGGAAAGTTTTTATTACTAAATTCATATTTGCGGATTATTCTGCTGGAATTGTTCAAATGAATGGAACATCATCAAATTCTTATGGCTTTTTAAGTTGATTTGGCAGAATTACTGGTGATTCGCTTCAAAAAGTGAATTCATAAAGTCGTAGGACTTTCCAAGGGCATTGAATACCTAGTAATAAAAATTTGAACACTTGCTAACGCTAACAATCTTAGAAAACTCAAATGATAAGATATGAGAGGGCTGAAAGGGTAAGAGTGGACCATGTTTAAGGCAGCTGACAACAAAATTGTTGTTGTTAAAAGAGTTGTAATATTTTTTTTTATTTACTCTTGTTCGGTAATAAAACGGTACATTAAATTTTGTGGCTTCGATTGGAATGAAATGACAATTAATAAAATGTGACCGCATTACACAAGTGATCGATTTTAAACATTAAAACCAGCATTTCATTGCGAGGTTTTTTCAGTTCCTCGAATGTCAAATTGGAGAACTTTGTATACAGTTCTGGGACTATTTTGTCAAGTTTAATTGCGTTGTGCTTCGCCTTTTGATTCTTCCTTGTCAGTGTCATGAAACGAAGAGTGTTGGGTTAAAATTTAAACTTTATTGAAAGAGAATATGCTAGTCATACTTATATACTGATGATAATGATACATGGTGTTATGTGTATGCATACACTAGCTAGATGGGAATACATTCCACAACATCTACCTTTCCTAGTAATTCAGTTTTGAGAGAATAAAGAGCAATATTGACACATGTATGATAAAAATAATAACTGTATACTAACCAGAGTGTAGATAGAGGGGATCAGGGGCATATATCCCCCATTGTGATCGATAAATTGATCAACATAACCAGTCATGAACCAAAAAAGTTAAAAAAACACACTTTGAAATTTAGTACCTACTTCCTACGTGAATTAAGTCTTATTAATACTCACAGGATTGTATATTATATATGTAGGTACTTTTATTCTACAAGGAAAATACAGAGTCGACTTCATCTGAAAGAAGTTATTATTTCAGCAAATCACCTAATCTTTTGAATTCCTTTTTTTATACCTATCGATTTTCTACGACTGGTAGGTATGAATAAAATATTTTCTCTAAAATCTCTAATACAGCAGTTTACCAAACATTACTGTATTAACAATCCAGGTGATGCTCTTTCAAAGCCTATATTGGAAAATCTTCGAAATTGTTATCTAGACATTTTTTGAAGTGAAAACTTCTTTAGGCGCGTTTGGCACTTTTGCGATGGGGGTAAAGCAATGAATTCGCGACCGACACCATTTTTTGGCTCATTGTATTTCGTATGTAAATTCGTCATAGCCCAGCGTCTCAGGTTCGATTCCCAGCAATGACTTCCATCTTTTTATTAAACAAAAATTGTGGCCACGGCTGGGATTCGAACCTGAGACCCTTAGTCTAATAGCCATCGACTCTACTATTGAGCCAAGAAACACATTACAATTAAGTTGCTAAATGACTTAAAAGAATAGAATAGCAACATTACCTAGTATACTTACCGACTCGGAAAAATACAGAGAAGAAAGAAAGGAATTGAATTAAAGGACAGAGAAAAATTTATGCAACGTTTCGTTTCTAAACTTAATGCATTGTCCTTTCATTTTATTGTCAAAGCTTACGAGCGCAGTTACAAAATCTGTAGAAACTATCGACTATCGTCAAAAAATTGAATGTATTGATTTTAACAGAATTTCACAAGGGTGACGAAGAAATATAGATATGATATTCCAGATATCAATTTAGTTGCTAGTTTCAGAAGGCACGATCGTCCAGCAGCAGGAGCAGCTATCTGTAAAAGGTTGTCTGATACAACTGCCATATTTTGCTCAAATCATATGGATTTGCATACGAGGTACCTACACTAGTATACTCGTATGTTAAGTAGTAATGTTTTTGACATCGGCGATTTGTGTGTTTATCGTTGCCTTTCTGGAAATGGACAGCAAGTTATAACAGTAGGGGTTTATAATTCACCGACTACGTCTTCAAGTGCAATACGACAGCTTTTATATAAAAATTTATTTATTTAGTCTGAAGACGGTTCTGCATCTGTATACCTTCACGATAAAATTGGGGAGAGATTTGATGATTTCCCAATGATTTTGAGTGGTGATTTTAACATCAACTTCGGCGATGCTACAAATTTGCCACTTTTTCAATTTTTAAAAGAAGAACACTAATTTACAATGACGAATGACCGCAGCCTTAGTACAACGAAATATAAAGCGACAATTGATGCAGTCTTTGCGATATATTTAAATAGATTTGAGACAAAATTGTTCGTTTCCTATTTAAGTTACCATAGACCTATTATTTCAGTATTAGAATACGATGATTGTAGAGATGATAATAGAAGAGATGAAATTGTGAATGAAAACTCATAAGTTTCATTGATGTTCCTCTATATGTACATTTACATAAGTATATTATAAAAGATTTTCCTGCACCTACATTAAAATATTTACTGAAAATTCAATTCTGTTTTCACTTCCGTCGGCACTGCCGGAGTTTTTTGATCGGCCAAGGGTACGACGGAGCAAGCAACATGTCTGGTCGATACAATTTTTTGCCAAAAATTTGCTCCGCTTGCTCTGAACGTTCATTGTGCAGCACGTTTCTTGAACCTTGCTTTATCTATTTCCAGCAAAATACCAGCCATTAGAGATTGCCTAACCACAGTTGAAGCAGTTCACAATTATTTCAAAAGAAAAGATATGCTGCAAAATACAATAAGCGAAGGGACTCCACCATTAAAGGCTGAATCTGACGCGATGGATCTCAAAATATCTAGCAGTTGAAGATTTTGATTTTGAGTATTTCCGTTTGTGTTCGAGAAATTTGACCAAATAAGAACATTGGAAAGTGACGTAAGGAACGTAATAAACGCTATTGATTTCGAGTTTTTGATTAGCTTAAAGGTTAGAAGTGGTACCCGTGGCGTGATGGCTAGCATGTCCAACTGCTAATCCAGAGGTTCGAGGTTCGAATCCCAGCAGAAGTAAAAAAAAAATGTTTTTTTACGGGAATCGCCTTTCGCGAGGAATTGGCAAGTCCTCCGTTAGTGTTCATTGACATGAAAAGCGCTTCCTCAATTAGCCGTTCGGAACCGGCAGAAAATTGTAGGTCCCCTCCATTCACTCACAAGGCATGGTTGTGAGAAATGCGCTAGGCCCAGGGGCTCCTCGCTCTGTTGCGCCAAAGTACAGTTCAAAGTATAGAAGAATATTTTCGTGTTACTGTTTTCAATCTTTTTCTCGATTTCTATGTAACGGATCTTGGAGAAAAATTTACAAACCATGAAAACATACTAGAAGGATTTTCGGTTCTTTTCAAGGATTTTTAGTCAGAAATAGACAAAGCAGCTAAAAAAATTAATGAAACTGTTGAGCTTTACCAAACATAGGTATTTAGCTGCCTAACCATTTTCTATTCTTGAAGGATTAAAAACTTGGAAGAGATATTTGATCCGAAGGAATAATACTTCGTCTAAAAATTTATTGGAAGCGCTCGATAGCTGCCCCGAAGGAAACTTTCCTGACATATATATTTTATTCAACTTTTCAACGTCAACTCCCGAAAGAACTTTCTCCTATTTACAGAGAGTAGAAACAACACAAAGAAGCATGACCAACAAAGTGAGATGTGAGATTCTTAAAAATTGTCTTTATCAATAACAGTATGTGATAAGCTTAGGATGTTTACTTATTTGCAAGATCTTTTGAATGGTTTGGCTCCTCTAGCTATTCATCGCGAAGTACTTATAGCAGCAGACGAGGTTATAAGTGTTTTATCTAAAAAGGATTTTATTCTATGATTTATTTTTTGAATTAATATTTTTCAAATATTACATCAATATTTATTGTAGTTCACATGCAAATTAATAATTGTTTATGGCATACATAATGAATTCAATGAAGTCTTTTTTTTTTTTTTTTTTTTTTTTTTTTTTTTTTTTTTTTTGAATTATTAAAACCACATACATTAAAAACACAATTCAAAATCATTACTATAATATGAACAAATAAGTTAATGAAAATTGCATTGAATTCCAAAGTAAGACCATTATCGGGGTTTCCGGATGATGAGGCTACCTTGGTGATTTGATGGTTACTGTTTAATGTTTGATGACGTTTTATATTCATTGGAGTCTTCAGTTCTCGTGCAGTTGTCTTAGTTGAGCTCTGACTTTATCTTCGGTTTGAAACACAATAGAAGGTTTAGTTGATTTATCAGTTATTTGGATTTTTCTCAATTTGGTCATCTCTTCACGAACATTTTCGATCACTTTCGGAGTGAGCATATTTCTCGTTTCAGGTAGGTTGCTTCGGGTGTATCTGCTAAATAGTCGTTGGCTTGGTGATTTTTGTTCAGTGGATCTGAAGGTATTTCGAAAGTTAAAGAGTGCCAGAAAGATGTCTGAACACATATATTGTTCTGCCATCCGCACGCATCTTTCAGCAAGTGCATTGGAGCGGGGATAAAATGGGATAGATGGCTGGTGTTTAAATCCCCAAGTGCTAGCAAACAACTTAAACTCCTTGGGCTAGAAATGTGGACCATTATCAGATTCCAAGACCAGAGAGATCCCATGCGTGGAAAACCATATTTTGAATTGCATGATTAGTCCGGCTGAAGATGACCTGTTGAGTTGAACGAAGTCGTAGAATCCAGAGTAGCTGTCTAAAATAATTGTTATAACTAATTATTAAAAGATAATCAATATTAAATATGTGAAATATATCAATTGCTACAATCTCCCTTGGTAGTGATGAAACCTTCCTTAACAAGAGTGGCTCCTCAGGCTTAACAGGTTGTACCCTCTGACAAATAGAACAAGATTCGATCATTCGAACTTTGTCTGTCTTTGGTGATGTTTATCCAAAACACTTGCTCTCTGGCTCTGCTGAGAGTACGCTGAATGCCGAAGTGGCCACAGTGTAGTTTATTGAGTATGCTGCGCTTTACGCTCACGAGTGTTATGAGCTTGCTTCCTTTGAAGATCAAATCATCTTCGGTACTAATTCCATCACGAAATGTTCAGTATCCTCTTAATGTTTCTTAATCATCGTTTTAAAACTCACACTTTGAGTTGTTCTTTGTAAATAAAAAGGTTAATATAATTTTCAACATTTAAAACACTTATTTTATTTCCTCAAATGCTCAAATGTTCTTTGTCTTTATTTGTTTCTAAAGTAAAATTTTCTTTTGATTCATCTGTGATTTGTAACAGGAACGGTAACGGCAGCTGGAATGGGAAAGAAAACGGAATACAGGAACTCAAATAAAGTTTTGATTTTGTTTAAGTGTTATAATTCCATCAAAAACTGTATCTAGAAATTCTAATTCAAAAAAATACGACTGTGTGTTGTTTTTGCAATCACACCCAATTGATTTAAGAAAACCAAATCTGATCCTTTTGGGCCACCCTGCCGAAATTAGCTTCTAGCTGAATTTCAGTCATATAGATTGACGTTGGGTTACAGAATACGTTAAGATCCTTACTTCAGAATGTTGTTCGAATGATTACGTCAACTTAAAAAACATCTAAAGCTTTGGAGTTTAATATTCTTTGCAAAGTTTATGTTCGGCGAGAAAGATTATCAGGGTCGATCATTGACACCTGTCTTCTGTCATCTGTCATTTGTCATTTGTCATCTGTCATCTGTCATCTGTCATCTGTCATCTGTCATCTGTCATTTGTCATCTGTCATCTGTCATCTGTCATCTGTCATCTGTCATCTGTCATCTGTCATCTGTCATCTGTCATCTGTCATCTGTCATCTGTCATCGGGTATCTTTCATCTGTCATTTTTCATCTGTTATCTGTCATCTGTCATCTGTCATCTGTTATCTGGCTTCTGTTACCTTTCATCTGTCATCTGCCATCTATCATCTGTCGTCTCTTATTAGTCATTAGCCATAATATGTCTGCTGTGCTAGGCCAACATTATGTTAGCAAGTCCCGTTTGCTATATTTTTGAAGTGAAAACTTCTTTAGGCGCGTTTGGCACTTTTGCGATGGGAGTAAAGCATTGAATTCGCGACCGACACCATTTTTTGGCTCATTGTATTTCGTATGTAAATTCGTCATAGCCCAGCGTCTCAGGTTCGATTCCCAGCAATGACTTAATTTTTTTTGATTTATTTAATGTGAAAACATAAACAAAAATTGTGGCCACGGCTGGGATTCGAACCTGAGACCCTAAGTCTAATAGCCATTGACTCTACCACAGAGTTGTAAAGACTGCAGTCTTTTTGGTACTGCAGTTAAGTCACGAATAAGACTATTTTTTTTAGTCTTTTAACTTTGATAAGTACTTTAACTGCAAAAAAGCAGTCAGCAGTTAGTACTAACTTTTTGACTGTGCAGTTAATCAGTGCAGTTAATTGACTTAAAGTTAATTAACTGCAGTACATTTAACTGGTCTTAGTCTTTTTAGTCACTAAAAATTCTTTTGTACTGGTGTGATTAAATTTTTAGTCAGCAAGTCTTTTGACTGTAGTGAATTAACTTTTAGTCATTTAACTTTTTTTTAGTCTTTTGACTTTTTTTTAGTCATTTAACTTTTTAAAGTCTTTTGACTGCGGTTAATGTTCCGAAAGACTTTGATTCTTTCTTTTTTTGTTTTTTGACGAGAATAGTTCAGAAAACCCCATATATTAAAATTTTTGACGAAATCTGTATGATCTACTATTATATATTTCCTGTGATCCACAGGAACATTAACTGCCGTCAAAAGACTTTAAAAAGTTAAATGACTAAAAAAAAGTCAAAAGACTAAAAAAAAGTTAAATGACTATAAGTTAATTCACTACAGTCAAAAGACTTGCTGACTAAAAATTTAATCACACCAGTACAAAAGAATTTTTAGTGACTAAAAAGACTAAGACCAGTTAAATGTACTGCAGTTAATTAACTTTAAGTCAATTAACTGCACTGATTAACTGCACAGTCAAAAAGTTAGTACTAACTGCTGACTGCTTTTTTGGAGTTAAAAGACTGGTCACAGTAGATTAACTGCATTGAAAAGATAAGTTAATTAACTGCGACTGCACAAGTACTAGTACCAAAAAGACTGCAGTCCTTACAACTCTACTCTACCATTGAGCCAAGAAACACATTAAAATTGAGTTGCTAAATGACTTGAAATAATAGTATAGCAACATTACCTAGTATACTTACCGACTCGGAAAAATACAGAGAAGAAAGAAAGGAATTGAATTGAAGGACAGAGAAAAATTTATGCAACGCAGAAAAAATAAAAAGCACCAAATATTTTACTGCCATTTCAATGAAGTGGATGAGTGAATCTGGAATCATGGCAGAGTAGGAGACACACTGGTCGATGATTCGAACTTTACAACAAATTAAAAGAGATCAACAACTCATCGCGATGATTTATCGATAGAATTGAAATGGTTGCATGAAAATAGTTTGAAAAACCATTACTCAAATATTCACTTATTTCGTTTCTAAACTTAATGCATTGTTCTATCATTTTATTGTCAAAGTTTACGAGCGCAAAATCTGTAGACACTATCGACTATCGTTAAAAAATTGAATGTATTGATTTTAACAGAATTTCACAAGGGTGACGAAGAAATATATATGATATTCCAGATTTCAATTTAGTTGCTAGTTTCAGAAGGCACGATCGTCCAGCAGCAGGAGCAGCTATCTGTAAAAGGTTGTCTGATACAGCTGCCATATTTTGCTCAAATCATATGGATTTGCATACGAGGTACCTACACTAGTATATGTTTAGTAGTAATGTTTTTGATATCGGCGATTTGTGTGTTTATCGTTGCCTTTCTGGAAATGGACAGCAAGTTATAACAGTAGGGGTTTATAATTCACCGACTACGTCTTCAAGTGCAATACGACAGTTTTTATATAAAAATTTATTTATTAGTCTAAAGACGCTTCTGCATACCTTCACGATAAAATTGGGGAGAGATTTGATGATTTCCCAATAATTTTGAGTGGTGATTTTAACATCAACTTCGCCGATGCTACAAATTTGCCACTTTTTCAATTTTTAAAAGAAGAATACTATTTTACAATGACGAATGACCGCAGCCTTAGTACAACGAAATATAAAGCGACAATTGATGCAGTCTTTGCGATATATTTAAATAGATTTGAGATAAAATTGTTCGTTTCCTATTTAAGTTACCATAGACCTATCATTTCAGTATTAGAATACGATGATTGTAGAGATGGAATTGTGAATGAAAACTCATAAGTTTCATTGATGTTCCTCTATATGTACATCTACTATCTACATAAGTATATTATAAAAGATTTTTCTGTACCTACATTAAAATATTTACTGAAAATTCAATTCTGTTTTCACTTCCGTCGGCACACCCGGAGTGCTTCTTTTTTTTTTTTTTTATCTTTTGGTGATGGAATCTCATTTTGGGCAACAACATATAGCATATATTTGTAATGTGGGTTTTGTCAGAAATTGCGTGTAACATGGAATTTCGTTAAAATAATTTATACCGTTAGTTCAATTTAAACTTTGATTTGGCTTGTGAACTGAATTTTGTTTTTTTGGTATTTTTATAGAAAAATTAAGGTGACTGGCATTCCGATCGAAACCTCGTTCTCACTGAAGGTCTCAAGACTCAACTTGTTTTCATAAATACTTATGATTCTGGTCAGGTCATATTGAAGTCCACGGCTCAGAGAAAACTTCATACTCCTACATAATTCAGACCACAAGAAAAATGACTTGATAGTTGGTACCTTTAAGAGACGATAAGTTAAATTTTATGTTTTTTTTTTTGCTGTGAGTTTTTTTTGTGGGGTGTTGGCGAACCAAGATTATGTCAATCAATTAAGTTCCTTCTTCAATCTCTTAACACGTTTAAGCCTATGAAAAGCCCAATGTCAGCATCAAATTCAGAAAACTAATATAACATCGAACAAAGTTACCCATAACATCATAGTCGATTGGTTTTGTGAAAAGCAATCGCCTTATAATATCCAATCGACAGCAGTTGAATGCACACGGAATAGTTTTGCACACACGCACATTGATTTTCATCATAACAACCAAACCGAGAAAACACTAAACCAGCAGAAGCACTAGAAAAACTAATTTCTGTACATCCCCTTAAGCAATAGAGAGACGATGGCGATGGCGATGTTTTTTTTTTTTTTTTGGAGGGGTCGGTCGTCCTTACATGGCAAATGCTTGTCGATTGAATTTCGACCAACGACAAAAGCCATATACGACAAACTTGACATTTCAACTTCCCTAATATATTTCCTCGAGCCTAAGCGATAACCTATCACTTGAGATGGCTTTCAAGTAAAGGATGTTCTATCTATCCTTTCCGATTCGCATTAACGTTATCGACCTCCTCCGAAACTCCTTCCGAAACATACAATTTGGCCTTGTGGAGAGCCAGAAAAGCATGTATTTCTTTCATTGATATGCTGTTGTATAAAATGTTTTTGGTATCCTTCTTCTTTAGGAGTTTCATTTATCATGAAATATGTGTACAGATGTCCTTTTGGGTTGGAAATTTGTTGAGCATAAAATGGTTATCAAATTGTTTTATGGGCTTTAGCTTCCTTTTGAGTTACACTTGGAGAAATTGCAAGCTTTTGATGTTAAATAAGAAAGCAAATACAAATTTACAAGTTGAGGTAGGCTTTGATGACAAGTTTATATGCAATCAGTTTTCATTAGCTATATCCAATGGATAAATACGAATAATTTTTGAGAATTTTAAATCAAAGTTATCAACTACCTACTGACTTATGAACAGGACGAAAATTATCAGCAGAACCTTGCAATACTGAGTCGATAATCAAAACTTTGATCTTTCGAAAATTGAAATTACAAATTCTCTGATTTATTGGTACCAAGAAGAAACGAGATTCGTACAGGTTGAAGAAATGGGTCTTGCAATTGGGTCTGTCTGTCAGTCTTTCTGTTTGGAACTTATAGCTTTAACGTTTTGTTCTAACTAAGCACCCTAATGTTTTTTAGTCAACCTATGAAGGTGATCGAAATGCTTTGCTGTGTACGCTCAAACTGCAAAATGAAGTCTAGCAATGCTTTAATGGTTCTGGAAAACTTGGGTCATCAGATATAGTCAGACAGACTAAACTGAAGTTTTCCCCAAGTTAAACTTTGTCAATCAAAGGATTTCAATCCTCTTTTTTCCATCAAATTTGAGTCTTCCCAAAAATCCAATCAACCATCTTTAATTCTTTGGTGCAGGTTTTAGAAACTCATAAACTGTCTACATCTCTAGATCATCTCTCATCGCCATGGAGATGGAAGAACAGTTTACCGCTTACGTTTTTTAGTTTGGAAAACTGCAATGCTGAACGAAAATTGTGCTTTATAGTGATCCAGTAATGGTGCAATGGTTGACTGTTTATTCGATGGGCTGGACGCCAGCCGCTTGGTATCATTCCTTCTTTCAGCCTCCTAGTTTCGTTTGGCTTTCTCAAGCTACCTTACTAGGAAAACAAATGGAAAGTACTTAAAGAGCTCAAACGTATTTAACCAAAACTGCTTTTTTCTTGTGGGAAAATAAATAAATAGGGTGGCGCAATAGTGCGACGAGCCCCGGTGCACATTTCTCAAATCCATTTCCTTTATGATGGAATTGAAGGGACCTACGAAAATCTGCCGACAGCTAATAGCTGATTGAGAAAGCGCTTTTCATGGCAATGAATTAATGATCGGAGGACTTGCCAATTTTTCACGATTAGCGATACCAGTGAAAAACATTTTTGTTTTCTGTTAGGATTCGAACCGCGATCCTCCCAATAAAAGGCAGATATGCTAAGCATCTAGATACGGATATCACCTTTCTATGGGAGATTTTCAAAATAAAAACTGGAGCAGTCGAACCTAAATGCAGGGTTTGGTATAAGTGGCTGTCAGCCAATGAGTACATTGCCTGCCTCACTTAGGCCTCAATGGCTTATTGTGACACCACAGAGATCAGCAAGTTAATCACCTACTGATCTCAGAAGCCATTTCCATTACGGGACTAGCCAATTAATCACCTGCTAGTCGAACCGCGCGGAACTTTTAATGTATTTCGAAAGACTTATAGGTTCTATGTAAGCTAAGTCGCTAGTACCTATCATCGATGAAGAATTCACTGAGACGAGTTTTCCTGCTATGAAGTAGTGCAGGGCATGAGCAGAGAATGTGTTGAACGGTTTCTTCCACCTCCTCGTCCATGCAGCTTCTGCAGAAATCTTTGGAAATCACACCAAGTCTTTTGGCGTGTCTCCCTATTAGACAGTGTCCCGTAAAAACACCTATGGTAGAACCTAGATGCAGGCGGTTCAGGCTAACAAACTCTTCGAGCGCTTTGAGTCTGCACACGGCCAAACTTTATGGGTTGCAAGGCAGTTGTTACTCTCAGTCCATCTAGTGTTTTTTTTTATCCCTGAAGCGTCTTGTCTAAGTATTAGTTTACATGCTGCGATAGGTGCACCTATGTTGTTCCATTCTGAGCGCAGGGAAGTGGTCGTACCGTTTTTGGCTAGTTCGTCTGCCATATAGGTAGTTGCCTGGTATATGACCCTGTGCCCCATGAAAGGTGAATGTTGAACTGATTTGACATTTCCCTCAGAGACATCATCTGACAATTTTGGACCCTGATGAATTTTGTAGAGACAGAGGCAAGAGATTTAAGGGCAGTTTGGCTGTCGGAGAAGATTCGAATATCCGTGGAGGATATGACGTTTTCTTTGAGCCAAGACAGCACCTCCTTAATCGCCAAAATTTTTCGCTTGGAACATACTACAATGATCGGACAGGCGGAAGAAAAGACTGAGATTCAGTTTTTCTGAGTAGATTCCACTTCCCACACCTTCGCTGGTTTTTGAACCATCGGTGTAAAAGTGTATTGCTTGATTTTCTTAAAGAGTGCTATTTTCCCAAGCTTCTCTTGAAGGTATGGTTACTTGGAAATTGTTGCCAAATACCAACTGTCGGCGTCCAATTGAGCCATTTGCATTGATGCTCTTAACATATCCAATTATTGATTGAAGATCTCAGAGAGGATCCTGGCAGACCAAGCAGTGGTTCCGTTCCTGACAATGCTGTCTGAGATCCTTATCGTGCAAGTTCATCGGCCGTTTCGTTTTCAGTTATGTCGTGATGGCCTAGAACCCAAACAAGACTCAAAGAATTTGGTTTTTTGACAGCACTTAGAGAGGCCTTTCATTTCTTGATCACTATCACTCTTTATCACTATCACTATCACTCACTATCGAAGAAGGTAGAAGGTTGAGTAGATCCTTAAGCCCAGCTTGGCAGTCAGTGCATATAGAAACTATTGTTCGTAACGTAGCTAGTGGTCTTTTGGATAGTGTATGTGCCAGCTCCCCGCTGCCGCTGGGAAGACGGACGAGTATGTGCGTAATGAAGCGTTCAGTCGTATGTCATCGCTCTTCTCAAAGGCACCAGCGCCAGATCCATCATCGGTCTCAGAACCATCCGTAGGGATACTAAAACAATCCTTACCTAGTAACGTATTAACGTGAGAGTTTGTTCCACTTAACAACTGACGCATAGGAGATGATTGGTCATATCATAAGCGTATAGATCCAAAAGGACCATTTTTGGTAACAGACCGCATGTCTTGTTAAAGGCTCCCTCCCATCCATTTATATTCAACTTGACATGTTTCGACCAAAGAAGCTCGTTCTATGGGATTATTTAAAAAATGTTTGACTTTTTTCGAAAGGTAATTTTGACACCGGTGGCAGTAAGTTGCGTAAGACCAGTCAGTTTTCTACGTCACGTGAATCAAACACCCTCGATTTGAAGTGTATTGACGGTGAGATTGTTTCATGCACACCAGCGATTTGGGGCTGGATCCAATCGAGAGTATGGCGACTTCAGTCGTCGGCATATGCCCGATCGTGCACGTTAGATCAACTGAGCCTTTCAAGTATAGAGAGTCGATCAGCATGTTCCGCAGAAGAGAAGATCGAAGGCCATCTTGTGGCGAGCCTTTATTCACTGATTTTGTAGCATATTGTTCTCTGTTATAGTTTTTTTTAAGTTAAGTGAAGTCTTAGCTTTTTCTGAAACAATTTCTGCAGCAATTGGGTGAACGAAAATTATATCGACAAGCGACATCCAATGCTTCTTTGAATTATTCAAAACTCTGACTTCTGAAATTGAGGTGCTCTATCGCACGATGTCAAAGTGGAGCCAACTATTATGGCCTAAGGGACTCAGCATTTTCCCCCGGCAGAAACTATTTACCAACCTCACGTAAATTTATTATTATCAGCTTGACTCTAGGCTCTAGGCTCCTGGCTCTAGGCTCCTGGCTTCAGGCTTTGTCCTACAGTTTCCAAACTCAAGTTTTCAGTCTACAGTCTCCAGGCTCCAAGCTTCAGGCTCCATGTTGTAGTTTTCAGGTTCCAGGTTCCATTCATTTCAGAAAATAATTGCCAGTTCTAAGCTTGTTGCGTGCAGATGTTCTGTTCATATTTATTCGTCAAAAGTCCTCAGGTCTAGCTTAAGTCTGTTCCGAGACAAGGTACCAGGCTCCAGACTCCAGGCTCCATGCGTCAGGTTTCAGGTTCCAGGCTCTAGGCTGCAGGCTCCAGACTCCGGGCTCCAGACCACAGCCTAAAGACTACAGAGTTAAGAGTCTATGGTCCACACCCCAGGCTCTAGGGTACGGGATCCAGTCCCCCGCCTCCATTCGACAGGTTTCAGGCTCTAAGCTACACTCATTCCAGGACGAAGGAAAATAAAGCAATATTCTTGCCTATTTTTAGTTTGCCGCGTGCATTTTTTAATCATATTTATTCGACAGAAGTCCTCAAGGTCTGCTTTGAGTATCTTTCGAGACAAATAACTTTTTCAAAAAACAAAATTCTAACAAAGGAAGCTGATTTTATTTTTTTAAGTGTAGACCATGATGTGAATGCCTTTGCCCACAGTCCACTTTAATGGGCTTTTCTTAACCATTATTATTGCAATCAATTTCAAGGCACGCGAAGGATGAGTTCCTATATCCGTTTCGATAAACTGTCGATTTGAATTTATTATTCTTCTACTTTTCGATTTTCGTAGTGAATAACGAATGAAATAAATTTCTTCGAAATTAGAAGCAACAGAAGTAACTGATGTCTTCAGTAAATGAATGGCTTAATTTAAATTTTAAATCTTCAAGTTCAAATGTGAGAGAGTATAGGTAGCATTAAACTGTGTAAGGGACTAGGGAGCTGGGTTCAAACAACATTAATCATGTATGATAACATTGGCAAAAGCAGATTTATCGTTTGCAATTTGATGGCATATGTGCTTCGGTCTCACCTCATGGATGCACAAAAGTGTGGTTTCGAAGGATTAACCTGTGATCCAACATGAGCTATTGCTCGTGGTTTAGTGGATTTCGCATGAACGTAAAACACACATTTATCCTATAACCTGTACTCTCGCTCGGATTACAAAAGCAACATGTAAGGGGGTAGCTACACATGTGGATACATATAGTCGTAGAGAGTATTGCTATGTGCTACTGAATCTGCAGAAGTATTTATTTATATTTTAAAATAAACCATGTTTGTGGGTTTTGTATAGGAAACATGCTGTAGGAACTCTTCGGAATAACATTTCACTTTTCACCATGCGTAAGTTTAGTTTGTTTGAGTTTCGTATCAGAAACTTGAATCTGATTGGGGAGTAGAGTCTTTTGCTTGCGGCTAACTGGATTGGCTTATTTTTAGGAGGAGATGTGCTTTGGAGAAAATTATTGTACCGAAAACTGATATGATTTCAGAGCCCCCAAGATTATAAGGCTCGCAAAAAAAAACTCCAATGTATATGGTTCCAAATTGAGGGGAAGAAAAATCAACACCGGGGCGAGTTAGGCGAAGCGTTGCCGCTGGCAACTTTTAACACCGGGCTTTTCTTTTTATTTTAAACGATTTCTTATATGAACTTCTGAAGCTATGGTTTGTCCTTTTACTATAATCCAAAGTTCCTTCGACAAGAAGGAAAGCAATATACAATAAAGACGGAAAAAATACAATCTAAAGGGACACTATCGTCTAAGGATCATGGAAATAGAATTTTGAACGGTTGTACTAATGGAGATGCAGAAGGACACTATACTTTCATAGGAGGACAAGGCAGATCTGTTATAGATTACTGCGCAGTGAATAATGAATGGACAGGCCTTATAAATAAATTTGAAGTACAATGAAAAATCTTTTCAGATCACATGCCTATTGTGGTTGAATGGTCAGGTGCAACAATGCCAATACAAAAAGATCTCCAACTTATTCCGCGCCTTAAATGGAAACAGGATGAATTATTAATATACCAAAGAAAACTAGATTTCAACATTTCATGTATGAGTCCAACCTGTTTATCAGTTGAAGAGCGCTCAAACCAGATCGTAGCCTGTATAAGAAATTCTTCAACAAGTTCATCGCAGAATTTTAATAAACTCTTCAAACGGTTTGGTTCGACAAAGAGTGTCTGGCGGCTAGAAAGAAGTCCTTCGCCCTTTTAAAAGCGCTCCGGAGTGCCGACTGCCCAAACTTGAAGCATTGGTACATAGAATCAAATAAACATTACAAAAAACTCTGCTTTAAAAAGAAAACCGATTTCGAGAACCACCAAGCGTACAAACTTGGTCAAATAAAAAACCCCAAAGAGTTTTGGAAGGTCACAAATCAAATAAACGGAACCAGGTCTAAAATAGGGCTAGGAGTATCTGCAAATTGTTTATCAATGCATTTTAAAACAACATTATATGGGAAATCAGACATAAGATTTATGTACGCTGAACCATTCGTTATAGACGATATTCTGGATAGCGAAATAACCTATTCTGAAGTTCAAGCTGTTATACTTAAAGCGAAAAATGAAAAATCGCCTGGAGAAGATGGGATTCCATATGAGTTTTTCAAAAACGCAACTCCGACTTTTGTTCTCCAGCTTAAATCCTTTTACAACGAAGTCTTTTCAAGAGGTGATGTTCCTGCGTCGTTTAAGAAGTCAGTTATATTCCCGATATACAAAAAAGGAGACGTAGATAATGTTGAAAATTAAAGAGGCATCTCTTTTATGAATGTAATTTCGAAACTTTTTTGTGGTGTTCTTGTTGATAGACTAGAAGCGTGGGTAGAGTCCAACAACATCCTCTCAAAATTCCAAGCTGGTTTCCGGAAAAATTTCTCGACAGTGGACCATATATTTACTCTTACCTCTATAGTCAAAGCATACCAAGCTAGGAGGAAGAAGGTATATGCTTTTTTCGTAGATTTTAAATCTGCCTTCGATCTTGTGAATCGAAATGCCCTTTTCTATAAACTTTCACAACTGGGTCTGTCTACGAAGTTCATCAGTATAGTCAAAGAAATGTATGCAGGTTCACGAGCAGCTGTTTGGGATGGATCAACATATTCAGACTGGTTTGAAACCGACACTGGAGTTAAGCAAGGGTGTCTTTTAAGTGCTCTACTTTTTGCACTTTTTATTAATGATGTAGAAGCCCATCTGACTGGAGGACTCCGAATTGCCGCTTTAACTATTAATGTACTTCTTTATGCAGATGATTTAGTGATACTGTCTGAGTCACCAGAGAACCTACAACTGATGATAAACCGCTGGAAGACGCTCTATACTTTTTTGAAAACCATATATCAATATAGGATGTTACTTATAACTGAATTTGTTTAATTATTTTACTTTCTGTTAAGAAAATTCTCATTAATTTGCTAACCGAGCTGACGGCAATGCCATAGCTATTTAAGTGCATAGAAAATTGTAATCACTGTAACATAAACTACACAATAAAATGAATTGAAATGAAAATGAAATTTTAGAAGAGGTTTTTTTTTTCAAATTACACCTCAAGGAGCAATTGATGATTGAGTCCTTCCCTTCCTTTCGAAGAAGCGCATTTTCCGAAACGCACGGCTGTCGCAAAAATATCCCGACTTTCTCAAAAACTTAGCTAATACTTAAATTTTCCCTATCGTGCAACCCTTTTTTTGAAAAGAAAGATCTCCGGATCTGCTCATGGAACGTATAGTTTCCTAACGAGGTACGTCCAGCCGGAGAATTAGTGGAAGCCCTAGACAGCCGCAAAGCAGGCATAAACGCCATCCAAGAAGCGCGATGGAATGTGCCGGGCATGAAAAGATATGACAACTGATACAGACAACAGAGACAGCTCTTATTTGTGTGCAGATTTGTCGTTAGATGTAGCGATGATGCGATCTCCTCAAAAAACATATGAGCAATGCCCTAGACAATACATGAAAATCGTTCTTGGTGATTTCAACATAAAACTAGGTACACCAACGAAAACGGAATCAGGTTAATCGATTTTATTGCAGGGTTAGATCTTGCTGTTAAAAGAACACGCTTTCCTCATCTAAAAATTTATGAGGGTGCACGACGATCCCCGATCAATCAACTGTCAACCAAATTGACAATGTTGCGGTGGATGCAAGACACGCAGTGTTATTGATGTCCGAACTTTCCAAGGGGCTGACTTTGGCTCGGACCACCAACTTGTTTAAGACAAAGAAGTGGTCGCAATGTAAGATATAATGTTTACTAGAAGCGATATGGTATCGAGAAGTTTAAATCGCAAGAGATTGCCAATGATTTTCCATCTGAACTGCAGCCTCCGATGTTTTGGGTTTCACTCGGCCTTCAAAACGAAACTCTTACTTCTTTGAAGAATGCATTTAGGCAAATGCAGCCTGTCTGTCCAAAATAATGACAAAGTTTGATGCAAGAGACAAAAAAAGCTGGTTCGACTTGTACATGTACTTGTTTGGTGGAACAAGCTTTCGCGTAAATATGTTATTGCCAAACTACAAGAAACAACTTGTCTTGGCTGTACAGGGGCCTTCCCCAGAACACCGGGAGCTGCTCTCGACGCACTGCTGAATCTTACTCCCCTTGATACCTACATCATGGGGTGTACTCTCAAGACCATTTCTCGTTTAAAAAGATTTGGTCTCTGGCATAATTCGCACTGGAGTTTTGAGGAACTCGAAAGCAGCACATCTTTTGACTCACGTCTAATGGATATGCTGTTCGACATGATGACCCCAAGGCTCAAACTGCATCACGAATACACAATAAACTTTCCTTTGGCACAGGCCTTCGGTACAGGCCAGGAAAGGATTGTTATCGAATCTTCACAGATGTTTCCAAGACTGATTATGGATCTGCCACTGGTGCCTTTGTGGAAAGTGATGAAATATGATTGCACGCCTCTTTGAGGTCATACGCATTCGTCTTCCAAGCGGAGGCATATGCTACCCAAATGGCTATAAGCAAAGTTACGAACATTGGCTGGATGGGAAGAAGTATCTGTGTTTGCAGCGACAGCCAAGTTGTGCTTAAGGCCCTTCTCAACCCTTTAACTACTTCGAAAGCGTTTCAGTAATATTAGAACTCTCTGAGTGCGGTCGGAAGACTAAATTCTTTGAGTCTTGTTTGGGTTACAAGCTCAGACAGCTTTTTCAAAACCTGAACCGTCACTAGATCTGTCAGGGTGCTCTATGAATGCTTCAATCAATGACTTTATCTGTCAAGAGCACAACTGTAGATGACATACCTTTATTGGAAGCAGACAGACCAAACGTATACTCTCCAACATTGATAAGTAGACCGCTACATTTTTGTTATCCCGTAGCAGAAAAGAATGCAGAAATATTATTGGTGTTCCCACAGGGCACTTCTCTATTGCCAAGCATTTAAACGTGTTAGGCGGAAGTGATACCACACTCAGTGAATCTTGTAAAGAATCTTGTAAGAAATCTTGCGGCGTACCCCACAGGCGGGTCACTAGTGTGAAGCGGAAAAGTGGGAGAGTTGTGATCGCTTCAAGATCACTACTCGTAACGCCGGAAATGAAAAAGAAGAAAAAGAATCTTGTAAAGGGTCCGCCAAATAACTTCTTTTTTTTTTGAAAATGGGGGCAAAGCATTGAGTGTAGCTTCGGCTGTGTGGCACGTAGTGCCGTCCTGTTGAAACCAAAACCGGCATCCATTCTAAGTCGATCACAGGTCCACTTAGCTAAGCAAAATCGCACATAGTCGTTCAGCGGAAGGATTAAACTAATTATATCTGCCAAATCAGACATGAGCTAAGTGTTACCATTCACGAAATAAGCACTAATAACAAATGTCTTGCTTTTTCTCGCATGAGGTCTCTGGTACTTGGCGCAGACATGGTGAGAGCTGGCGGCGTTTTTTGGCTTTTCATTTAACATCTGGGAGGCTAAAACAAAAAGAAGGATGCTATTTGGCGGTACAATGGACCGGTACTTAGGTTTGAGTACTCCATCTAGAATTTTCAAAACCTCCAACAGAAAAATAGTCTACACCTTTAAACCATTCAAAAACTTTTAGTTATTTTCTTTGACTGTGTGATTTGCCATCGTTGGAGCTATCGATCGCAAGCCTTGGAGTCATAAGCATAAAAATATTCAAAAATAGTTAAAGTACCTTGCACTAGTTTTAAGACCAATTGATTGGGCCTTCACAACCGAAGTCTTATGTTTTTTTTTGTCGACCCTGGGCCTGACGAGCATTACCCTCAAGAGAAAAAAGCACATCACTACGTTCATTCACTTTAATGCTTTTACTTCTATTGAAATCATTTAAAGAACCAACTGAAGTTGTTACCACTTCCAAAATAAACAAAACAAAAAAAAAACTTTGGTCATATCACCTACATTGAGTTAAAGTCATAAAAAACCAGCTCTCATTTAATCGAAAAAACAGATGCGTTTGAGAAACCTACTCTTTTCAGTTACTTTAATTTTATCATCCGACTCCAATATGGAGCTGCGCCACTGATTGCTGTAAAGATAACCGCTTTTTTTAACTTCAATTAATATTTCGATTTTATTTTATATTTAAAACCGAAACCTGCCTTACAGACAAAGTAACAAAATCAAAAGCCCCTTAATCCCCATTTCTGTAAAAGCTGATTAAATCGAAAAATTGAAATGATTAATTCAAAGTTTGGTCAAAGGAAAGTCCTTGTTTCAGGAGATACACTCATACACTTCTATACTGTATTGGCTCTTAAATTCATTTAATTCAAAATACTCATTCATTGGACAACTGCAAAAATTTACCTCTTCGATGAGAGGATGGTTGATGGCTACACAGAAAAATATGGAAACAGTTTTCAGTTCACTAGAAACAGGATAAATGATTTTATTATTAAAATAAGGACCTCGAGTGGTTTTGTTTTTGTTGGTCGTCTGATTTAATTTGGGAATATTTAATGAATAGGTACACAACAAAGCCACATTTGGCTTTTGAATAACAATTATTTACTTTTTAATTAATTTGTAAATTTCCACAGAAGCTGCCTTGAATTATTGTTCTATAAAAGCGATTTTACCATAAAAACCAAAGAGAGAGTTTAATGTTTTCTGCAAGCAATTCACTCAAGCAAGGAGAATTTATTTACGTGTACACGTCGTCGTGTACCTGTACATGTGTGTCAATTCCAATAATCCTTATTGTTTCTTATTTTCTCTTTGCAGGCTTCAGTGATCCTTATTGTATGCTGGGAATTCAACCAGATGGAGGACCACCTGTATCACCGCAACCCCTTCCCTCGACACCAAGGACCCTCTCTTCTGACATCGGTGGTCTGGGCGGTGGCTTGGGTGGATTTGACAACAACACCGATTCACCCACACACCGAAAGCACAGTTTCCGTCTGAGTTTTAAGCGAAAGGAGGCAACAGCTAGGAGAGAACAAAGGGACTCAATTGGTGGCCCCGTACCAGCTAAATTTATACGGGCGACATCAATCAAGCCACACACTTTGTGCCCCAAATGGAACGAGAAATTTAAATTGTGAGTCTTTTTACTTTTATTTTGTTTTGTTTGTGTTTACTAGGGGTGGTTTTGGTGGTGGGGTTGCATAACAAGAAGAGCGATTTCATTTTGTGCAAATCAACCGAAAACTAATAAAGAAAGCAGTGGATGTTCATAGAAAGTGACAAAGCAATTTCCAACGGCAATATGTCATAGGGAGCTTTTTCGTGGGTTACCCTTATATTGCATCTCATTTGAATTTGATATCCTCGAAGCCCAACTATAGGTAGTTCTTCTAGCATTCGAAATGAACATCAACGAAAATCAAGATAATTTGTTATCCTGAACGACACACACGAATGCACTCGAAACATACTCAGCATTTATGTAGGTAAAGTGATGCTTTAATGAGATAGCAATGTGTTCACTTGAAGATGTCAATCACATTTTATTTAAATTCGAAATCAATTGGTGCTTCTATCACCTCTTCCAGGAGAACTGACCTGACCATGAACATCTCTGACATTGAATGGGATTTTATCTGGAACTAGAAATTTGTTGGGAGAAGGAGTTGGTCGGTGCGGATATATTGATAGAATGGAAAAGATTGGATTTGAACCAATTTCATTCAACACTGTGCCAGCAGACTTAATTGGATTACATCAATTGATTGGAATGAAACACTCTTTGGGGGTACGGGCAATGTAGCAAATACTCTTGAATGTGGATCTGACTGGTATCAACAGTGGAGCTTTGAGAGGGTTGCAATTCTTTACTAATCATTTGAATAGACGATTGGTGGTGAGCATGGAATTGAGTTGTGCTTTTTGTTTGGAAATTAAATCTATGAAATGCTGGTAAATGGGGGCTATGGCATAGCTTTGATGGTCTTTGTTTTAGATTAATTAAAATGAGATTTAGCTTGATCTTTTGGTAAATTAAAATTTTGAGGAAGCCTTGAGATTTTATAGCAAGATTCTGCTTACAAGGAGAATTGGATATCATTGTGAGTCAACAGAATTAAAATATCAATGGCTGTAGATGTGGTTGAGTTAAGTAGGTCAACCTTAGCGAAGTTACTAAGGAGTCTACAACTGAAAAATTCAAAAATGATGATTATCGATAATTTGAATTAAGTTACGATTTCCCCTGAACCTAAGCTTAAGGAGTCAAAACATTTTGTAGAAAATATAAAAAAGCAAAAACCTTTTGTTCTATGTTCCGTGGCAGTTTGAACTGCATTACAATTCGGGTAGAACCTGAGCCTCAACCAACATCTTTCGGCGTGTGCTGAAGGCCCTGCAATACGTTGGCAAACCTCCAAGTTTTGGATTGTTCCATTTTTGAGGACTAGCAAATTTGGTAGCATTTATCTGTACCATGAGTATTTTGGTCTGCCTTTCTTTTGCTTTCTTTACGATCGACAATCAACTGTTCGACTCTTCAAGCCTAAGACAATGGACCCTTTAAGTTCAGTGCGGTTTCAAAGCACCTAAGATCAGGGGTTGTGCATGGGGCTGCTTCACGTACTTATTACAGTTCGAGGTGTACCTGAGCCTCATCCAACATCTTTGGTAACGACTTTAATTTCGGCCGAGCTCTCCTCAGTTTTGCACTCTAAGTCGATTGAGGTCTTCTGCCACTTAACTGCACCACCTCAAACGAGGTCTTCCCTCTCCGCAATTTCCTTGCAATGTGCTTTCAAAAACCCGTTGAGCTGAAGCGTTGATAACAATCCGCTTTACATGTTGCAACAATCGTTATTTATCAGTGCGTTTTCTTCCAGCTATGTGGTACCCGTGGCGCGATGGTTGGCATGTCCACCTGCTAACCCAGTGGTTCAAGGTTCGAATCTCAGCTGAGGCAAAAATGTTTTTCCACGGGTATCGCCTTTTGCGAGGAATTGGCAAGTCCGCCGTTAGTAGATTCACTGCCATGAAAAGCGCTTTCTCAATTAGCCGTTTGGAACCCGCAGAAAATTGTAGGTCCCCTCCATTCCCTTACAGGGCATGTTTGTGAGAAATGCGCTAGGCCCAAGGGCTCCTCGCTCTGTTGCGCCCCCTATTTATTTTAATTTTATTTATTTATGCTCTCGGTACAGCTCACAATTTGACTATGGGACAATGGGACCAAAGATCATTCGGTAAAAATTAAAACAAAGGTGACTTTGATCAGCAAAACGTAGGTTTAGTATTTTTAATGAGCCGCAAGAATGTTACAGATACAAATTCTTCTTCCTTTCCGGAGTATAGTAGCTTTCCTACTCCTTCACAATAGTTTTCCCCATGTGAGGTTCACCGTGTTGACCTCAGAAATCGTTGGCAAACATTCCGGTGCTTTTTGAACATTGTCCAATATTGTAAAACGTCTGTCTTTTCTATCTAATTATATGGCAGAGTTTAGGATGTTGAATCGTCACTTAAGATGGCTCTATCCATCTTGAGAACAAAATCATTAGTGTACCGTGCTCTGTACTTTGATTTCAAGCATTTGTATGAGACTCCTATGAAGAATAGATCCTTCAAGACGCTTCCTTGGTTTGATTTTGGACGGTTTTTAGCTAGAGCTGAGCTGAACATCTAATCCTCGCCAATCATCCTTCATACATATATTCTTCATATCCTACGTGTACGTAGGCTTCTGAAATTCTGGTTGTTTGATTGCCACCCACATTTTATCCCACGTTTGTACACGAATGCTTTTTTGAAGTCAATCAGCACAACTTGCTAATTTTCTAACGAATCATCAGGATACTTATACTTTTGCATCTGTTGTCTCAACGATCTTCAAAGTGCGGACATCAACAATAAACTAGATCAAACGGTACTTACGACAACTTCATGTATAAATCTTCTTTTGAACATTGTTAAAAGATAACTTTCCCTTTATTGTTTTGGCAGACTTTCACCTTCCAATGTCCCCTCTAGTCTTTGAGTTTTTGAAGATCTTAGCTGCTTCACTAACTTTTTCGATTTTGATGTTAGATATTTCCCTTAACTAAGGTTTCGGAAAGTGCTCGCGGAGAAACTGTTTTTTCAATAGGTCATCACAAAATTGTCGCCAGTTTGGCCGAATTTTGTCTTCATCTATAGAAGGCTGTCCTTGAGCATAGTTAATGATCTCCGGCGAACTAGTCTTCTGAGCACTTCTCCTTCATTGAGATG
This sequence comes from Melanostoma mellinum, assembly GCA_914767635.1. Classification (NCBI taxonomy): domain Eukaryota; kingdom Metazoa; phylum Arthropoda; class Insecta; order Diptera; family Syrphidae; genus Melanostoma; species Melanostoma mellinum. Next base: position 194,531,674 of record OU612058.1, on the reverse strand, counting down.
CTATTTTTGAGAATGTTTGCTTCTTAATTTAACTTTTTTTTTTTGTTGTTTTTCTTCAATAACTAGTTACATTCGTCCCCTCAAACAATTCAACCGCAAAAGGTATTATTTCATAAGTTGAATTTTGAATAACACGAATGTCGAATACCTTACCAAAATCAGTCTTTCCACAGTAATGCTATGATCAGGCATCCAAAGCCCTTTTAGCGGGACCCAAATAAAAAAGAACATGGTCAGCCGGCTCGTGGCGACAGAAAATTGTTTCAGAATCCGATCCAATCCCACCGTTCTTTTTGGTTGGAGTTGAGTGCAGTTCTTATTAACTGCTTTCAATTTGAAAGGGAGTTATTTCAACTCTATTATTTGATTTGCACTTCGTCCATCATTTCACAGCCAATTTCTTCTTACTTACCAGTTCTATGAGTTCATTTATCCACCATCATGTTGCCTTAGCTTGTTGGTTTAGTAGCTTTACACCCATAGGAATGAATTGGCTCCATCAAAGGAATACCACATACTAACTTATTCTGTAGTCCTTGCATTTTGAACTGTTCTGATGGTTTGGTACAGACACCTCTGTATATTCAAAACTATAAACTTTTCTTGTCTTCGTGGCCCTAGTTTGTTTGAATGCCGTGCAACTCCCACAAAAAAATTCTGGCAGGTGTTGTTGGCGACAGCTTTTTTCAATATCACAGTCTTTCACATTGCACATATTTAGAATACCCTCGCAAAGAGGCTTCACACTATAACGTATCCCATTCCTCTATGGTAGTCTTTATAATTCACGTTTGTATTCCAAACACGTCCATTCAAATTAGCACACAAAAACTTTTCTCTTTCAATATTCTCAAGTAAATTGTGGAAATCTAAACAAATTAAATCTTTTTCCCCTCCTCACATTCAATCCGGGGACAGTGAGCAGAGCATATGCACTTTTAAATTCCTTCTACCACAAGCTAAGGCACATCTTACGGCCATTAAATAAATAAGTAAAAAAATGGGGTGGCGCAACAGAGCCCCAAGGCCTAGCGTGTTTCTGTTCCGAGGAAGCGCTTTTCATGGCAATGAATACTAACCGAGGACTTGCCAATTCCTCGCAAAAAGCGGTACCCGTGGAAAAACATTTTTGGCTTTGTTGTTTTATAAACTGTCAACCTACCTCATTCACATGCAAGATAAACGTGAATTTCGCATACGCGAAATGAAACTCTGACAGTTTGATTACAATAAAAAATTGAGCCCTAAACTCTAAATTCTCAAAAGTTTACTTTTTTCAGATTAACTATTGAAGTTAGGCGGAAAAAGTTAATTGAAGTTTTGTAACTTGTCTGTGGGACCGCAAAAAAGTTTCTTGCTAAATATTTGTATAGGCAAAAACGGTTCGTCAAAAAACAAAATTCCGTCTCTCTTTGAATTCTCAACATTAGAAGACCCTGGAATGACCTTAATTTCCATGGATTTTGCTGTTAGCCTCTTGATGTCAATATCACCCGTTGATACCCTCTGATAAACCACTTAAACCCGAAGAGAATGTTCAAAATGACGATATTAACTTTCCCTGAGCACTTGCAATTATGGGCTTACCAATTCATTTTGGAAATCCAAGACAAATACCCAATAAAAGTCATCACAACCTCCTTTATGCATCATGAACGTCCAATGGTTGACTATTTTCTTTTGCTTGACATGACTCGAGGCCTTCGCTTTATTGGTATTTGCGTGAAAAGAAATAATTCTTTCATTCGACCTCTATCATTTCGATTAGATTAACTGACAGTCCAACTCCAACAAAATTATATTTCGCTTCGGACAAACGGACCCTATTCAAAACAACACAACATATCCTGTCACATGCCAATGGCCTGTCCTATCTACTTCCAAGTGGACTAAAGCGAAAAGCAAAAAAATTCTCCTATCCACATTCAAAACGATTTCCACATGACAAAATTAACTTTTTTTCTATTTCAATTTGCAGTGACATCGATGACATTAATACCGACACATTCCACCTAGACATATGGGACCACGACGACGAGAGCTGTGTCATGGATGCCGTGTCCCGTCTGAACGAGGTGCGTGGCGTCCGTGGTTTGGGGCGTTTCTTCAAACAGGTGTGTCAGTCGGCACGTCAAGGTTCCCAGGATGATTTTCTCGGGTGTGTGAACATACCCATTGCCGACATCCCATCAACCGGCTTGGATGGCTGGTTTAAATTGGAAGCACGTAGCCAGAGGAGCACGGTTCAGGGCCGAATACGATTGAAACTATGGCTGTCCACTCGTGAGGATCATGGCACATCCGAAGAGGATAACGAAATCGAAATTAGCAAAATTGAAAAGCTGCAAATGGTTTTTATGGCACACGAAGTGTCCACCCACGAGCCCACGTGGACGTGGGGTGGCGATTTACCCGGTCCGGCTCTCACCATTCTCCATCAAATGGCAGTGCAAGGGGACCTAGTGGAATTGCATTGTGCATTGGCGAGGTTAGTAGCAAAACCATGAGAATTTGTTTTGATTAGCTAGACTTGATGGTTGTGTTTAATTTTGCTCTCAATGGCCTGTCCTCATAGGTTTGTGGCAGCCGTGAAACTAAACCGCACCACACCCATCGATCCGAAGTTTATACATCGGTTGCTGATAGACGTGGATAAGCTGTGGAACCAACCTAATCAAGAGACACTTACTCGGGAGCTGGAACAGTGGTTGGCCGAAGCAATGACGGGGTTGGTAGAGCGCTCACTAAACCAAATCCGACGACACCGAGACATCTTCCCGTCGCTGCATCCACCCTCGTTGATTCGATTGGAATTCCTGTTGAGATGCCTTGGTCTGTTGGGCTCAATGAAGGCATTCCGGCAGGTATGCCCGTTCAATAAGGGTGTGCGAGGCGAGATTGTGGGCTCGTTGCGAAAGGGATCCATTCAATGGGGCCAGCTGGTTTTGCGAGACTCACAGCGCTCACCAAATCCTTTAGTGAATTTTACCACCACCCTCATAGCGGACATTCAGCTGGGACTCACCTACTATCATTCGCTCTTCGATACGTAAGTACCTGTATCTTTGAACAATTTTATGGTTTTGTTCTTGTGGTTTTGCCGGCAGAGAAGACATTGTGCTTTGGCCTTAATTAATTGACTGCGTCCGGGCACGTTGCAACGATTAATCCGGAGGCCGTAGAGGTGGTTACGGTGGTGCTTCTTTGTTCCACCACACTATTTAAAAACGTGCACACAGACGATTGTTGGAACAATGTACCACTCCTTGCTGTGGAATGTACAATGGCTCTTACTTAATTGGGTTGACAGCTTTGAGTTATCGACTTATAGGATCTTCGTATACCTTTAGGCGAACTTTAAAGGCGGGCCTTTACTTCGCACACAAATCCCTTCCGGCATCGATTTTATTTTAGTGTGCATGTCCTCATTCCCTGAAGACGAACCCAGGAAAATTTATTCTTTTCATTTAAAGCACGAAGGATACAGAAGGAAATCGTTGCCTCCCATGATCTATGGCAGCAGTGAGATGCTACCATTCGTTCGAAATTCCCAATTTGAAATTTAAATTTACAACCCGAACATACGAGTTTCCTCGGCGTATCTCAGCCGAGCAACGAAAGCATAAAAAAAGTACGGTAAACTCGTTAAATTGAGTTTCCTCAAGCAGAGAGACACACGAAGAAATATTGCTTCGTCTATACTTGAATAGCACATCCCTTCCTGCGCTCACTGTCTAACATGTATGTAAAATCCCAATTTAATGCCGTTTATATATAAATTCTTCCACAAAGTTCCATCAGTAAATCCATCAAACGTCAAAAATTATTCGTCACTTGGTGCTGGAGCGAAGTCTTTTATGATGAAGCCAATACCATGGGGACAGCTCAATTATTAACTATAATTAAATTCTAGCCTTTGTATGGAAGTGTATTATGCCATTAGTCTGGGTTCTCGGATACCTACCTATCAGTGCCATCATCCCCATAGCAAAGGATTATAATCTAATCTGGTAACGCTGAGGATCTAAAACCGAAGATTTGAATAATTAAGTTGCTGCAACGTACAGCAAAACTCGAATTCACTTTGGCCTCAGACCTTTGGCCTTCAAAGACTTCATTAACTACCCCGAGAGTGAAACAAATACTTAGTTTCCAGTTTTTAGCCTCCCCCTCTTCTATTTATCTCGTAAGTCAGTCGTCCGTGGGTATCGGTCGTCCGTTGTGTCTTGTGTCTCTATGCTCTTAGCTCTTTAGGAATTCATTTTTTATGCATGTTTCATTACGTGAGCTTTAAGGGTGCTCTCTTGTGCGATGTGCGTGTTGGGAGTTACTTTTTAATGGAGAAGGGTTAAATGTGCCATAAGGAGGGACTACTACAAAAGCAGATGAGAGGGATTTCGTATCGAATATTTTGCACTAAAAGCCTGGGCTGGGTGGGGGGTTAGTAAATAGAATAGACAACTTTTCACAGCCAGGAATGTCATAAGGGAATGCTTTGTCCTGTTATCTTCGTAAATTGCCAGAGTATGCCGATGGGCTCGTTTTTGTCCTACATCTATGTAACATTGTGTAACAAACAACACCTTTGTGTAACTGAAATTAGATAAATGAGGGCAATTTTGTCGGACCAGCAGTTAAATGTTGAGAATGGGTAATGCGACGCAAGTAATCTGCTTATGGTTTTATTAATTTCGGAGCAGAAGTTAAAAGCATTTATTTCCGAATTTTATTGGATTGGTGACATTTTGAGGAGAAAAAAAAAGTACTTTTTTACAGAGAATTTATCAGAGCTATAAAAGACGAACCTTCTTGGATTGTCACCTTCTGGAACAGGGGCATTCGTAAAACAATAATTGCCTTTAGGATTTTAGAAGGAGGATGTGTAAAGAAAGTGGCATAGCCATCGTAGGTCTCGCGAAGCGTACTCTTCTGGCTATGCCCATGTCGCGTTACAGCTCATACAGCTCGTTGTTGTATCTCTTTCAGCACACATTGTTTTGCTTACGGGATCAAAGATTATTCGGAGTAATTTTCGGAGTCTGATTTTCGCACTGATGTTGTTTTCCGTGTCTATTAGATAGACGGAATCCTCTACTACCTCCAAGATACATCTGTTTATTGTGACGTTTTGTCCGATTCGTCGATGCTCTGTGTCCTTGTTTGATGACAACAAGTATTTCGTTTTGCCCTCATTAACCATCAAACACATTTTTGCCGGTTTGTTTGAATGCTCACAAAAGCATCTATTACATCACGCTTCCTTCTTCCCATTACGTCAATAGGATTGATTGTACAGGCTTTTGAAAGATTGTTTCTCTGGTGATGACGTTTGAGTTTCTTACAATCTTTTCCAAAGTTGCGTTCCGAAATAAAACTTCTTGTTCAATTTTCGTTATCAATCTGATTTTTACGGTTTTTCTGATTTTTGGTGTTGGTCCAATGACTGATCTGTAGCCTTTGAGTTGCAAGATGAAGCCGATTCGTATGAAACCAAAACTACATGAGATTTTCTACTCATTTTCACATTTTGGTGACTTTATCCTTAAGCTAGACATGAATAGTTTCAAATTAAGAGGACAGAGCTTACATTTTTGTTTTTATTTTTAATGTAAGCTAGCTGAACAGCCCGGCGCTCAGCGATAGAATATATGGATGAAATATAGTCTTAGTTACTGAAGTATTATGAAGCATCCTAATTCTGAAATAATTTTTGAAATCTGTCCAGTAGTTTCTAGGTTTCCGTCCTCAATCTCCTTACAGTAAGAATGTTGAGATCAAATCTTGACAGGAACTATCCCTGGAATAACTTATATTTACCCTAACAATTTCATACAAATCCGTTGTGTGTTTTAGGAGTCCATGCCTGACAAACAAACAGATTGACCCGTTACGTCGACAGAATTTTTAGAATCGGTTCAGTTTTGTTCCACTTCCACGTTCCGTTCCCGTAGGAATGTGCGCGTAAGAATACTCTTTGTTACTCAGAGAGGGGCCATAAGGCACTAGTGAAGGAACTTTTGAAATCGGTCCAGTATTTCCCAAATTTTCGAGTTCCTGTGCCGTTCCCTGGGTTCTAGATAATTTTTGTTCCGAATTTCACTCTAATTGGCTCAGTAGTTTTAGAGTCTTTTCAACAAAAATACTCAGTTCTCTCTTTAAGTTCTCTTTCTCGTTCTTGTGGGAATATGGGAATGATTAGCATTTTATCGGTGAAATAATTTTGAAATCGGTTCAGCAGTCTCTAAGTTCCCATTTATGTTCCCGTTTACGTTCCTTTGCATACTTGTATTCAAGTTCCTTTTCGAATATTGGGATGAAATATACGTGAAAGAAAAAACTATCAGAAAACGTTGTGGGAAGATTTGGTAGTACTCTAACTAAACTTCCATGAAATGTTTCGGCCAGGTTACAGTAAACACATCAAAATGTCTTTTTCCCCAATGCGTGTTGAGGGAAAGCTCTGTTACCAGCTTATGCTTCAACATTTCTGCATTATTAAATAATATCGAGCGCCCCTACGCTACAAAAGTTTTTTTTTAAATAAAACAAAAACGGTTTTGGATATCAATAAGACTCTTTATTCCTGTGAAAGGGCGTTTGAAGATTTCTTTTGCATGGCCACCACGGGCATGCTTGTAGAAGTCCAGACGCTGAACCCATTTTGCGACGGTTTTCAAGCATAAATCGGCCGATTCTGATACAATTTCACGTTCAATATTCATTCGTACGAAGTTCATCAATTGTCTCTTGCTTGTTGGTATAGACTTGACGAAGCTCCACAGGAAATATTCTAACGGCGTCAAATCGCACAACCGAGGTGGCCAAGCGACTGGACCATTTCGTGAGATAACACGTCCTCCAAACTTGGTTTTCTATAAATTGATTGTGACATTCGCTGTTGCACCCGCCGCCGTCCCGTTGGGACCACATGTCCTCCAAGTCCATATCATCCAATCGGGGCTAAAAATATTCGGTCATCATTGAACGGTAGCGATCCCCATTCACAGTAACTTGCCGGTCTTGATCATCACGGAAGAAGTACGAACCAATGACGCTGCCGGCCCATAAGCCACACCAAACCGTAATTTTTTCGGGATGCAATGATGACTCATGAAGTACGTGTGGATTGCTGCCTGACCAATACCGCATATTTTGTTTATTGACGAAGCCATTCAGCCAGAAACGAAGATGATTTTTCGATGAAAATCCGAATCATTTTCAAGTTCTAGCTCAGCCCAGTTTACGAACATACGACGCTTCTGGTGATCAAGTAGCTTTAGTTTTTGCGTCAATCTTGTAAGGATGTAGGCCAAGATCTTTTCGTAAAATTCGCCAAAACGACGTCACAGAGATGCCCACCCAACACTTGCGAACGACGTGTGGGAGACACATTTGGGCTTTCTGCAACTGAAGCCTCAGTGGCAGCAATATTCTCCACACTACGGGCACTTCTTTGTCTCACTGGCATGGGAACATTTTGCACTGTGCCAGTGGATTCAAATTTTTCTACTAGATGCTCAATTGTTGATCTGCTAGGACGATTATGACGACCATAAATTGGACGTAGCGTTCTTAACGTTGATGACACTGACTCCGAATTTCGAATTTCGGTAGTAAATTTTGATAATTTTGACTTTTTGCTGTCTCGTGTATCGTCATAAAATGGCAAACCTTACTGAAGAGAAATATCAACAGAGCGGTAAGAAATAGGGCGTCATTGGCCGTCCTTGTTGCTCTACTTTTGTTGTTCCTGTTGAAAAACCTCAAAGTATTCTGAATATTGTTAAATTTTTTGGTGCTAATGCCTTTTTTATGACAGATGTATTTTTGTTGGTTGCCGCTGTACCCACCCGTATGACATAAAACTTACACTTACCAATATCTTTGTCTATTTCTGGGCTGTTAGTCTGGGCCAACCATCAGAACCATTTTGACATTCTGTGGCCCCAAAATGCAAAAGTCGCGGCAAAAGTGCAAAATCCAATGTCTTGGTTTTATTGTTTTGTTTTTTATTTCTTACTTCGATTTTTCTCACGTCGATTTTGCTGTGTGACAGGACACGGTTTTCCCAATTTATTCAAACAGAATCAATCAATCAATTTCTAACTTCCTTCATTGCTATTTTTTGTATTCCAGAACCAACGGTATCCAATACTTTAGCATAATTTACAAGCAGTATGATGCTATGCTCGCTGAAGAGGTGCTCTCTCGCATTGAGACTGGCCAAGTGCCAGGAGTGCCAACGCTAAACCAATACGCTGTTCTCGAAGGTGACAAGGAACCGGTGGACATTAGACCCTTTGAACTCTTCCTAGCATTGCAAGAATTTTCCGGACTCAAACAACATCTGTCTGTGATGCCACAGCCCCCTGAGAAACCGCTTGCCTTGCAAACCTACCACGAATGGTTTATTCCGATTGTCGAACGTTGGATGATGGTGAGTAAGGCCAGAGCACTGCAGAGAGTCCGTGCAGCTATATCGATGGATCAAATCTGCGAAGGTGAACGAATTGTTCGGTACAGCACATCGTCAATTGACACAGCGTCTTGCTTCTATCAAGTTAAAGAATTCTGGAAGATGCTCCAATGGCCGGACTACAACTCCGCTCCTCACTTTGAAGCTCAGCTCATCGATGTTGTTTGTTCATCAGCTATGCACTACAGTGATCTCATTCATCAAGCTCTTGCCGATAGCGGCTATTATGAGCAGCAGGGTCCGTTTCGGTGCTCCGATGATATGTGTGTGACTGTCAACAATTTGGAATACGTTCGTCGTTCGCTGTCCGAATTTCGACCTGATGGCCAGTTGCTTCACGACAATGCTGAAGCACTCTTAGAATCTAGCCTAGCGCAATTGGAAACTCGTGCTGAGAGAGTGCTTTCCAAGCTGGCGCCACTTATGCAAGTTCCCCTTCAAAAAGCCGTGTTTCATCTGGCCTGGTCACCAGACTCCCTACCAGCCAACCAAGCTATAGTTCCCCTACTAGAATATCTCGATGTCCACCTTTCTGCCTTAAATAGCGCTCTGCTAACCAAAAATTTCAATCGGGCCTTGAATCTCATCTGGAGCACTGTCCTCAGCGAACTATCTCGACAAATGGACACCGGAGCAGAGGGTGAAAAGCCATCTAACTTTCACAACAGACTGTATGAAGCCCTGCAGTTGCTTGTTGAGTTTTTCCATGCTGAGGGATTGGGACTCTCAATGGAAAATTTGCACTCGGGTGAATTTTGGAGGGTGGAGCAACGCCTTCAATACCACAAGACCGAAACAGAAAAGCTAATCGATATGTTTTACATGCAAAGATTGCAAGAACAACTGATGACCATGCCGCCAGGACCATATGGAATGCTGTCGGTACGAGCTTATTTCAATCATGATTCGCTTTGTGTGGAAGTGCTGCACGCGAGGGATATCATTCCGTTGGATCCAAATGGTTTCAGTGATCCTTTTGTCATAATCGAATTGCTTCCAAGGAGGGTGTTTGCTCACTGCACGGAACAGCAGACAAATGTTCATAAGGTGTGTGCACTGTGCAAAATTTGTAACAAAAAAAAAAAAAAAAACATGCAATTTCCAATGTATTCGCTGGTGTGAAACTATTTTTTTTTTTTGTTCTCTTCCTTTTCCTCAGAAAACTCTGAATCCGGTGTTTGATGAGTGTTTTGAGTTTTCTGTTACATTGGAACAGTGCCGAACGGAGGGTGCTATGATTGCATTTACAGCCATGGACCATGATGTGCTGACGGCTAACGATTTCGCTGGGGAGGCATTCCTGGCATTGGGAACTATTCCGGGTGTAGCTGAGCATACTACGAGTGTAGACAACTTCCATGGGCTAAAGCAGATGGATATAGCGTTGATGCAACAGCACGATAAAAGTAAGTTTAGTATTTTAGATTTGGTGTGGTTGTTCCTTCGGCAAACGCATAAGTAATGTAATCTGAACAAGGAATGTGTTTTATGAACATTGAAGCTTTTGAAACTTTTTGGATTTGATAAATGTGGGTCCTTGGAATAGTGAAAAGGGAATTGAGAACCTCACATCTCGTTTTGGTTTGTCTTTGATGTGAGGCGTAGTACAAATTCTCTTCTGATCTAAATGAGTCACAAAAAGTTAACAAATGAGCTAAAATGAGTCTTTTTACATTGCAATGGAGATGAGATGAGAGTTTAAACAAAGAGTTTGTGTGCAAGTTTAGTTATGAATTTCAAAATGATCTGAAAGGCTTCTAAATTTAGTCTTGAGTCGAATCATGCCCACAATGAGTCCGACAAGCATCTTTTTAAAAACACATATGGCAAATAAAACCACAACGTTGACCGAAAATAATCAGACGAAGAGTTTAGGGCTCTCCAACTCCTCTGCTATAAATTAGCGACCCCCAGTGGAGAACGCCATGTTGACCAGAAACGTATCGGAAAACCAATGTAGATGTCGTTGAATTTTTCGGCACCAGGAGTGTTTTGGACTGCCTTTTAGAGTCTTACCATTTTTCTGTCACTCCGTTACTTATGAAAATCCTCCCTTCGCCTTGCACACTTAAAGATTGACGTCACCATCACAAATCGCTTCACAATTGATCATTCATACCACATATTTGAACTTTTCATACCATGCAAAAATGTCTGGAGAAGACATGTCTTGGTCAGAATACGGGCAACAATATTAATCAACCTTTTTTGGACTTATACGGTGCCCACTTCCTTCTTAAACTTCTACCGATGCATCAAGTGCTCTTTGCAGAGATGTAGGATCCTTGAATTGGATGGCTGCATCCTGCATCGTCAGCGATGAATAGTTGATGTCCTTTGGTGTTCTGTACTTAGTCTTCCAGGAGGTAGCAAAGGACTGTAATAAGGACCAAAAGACTCAAGACGATTCCTTGGTGTACACGTGCTGTGACTAGAAATGCTTCGGTGACCCCAACTGGACATCTTATCTTCGTCACCACTCCTTCATACATATCCCCAAATGTCCGCACATTGGTCTCTGGAACTGCTCGGTTTCTGAGGGCCACCTATATTTAATCTCTTTACTGTCAACGAATGCTTTTTTAAAATCAACCAGCCCAACATGCAAATCCATTTTTCCATTAGTATTACAGATAACTTTATCAATATCCGCTGGATAATCTGCAAAATGTTCAGCTTCATCGAACAGTAGGTATCGCAACTTCGTGTGACTTCCATCCCTTTGTACATTGGTGAAAGGTATTTTTCGCTCTCCTGCTTAGGTAGACTATCATCTCCTATAAGTTTGGTAATAAGAGTCGTGAGCCTTCTTAACCCCATGTCTCCCATCTTTTTCTAAAACTCATTTGGTATATCTTTTGGCCCAGCATCTTTGCTTTTGACAGCCCTACTATTGTCTTCGACTGCCATGCCATCTTGTGTATTTGCTTTAAAGTAAGTGCAGCGTATGGAAACTGCTCTCGAGGAAATTATTTATTCAATAAGCCCTCATAATACTGTCATCACTTGTACAAAATTTTGTCGTCATCCACAAATGAACTCTTCTCTGAGCGCCTATTTTGAAAATGGGTGGGTTTTTATTCACGTTGTTTTTTCATATTTTTGGAATGGATTGTTTTGCTTCAGCTGCCGGGACGGAAACCTCTCCGTCCTCTTTGCTAGGAGTTGCTTCTTCATTTTTTTCTTGCAACTGTGTATTTTACCTTCACCAAGTTTTGAGAGCTTCTTTCTTCTCACTCGTCACTGCCTTAGCTTCATCATTCCTTAACGCTGTTTCTTCGACTTTTTTTTTTTGTCCTATTGAAACTCCTAGCAATAATTTGGCTCTATCTAAGCAAGTTTATTGCAAACAATTCCACATTCCCTGCATTTTGGACTTTACTGAAGGTGTTGCACAGACATCTCTGCTCATTCAAAATGAATTATTCACATTTTTCCTTGTAATAGCTCTTGTTTGTTTAATGTTCTTCACCACATCCATAAGAAATCCGATCAGTAGAAGACGGTGTTGCTGGGCGACAATTTCACTACAAAATCGTTTTGCAATTTTTCTCCCTAGATTTAATGAATTTGGCTTCCAAAGTTTAGTCAATTTGGGTTTCGTTTTCATCACTGCTACAAGTGACAAGGTGTCGGTCTTGTTTCAGTTAACGTGGCATTTGATACGATAAGACCATGTGACTTACACATATACACATACTTTGGATGTCTTCATCTTGTTGATTCTAGGCGCAATGTCACACACCTCCATGGCAGTGTTCATAATCTTCGTTTGTCTTTTCCACATGTCCGTTCGAAATCTACTTTTGGGATATCCTAAAGAGGAATCTGAAAATTTTGCTAATATGAATCTCTTTCCTCCTGCTCACAACCGAATTGGGTAACATACGAACTGATAGATAGTATTCAAACGATCATTGGACTTCCAATTGGTCAACATGCTGCGTAGAGGCTCTTTTCTAAGGGTGATACCGATTCCGTTTTTATACTTGTCCGTTAAATATTGAAACATCTTGTAGGCTTTTATGCTGTTACATAAAAAAGAAAATCAAAATATTGATTTCGTTAACGCACTAGATGGTTTCTAACGATCTTCTCATCATCTCTTCCAATTTATAACTTCGAGCACACGTACTTCCAACGTTCCAACTGAGTTCTAAGCTTTAGTAAATCCGTCACTTTATTTAATTTTATTAGTGTAGTTTTTACCCGAGCATTTGTGCTCGGCCCAGTATTACTAATAATGGACCGAACACTGTACTGTATTAGTGTCTTCCGAAACTGTGGCCCTGGGGCCTATTTCATAAACATTGACAATAGCGACAGGTGACAGGTGATATTTTGTAAATGACAACTAGGAAATTGTCTATATTCTGTCCCATAGAAAAATTGACAATTTTGTAGAACTGTCGGGAAATCTACGACAATTGTCGTAATTTCGTCTCATAAAAAAATTGTCATGACAATGATTTTTTTAAAAATGTCATAAATTTCCCGACAAATTTGTAGTGACAATTTTTTTATTGAACAGAAAAAGTTATAAAAATTACAATTTTGTCAGTATGTAATTGACAATTGTGACAGGCAATTGAGTTTCGGTCGAAAAGTGACAAATTGAATTAAAAATGTCGAATATTATTTTTTCAAGTGAAAGCGGTAATGAGTCTGAGATACAAGTTCGCGAAATACGTCGTCCTCAAATTTTAAAGGACAGAATTAACAATGATTTTACTGCATTAAGTGATTTTCAATTTAATGAAAAATTTCGCGTCGCATATAGTTTCTTCTAGCTAAATTCAGTCTCTTGCATACATTGCAAGAAATTTGTCAAAATATATGGCAATGACAAAATTTTCACTACAAATTTATCAAATAGTGACAAAAATGTCACGAAAATTATATTATTATCTGACAGTGACAAAATTGTCATGACAAATTGATGACAGTCTGACAGCGACAAATTTGTCACTACAAAATTGTCATATACGACCTGTCAATGCGATATGAAATACAAGTTTGTCAGATAACTGCGACAAATTTGTAGAATTGTCACTTGTCAATGTTTATGAAATAGGGCCCGGCGGACGGAGCAGTTTAATTACTTTCTATAATATTTCCATAATACACCAAATTTTAAGATATTGCCCGAGAAGTATTTTTACTTTTTGACACGTTTATTAGGGTGTCCCAGATTTTTGAGGTTTTGCTTCACAGCTGCTTTTACATTTGAAAGTAGTAGTAATTACTTAAAAAATTGAGAAGTGTCTTTAATCACCCCATAAAAGGTCGTATGTATCCTGGTTTTGGTTCGTTTGACATCGCATTTCTGAGAAATTTTTCAAACATTTGACAGAACCAACAATTTTTTTTGTGTCTTTGTACCGCATTTTGAGTAATTTGAGTGGAAAAAAGTTCATCTAGGCTGGTGCTGGTTTGTTCAACACCGCCTCATTGCAGTCGTTTAAGTTGAAAATCTCATGGCATTGCCAGAATTCGAACGAGTTTTAGGTGTTATTAGTTTTGTCATTGAAATGAAAAATTGAAATAATTTCATTTTTAATCTCTGAATTTTCAATTAAAAAAAAACAAGAATGACAAAGCAATGCCAGGAGATTTTAAGCAGAAAAGAATGAAATGAGCTCATTTTTGGTTGACCAATAGGTTGCCTTCTCTTCACAGAAATGACGGTGTTAAAAGAACTAACACTACACAACCTTTTTTTACTCAAATTACTCAAAATGCGGTTTTAAATGAATAGATAGCACCTTTACCGTGGGCTCATATAGACACTTCCAAGAAACTGAGTTTAAAAGGGCATGTGATTCAATATTTTAGTGCGTTTATTTTGTTTGTTAATTTTAAGGCAACTCTGTGATTTGGCATAATACTCTTTAGGTGTCTGATACTGGACATAAAGGGTGGTAAAATTTTTAAAGGCCGAAGTTGATTTTAAATAAAACCGAAATTATTATCTTTTCTTTTTATTATGATGAGATTAGTATGGTTCAATTATGTATGGAACAAAATAGTAGCCAATCGGCGCAACGGCACACTTCCACCCGATGGCCCAAATTTTTGATGACGCTGAGGCATAATTGAGGTTCTATACCATTAATATGCCGAATGATCAAATCCTTTAGCTCTTGAATTGTTGCTGGCTTATCAGTGTCAAATCACATGATCTTGGCGGTCAATTGACATCGCTGCCACGTGAGACAACACGGCCATTAAATTTGTCGCGCAAAAGAGTCATTTCTTCATTAGCTGTGTGGGAAGTGGCACCATCCTTTTGAAACCACAAATCTTCAACATCCAATTCGGGCCATAAAATGTTCGTCATCATCTCACGATAGCAAACATTATTCACAGTAACTGCCTGACCGTCCTCATTTTGGAAAAAATATGACTCGTTGATGCCGCCAGCCCATAAACCCTACGAAACAGCCACTCTTTGTGGGTGCATTGGTTTTTCGAAAGTCACTCTTGGATTATCTTTCGCCCACCCAAAAGCGGCAATTATGTTTATTGATGAATCCACTGAAGTGAAAATGTGCCTCATCAGTCATCACTGAAGATCACTGACGATTGCTGCTGCCATTTCTTGCCACCATTAACCATTGACGACGCACACTGGGGCCCGCTGTATGGAGAGCGTGCTCAAAATGCAAAATTGAGAATGACTCTTTTCTCCAAAACAAATGTTTTGTTGCAAAGTCGACAAGATTGTCTATCAACCGGTAAAATTTCAAGGTCAAAGAGATTGTAGGTAAAAAGAAAATCAGTGCTAAATGTTGTTTTTTAGGCCAAAGAAATTTGTGTTGTGATTTAGAGGTCGATTTAAAGTGCAATAAAAATCGTTTCGGGTTGAATTACGCTAAGTGGCGATATGTCATCGATTGGTCAATGTCAGTAGATAATAAAAACGTATTTTGTAAGTATCAAAAACAAAAACCATGGAAAAATTTGTAAAAAAAATTTAAATACACTTTTTTTCAATTTGCAACACGGGCTTTTAAAACTAAGTATGCAGTCTTATAGTGCATACCTTCTTTTAAAAAAAACTTAAGTTAGAAGTGGAAGCCTCTGTTGCAATTTGGAAAAAAATGTGTTTATACATTTTTGTTCGCTTTTTTATTTCTTGTTCCATGGTTTTTGTTTTTGATACTAACGAAATACGTTTTTATTATCTACTGACATTGACCAATCGATGACATATCGCCACTTAGCGTTAAGCAACCCGAAACGATTTTTATTGCACTTTAAATCGACCTCTAAATCACAACACAAATTTCTTTGGCCTAAAACACAACATTTAGCACTGATTTTCTTTTGACCTACAATCTCTTTGACCTTGAAATTTTACCGGTTGATCGACAATCTTGTCGACTTTGCAACAAAACATTTGTTTTGGAAAAAAGTGTCATTCTCAATTTTGCATTTTGAGCACGCTCTCCATACAGCGGGCCCCAGTGTGCGACGCTTGAAATGGTCAAGAGGCCTTAGTTCTTCAGTCCATTGCACCTTGTTAGCGTGTAAATGCTCTTTAAGCATGATGTTCTTCACGACGACGAATTGAAGTGGACGGCTATTCAGCCACACTATCGCGAACAACAGCAATATTTTCTGCAGTATGTACGAGCTATACAAGCATGCACTGGTGTTTTCCCACTTCCTTCAGACCCGGTTCGCTCAAATTTTTGCCCAATTTTTCCGATTGTTGATTTGGACGATTAAATTTACTGGACAGTAAGATTTTTGATTTGAACTCCCATTTTCATAATAAGCCTGAATAACTTTAATGCGTTGCTGGATTGTGTATGTTTCCATGGTTCAAATTGAAATTATCTGAAAATGAGAAATGTCAAATTCACATTCAACATCGGCCCTTAAAATTTAACCACCCTTTATAAACTAAGATATTAATACGCATACCAATTTCAATTTCAATTTCACTTCACTACATTTGTTGGTAGATGGCAACTTGCCCCATTTTGAACGAGAACCAGTAAGGCTTAGGTTTTCTTTAAATAATCTCAAACTCAGTTTTTTCTTAGTAGTAACTTCTTTTCTCAGATGAAATAAATTAAAAGCAGCAGTTAAGAGAAACCTCAAAAATTTGGGACATCTAACTTACATTTTCCATGTTTTCAGTAGGTTCGCTCTTTTACTACACCGGTCGTTTAGGCACTGGTGCCGCTAGACTTACTTTGATGTTAATTGTGTAGCTGTGATTGCTCCTCTAGTCGCCTCTTTCGAGTTTAGGTGCTTCTAAGGCTTCACTTCTCAGATTCACCCAAGTTTCTCTCGAATACGATATAATGATAAACATTGAAAGCTTTCTCAATTTTATCGGGTAGTGAAGCATTATTGAAAAGAGATAGAAAACTTAACCATTCAGAAATAACAATGTGAAAAACGTAGCTCGCTCTTGAAGATTTTCACTTGCACAAATTTTCAGAAAAATATAAATGCTTATGGAGTTTTTTTGTTGACTTTTTCAATTCCTGCGATTAATGCTTCTTATATATTTTTCTTTTATTTTTCCCCCAAGATCATCCAATCCTCCAAATTTTGGAGTCAAGGGCTTTGGACAAACAAGCGATGGACTTTGTTCGGAAGCAGAAAGCGCGACTATCATCATAATTACCACAATACAAAGTATTTTAATAAAACAAAAAACCCTAGCTCTTCAATCAAGTACATTTTTGTTCTATGGAAATGGATATTGTAGCTATCGCTGTATATCAAAGTGTGGTGAGTCAAAAAACATTTTCAAAAATTTTTTTTCAAAATGCTATTTTATTTCATTGCAAATGAGGCTTCACTGTGAGACAAAACACATTTAAAATTATTGATCTCTCTATCGAATTTCAGACTTATAATTTAAATTTTTAATTAGCCCTGATTTTTAATTGAAAGAAAAAAAAAAACATATTAAATTTAACTAAAAGAATTAAAGACTATCAAAATTGTATATTTATATGTGTAAAAGGTAAATTATTTTAACAAATAAGATTATATATGTAAAATTGTACCATTTTTACTATATTTAAAGTATATACATATATTTACGAGTATAAATGTAATTTGTGAATAAATCGCCGTCAATTTCTCTCACTAGCGCACATCTCTTAATTGAAAGTAAAATTTATTAAATTCAAAAAAAAAAAGAAAACTAACAAAAGAACTAATGACGATCAAAACTATTTTTGTAAAAGCATGACGTCTTGTCTCCATCAATCAATGCTTTTTATACTTTCTTAAAACTAAATAATTTTAAAAAATTAAATCTATTAAGTGTAATATAATAACAAATAATCAAAAAAACAGAAAAAAAACAAAACAAAGACGTAAGCGTAAACTATGAATGTAATTTATCTGTGACTTGAGCTTTCTAACTTATTTAAAAGTATACATAAAATATAAATACACATATATGTATATACAAACCCATATACGTAGCAAACTAATTACTGAAAACTCACGAGCTGTACTCTTAAGAAGGCATTACATCTTCAACAAGCACGACTTGCACTCCTTTAGGTTGGCATTGGAGCTTTTTCTCATACACAACACGCAGAGTGACTATTCTTCAATTTTACTTTACTTTTATCTATCCTTACCTTTCTTTAAATTAAATACTTTAATTTAATTTTGTTTATCAATTTGCTTTGAAGTTAAAACCTCAGTTTCGGGGAAATTAAGAGATGGCTGGATTTTGGTATCTCAGCCCAACCATATGTCCCCACACCGATGACAGTACTGGTTGACGAAGTTCTCACTTAAAAGGATCAAGCTACATTGTATTTTTTTTTTATAAACAAAATAAGTCTCAAGGGATAATTTTTCGGCTTCGATAACCTATTACAAGAAACATCCCGTTTTCAAAATAACTTCGTCAATACGACATCGCCCAAGTCGAATGCGGCGTTATGTCTAATAGCGAGGTTTATATCGTAGATGACGCTTTTAGCAGTCTACAGTGGTGGTATTTCCAATTACTCAATAGCGACTGCGAATCTATCAATGAGCTTCTCTGCTGCTCCTTACAGGCTTGAGTACGAGGTTTGTCAGGTTTGCATGTCAACTGATGTCTCAATTTTTATGTTGCTACTTTTTCTTTTCTGAATTCGGTGTTCTTCATTTCTTTTATTGTTAAATATTTCGTTGTAAGGGATTTTCCCTTGAGGACCTTGAATTCAATTTGCAGCCTTTTCACTAATCATAAAGACAGTTTATTCGGAAAGCTCAACACTTTAATCGAGCAAAGGAGGCAAATTATAAAAATTCTCTACCGCAATTTTGACTCGGCGGACGACTGCAACTTTAAGGGGGCTAAAAATAACTTTTTAAATAAATAAAAAGAGTTTTTAAAAAATCCAAAAAATCTTTATTCAGAGAATTAATTAACAGTATAGAAACGAACAGACGAAAATCGACCGTACGTTGTGAAATTGAAATTGAAAGTCCTGGTCGCTGCAACTCCGACTTCTCTGGTGATGCTGTCCGATCATTGTTTTCTGTATCGAAGATCGTCTTATGCTTATCTTATCGGTTGTTTATGACATTGGAGATTTTCCAATGTTTATTCTGGTGGTGGTTGTTTATGGCTTTTCAGATTGTCCGCTGTTTATATTAGAAAATTCCATTTGGACCCTAATTATGATATACCATTAAAATGTGAGTGCCGTCGTTGCTGCGGTCTCTAGTGGCTTGGGAATTATACTAGGGTTGTGAGATGTAGATGTGTACGTAACTCTTACTCCGATTTTCGGCTAAGTCGATAGACAGTGGTACCCTTGGCATGATGGTTAGCATGTTTGCCTATTACGCGGGGGTTCATGGATCGGATCCCATCAGAAGCAAAAAAAATTTTCCACCGTTATCACAAGACAAAGTTGTGAGAAATACGTTAGGCCCCGGGGGTCCCCGCTCTGTTGCACCACCTTACTATCTTTTTTTACTTTGACAGGCAGTTACAAGTCTTGCGCAAGAATTTGAGTCTACATAATGTTCGTTCGTTGAACTTTACAGGGGGTTGACCCAGGTTTTTTTGAGAACCCTATGAGTTGTCCAACAAAACCTAAGGTTTCCAGCCTTCAAAAAACGTTTAGCCACAAAATCACTACAGATCCCTGGCATTTGAACAAAAATACCTGCTATTTGATTGCCCTGTTCACTACCTAAACTCACCCCAGGAAAAACTTATTGCGAGTTGAGGGCAACCCCAGGGCTCAAGACACACCTTGTTGCGATTATAAGACGATACTAGGGCTTCAGCAAATGAACCTATATTCGTTGCGTTATGTTGCCGTGTCAGTGAAACAAAGTCAGTCAATTGCACGGTCTGCAATTGGGTTCAACAAATTGACTGCTACAAACGGTCGCCTCGAACGAAATCGAATTCCACTTATAAATGTTTTTGTTGTACGAGTACTTAAAGCCAATGATAATGTTTTTGAATTATCTCAAATGGTTAAAGTTTAAAAAAAGGTTTCCATTTCTTATTCTGTGACTAAACACAGAAAATTGACTTGTCTGACCCAACTTACACTAAAAGGAGACAACATTTCCATCTGAAACCAATTCAAGCTTTTTTGATCTAAACATGTTGAGTCGAAAACTGCTATAAGACATTGTCAGCCTCGTGGAAATGGAAGGGGGAAAGGGGGCAAAGACATATGGTCTTTCACCAAAAACTGTTCTTTGAGTTTATGCGGCTATGATAAGACGATCCATCTCCTTTGCGGCGTCAGTTGTTTGGTGGAAGCAGCTCTTACACAAACTCAATATCGACTTGTTGACAACATGTGTTGCCTGTATTTGTTCCCCAGCACACCACGTGTCGCTCTCGGCGCGCTGCTGAATCTTCCCCCTCCTCCTCATGGAGTGTAATCTCTGATCTCTGATCTCTGCTGGCACTGTTCGCATTGGAGCTTTGAGAAACTCGCAAGCAGCATATCCGTTGACTAAAGTCTAATGGCGCAGGTCAAATCATTACTGTTTTTGGAGTAAACCTCTTACGGTGCCCCTAGTCAGTGGGACTTATAAAATCCCTTTTGGCTTAAAAGGTCGGTTAATTCATAATTCGATAACAAAGGAATAAAATGAAAGGTAGACCAAAGCCCTCCTGGTACATACAAAATGCGAACAATCCAAAACCTGGAGGTTTGCCAACGCATTCTGGGACTTACGCGGGGCACCCTACGAGCGTATCACTGGTGAAGTAGTTAAGTTTGAGAGTGAGATCTCTTCGATATCGCTGGAAAGGAAGTAAAAGAAGAAGAAGAAGAAGAAGAAGAAGAAGAAGAAGAAGAAGAAGAAGAAGAAGAAGAAGAAGAAGAAGAAGAAGAAGAAGAAGAAGAAGAAGAAGAAGAAGAATAAGAAGAAGAAGAAGAAGAAGAAGAAGAAGAAGAAGAAGAAGAAGACTTTTTTTTTAGACTTTAATTTGTTTATGTATTAAAAGATTTTTAACAAAATTATATGTTCCCGCGAAGCCTTTTGGCTTATCTGCAGGAGATTGTGTTTCACAAAAAATAAAATTTTAAGCAAGTTTTTACGTTGTATTACAAAATTACACAAGGTAAGTTAAGAAGAAGAAGAAGAAGAAGAAGAAGACGACAAAGAAGAAGAAGAAGAAGAAAAAGAAGATGAAGAAGAGCAGGAAAATAAACCATTGTCAGTTTCATGTTTCAGGAGTTTGAGTGTTGTTGTTGGACCAACAGGATGTCATCGGACACTATCTCTATTCTGCTGCAAAAAATTCATACCGAATATGTCGAAGAAACTCATTCAGAATTATCCACTCACCTTTCGCAGAACACTTAAATTGTGAAATCTGTGGTTACGCAGTAAGCAAGTTTGCCTGTTGTTGTTGAATTCGAATCCTAGTAACATACAATGGTATTTCCACATGTACCGAACTTCGCGAGTAATTGGCAAGGCCTCCGGAAGTAATTACACGGCCATAAAAAGCGCTTTCTCACTTAGCCATTCTGAATTCATGCCAGATTGTAGGCTCTTTCCATTCTTTACCTGGGTATGGCTGAGAGAAATGAGATAGAACCATTTTTTTTATACAAGACAACTGAAATTTTGACTGTAAATCAATCCTCGTAGACCACCATAGTGTTGCTCATTGGTCAACACTCGCAAAAGTCTCCTCCTGCATACGAAGCTAGAGGGTAGTATTTGCCGCGAAGAGTATTAACAGCACCTTTAATTTTCTTTACACTGGTTCAGTCACTAGAAGAGGTGTAGGTAGATGTTGCTCTCATCTCTTGCAAGAACATGGTGTGGACTTGCCTTCAAAACTCCTATGCTTGTATATTCTCTTTCACTAAGGAAAAATACACACTCAAGATCTTTTCTAAATACTAAAGTTACTCCAGTATCCTTTAATATATTTTTTTTTTTTTTTGTTTTGTTTATAATTTAAGCAACTTTAATGTTTCGTTTGTTATTTTGGCCATATCTGTCAGCTGTTGTGTATGAAATCCGCTCAAAGCGCTTTACCAACACTAAAGCTAAAATATAAACTATGTCATCACCACACACTATTTTCTATCAAAACCACACACAACTGTAGCCTAACCTTTTTATACCTTTCTAATGAACGGAATCTTTGTTCAGAAACATGCAAACCTAACCATAAAAATTTATAAATGTGTACACCTGTGTATTATACAATAGTAAAAAAAGAACAATTATTCACCACTCTAAACAATTTATAGCTTCTTCAGCTCAGATTTTTATTCAAAGTAGATGTTAAACATAAATACAAATTACGAAAACAAATCAAAATATGATAATTGTACCAACAGTGAAATCAAAAAACATATAACATAAACCACCACAGAGCTAACTACTTAATGAAATACAAAACCAATCAACTGTAAAATATACAATTGTGCAAAATTTGTTTGTGTATGAGCCATTTTCAAATGCAAGAGTATTAAAAATAAAAAATAAAAAACTAAACTAGAATATTGACACAACTGCTTTAAATGTTACCTATCCAATTGAGTAACAAACTGAAACCCTCCTTCTTAGAAAAGAAAACAAACAAAAAACTACAAACATAATCACACTACAAGAATGAAATCAACTACTTACACAAACAAATATTATATACATGATATATTTTTTAAAATAAATTTTAATTTATTAATTTTCTACACAATTTTGTGAATTTATTTTGTGAATGGATCAAGTTAAGGGAAAATACTATAATTATATAGCAAAATTTATTAGGGAAATAAAATCAAGACGTTTCTATACATGTACACTATTAAAACTTAAAACAACAACCAATTACTATATGATAACTTATATAAACTACAAAAATATTTATGTGAAACACTAAATGGCGAAACAACCCTTTTTTTGTGTCATTCTTCCAAAGAATATACACAGCAGGTTGTTTTTTTTTCCTTGGAACGGGCAAAGCTGAAAGAGATTTATAACAACGTATATATTATATATTTATGAATGTGAATCAACAATTACCTAAAAACTTAATCAAATATACATACATACCTATACAAGAGCCGAAGAAGCAAACAAAACAAAAAATATATATGAATTGTTGTTTTTTGTTGAATATTATTGTTTTAACTGGTACCCAAAATGAAGAACTAAATGAATCTATTTGTACATTATTATGATAAATGTGAATATTAAAATAAATAAATGAAAAAAAAAATGGAACAAAAGTATTATCGAACAAAAAGATTATAAAAAATAAAAGTGAATAAAAATTAATTCTGAAACTAAAATAGCAACGAGTTTATATTTCAGTCATAATACTGGAGAGCCATTCTTTCATGTAACATACCTACAATGGTTTCTGATATACAGGGTGTTTGCGACAAAAGCTCAGGACGGGTACAAAGATAAGAAAAAAAAAACCTATTGGGGAGGAGTGTAAATCATTCTCCCTTTAGGCGAGATGAACAATCAGGGGAGTAGCGAGGGAGGGGGGTGAATTTTTATGAAATGCCGACTAGTCTTAAGAATTTGCCGACTGCATATGTTTGTATGTCCGGTATAGACTCTTAAACCACCCAATGGACTTTTATGAAATTTTCACCAGTCCAGAGATGGTTCCTGTCAAGGTTTGATCTCCATATTAACACAGAAACGGGGTTGGGGACGGAAACCTAGAAACTACAGGAAAGATTTCAAAAATTCTTAAGTCATTGAGATGTCACATAATCCCACAGTCAAAAAAAAAAAATTATAAATTTCAGCTCCATATTCCCACGGAAGTGAAAGAACGAGAAAGGGAACCTTTAAACTATAGACCCGAGCAACGCCGAGCGGCTCAGCTGGTAAATAAACTTAAAGTAATTAGAAGCGTAAAAGTATTCATTTCACAGAAATTCATTTATTGACAAAAAATCAATTTATAATAGCAATATAACGATATAACAACAAAACAAACAAATTAATTTAAAAGAAATAATATTAAAATATAGTATTTGGTATGAGAAAGATCAAACGTTCTTTGATATCAGTCTTTGAAATTTTTATTATTAGTTAAAAAAAGTTCATAAATTGGAATTTAAAGTTCAGCTCTCCGGTGTTTCTATAATGCCCATTTCTCGATGACCTCACTATTTTGAATATTATCAACAATGCCTTCAAAAGATATCCACACAGCCTTTACTGTTTCAGCTCTAGCTTATACGATGCGCTTGACATGGACTGTAAGTGGTTTTCTTACCACATTTTTCTGACAATTTTCTCTGGGTACCATTATACTTCCCGGACATATTTTTTTTGGAAAAGTCATAAGATTGGAATACAATATTCTTCACACAAATACCTACTGATTGAAGTGTAGATATACTTTTTTGGGCCAAAACTTCTCCAGTCTTTTTTGTTAGAACGACATCCATTCCCAAAAGGCGTTCAATAGGGACAGGTTTTTCGTCGATTTGGACTAAGTATCAAATGTTGACAGCAAGTCGATCTTGATGCGATGAGTCAGGTGTTGTGCCAATCATTATAGAAAAAATATCTGCTTTATCTGCTTATTCACTATGATTTTTTTGAGTTTTAGTACACAAGAGATCAATAAATTCATTTTGGGTAGTCGGGCTAAGATACGTCATAAATCTCGGTCTTTTTGAAGACCCGTCCAAACATTTTTTCATTTCATTAATGGGCAATGTCGTAAAATCGGTTAAGTGATTTGTCAAAAATTTCCATCGCCCTTATCGGACTCATTATGACCACGAAAAGGTAACCCTTCCTTCCCAAATTTCTCGCAACATCGACTAAAATTGCAACACTTTTAAATGATACTCATTTTCTTGCTCTTCTTGAATGCTTTGTTGTCTCTCAGCTTTGTCCAGCAAAAGCTCTTCCATTTACCAAATTGCAATAATCAAGTAACGCCGCCTTATGTGATTCAGAAGTGAAATGTTTAACTAATTTTCCTTCTTTTTGTGTACCCCGAATTTTTATTTTATGCCACTGACGAACCCTCACCGATACCCATTCCGGATTATCAAACTGTTTTTGAACTTCTTCTTAGAATAAAATACAAGCAAAGCAAAATGCAGCACCTTTGTAAGGCCTGTAGTCCAAAAAAGAATAATCAGAATACCATGTGAAAAATTGATGTGATGTATGATTTTAAAATTGTTGTGTGTTGTAGGTATGAAATGTAGTGTTGCATTAACTGTGAAACAGGCCCTTGATTGTAGAATTCATGAGTTGAGACAAAAGCGCTTCCATTGGTGTCTTTTTGGTTGAGTTGACTTAACTCGACGAATCAACTTTGTTTTTCTTCCTCGATTTGCCGACTCGGAAAAATCGTGGGAGGTGCTGCACCCCCCCCCCCTCCCCCCCACACCCCCTTCTCGCTACGCTGTGAACAATTTTATGAAAAATTGGTTTAGTCTTCAATAAAAGATTGTAAAAATTCAACTAAGCTACAAACTACTAATTTCTTAAAGCTAATAGGTACTTTCTTTTTCAGTAAACATATTAGTTCATGTTTTTGAATAGATTTTGAATAATTAAGTCCCAAAGTCAAAAAGGTAAATATTCTTCCCCTTCCAACTACCATCAAGGACGTACCCTTCCTTCAAAGATCATGGAAACGTTGATATACCGCCAAATCATGAAATATCTTGAAGAAAGAAAGCATCTTAATGACAACAAATGGTCCACTGGTGATTTGATATCATATCTCACCGAAAAGTGGAACCAATCATACCACTGTCTTGGGGAAAGTAAGATTATTGCGCTTGATATTTCTAAGACATTTGATAGAGCTTGGCATCAGGCTCTCTTATCTTATCGAAGGGGTATCGATGATTCCCTTCTTCGTTTGATTAGAAATTACCTTTCCAATCGTTGTATTGGATGGTTCTAAATCTGAAAACTCCTCCGTTTTGTCTCCGACTTTTTTCCTCATTTTCATAAATGATCTCTTGTGTGAAACTTTTAATTCACGCAATTGTTTTGCTGACGACTTAACCTTCATCTTTTCACATTCGTTTCCAAATTCTTGTCCGTCCCCTTCGGAATTGGAGTGGTTGCGTATGACAATAAAAATAAATAGGGTGGCGATTGGCTCCAAGGCGAATTTCTCACAACCATACCTTGTAAGGGAATGGAAGAAACCTACGATTTTCTGCCGGTTCCGAAGGGCTAATCGAGGAAGCGGTTCTCATAGCAATGAATTTACTATCGGAGGACTTGCCAATTTCTCTCGAAAGGTGATACATACCTGTTAAAAACCATTTTTGCCTCTGTTGGGATTTGAATCATGAACCTCTGGTTTAACAGGCGGACATGCTATCCATCACACCTCGGGTACCACGAAATGAAATGAGAATACGTTTCGCGAAATTTCGTCTGTCTGTCTGACTATCGGTATATGAATCTCAAGCCAGAACCAGTATATGGTTTTCTTTTTTTCAAAATTTGTAGTTAGGGATACAGAAGTGTGTTTGGATTTTTGGGTAGGTAGCAGGTCTAGTATTTAGTCTAGACGTCTGTAGATTAAGACAAATGATACAAATTTCAGTAATACAAAGATTCAAGCTTGGTTGATCTTCTACAATTGTAATGGACATAATCCTACAGGTGGCTCTTGACTTGCTTTGTGCTACAGGCCCCAAGTTATCAAATAACGGTACCTGATATATAAACTGCATGATAATACCTACATACTTATTTTCCTCGTAAACTATACTCTTATAATAATAAACAAATTTTGTATATGTACCAGAAAAGTTTTGGTTCTCCTCCTTGTGATGTATATCGTATATGTACATTTTTTGAATAAGTTTTAAAACTTTTACACCCCTTTCAAAAAAAAAAAAAAAAAAAAATTAACGGTGTTAAATCGCATATTATATTGGTCCCCTAATTGAAGTACCAAAACCGTGAAACTAGGTGACCAGACAACTTCTGATGTGTTTCATTGCGTGGTGTGTTTCCACGTCTTGTTGAATCCATAACATATCGTTCAACTCACGATATTCAATAGACCGAGCGTGCATTCACTTGGTCTTATGGTAATTTTTTATTCCATTTTGTTAATTTTTTCAACGATATGAAAAAGAAAACCCCGAATACAGTTTTTAGGTTCTCAAATATGAAATTTGTACATCGTATGATGTTAAAAGTGTGTTCGTTCAAGCCGGGGGCTGCTCTGAGATAACCACAATGCGTCTTATGAAAACGCTGAACATAAAACTGATTTTCTTTTAGTCCGGTGTTTGGCATCAGCTCGTCCTAAAGTAGAAGTAGGTTTTTGCTTGGTGAGTTTAGAAAACACACAGGGATCTTAAACGAACGATTTTCCTTTAAATAAGCGACAGATGTGATGATTTCGTAGTAACATAAGAGTTTTTAATGAACCGAAAATCCCATTTTTTAAACTCATGGGGTTGTCGAGGAAGCCTGAGTCAACTGTGGGTAAAGTTATACGAGAGAACCTACACTGAAAAAAAGGTTCGTGATATTGATGTAAAACTACATTTTCGCAATGTTTTTTACATTATTTTTCAGCCGATGCTTAGGTACATTAGGACAATGCATTGTGGTACATTGCTTAATGTACGTTTACATTGAATAATGTAGAATACATCGTGACAATGTAAAAAAGTACATTAATCTGATTTTAGATCCCAATGTATCTTATACATTGAGCGAATGTTGATACATTGCGACAGTGTTAAAAGATCATTAAATTGCAAACAAGTGTAACGTACCCCCGAGATGTTAACCGAGGAAGGAAAACGGAAACGACATGCCGAGCTTATACCAGTGTACTTTACACCGTATGTGTCCAGAGCCGAAACCAGAATTCCAAATAAACCACTCGCTTTCCATGCTTCCATCACTACTCGGCGCTTACAGGAACACTTGTAGATACTGGAGGCAAAAGCGGATGGCTGTCCAGGATCAGAAAGCTTGGCATGCTTGCAAAGGCCAATTAGACTAGCTCGACGGATGGGGGGGGTTTTTGCTATCTGAAACCTGAACGGGCGTTACGTATACATGCCAAAAAAAATAAAAGTACGAAAAATCGCGTGAAGTCGAAAAATAATGTCCTATATATCCTGTTTACAATTATTTATTTTGCATAAGTGAGGAGAGCAAAGATGAAAGAGCTCGTCTGAGGGTTGTCCCACCCCTGTACTCACACACTGTAATCAGTTGTGGTACTAACCTGGTTTCCTTGTCCTCGATATTGAAGGAAACCCCTATTTTACCGAAAAGAGATAGAAAATCATCCTATCTCCATCACATCAAGTCACGTCTGCCATCGATTGTTCTTTACTTCCCCTACCAAAGACACGTCCACATTTAGTATCTTAAATACGAACCATGATCAGAAAACTATTCTAAGACCAAGATACTTTCCAATCTACGTTCTGATATATCATGAGAACTAACTCAACGTGAACGACCAAATCAAATCAAAAGAAGGAATTTCAATGTAAACATTATAAATTTTTTTAATATCGTAAAAAGAATATAACTTAAAACTAGAAAAAGGATAACAAATATTCCACAAAATGGGTTCAAAAAAAGAAATAAAGCAATATTAAATTTTGTCTTTAAGAAAGAACTTTTCTTTAAGAATATCAATTTTTGGATAAAAGATCATGAATTTAAGTTTTTTTTTCTAAAAACTTTCTCAAAAAAAATAACTCAAATCATATTTAAAACTCAAAAAAATCTTTAAAAACACTCACTCTCTCTTAATTTGGGAGTGAAATAAAATGAGAGCAATCATAGAATACTATCGACATTTAGATTAGGTGATGTGTGATCTTTGTAATATATATATATATCTCGCGTTACCATCAGTTCATAAAAAAAAAATAATTTCGCATGATATCAACTTTATCTTTAGATCTTCATTCAATGTGACCTTGTTGTTAAATATGCACTCCTCTGGTGCTTATGAAAAAAGTATACAACTCTTGATTTTTAAATGGGAAAAATAAGAAGCTCTAACGAAACTTTAACTCAAAACTTATTGAAATATTAAACTTAACTCAAAGTTCGCTCAATTTTATTTAATCAAAGATTGAAAAATATTCACTCACCCCGTTTGTTGAATTCATTTTGTTGTAGGTTTTTTTCTTATACCTTTATTTTATTGTTGTTGTTTTGCATCCTGGATGGTGTGCACAGCATCAGCAGGGTATTCGTAGATATTTATCGTATATGTATATGTGTGTGAATTTGATACGTAGAACCTGTATGTTTGATTAAAAGAAAATTAAGTAAATTTGAACGAACTGTACATAACCAGAAGTAGAAAAATAAAAAAAAATTACGATACTTAGCTTTTAAAAAAAAAACTTTGTTAGAAGCTTGGAATGAACTGTGGCGAAATTTCTGACTGTTTGCGATTGTTTTACAAGCAAATGCGTTGTGAATGACTACTGGGTATAAAAAATTGTGGTTGTACGATGGAGGTTCTTCATTTTCTATGCTGCTGACGATGAGGTGTACTGCTGAAGTGTAGTGTCTGTGCTTCTGTTTTCTTTCTTTTCAGGTGCTTTGTGCGTTATTAAAGGTGAGCATGTTGTCTGGATGTATTTCGTTTCGGAAGATTCGTCCGATGGATGAGGTTGAAATCTGCTGTGGGTATGATCACTATGTTTACGGAATGATCAAGTGAATGTTCTGGAGGTGTTCTGGTTGGATTTGCTCATGTCATATTTTTATGGGAGTGTGCTGTGTGGTGTGCTTGACTCGGGCTTCTTGGCGACGGTGTTTTGTTTTTCACGTCGGAAAATGTGCTTTGTTAGCAGCAAAATTTTCAACCAAAATATTTAGCAAAAATATTTAAGCCCTCAGTTATACGATTTTATTATTATTTTTTTCTTTCTTGTTTTTACTCCTTTTTTTTCACGCTGATAAGTAACAATTCTGTTTCACTATCTCTGAACTTTACTTTGTTCACAAAAAAAATTAAAATTGCAATCGTAAAAAAAAAACAAAAGAAAAGATTCTGACTGAGGGCTTGCCAAAAAAAAAAGAACTTCCTTCAGCCCTACCAAAGCGACACTTCTCCACACTTTCGACATCCAACTGATCCCGTATCGTATCCAATGGCTGCTTTTATAGCTTTCAAGAAGTCTCCAAAAAAAAAAACCATGCGCACCTACACCTACATGAAAGTTTACATTAGGATGTGGCGTTACTTTCCGAATTTTCTTTATATTTTCCTCAATTTTATTCAAAAAAATCAGAACTTACTTTTAAAATTTAAGTTAGAATTTTCTGCAAATACGTGTGTCAAAAACTAATTTTTTCATATAAAATGTCTTAAAATATCCAATTTTCGAAAAGTCCCGCAGTCCAGCAGTTCAATGTAGTTGTGGTTCTTAAGGTGATAGTATTAGTAGCGTATCTTCGAAAGCCCAACTCATGCTGTTAGAACCATGTGTCAAGATCGCTTTTGACAAATGCATCGTCTCACGATTCTATGCATCGAAGTTCACCTGTCTGCGTAGCCTAATGCTAAGGTGTTTGCGGGCTAAGCCCCGAAGCACCGGTTCGACTCCTATCCGAAGCTTTTCTGTTCTTTTTTTTTTCTTTTTACACATTTTTCTTATACATTATTTCTTGAAAGATATAGTTTCATTTTTTTCTTCTTTAAATAAAGCCTTATGATTTTTACTCAATCCAAACTTACATCTTAGATCCGACTCAGAAAATTGACTCATTCTACTGGATTTTTGTTTAACAATTCTTTGCTTTCAATGTGTTTTAAGAGAGCTATAATTGAGCTATTATGGTTTTTGTTGGTTTCTAAGAAAAGGTTCTTGTCTGAGATTACGTTCCACAACTTTGAATGGTAGCTAGAAACGATCTCTTGTCTCACCAGAGCTTCTCAAACCAAAGATTTGAATTTTGAATTATAAAAAAAATTTTGTCGGGGTTGGTTTCCCACAAAACACTTTCATTTCTGGAAAGCAATTGCCAGAATGAAAATGAAAAAGAACCAACTACAGCAAAACATCGACCCACGCCTGAGAAATTGTCTCATGTTCAGGCTAGGTAGCTGGGCTATTCATAATCTAACCTAATTGAAGAAAACTACCACAACGTCAGATGTCTTATACACATAGGGATTTCTATAACGAACCTATGGAGGATAAAAGGATAAGCCTACATGGGAATTAGTTGACGTTGGGAACGCAATTGGAAGAAGATTGGAAAGCGTATGATACGATAAAAACAATAAAATTTGACGATAATATTAATTTAGTCGTTTTCAAATACGAGCAATAATCAAAATCAAAGAAACTCTGTTCGAATAAAATTTCAGGAAGATCAAAGGGGGATAAGGTTAAATAATGAATTCAACCTACTTCTTTATATCTTTGGAGTGGAAATTACCTATTATTTTTCCCGATTCATCTTCCAACTCGTAGATACTGTTCCCTACGACTCTCCGTATTCTTGCCTTGGTGAATTTTTGGCATAGCTTGGCACTTCTTTTCTTAGATGCGTCACTCAAGATGAAATTTCGTTTATATACCACATCACCTACTTTATACACAACATTTTTACTACGAGTGTTATATCTGTGTTCGTACTGACTATGGGCTCTTTCTAGCGCTAGTTGGATATCATTATGAAGGATATTCAATTTACAGCTTTTCGGAAGTATATTTATTTCAGAACTATTCACGTTGCCAAGTTTCCTCAACAATTTAAATTCGGAACCGTGCTCAACCATTTTATGACCAAACATAGCTTCGTAAGGGGTAACTCTTATTGCAGAATGAACTGCAGTTCGCAAGGCACAGCTGATGGCAGGCAAATGTGCATCCCAATCCCTCTGATCGCTACTCAGATATGACCGGATCGCTGCAAGTATGGAGCGATTCACCCTCTCACTAGCGTTAGCCTGTGGAGCATATGAAGCAGTTTTCACATGTTGGACTCCATGTGTGTCTAGTAGTTTTGAGAAACTTGAACTAATAAATTGTTTACCATTGTCTGTCAATATAGACTCGGGAACTCCAAATACACAAAATATGTCTTCATACAAGAATTTTATCGCTGATTCGGACGTTGCTTTCCTTAAGGACTTGATGAGCACGAATTTCGTAAGTTGGTCTAAAGCGATAATAATATAGCAGTTACCTTTCTTGGAACGAGGATATGGTCCAAGAAAGTCAAGATAAACATGTTGAAATGGGTAGTGAACTTTAAAGGGCTTTCCCATTTGATTACGAAGAATCTGATTTGAGGC
Organism: Melanostoma mellinum; assembly: GCA_914767635.1. Classification (NCBI taxonomy): domain Eukaryota; kingdom Metazoa; phylum Arthropoda; class Insecta; order Diptera; family Syrphidae; genus Melanostoma; species Melanostoma mellinum. The sequence goes on along the minus strand of OU612058.1, from coordinate 194,499,443 downwards.
TTTCGAAGTCTTACAAATGTCACATTCGCCTATAAAATTCTTAACCTGCGATGCCATATTTGGCCAGAAAAATCTCTGTCGAAGTCTATGCAGTGTTTTTGCAATGCCACCATGCGAAGCTTTTGGTGGTCGATGTGCCAGAGAAATCAATCGTTTTGTCAGCACCGATGGAACCCACAACTTCCATACTAAGTCGTCTTCAAGTACATCGCCTGTGCAATGGTTAACCTTCTTATACACAAAATTTTCTGAGACTTGAAGGTCTGGTAGCTGTTGTTTTTGGTTTTCGATGTTGTCAATGATCTTCAAGTATTCCTCAGATTTAAAACCGGGGTCTGAAAGATCTATTTGCAACACATCGTAGGGGTCTTCATTTGAATTCACATCTAGGCTTACGGCCTCCGTCTCATAAACTCTGGAAAGAGCATCTGGAACGACATGCAATGAGCCTTTACGGTGTTCGATTTCAAAATCATACCCTTGGAGTTTTAAGCTCCAACGGGCCAAACGTCCACTCAAATTTCTCTGGTTCATCAGCCACTTTAGGCTCGCATGATCCGTAATTATTTTAAACTTGTATCCCTCCACATAAGGTCTAAACTTTTCAACTCCTAGAACAGCTGCTAAGCATTCACGTTCCGTGACACTGTAATTTCTTTGTGCTCCGTTCAGCTTTTGTGAAAAGTAATAGATCGGGAGCTCAACATCGTTCTCATCTTTCTGGCAAAGGACCGCACCTATACCTGTATCTGACGCGTCACAAAGAATTATAAATGGTTTTGAAAAGTCAGGGTTTACCAAAACTGGTGCTTCTGTAAGCATATTCTTAATCTTATTAAAAGCGTCTACAGCTTCTTCATTAAATTCGAACTTTTTGCCTTTTTTCAACGTATCGGTAATGCTGGTGGCTAAGGTAGCGTAATCACGCACAAATCTCCTATACCAACCTGACATTCCTAAAAACCTACGAACCTGACGTTGGGTTTCTGGGATCGGGAATTCTCTAACCGCTGCGACTTTATCCGGATCTGTCTTTAAGCAACCATTACTAACAATGTAACCTAAGAACTTAAGCTGCTTATAGCAAAATTTGGATTTTTGAACATTAATTGTTAAACCAGCTGCGCTTAATCTACTAGCGAGCGACATTAGAATTTTTACGTGTTCATCAAAGGTTCGTGAAATAACAAGAAGGTCGTCAACATAAGGAAACACATTTGTTTTTAACTCAGGAGTCACAACCTTGTCCATGAGTCGACACATTCGCTGAACACCACCACTTAGACCAGGAGGCATGACTACGAATTCCAACAGAGGTTTGCCTGGCACGGTAAACGCAGTCTTTTCCCTTGACGACTTCTCGAGTGGGATCTGCAGAAAGGCATCTTTTAGATCAACACTCGATATGAAGACCGTATCACCCACACGTGACAATAATCCCTCGATCGGATGAAGGGGATATGCATCATTCTTGGAAACAGCATTCACTTTCCGGTAGTCAAGGCACAGTCTATTCTTCCCGGGTTTGCGTACCAAAACTACAGGAGAGCTCCATGCGCTGTTGCTTTCCTGTATGATACCCATCTCCAACATCCTATCAAGCTCTTCATACATCATTTTTTGCACCGCTGGGGAAACAGGGTAATGACGTTGTTTAATCGGCTGGACATCTCCCGTATCAATAACATGTTCCTCCAGTGTTGTTCGTCCCAAGCCGTGAATGGCAAACGACGGGAACATATTAATTGCTGCTTGAAGTTTCTTTTGTTGGACCTCTGTTAATTCATGAGCCTCTGCGCACTTGTTGTATGAACTGAAATCTCCGAAATTAGCTGCGGAGCGATTGTTTCTGAGCAAATGGAAAATAAAACAAATTATTTTTATAGTGGAAAATATTAATAAAAAAAACCACTTCTATTCAATTTTATTAGAATATAATAAATCAACTTTCCCCTATTTATAATCTTTCGTCTTTCCTTTTATAAACACTAGGTCTTTCCTTTTATAAATCCGAAATATAACTAACTCTCTTTCGATCAAAACTCATGTGTTTATAGAAAAACTTTCGATAGGAATAATTTTCGTTCTTCTCATTCTCGTTCTTTTCAATCATCGAACACGAGAGTTGCCAGCTCTCGTCGTTCGATACAGTCCCGGCGAAAACCTACGGTTTTCCATCGTTAACATTCGATAATCATATTTACTCTTGCGTTGGAAGGATGCAGATCTTCTGTACCGGCTTTGTCAGCTGATTGGTTGCCGTAGTCACTACCACATTCCTAACAAGTCCGTCTTTACTCCGAATCAGCTTTGAGATGCGCCCCAACGCCCACGCAGATGGTGGGAAGTTCTCGCTCTTCATTATGCACAGCTGTCCTTCCTGCAATCCATATTTTTCTTTCCGCCATTTCTTTCTTTCGAATAGAGTAGTCAAATACTCTTCTTTCCACTTAACCCAAAAATGGGCAAGCATAGTCTTTCGCTCTTTCCACAATCTTACTCCATTTGAGTTTGGCAAATCGCCAGTGGTGAATGGTAAAGGTAATACCAATGGTTCACCGACTAAAAAATGTCCCGGCGTTAACGCCTGTAGATCATTTGGATCGTCGCTGATAGGGTTTAGCGGTCGAGAGTTCAGAATCGCCTCTACCCCTGTAAGTAAGGTTAACAATTGCTCATACGTCAAAATCTTCGCGCCAATCACTCTCGTCAAGTGGAACTTCATTGATTTGACCGCTGCTTCGTATATGCCACCCTGATGTGGCGTTGCAGGAGTCATAAACTTCCATTCCGTCCCTTTTCTTCCTAAGAAGTCAAGGGTTTCTTTCCCATGCCAAATCTTTCTCGCTCTTTCCAGTTCTTTCGCGGCTCCGACAAAGGCCGTGCCGTTGTCACTGTAAATTCTCTCGCATCTGCCCCTGCGAGCTATGAATCGCTCATAGCAGGCAATGAACGCTACCGAAGTAAGATTGGATACTACATCAATGTGCACTGCTCTTGTCTTAAGGCAAACGAAGACTGCGACCCAGCACTTCTGCCTTATGATTTGTTGACCAGCTCTGTCTATCATCTTTATCTCGAATGGCCCTGCGTAATCTACTCCTGAGTGTAGAAACGCCTTTCCTGGGGTTACTCTTTCCTCTGGTAGATCAGCCATCAATTGTGTTTCGAAACGATGATTGTATCGCACACATACCAGACATTTATGCAGAAACATTCTCAATTCATTTCTGAGTCTCGGAATCCAATATCTTTCCCGTATGTGCTGCATCATAATCTGAACAGCCCCGTGCTTTGTTGCTCTATGAGCACTATCCATGATCAACCATGCTAACCGTGAACCTCTAGGTACGATTGCTGGGTGTCGTCTTTCATATTCCATCTTTGCTCTTTCCAGCCGTCCTCCAACCCTTAATATGCTCTTATCATCTAGTATGGGCTTCAAGGATTCAATGTTGCTTTTCTCTGGTAAGCACCCGTCTTTCTTTATATGTGCCATGTCTTTCCCATAATATCTTTCCTGTTCTTTCGATAACATGTAATCAATTGCCTGACTCTTCTCAACAGATGTCAGCTGAATACATGTTCTTTCTCTTCTTTCCATCAGACGCTTAGAGCGTTTATGCCTCTTTCCATATTTTCTTTCCTCTTCCTTTCGTCGCTTCATATTCGCTTTTAGCGAATCGACAAAACGAAATATAAATCCAATTATATTGATTGCTTTTTCGAGCTTATTAGCATATTCAATCACTAAGACACTCTTTCCATCTTTCGTACGTATCGATAATGGTTCTGTGTATGTCATTACCGCGAGCACTCTCATCTCATCCCTCCCCCCATCTGCAACATTTGGCACAAAATGTTCAGATTTCCAACTTGATCGCGGTTGCTGTAACCAATCTGGCCCGCACAGCCAAAGTTTGTTGTCTACTAATGCTGAAGGTTTGATACCTCTGCTTAACAGATCAGCGGGATTGTCTTTCGTACTCACATGCCTCCATTTTCTTACCTCCGTATTTGTCTGGATGGACGAAACTCTATTTGCTACAAAGGTTTTGAGACTGCAAGGCAACTTGTTAATCCAATGCAGTGTGACTAACGAATCTGTCCATAAATTATATTCGACGTCTTTCCATTCCATCGTATTGATCACACTGAGGATTAATCTTCCCAACAGCTCCGCTGCGGATAATTCCAGCCTCGGAATCGTTACTGTCTTCAACAGTGCCACTCTCGTTTTTGCTATGAGAATGTTTGTTGCTATCTTTCCATTCGGACATTCCGTCCTGACATAAATGACTGCCCCGTATGCTTTCTCCGAAGCATCCGAGAAACCATGCAATTCTTTCCGAACGACCGGTGATGTGCCCAACCATCGATCGATTCTAATCTTTTCCAGAAATATTATGTCTTTCCAAAAGTCTTTCCATCTTTTCTGTAACTCTCCCGACAATTCTTCGTCCCAATCGACATTTAACCGCCATATATCTTGAATAATGATCTTTCCAGTTATTGTCGCCGGTGCTATGAACCCATTTGGGTCGTACAGCTGCGCAATACAACCGACAACTTTCCTCTTGGTCATTTGCTCTATCGCTGGTGCCTTCACTATAAATGTGAATTGATCTTTCTCCAGAAGCCATTTTAGCCCCAGAATAGAAGTCTTATCGTCATCCTGAAATACTACCGATGATTCTTCCTCGTAATTCATGCTTTTCATCAGAAGTCTGGAATTTGACTTCCACTTTCTCAACTCAAAACCTGCACCTTTAAGCACAAGGTCGATCTCTGCCGACAGCGCTATTGCTTCTTCTTCGGAATCCGCACCTGTCGTACAGTCATCCATGTAGAAGTCTTCCATGATTGCCTTCGCGGCTCTCGGAAATTTCTTCTCTTCGTCTTTCGCACACTGTATAAGCGCTCTTACAGCATTGAAAGCTGAAGAAGTCATTCCATAGGTAACGACAGTTAACCAGTATTCTTTCAATCTTTCCTGTGGGTTCTCTCTCCAAAATATCCTTTGCAGGTCCCATTGCTCTCTTGCCACCTTAATCATTCTAAACATCATCTTTATGTCTGCGTTTATCGCAATTCTGTGGCGACGAAAACGCATTAAAATGTCAACCAGGTCTTTCTGCAACTTCTCTCCGTTCATCTGCATTTCATTCAGCGAGATTCCCTTGCTAGTCTTACAACTGGCGTCAAAAACGACTCGGAATTTCTTCGTCACACAATGATGTGGTATGTGATAGACGATCTTTCCTTGGACTTCACCTTCTACTGGTCTCATATGTCCTAGTCTTTCGTATTCTCTCATGAAGTCAATATACTTCTCTTTCAATTCACTATCGCCACATAATCTTCTTTCTAGCGCGAAGAATCTTCGTTTGGCTATCAGTTCGGTGTTGCCTATGTCTCTCCCAAGTTCCTTTAATGGAATTGTAACTATATATCTTCCTTCTTCATCACGCTTGTATGTCTTGATAAAGTTTTGTTCAACTTGCTCCTCTTCTTCCGTTCTCATAGACGCAAAACCAATTTCGTCCATAGACCAGAATCGCTTGAGCAACTCATGCAGTTGATTGTTATCTATACAAGCTACCAGGGCTTGTTGACCATCTTCTTGGGTTTTTAATCTGTTCTGCTCACCGAGAACAATGTTTCCAAAAGTCGTATCCATACATAGGACCCCACATTGATGCCGTCCTTCCACTGAAACCAACACCTCAGCCAGGAATTTGCACCCAAGTAGCAGTTCGATGCGACCCTCTTTCCAATATTGCGGATCGGCCAGCAATGAATCCCCAAATATGTCTTTCTCTATATCGCTCGCATTGTGGCTTAGCCGCCATTGACTATCCTTTGGCAACACCCAAAATACTTGCTCGATAGAATCTGAGTCTTTCGTGTCGAACCAAGGAAAAATCTTGAGAACAACCTGATGTTTGATATGGAAGGGCTCTCCTTCTATACCAATAATCTTTCGTGTTACCTGCATTGGTGGAAGCAACAGTCTTTCCCATAGCTGATAAGAAATCAAATTTGGCTGAGCTCCAGTGTCCAAGAGCGCCCTGAACGGCCCAAATTTCTTTCCATCAATTTCTATTCTTACCTGTGCCGTTGGAGTCAAAACTAAACCTTCTCTTTCCCTATCAATAAAATAATTCGATTAAACAAATGAACATTCTTTATTTTTCTTCCTCTTAAAATTATCCCATGAGGCAACACTGCCTTCATTGGATAATGACTCAAATCTTTCCCATCTATTCTCTCCTACAGTCTTTCCTTCTGTCTTTCCGTCTTTCCCTGTTGAAATGCGGGCTCGTTTTGCTGACGGCCTTCCTAGTCATTCCCTTTTTTCTTTCGAGTCTCTCGTTACCACACTCTTCCTCTTTCCACTTTCCTGTACCCGAAAAACGGTCGCCTCTGCCTTTTGCAGTTCCTTCATCGGACATAATATGCTATTGTGCATCTGTCTACCGGGGCATCTGGTGCACGGTCCCTGATAGCAGTCTTTCGCCATGTGTCCCAGTTTCAGGCAGTTGGGGCACAAATTCTTTTCTTTCACCACACGATTCCTTGCTGCTAGGTTGAGAACCTGGAACTCCGGGCAGTTCCAAATGGGGTGTTCCATGGAGCGGCACACATTGCACGGCATCCTTTTCTTTCCAAAAGTGCCTTGCTGGCCTGCTCTGTCCTCTAGCCTTTTGTAAAACTGCTTGGCCTGTTGAGACGTTGACGGCCCTTCTTTCACATTTGGCTCTGCCAGCCTCACTTGCTGTGGGGCAGACGGCTCGTCTCTCCATCTTTCCTGTACGCTTTCAAGTGCCGTCGCACGTCTTTCCAAGAAAGCACACATCTCTTGCTCTGTTGGAAACTCTGAAGTTCTCTCTCCTCAAGCGCTTCAATCCTCACCTTGATTGCTTCCAAGGTGCTGGCGGCGAACATGTCTGACTCTACGAATGCCACCATGCGGAACATGGCATTGCATCCTGCCTTGAATGTATATTCATGGTTTTCCATTTTTTCAATAAATTCTCGTCTTTCCAATCTAATATATTCAAGTCTTTCCAATTTTAACTATAAGAAAAATTTCAATTAAAACTCTATTATCAATTAATTTCCTTCTCTTACCAAATTTTAAGTCTTTCCAATTTATATTTTCTTTCCGCTGCTTAAAATCTTTATAATATATTTCTTATCAATTGTTTTTGTTTTCGCACTGCTTCTAAACTACTAGCGATCGCTAATAATCTACTCTACTAATTTAATCTACGTTTGACTTTTTCAACAATAAAGTTTACTTTCAAATTTGCACTTAAAAAAAAAACGATGTTTATTCTTTATTGCTCGGCACACGACTGACTAATGAATGCCGCTCACAACAGCAAAAACCAAAACAGAAGCAACAGGCAATGGCATGCATATTTCTTTTTCACCCCTTTTCGCATGTATAACCTATGTACTCCCATATTTTGCTTGCTCTCTTTTTTTATTCATTGAAATATTGCAGAGAAGTAAGCAAAGGAAAATAATCGAACAAAAAAGAAGCGTTACCTGAGGATGAGTGTGTTGTTATTTTCTTTGTTTTGTTGCCACGCAATTGGCACGTGTTCATTTCGATTTCTCTTGTCTTTCGTCTTGTGTATCCATATGTAATGTGTGTGTACACTCTGTTAGTTGTAAAAAATGCTGAAATGAAAATTCTTTCGTCGCGACCACAGCTAGGCTGTGTTAAACTTTTTTATGTCTTTCTGTGTGTCTTTCGCTTATTATTTTTGTTGCGTACATTCAGACCGTGTGTACGTACGTGCCTTATATAGCATCGTGGCGTACGTGCCTTATGTAGCATTGTTTTTCTTTCCTGAGTAGCGGACTGTACTTTCTTTCCTTCTATCGCTTTTATATTTTATTTTTTACTTACATATTCTCTCCAATTTTGCGCTTACTTGTATTGTAACTAAGTAACTTCTTTCCTTATGTATGCACTAGATCTATCCGGCTTCGTTATGGACCAATGTTTCTGAGCAAATGGAAAATAAAACAAATTATTTTTATAGTGGAAAATATTAATAAAAAAAACCACTTCTATTCAATTTTATTAGAATATAATAAATCAACTTTCCCCTATTTATAATCTTTCGTCTTTCCTTTTATAAACACTAGGTCTTTCCTTTTATAAATCCGAAATATAACTAACTCTCTTTCGATCAAAACTCATGTGTTTATAGAAAAACTTTCGATAGGAATAATTTTCGTTCTTCTCATTCTCGTTCTTTTCAATCATCGAACACGAGAGTTGCCAGCTCTCGTCGTTCGATACAGCGATATTGAATGTTTTCCAAAAATTTATTCCTAAGTATAACTGTTGCTTGAGTGACGGAACTAAAAATATATCTATGATCGCAATCTGATCCTTATACTGTATAGAAGCTTGAAACTTTCCCTGAATTGCTTGAGTCTTCCCGTCTGCTGTTTTCACTTGAGAAGAAAAATGTTTATACGGAATCTTCAATTTTTCCAGCAGTTCCTGACCTCCTTGACCTAGACAACTGATGCTGGAACCACTATCGAGTAGACCTAAGATTCTCTCACCACCTATATTCACTTCGGCATATGGACGAGGATCGTCCGATAGACATAATACTGTAGATTCAATAGAATGGAGACATTTTTTTCGAGATTTCGTTTTTTCACGGATTCTCTTAATTCTTCTAGATACTAAGGGTGTCTGGTAACCAAAAATTTTCTTCCTAGCTAGATGATATGCAACAATACGTTCATGAAGAGGCTTTCTTGGCGAGAATGATTTTTTTGGACGATTGGTAAGATCTTCCGAAAGTTCGAACGGTATTTCTCTCTTTAAAATCTTAACTGGCTTCTCAACTTCATAAGGGTTATAAGGGGGCTTAACTGAACTTAATTTGATTCCCGGATCTTGTTGATCGAGCAAGACGCTCCGGGGAACAAGTTGCTCTTTCTGAAGTTTCCCGGGCACTTGGGATTTTGACATTTTGGAGACGTCGTATCCTCCTTTCCGCACTTAAAACAAAACAGGGCTCTCTGAGGAACTGGGCATTCGACATAGCTGTGTCCTAAGTCCTTGCAGTTCCAGCATTTGAAATTGCTAGTATCTCTCTGGGCCTGGAATCCTTCAAGGCTTCTGTTATTTGCGGTATCAGGCTTCTTAGGCGTCTCTAATTCACTGATATGTTTTCGAAACTGATGCATTACTGGAATTTTTCTTTGTACATCCTGTTCGTATATGTACTTCTCAATCTTCCTACAGACATATGCCATCTCCTGCAGACTAGACGTTTGGTATGTTAACAATAGTTCTCCTGTTCGTCTACGAACATTTTGTTTTATTAGCCCGATGAGCTCGAAATCAGGTTTTGGAACTTGTAACCTGGTGTTAAGTTGTTGCAATGCCATGTAGAAATCATCAAACTTCTCGTTTGGCATTTGGCGACGATCAATCATTTTCCTAGAAAGCTCTGAATCTGATTCTAGGGTTCGAAACTGTTCTATGAGTGCAAAACGTAACGTGAACCAATCTACCGAAGGTCGAGTTTTCAAAAAGACCCAAAACCAATTTTCAGGTTGACCGCTTACAAATTGATGAAAATGCGACACTATCTCTTGCCATGTTGCTCCATAACATTCTTTAAGGCGCTCTAGACGAAAAATAAATTCATCCACTGTCATATTGGTATTGTCAAACTTCAGGCCCCACTTGTGAAAACTGTGGCCATGAGGTCTAGAAGCAGAGGACGATGGGGTATTCTCTCTTCGAGGATCTACTCCTGATGAAACCGGAGGATCACTGAGGTGTATTTCATTCAATTGTGCCATAAACTCATCAGCCGTGAAGTTGTCAAAATTTCCTTGCGCTTCTTGAGGGTGTGTTGAAGATGAGTTGACTCGTCCTTGAGGTTGTGCTGAAGCTAAAGCTGCACTGGTTTCACAACGTCTATGACTTTCGTGGTTCATTCGAGCAGGAGGAGTTCGCGTTGAAGCAAGATGATTGGTTGCTGACATCTCTTGCCGTATAGTAGCAATCAACTCTTTCCTCATTTCCGTTGTGTTCTTCTCCATCTCACGTTGTATCATCTTTAAATCTTCTGCTCTTGAAAGGCCGACCGTTGCTGAAACTATTCTTTGAATGTACTCAGAAAACTCTTCCTCAACTGTAGACTGATTCTCTGGTTGTCTAACATGTACAGAATCCTGGGAAGTTCCCGCAATTCTTGTTGAAGAATTTAACCCTACGCGTGAAGTAGCACCCGTGCTTTCTCGCACGCCCCCTTCTGAATTGAAACTTTTCGAACTCGGACCCGCGTTAGACAAGTTCATAGTGGAAATATTCAACGCGTCCCTATTCGTACTAGAATTGTCCAAAGCCTTGGAAACGTTTGCAGTATCTCTGCTCTTTTTGTTTTTTCTAAGGTCGTAATAGCTCTTTGGCTTAGGATCCCGATTAGGTAAAGACATTTTGAAAAAGGATATTCGGTAAAAAAAAATTTATTTAAAACTAAAAAGACTAAATAAAAAAAAAAACTCAAAAATTCTCCTTAGAAAGGATGATTTCAAAAATCCTAAAAGAAGAATAAGATTCTTATTAAACGAAAAAAAAAAATAACGAAATTTATGCGAAAGGGTACTTTCAAAAAGAAGTATTCGAAAAAGAAACCGAAAAAAAGAATCTGACTAAATGTATAAAACTATCATAAAGATTTTGTGGACGTGACTTTGTGGGAAGTAACAAAGACAACAGAAACGAAAACTCACTCATGCAAAAATAAAAATCTGAATGTTTATCCGCTAGAAGATTTTTCTCAAGTTCGTTCCATCAATACTATATCATAATACTATAAATTATAAGTTATCTGTAAAGGAAAATAGCACATCTCAACGAACTAGACAGGCTTTGCCACGCTATCGGTTGATGGCCTTCAAAAACAGCTGAACTAGATCATTGCGTCCTGAGACGATCAATGTATCTTGAAAAAAATTAAAAAAAAAGGATGTGTCACATAGTTGAGTTTAACTTCTCGCAACAGACCAAATGAGGATCTCACCCATTTGCTGGACGTCAAAGCTAAACACCAAAAAGGAGCCACTAAGGAAAAGGAACAAAAAAAAAAAAATACAAAAAAAGGATTATGGGGAATACACACGCAACAGTCTAACCGAGGAGTCACCCAGTTACTGGACATGCTAATCTCTTAAAAAGAGTAGAAAAGGAATAAAAATAAGATTCTAAAAGGAAGTTAAATGCTTAAAATTTGGTATCATATCAATCTCACCAAAAATTAAGAAAATCTCTAGTTCATAAAGTATGAAAAAAAAAATTTTTTTTTTTTACAAAAAGGACGAAAGGACATAATCCTTGGGGCCCCACGTTGGGCGCCACCTGTAACGTACCCCCGAGATGTTAACCGAGGAAGGAAAACGGAAACGACATGCCGAGCTTATACCAGTGTACTTTACACCGTATGTGTCCAGAGCCGAAACCAGAATTCCAAATAAACCACTCGCTTTCCATGCTTCCATCACTACTCGGCGCTTACAGGAACACTTGTAGATACTGGAGGCAAAAGCGGATGGCTGTCCAGGATCAGAAAGCTTGGCATGCTTGCAAAGGCCAATTAGACTAGCTCGACGGATGGGGGGGGTTTTTGCTATCTGAAACCTGAACGGGCGTTACGTATACATGCCAAAAAAAATAAAAGTACGAAAAATCGCGTGAAGTCGAAAAATAATGTCCTATATATCCTGTTTACAATTATTTATTTTGCATAAGTGAGGAGAGCAAAGATGAAAGAGCTCGTCTGAGGGTTGTCCCACCCCTGTACTCACACACTGTAATCAGTTGTGGTACTAACCTGGTTTCCTTGTCCTCGATATTGAAGGAAACCCCTATTTTACCGAAAAGAGATAGAAAATCATCCTATCTCCATCACATCAAGTCACGTCTGCCATCGATTGTTCTTTACTTCCCCTACCAAAGACACGTCCACATTTAGTATCTTAAATACGAACCATGATCAGAAAACTATTCTAAGACCAAGATACTTTCCAATCTACGTTCTGATATATCATGAGAACTAACTCAACGTGAACGACCAAATCAAATCAAAAGAAGGAATTTCAATGTAAACATTATAAATTTTTTTAATATCGTAAAAAGAATATAACTTAAAACTAGAAAAAGGATAACAAATATTCCACAAAATGGGTTCAAAAAAAGAAATAAAGCAATATTAAATTTTGTCTTTAAGAAAGAACTTTTCTTTAAGAATATCAATTTTTGGATAAAAGATCATGAATTTAAGTTTTTTTTTCTAAAAACTTTCTCAAAAAAAATAACTCAAATCATATTTAAAACTCAAAAAAATCTTTAAAAACACTCACTCTCTCTTAATTTGGGAGTGAAATAAAATGAGAGCAATCATAGAATACTATCGACATTTAGATTAGGTGATGTGTGATCTTTGTAATATATATATATATCTCGCGTTACCATCAGTTCATAAAAAAAAAATAATTTCGCATGATATCAACTTTATCTTTAGATCTTCATTCAATGTGACCTTGTTGTTAAATATGCACTCCTCTGGTGCTTATGAAAAAAGTATACAACTCTTGATTTTTAAATGGGAAAAATAAGAAGCTCTAACGAAACTTTAACTCAAAACTTATTGAAATATTAAACTTAACTCAAAGTTCGCTCAATTTTATTTAATCAAAGATTGAAAAATATTCACTCACCCCGTTTGTTGAATTCATTTTGTTGTAGGTTTTTTTCTTATACCTTTATTTTATTGTTGTTGTTTTGCATCCTGGATGGTGTGCACAGCATCAGCAGGGTATTCGTAGATATTTATCGTATATGTATATGTGTGTGAATTTGATACGTAGAACCTGTATGTTTGATTAAAAGAAAATTAAGTAAATTTGAACGAACTGTACATAACCAGAAGTAGAAAAATAAAAAAAAATTACGATACTTAGCTTTTAAAAAAAAAACTTTGTTAGAAGCTTGGAATGAACTGTGGCGAAATTTCTGACTGTTTGCGATTGTTTTACAAGCAAATGCGTTGTGAATGACTACTGGGTATAAAAAATTGTGGTTGTACGATGGAGGTTCTTCATTTTCTATGCTGCTGACGATGAGGTGTACTGCTGAAGTGTAGTGTCTGTGCTTCTGTTTTCTTTCTTTTCAGGTGCTTTGTGCGTTATTAAAGGTGAGCATGTTGTCTGGATGTATTTCGTTTCGGAAGATTCGTCCGATGGATGAGGTTGAAATCTGCTGTGGGTATGATCACTATGTTTACGGAATGATCAAGTGAATGTTCTGGAGGTGTTCTGGTTGGATTTGCTCATGTCATATTTTTATGGGAGTGTGCTGTGTGGTGTGCTTGACTCGGGCTTCTTGGCGACGGTGTTTTGTTTTTCACGTCGGAAAATGTGCTTTGTTAGCAGCAAAATTTTCAACCAAAATATTTAGCAAAAATATTTAAGCCCTCAGTTATACGATTTTATTATTATTTTTTTCTTTCTTGTTTTTACTCCTTTTTTTTCACGCTGATAAGTAACAATTCTGTTTCACTATCTCTGAACTTTACTTTGTTCACAAAAAAAATTAAAATTGCAATCGTAAAAAAAAAACAAAAGAAAAGATTCTGACTGAGGGCTTGCCAAAAAAAAAAGAACTTCCTTCAGCCCTACCAAAGCGACACTTCTCCACACTTTCGACATCCAACTGATCCCGTATCGTATCCAATGGCTGCTTTTATAGCTTTCAAGAAGTCTCCAAAAAAAAAAACCATGCGCACCTACACCTACATGAAAGTTTACATTAGGATGTGGCGTTACTTTCCGAATTTTCTTTATATTTTCCTCAATTTTATTCAAAAAAATCAGAACTTACTTTTAAAATTTAAGTTAGAATTTTCTGCAAATACGTGTGTCAAAAACTAATTTTTTCATATAAAATGTCTTAAAATATCCAATTTTCGAAAAGTCCCGCAGTCCAGCAGTTCAATGTAGTTGTGGTTCTTAAGGTGATAGTATTAGTAGCGTATCTTCGAAAGCCCAACTCATGCTGTTAGAACCATGTGTCAAGATCGCTTTTGACAAATGCATCGTCTCACGATTCTATGCATCGAAGTTCACCTGTCTGCGTAGCCTAATGCTAAGGTGTTTGCGGGCTAAGCCCCGAAGCACCGGTTCGACTCCTATCCGAAGCTTTTCTGTTCTTTTTTTTTTTCTTTTTACACATTTTTCCTTATACATTATTTCTTGAAAGATATAGTTTCATTTTTTTCTTCTTTAAATAAAGCCTTATGATTTTTACTCAATCCAAACTTACATCTTAGATCCGACTCAGAAAATTGACTCATTCTACTGGATTTTTGTTTAACAATTCTTTGCTTTCAATGTGTTTTAAGAGAGCTATAATTGAGCTATTATGGTTTTTGTTGGTTTCTAAGAAAAGGTTCTTGTCTGAGATTACGTTCCACAACTTTGAATGGTAGCTAGAAACGATCTCTTGTCTCACCAGAGCTTCTCAAACCAAAGATTTGAATTTTGAATTATAAAAAAAAATTTTGTCGGGGTTGGTTTCCCACACAAGCTTTATTTGAAAGCTCTCTTACTTTTTCAATGAATTAATGTAAAGTAAATTGAGTCAATGTACTTAAAAGATTGATTCAATGTATTTGGTACATTATTGACAAAAAAAAGTAAAAAAAAAAAAAAAAACTTGAATTATGTACCGTACATTGCTCCAATGTGCTTGGTACATTCACCCAATATACTTTGTACATTCATCTAATGTAGTTGGTACATTCATTGAGAGTACTTGGAACATTCATCCGATGTACTTGGTACATTCACCCAATGTACTTGGTACATTCATCACGTGTACTTGGTACATGTAGACAAAGTACTTGGTACATTTATCCAATATATTTAGTACACTCATACAATGTACTTGGTTTATTGAGCAAATGTAATTGGTCGATTGAGCCTATGTAATTGGTTAATTGAGCCTATGTACTTGGTATTAATCCAATGTACTTTATACATACATCCAATGTACTTGAAGCATTCAATCCATTTACTTGGCTGATTGCGCCAATGTACTTGGTACATTTATCTAATGTTGTTGGTTCATTAATCCAATGTACTTGGTTCACTCATTTAATGTACCTGGTACATTCATCGAGTGTACTTGGTATATCCATCCGATGTACTTGGTACATTCATTAAATGTACTTGGTACATCCATCCAATGTACTTGGTACATGCATTTATTGTACTAGGTACATTTGTACAATTTATTTGGCGCATTGAACCAATGTACTTCGTACAAAAACTCAATGTACTTGGTTAATTGCGCTATACTCACTTAGAGTCTTTCAAATTCTACAATTTGAACTGAAAATTTTTAAAATGTCTCAATACACGAAAGAAGAATTTTAGCTTTGCATTGAAATTGTTGATTTATTTTTTTAACTGTTTCTTAAAATTTTTACAGAAGATCAAATTTAACCATTTTTTTTTTTTAAGGAAGTCCATAAGAATTTGGATTTTAGGATTTGATCCTATTGGTGGAATTTTATAAAAGAATAACTGGATATCATTATCGCATGTCTTATTTCATTGAGTCAATGTAGAGAACGTTTCATTGGCACAGTGTACTTCAAAAATTGATTTGATTTGATTTTCGAGTTAAATCTACGACACTTCGATTACTTGTTTGAATTCATTGTACATTCGCATAATGCAGTTAATACATTAATTCAATGTTCTCAATACATTGGCATAGCGCACATTGGAATGTATTATTACATTACGTCAATGTACAGAATATTTCATTGTCACAGTGTACTTCAAACGTTGATTTAATGTAAGTACATTGAGCCAATGTACACATTTTCGAGTTAAATTTGCGACACTTCAAGTATTTATTTGAATTCATTGTACATTCGCACAATGCACTTAGTACATTGAGACAATGTACTATCACTTCAAATCGTTATGTACACCGTACATTAAATATCGAAAAAGTACATTGAAATTCTTTTTCCGTCGGTTTTAGGAAATTTTAATATGTGAATCGCTCAATGTATTCAGTGACATTGAATCAATAAAAGGTACATTTAAGTCTAATACTTTTGGTACATTGTTCCAATATTTGGTACATAACCTTAATGTATTTTTCATTGCCCCAATGTAAAACAACTCAATGTAAGGCATACATTGTAATTATGTACGATATTTTTTTCAGTGTACGATTTTTAACGAGCTGCAGTACTCTTACACTGCCGCATGACAGTTTTTCGATTTGTCGAAAACCTTTCTCTGAATCTAGGCCGGCTGCATATGCAGTGTTATTTGATTTCAGCTTACATATGACATTCTTGTTCATGGTCCATGTTGAGTCTGCAGAAGCAGTCTTCCTAGGTCCTCGAAAGCGTCTGCACTATGCTTGCTTGATGGTCTCTATAGATTTGGTTCAAGATTTGCCACCCTGACATTTTTTTTTTTTCACATCTCTATTTCATCAAATTAGCGCTTCTCGTACTGATTTTTTGTATTTGAGAACTTGGTGCTATTTCTTTGCTTTCTGTTTCTTCATCGAACTACCAATCAGTAATTTGTACATTTTAAGCTGTATTTGCCGTTTATATTTTCGTCTTTGGATACCTTTATAACCCTCTTTAAATTTCTTCACAATCTTATCGATTGTTTGCGTAGACGGTTGATTATGATCAAAATAGCCATCGCATAATGAGAAGTGACTACGTTTGAACCACCACTTTTGTAGTAAATTTTAGTAGTATTGAATCGTTCATATTTT
The DNA here is from genome assembly GCA_914767635.1 of Melanostoma mellinum. Classification (NCBI taxonomy): domain Eukaryota; kingdom Metazoa; phylum Arthropoda; class Insecta; order Diptera; family Syrphidae; genus Melanostoma; species Melanostoma mellinum. The sequence continues at coordinate 194,482,570 of OU612058.1, read as the reverse complement.
CGTAAATGGCAAGCATTCCAGCGCTAGCTACTTACTCAAAACTCTGTAAAGATAAAAATCATATAATTATCAGCAATATGACTGTCATCAAATATGTTGCTGGGCGCAAAACTCAAGAACAGATCAACTCCAAATACAATATCGCCAAATTTTCCTTTTTTTATTATTTGAAGAGTTGCCAGAATAAGGTTGGTAAGTTTATTATTTAAATCCACTGATGGTAAATTGTGGAATGACAATTGTTTTAAAAACTAAAAAATAAATAAGTCTTAGAGCTCATTCATGCAAGTTTAGGGATATTACTGTACTCAATTTAAAACAGCTATCTGATATCACTTGAGAGCTCTAAACGATTTTGCTATGACTGCGCAAATATGAACAGGCAACAGGGTTCTGCAAAGTTTCGCAAAATGTCACACAAAATGAGTTGTGCTTAGTATTAAGATCTCAAGAGCTTCTCTGTCTGTTATGGCCTTTTGGAGCCTGCTATGAGGAACTTTAAGCTTGCGACAATAACCCAGTTTACATAATGATTATACTAAAATTTTTGCAGCTTCTGGCCATGACTTCCAAAAGATGGCTCGTGAAAGCTTCCTTTAAGCCGACTGTGTTGGGAGAAGAATTTATGTCTATAAGCTGTGCTTAAGGCTCCACTCAACCCTCTAACTACATACTTCGAAAATGATCCGGGAATGCAAGACTACTCTGAATTAGGTCAGTGGGTTCCAGGCCATCACGGCATAGCTGGAAACGAGATCGCCGATGAACTTGCAAGGCAAGATTCTCAGACAGCTTTCTGAGGACCTGAAGCAGCGCTTGATCTACCAGGGTCCTCAGCGAGTACTTTAGTCAATGATTGGATCTGTCAAGAGGACAATTGTAGATATGGCAAACCTCAATCGGATGCAGAAAGACCAAACGTATGCTCCCCAAAGTTAATAGAAAAACTGCAACATTTTTGTAATCCCGTAGAAAAGATTGTAGAAAGTTTGCTGTCGTTGACACGGGATATACTGTTGTGCTTAAGTGATACTGTGAATGCGCGGATCTGAGAATACCCTGCATTTTCTCGTATGAGGCTTCAGATACTCCGCGCAAAGCAGACATGGTGAGAGTTTATAACTTAGGCTTATCATGTCTGCATCTTTTGGTTTTTCTCCTTACAAAAAATGGATGTTGTCTGGGTAAAATTAATGGGTTTAAGTTAAGGTCTAAATGCTACAGTAAATACTCTTGTATGGTATATATTAAAAAGCTCCATCAGAAAAAAGTACAACTGAGGACCAAATTCACAGAAGGTATGAGTTTTCAAATGCATCCTGAGAGCGCGAACATTACTTAAGGAAATCTGAACAACTTTTTTTTGATATTAGATAATTTTTTTTTTTTTATATAATTTGCGCGCACTCAAGGGGTTGTGACTACCCTTAACATGTTAAGTAACACAGTACGAGCGTTAGGAAAAAGGGAGCGAGTTTAAAAGGAGATACCGATGCACATTAGTTTTAAATTTCTGAATATTGTAATGAGAGGGAAAAATAGAGCTGGGCAATACATTCCACATTCGCGTGGTACGGCTGAAGAAGGAATCTCTGTATTTAACAGTACGTCCGAAATTGGTAGCGCGAGTATTACGGTTGAATTGTTTAAGGGGAGGAATGCATCTGGCAATCTCATAAGAGCACTGTCTGTAGAAAAAACGATAAAATAAGGAGAGACAAGAAATATTACGACGATGTTCGAGTGTCGTGAAAGTTTCGATGATGTTCGTATCTCCAATCATTTTAAAGGCTCTTCTCTGAACACTGTCCAAAAGATTGAGGTGGGTTGAAGGAGCAACTGCCCAAATATGGGAGTTATACTCCATCTTAGGACGAATGTACGTTTTGTAGATGACTGCCAGGTCATAAGGTGAAAAAAATTTCTTGCATCGTCGAAGAAAGCCTAAGCACTTTGCAGCGTGTTTGGCGATTTCAAGTATGTGGTTATTCCACAAGAGGTGGTTGGTTATGCACATACCGAGGATTGAAAGCTGTTCTGTTTCAACAATGCAAGAGCCACTCATGGATAGTGGCAAGGGAGGTAAGTTTCGCTTCAACGACAAAAGACAGCATTGAGTTTTTGAAGCATTAAATTCTACACGGTTTCTTATTCCCCACTGGACAATGCTGTCTAGATCAGAATTTAATGAACTTAACATACGTTGCCGCCCTAATTCCACGTCCGAAGATGAGGGATGTGAACTTAAGAACGAATATGAAAAGCTGAGGGTACTGTCGTCGGCAAAACAATTTAGTGGATTAGTAGTTTCAGACAGAAGATCGTTAATGAAAATAAGAAAAAGTGTCGGGGATAAAACGGAGCCCTGGGGCACACCAGCATTTAATTTGTGGGTTTCAGATTTATAGCCGTCCAAAACCACTTGTAATGAACGGTTAGAAAGGTAGCTACTAATCCAGCGAATAAGAGACTCATCGAAACCAAATGCACGCACTTTAGATAAAAGAGCTTGATGCCAAACTCTATCGAATGCTTTTGAAATATCAAGCGCAATTATCTTACTTTCACCAAATCGATGTACGACTTGTGCCACTGTTCGGTGAGATATACCATCAAATCACCAGTGGACCTATTGCAACGAAAGCCATTCTGTCGGTCATTAAGAAGTTTTCGTTCTTCGAGATATTTCTTAAGCTGATAGTTAATCAGCGTTTCCATGACCTTAGAAAGAAGGAAAGTAAGTGGAATTGGACGGTAGTTCGAGGGTGAGGAAGATTCGCCTTTTTTTAGGGACTGGCTGGACAAATGCTGTTTTCCATCCACTCGGGAAGAGAGCTGTAGAGTAGGACAGATGGAAAAGCTTACGCAGTAGTTTTGACAGCGTGGAAGAACACCTCTTCAGAACTATAGCAGGGATACTATCCGGGTCAGCGGATCTATGAATGTCGAGATCTTTTAAGACTCTTGCCAATGTACGAGTGCGAAAGTAGATTGGTCCCATGGAATCGTTCACGCGCTCAAGTACTGGAGGAGCCATAACACTTTCTGGAAGCGTTGAGTTGGCGGCGAACTGCTTCGCAAAAAGGTTAGCTTTTTCAAGAGAACTAACCAAGGGTGTGTGTCGTTGGAAACGAGCGTTGGAACCGAAGATGTTGTTGTGTTCCGGATGTTCTTAACAAACGACCAAAAATTTTTACTACCTTTGGGACATTGTAGTATTTTTTGCCTTAATTTTTGATCATGTAAAAATTTCGTTCGTCGAATATGGACGTTACTGGATTTCCTGGCTGGTTTAAACTTTTTCCGATTTTCCTCAGTTGGGTTGGCTTTGTATTCTCGGAAGCTTACTTCTCTAACCCTGATAACCTCATTACAGCTCGAATCAAACCATGAGTTTTCCTTGGGTCTGATACTTTTCACCCTATTCGGGATAAAAATTCTCATACCCAAAAGGATTAAGTTTGTGACCATATCTGCACTGGAATCAACGTCACTACCGAGGAAACATAGTGACCAGTTAAAGTTCTTAAAGAAAAAATTTAGACCGTCCCAGTTGGCTTTCTCGTATTGCCAGACGGTTCTCTTTGTTAGAAACTCTTTATCATGTCGACAAATTTCTTTTCCATATCATGATAATTTAAGTGAATGCATTTTTTGCAACATAACTCCTGAATTCCTCAACGAGAAGCTGCTAGAATTTGACATTTCACATGTAGGTACATACAACTTAAAGGTTTATCTACCAATCTTTATGTGTTTTCACTCACACCCAAAACCTGCAGCTCTAGTGTCTACTTCAAGTAAAGGATTTCGAGGTTATCACCATCTTCAGGGTTCTTAAGATCTTTCATAAATATCAACCATTGGCTGTGTATAAGCTATTCTTTGTCCATTTGCCTTTTTGAACGATTGCATGATATCTATGAAATTGTATGCTGCTGATCAAATTTCGAGTGGAGTTTCTGTCTGTTATCCTCAATCTTAATTTAACGTCATCAAAAAAAAACGTTAAATTAAGATTAAGTATTATTATCAAATTTTATAACGTTTTATTGCTCAATCTCATCCTTCACGAGAAAATCCCCTAGTACCATATTAGTCTCGCGTTTATTGTTCTATTTTGAATAATTTTAGCAACACATTTCCCTTCACCTAAAGGCACAACATCATCCCAACAAACTTTAATTGGATCTTTAAGATCTCATAAACTAAAACATCATCCTATGCCAGTAAATTGTGACAAAGGGAGTGGCAGAAAGGACTATGGGCGGAAGAAGTAAATCATATCCAAACATAGGGACGGTACCACTAGACTCGTGCACGAACCAGTAGCAGAGTATTTTGCAACATGCCATAACTCCTCCGGTCTATAATCCTTTTTAAAAATGTCTCCTACGTGTTGGCTTCGCAGTTAAACCTTCCCAAGCTTTCAACAAAGAGAAGAAAATCACCAACTCTACATAGCGTCACTATATTTGTGTCATGCGAGAGAGTGTTTGTGTGTTACGTCGTACAATGTACTCAGGTTTTCTACAAGTGGTATCAAGTGGAACAAGAAAGTGTCCCTTTTTCAAAATGACTCTAATCCTGCAACGTTTTTGTCAACAAGAAAAGGGCTTACCAACGCTCCATTACTATTCAAAGCGGAAGCCGTAATTGCATAACTGAATTCACTTCCAAGATGTTTTACATCCGCCCTAAAAGAGCCAATCTAATTTGGTAGGTGGGTGCTGGCAGCTGGAAGTTGGCAGGCCTGCCTAAGGTTGTTATCGGTGCACTTACTTTAAGTACTGACGCTTTGTTAAGTCACACTCCTGAATAATTCCGTTTCCGAATGCATTTATGACGTACACGCTAGGGTAAGGTTCAGCACCCGCATATTCTCACTCCTAGGCAACCGGAACGTGACCAGAATTCTTCGAAAGGAACCCTTCAAAATGTAAATGTATGTTGGGACAATAGCGAATGTCGAACGTACATATAAGAAACGATTTTGTTTCACTATGATGGAACCCATACAACACAAAAGATATTGCTTCTCGTTCATGTTTTGTTTTGCTTCTTTCTTTTTTTCGTCCCTCCCCTCATACTTGCATCAAGCACTATGAATTCTGAAAGGGTAGGTGATGAAATATCACCCAAACCAATCAATCCTATTGGAATATCCTTGGCGAAATTGGAATAAGTTGTGATTGCATGTTGTACCTCAACTCTACCGCCGAATATACAATTCACATATACATACGTCGAGTTCGAGGGGGCGTATGTGGAATTTATGCAAATTTATTTGATTGGAATTTAATAATTCTGGTATCTTTTGCAAGGCGGCAGCCATCATGGCCCGTGTTATGGTGGCAAATGTATAGTTAAGTTGACATCCGTTAAAATATGCGTTCATTAAGTTAATGTTTGCATAGCGATATGAGATTTTGATGGTTTGTTTGACTTGGTAATTAATTAAGTTTAACGGTAGTTTAATTGAGTCGTAGAGTATTGTGTGCTCCGGTGTTTTGCCTTTCAGTATAGTAGTTGTGTTGTATGTATTTGCGATGGGTGTATACATTTGTGATTATACTGTCGATGTGCTGTTTAACTAGCTTCACTCATTTTTCGACAGATATATTTGATAAGCGGAGTTAATCACCTCGTTATTCGTTTAATATTTTTGATAACTTGAGAACGTTCTGAGTTGAACCATAATTGGACTTTAGGGAACACAAGACTTATAACCTTGTTGTACAATATGGCACATATATGTGTATGAGGCTTTTGAATATTTTTGGTATTCGCTAAATCCACTGAACTTCAGGTTGATCGCAAGCAGCTTTGTAAGACTCCGTCGACTTGCATTTGAAAGGAGAATTTATAAAAATATGTTCGATGATATCTCTAGTGATGATTTAGAATTAGACTTCAATTGGATTCCAAAATTAATCATCATTTAATGATCATCCTAACTTAGATAGCGAATCAGAACCTGAGAACACGAATGGAGCTGACGATGCAGGTGAATGAGAAAGTATCGGGAAGACTTTCAAGAAGCAATCAAAGGAATATCAGCTGCGACCGAGCAAAGTTGAGCATTTCTTCAAAAGTTAGGTATTTGGCTTGCGGTACAATTTTAAAAATAAACAAGAACGTCTTTGACAACTTTTCATTCCTTTTGTATTTCATTTTAGATTATTGTAGTCTGTATTTTATGTTTCTATCTGTATTTTCGTTATTTTCCACACGTTACTTTGTGCTGGTGGTGGCATTTACTAACTTCTAACACTTGCATTTATGCTGAAGAGCGTAGATAAATACGAACATATGAGCTTTATCTAAGCTTCGTGCGACTTTTTTTATAACTTGATAGGGGACTATAGGGGGTAATGAAACTTCGTGGGTTTAAATACTTCACTATAATTTAATAGAATACTTCAAGGTAATTTTACAGGATTAATAATGGGGTTATTTTATGAGGTGTGTTCGTGGTGAGGTCCAGATTGCAAGTGAACGAGTAGCATGCGTGAAGGTAGGAAATTGACATCTCCCGATACGGAAGGAGGTGTCATGGCTGAAACAAGAAGAAATCCTCTTTCTTAGCTGCCTGTCATCTGTCAGTCACAACAGTTTCCTCCACACTTATTTTGGAGTTGTCCGGAGTCGCCTCTTCTGTAGCAAACGTTCGGACCGCCTATTGGTTGTAGAGGTTATGTTTGAACTGAAGCGAACTCGTTTCCATTGGACCCGACTCGACTGAGTCCCTGGAATGTTGGATGTGGATGCTGTACTTGCAGGCTCGGCTTCCTCATTTTCCGCCGATGTAGAAAGGTGGGGCATATTAAAGCCTAGAGAACGAGCTGATGTTGTGAGATCCCTGACTGGTGGCGACGTTGGATTCGTCTCGATACCTGAGTTCTCTAAGGTCTCTGACGAAGAAAAGGGTGATTCTTCATATGGGTAGCCGCCTTCAGTTTGATGATTCTCCGCATTTGATTGTGGTGGTTGTGAAACACCTGAGTATGAAACAAAAGGATTAGTTAACGTGAATTCATTACTTCCCTGATTATTCAAAGTAGGATGATAGCTTTCGTATGATTGTGTTTGTCTCATCTGGTTTTGGTGGCGACGCCAAATAGATCCATGTTCAGTTTTGACTCTGTACATTCTTCTTCCTAACGTCTTCAAAATGACGGCTTTGACCCATTTGGGCTTTTGCAGGTACTGTCTAGCAGTGGCGTGGCGTGGATATTTTCAAATGGTAAGTCGAGAAAAATGAATCACCTACACAAATCAATAAGGAATAAATAGAAGGCACCTTAAATTCCAAACGTGGATTAATCGAAGCCAATTTTTCTATACCTGAAGTCATTTAGGTTAAAATTCACAATGAGCTTAAAGCATAAAAAAGTGGCTTCAAAAGAAACCTACATATGTGGAAATGCAAGAAAATAAAATCAAATTTTAAGTAACGTAACGTAAAAAATCTTTCTAAATAGATTTTCCTCTTTTAAAAAGTAATCGGTTAAACAACACTCAACATTTAGCAAAGCCATTTAAATATAATTAAAACAAAACAGTTCTCTTCGACGTTAACTTTTCACAATTTTCAGGATTTTAAGATTTTTTCACAGTTTTTACAAATGCACGTTATACTTAAAATTCACTTTAAACTTGCAAAAAATCCAAAACAATGATCAGTAGAACAAAGCAAAACGAATTCGCCGTACATTACTCGGAGGCGAAAACTGTATTATTTTTTCCAAGCAGACATTGCAGTAAGACGAAAATTATCGTCTTACTTTTTTCAATAAGAGAACGTGTATTGAAAAGGGACACCGGGGTGGAAGTATATCGTGGAAGTATATCGTAGGAAAGACAGGGATAAACACAAAATATGTTCTGCGCGGCGATTTTCAATCCTTTGTGTTTTGTGTATGCTTTGTGTATTGTGTGTGTATCTCGCAAATTTAAAAGTGCTTGAAGAACATTGTGTGTATGGGCGAAAATATGCTGTTGACTGCTTAGTTGTTGTAGACTTATGTTGCTGGTTTTTTCTATGAACAAGGGACACATTTTAAAAGGTAAGACGATAGGAATCGTGTTATATGGACGCCACGCCACTGCTGTCTAGCTAGGACGTTTTGACCTACGCTAAATTTTATTGCTTTTTCCTTGTTGTGAGTTTTGGGATCTGGACATAAGGCCGATAGAATGTTTCGATGATACTACCGTCCGTGGAGCTTCTCCGCTGGCGATTTCCCATCATTGCTTGGAGATGACCGGTATGTGGCTAAAAATACCTGCAGGGGATCTTCGCCTCGCGTGTTATGGCAAAGGATCTTCGAAAGGGATGTTTTAAAGGTTCGCACCATTCGTTCTGCAACTCCGTTCGACTCTGGATTGAAAGGAGCAGAAGTGATATGTTGTATCGAGAAACGGTTACAAAAATCTTGGAATTCGTGTGACGTAAATTGAGTGCCGTTGTCCGACACTATGGTTTTTGGTAACCCTTCCAAAGCAAACACCGATTTGAGAGCTTTTATGGTGGTTTCAGCCGTGCACGAAGTCATTTTAATGACAAATGGGAAGCTTGAGAAAGAGTCAACCACGATTAACCACATGTTTTTTTCAAAGGGACCCGCAAAGTCGACGTGAATGCGTTCCCAGGGTTCGTCTGTTCGTGGCCAACTTGTATATTGCCTCGGGGCCTGGCTTGCATTCGTTTGGCACGCGGTACAGTGGGAGACCGTTTTGTGAATGGCGTCATGGATCCCAGGCCACCAACAATGACGACGAGCCATTTGCTTTATCCTGTTTTCGCCCCAGTGCCCAGCGTGAAGGAGAGAGAGTACCCGATTCTGAAGACTGTGCGGGATGACGACTCTGGTGTGGTCTGTCTGCAATAAAACAATGTCAGTACATATACTTAAGCTTAACCTTCGCCTAAAAAAAGGAATCAAATTATTTTCGCTGTTTGATAAATTACTTGGCCATCCATTTTGGATGTAGTAAGCTACTCGACTGATGGTTGGGTCTTTTTTGGAATATTCCGCGACAGCTGATGAATTAACAGGAAAGTCTCCAACGACGGAATCATATGTGTTGTCTATGAATTGACACATTTCAATTTTATCGAAGTCTTTGTCCGGTCCGACTGGCAGGCGAGAGAGACAATCAGCGTTGCCATGCTACTTCGTTGGTCTATAACGTATCGAATATGTATAACCCATCAGGGTTATTGCCCAGCGCTGTAGACGTTGGATAGTCATCTGAGGTAGCTTTTTGCTCGGGTTGAAAATCGTCACGAGCGGCTGGTGGTCGGTTATGATCTCAAATTCACGACCATAGAGATATTGGTTGAATTTCTTCACGCCATATATTATCGAGAGCGCTTCTTTCTCGATTTGACTGTATTTTTTTTGTGTGTCCGTGAGTGTCTTCGAAGCGAAAGCTATTGGCTTTTCAGATCCATGGGGGAAAGTATGGGATATGACGGCGCCAATGCCGTGGGATGATGCATCCGTCGCCAATGACAATGGTAAATCCTCCCGATAATGCACCAGTTTGGTCTCACGAATTATTGCGTCTTTCAGAGTGTCAAACGATTGTTGTTGTTCTCTGGACCAGACGAATTTCGTATCATTTGCGCGTAGTTTATTGAGTGGGCCTGCAATTTGAGCGAAATTGGCTATGAATTGGTGGTAGTAGTTCATTTTCCCGAGAAATGATTCCAGATCTTTTAAATTGGTTGGTCTAAGTAATTCTACTATCGCCTGCAGACGCGATTCTGAGGGACGTAATCCATTTTTGTCAATAATGTGACCCAAATAGTCAACCTCTTCTTGTGCAAATTGGCATTTTGAAAGATTGCACTTTAAGCCATGTTTTTCAAAACGCTCTAAGACCGTCCTCAAATTTTGTAAATGTTTAACCGAAGTTCTACCTGACACTATCACATCATCAATGTATACGGCGCAAAATTTGAGATCACATGTTAATTCGTCCATAAATCTTTGGAAAATCCCTGTGGAGCTTGATGTACCGAAAGGTAGTCTTTGAAGCTCGAATAATCCAAATTCGGTTGATAAGACACAAATTTTTTTTGATTCCTTGTCTAAAGGAATTTGTAAGTATGCCTCAGACATGTCAATCTTGGTAATCCTGAATGCGATGAAAAAGTTCTTCCTTCTTGGGCATCGGATGGCGGTCGATTTCTAGTTGGGGATTTATCGTGACTTTGTAATCGCCGCATAAGCGGATCGAGCCATTTGATTTGCCCACTATCACTACTGGCGTTGCCCATTGACTCGTTTCAACGGGACGGAGTATGTCAAGTTGAATCATTCTGTCTATTTCGCCTTTAACAATGGACTTCTGAGCAAAGGGAACTGGACGAAAAGGCACATATTTAGGCTGAGAACCTCTTTTGAGCTTAAGATGTGCTTCGAATTGCGTACTGCGTCCTAATCCAGGGCGAAACACTGATTTGTGCGATTCGCACAATAATTTTGCTTTAACCGCAAGTTCCTCTCTACTTTCGTCGTTTGTTTGTAAAACGTGTTCTTAGGGAGAACTTAAAGCTTTTTAGCCAATCTAATCCCATTATATTAGAACCCTGCTCGCTCTCAACGACCAAGAGTGGCAAAGTGAGTGTGCTTTGCTTCCACGTGACATTCAAGTGAACAATGCCTTTGACTGGTACCTCAACATTTCCGTATGCTCGTAGTTTCTTATCAGTGCGCTGACAAATAGGTTGCCCTAATTTTTTATAGCCTTGCATGCCAACTAACGAGCAAGACGCACCTGTGTCTAGCTGAAAATCGAAGGGAGAGCCATTAATCGAGAGTGAAACCATTAATTTGTTATTGATCGGAGGGTTTTCGATTGTTCCTGTAAGCGTACAGATCTCTGCCTGTTCCAGCTGGTAAATAGAAAGAGCAGTTTCATTTTCGTGACGGTGACGACTGCTCTTAGAGCTATTTTGACGACTTACTACGCGCGATGTGTCAGAACGAGAGTTCCCACGTTTTTTTAAAAAAATCTCTTTTACTAAAGCGAGAACGTGAACGTGAATCTTTATGTGAATTTTCTATTTTACTTTGACTTGCCATGCAAACGCTTTGTATATGGCCCCTACGATGACATTTGTCGCATATCGAATCTTGATGTTTACATTTATTCCTATCGTGGCTCACGTGGCAATCGGGGCATGACTTGCGGTTCAAAAATAACTGATTTGACTTACTTGAGTTTCCATAAATAGCGTTTACCTCTGGCGTGACTGCTGAGTTTTTTCCGCTGTCCTTTAATATCGAAGAGGCAAGTTGAGATGTTTCAAAGCCTGTGATGATTTGTTGTAGTTTCTCTAATGTCGGGTCTTTATCTTGTGTCGCTGCCAGTCGGACGTGCTCGTGGGGTGTGTAAAACGCAATCATGTCCCTAATCATATAATCGCCATACGATTGGTTGCAGCCGTCTTTTTTGTAGATAACTGCACAATGTTTCGCTATTCCTTTTAATTCAGCGATCCAATCGCTATAATTTTGATTGGAAGACATTTTGTGGCGGAGGAATTTGCATCTCGACGCGAGTATATGTTGGTTGGATTGAAAATGCGATGTTAGGTTTGAGGTTAGCTTAGAAAATGTATATGTACTTACGTCCGATGTCTCGCACAAGTTTTTTAAAAGATTTAGAAGGTGATCGCCGCACGATGATAAGAAATATGACTTCTTTAAATTGTCATCTGTGACCGCGTGTGCCTCGAAGTGCTGTTTGAGCTGGAAAAAGTAGTTTTCCCAATTTGCTTTGGCTGGGTCGAAAGCTTCGAATCTGGGAATGCTCCTATGGCTCACGGTTTCCGAATGGCTAGGCAGGCTTGGGTTGGTGTTCGCTGCACCGCTTAAGCTCTTGATGAGCTCCCGCATGTTGTCTGCATTCTGTTTCATGATTTGTGTAAACCACTGTTTTTGCTGTTCCAACAGTAGTTCCTCCATCCTCGTCGCCAATTAATGAAACTTCGTGGGTTTAAATACTTCACTTTAATTTAATAGAATACTTCAAGGTAATTTTACAGGATTAATAATGGGGTTATTTTATGAGGTGTGTTCGTGGTGAGGTCCAGATTGCAAGTGAACGAGTAGCATGCGTGGAGGTAGGAAATTGAAATCTCCCGATACGGAAGGAGGTGTCATGGCTGAAACAAGAAGAAATCCTCTTTCTTAGCTGCCTGTCATCTGTCAGTCACAACAGGGGGCTATAAGGGACTATAGGGGACTAGTGAATCCTTTTTAGAAACGTTCTAGCCTGGATCTGACTATGGTAAGGCATTCACATAAATGTGCTCAGCTTCTCAGTTCTCTTCGCGACAGAGATGGGAGGTGTCATCTTGACTCATGCCTTTGTTTTTAATGTGATAAAAACATGCGACTTAGTCTCTGAGATGCAAAAAAACAAAAGAAAATTCCCATCGGGTTGCCTACTTTTTTTTTGAAACGCAAACCACTTGTGATATTTAAAAACTTAACTATCGGCTTGGAATAGCTACAATCAAAACAAAACATTTATGATTGGAACTCAACTTCGGCACTTTATCAATGGTCAATTCGTTGGACCCGATTGGAAGCGGTAGAACTGACTGATTGAGGTCCTTTGCTATGCATGAACGGCATCGATAATTTCATCACTACGACCAATCGTTTGTCACACAGACACTGCAACATCATACATCGAATATTTAGACTAAAATGTTTGCACCAAACTTGTTATTGCTGGTATACTGAGACGAGAATAACAACCCTATTAAGGTTGCGGTCAGCGAATTCGAACTTCTGCATGAAATTTTGATAATTTACAATGTTACTGCACTTAGGTTAGGTTAGGTTTAAATGGCCGATAATTTGTTCTATCCATTGCCTCTTGCTTTAGCATTAGTTTACATGTAGCGATTGGTATTGCAATATTCAACCTACTGGTTGAGATCGGTAGAACGGTTCCTTCACTGGCGAGTTCATCGGCTTTGCAGTTACCTACGATATCTCTCGGCCCCGGCACCCAAATAAGATGAATATTGAACTGTTCAGCCATCTCCTTAAGGGATAAGCGACAGTTGAGGGCGGTTACTGAGTTCGTAGAAACAGCGCCGAGTGATTTGAGGGTTGCTTGGCTGTCTGAGAAAATCCGGATATTCGCGGTGGATATCACGTTTTCTTTTAGCCATGATAGGACCTCCTTGATCGCCAGAATTTCCGCTTGGAACACGCTGCAATGGTTTGGAAGGTGGAATTAAAGACTTACGTTAAGTCGATTTGAGTACACCCCGCAGCCTACCCCTTCTTCGGTTTTTGAACCATCTGTATAGAAATGAATTTAATCATCTCTCAAAAATTCTTCGTCTTCACAGGCTGTTTTGGTGAGATTGAGGCTAGGAACTTATTATCAAAAACAAATTGGGGGATGGTGTAGTCGGAGTGGCAAGATATTGACCCGAATAAATTCGGGATTGTAGCGTGGCTTATGTTATTAGCTGTCTATTGGGAGATACATCTCATACAAATGGCTGTACTGGCAGCCATTTGTTTGCTGAAGATATCTATAGTACTGTGAGGTTAAGGAGTATATTTAGGGCAGCTGAGGGTGTTGACCTCAGTGCTCATGTTATACACAAACAGGCTGTTCGTTGGACCTTGCTAAGATTATCTCACGAGGTCCTTTTATCAAGAGCGGTCCACCATACCACTACTGCGTATGTGAGTATTGGTCTGATGACCGCGGTGCAGAGCCAGTGGGTGATTTGGGGGGAGAAACTCCATTTATAACCAATCGCTTTTTTACAGGAAAATAAGGCTACGGTGGATCTCATGACACTTTCCTGTATATTGGCTTTCTAATTAAGCTTTTTGTCTAGATATTTTGCTTCGTTTGAAAGTTGAAGTGGGATTCCATTAATTGATGGAGTTATTAGTTCAGGAATTTGCCTTGTGTTTGCATCGCTGCGAAACTCGTACTACTAAGCGTTTAATTTAACGCTGCTCCGTCAGAGTCGGCGAAAAACTCACTTACAAGCCAATGTTTCTGTCAAGCGAATTTTTCAACATGGTTAGGACTGGAGAATGAATCTTTCAAAAATCAGAACAATTAATTGCTTAAGCAGACGATATTGACGTAATGAGAAGGAAGCGTGATGCGTGATGCCATAGGTGAATTTGCGATTATTGAAACAGAGGCGGCAAAGATGGGTTTGATGGTTAATGAGAGTAAATCGAAGTATATGCATTCATAGTAAAAGACTTCGTCTACTTAGGATCTGCCGTGGCGTAATGGTTAGCATGTCCACCTGCTAACCCAGAGGTTCGAGGTTCGAATCCCAGCAGAGGCAAAATGCAAAAATGTTTTTCCACGGGTATCGCCTTTCGCGAGGAATTGGCAAGTCCTCCGTTAGTAAATTCATTGCCATGAAAAGCGCATTCTCAATTAGCCGTTCGGAACCGGCGAAAAATTGTAGGTCCCCTCCATTCCCTCACAAGGCATGGTTGTGAGAAATGCGCTAGGCCCAGGGGCTCCTCGCTCTGTTGCGCCACCCTATTTATTTATTTATTTTTTTTTTACTTAGGATCTGCTATAGACACGGACAACAACATCTGTGCGGATATCAAACAGAGAATAACCTTTTCCAACCGTTGCTTCTTTGATCTAAGAAGGCAATTGGGAAACAAAACCCTCTTTAGAAAAACCAAGGTAACCCCTTATAAGACTTCGATCACCCCAGTACCGATATACGAATGAAGAGTCCCTTTGTCCTTTCGAAAGCAAAATACTCCGAATGATCTTTGGTCCCGTATACGAAAACAATGTTTCGATAAAAAGATTCAACAACCAATTCTATGACCAGCTGTACGGTGACATTGGTATAGCTAGAAGATCACACACCGCGAGATTACGAGGGCTGGGACATAAAGAAGGACATCAATGCTTCGGCTAGATGAGTTTTCAAAAGCACATTGAAGGAAAATCTTGGCTGCAGAGGACCTCACCTTAGGTGGCGCAATCAAGTGGAAGAAAATTTGTATTGACTTACCCTACGGCTACACGCGAACAAGATATTACAAGCCAGCGACCTAAAAATACAATCTATAAAATTCCTGTTCGTGTTTTCGATGTGAGATAGACGCAGAGGCGTAGCGGGGGCCAAGCCATGGGGGGGGGGGGGGTGAATTTTTATGAAATGCCAACTAGTCTTAAGCCGACTGCATATTTTTGTATGTCTGTTATAGACTCCTTAACCACCCAGCGGATTTCCATGAAATTTCAAGGGTAGACATATAGTTTAGTCCAGAGATGGTTCCTGTCAAGGTTTGATCTCCATATTACCACACGAACGGGATTGGGAACGGAAACCTAGAAACTACTGGGTGCTATGCCTTATGTTTGTCCCTGTCTTTCTTACGTTATACTTCAACCCCCGGTGCACCGCGGTGCCACCCTTTTCAATACACGTTCTCTTATTGAAGAAAGTAAGACGATAATTTTCGTCTTACTGCAATGTCTGCTTGGAAAAAATAATGCAGTTTTCGCCATCGAGTAATGTACGGCGAATTCGGTTTTGTTTTACTGTTTTTACTTGCGATTATAGGTACTATAAGGCAAGTCTTGCAATCGTGCAGAAAAAAAATTTTGAGATAACAATTTAACATGACATTACGATGATAGAGAATACGAAAAAAGTGGGTCCTGCAATTCTGTCTGTGTGTCTGTCTGTCTGTCTGTATATGGATCTACAGCCTGAACCGCTTGACCGATTTTCTTCAAAATTTGCAGTTAGGGTTTGTTTGGTATCCTACAGAGGGGTTTTTGGAATTGGGTCTCTAGGTCTTGAAATAACGGTACCTGCCATACAACCGATACGATAATACTTATTTTTCTCGAAAACGGCTCCAACGATTTCGATAAGATATTAGTATATATAGATATTCAGTATTAATTTTAGATTGTTTTTCTTATGATGTAAAAAAACATTTTAGAAAAAGGTTAAAAACGGTACCTCCCATAGTACCGTTTTTTTTTCAAAACCGACTTTCTCGTTAATGGCTGACACGAAAACTGCATATCAATATTTAAAAAAAATTTAGTTTTGGAAATTTTTATAAATTTTTTTTAAAAAAAAAGATCTAGATAATACCAAAACCTTTAACTCGGCCTTTATATTTTGATATCGTATTTAGAACACAATCGCAAGTTCGTGCGACCCAGTCGTGCCCATTTTTTTTGGTTCAACTGATCATTGTTTTGGATTATTTGCAAGTTTAAAATGAATTTTAAGTAACGTGCATTTGTAAAAACTGTGAAAAAAACTAAAAATTCTGAGAACTGTGAAAAGTCAACGTTGAAGAGAACTTTTTTGATTAAATTACTTGAATAGATTTGCTGAATGTTGAGTGTTGTTTAACCGATTAGGTACCTTTTAGAAGAGGAAAACCAATGAAATGAAGTTCTTATTTTTTTTAATACTAGTCGCGTTATTTAAAATTTTATTTTATTTTCTTGCATTTCCACATAGGCTTCTTTTGAAGCCGCTTTATTTATGTTTTAAGCTCATTGTGAATTTTAACCTAAATGACTTAAAGTATAGAAAAACGGGCTTCCATTGATCCACGTTTGGAATTTAAGGTACCTACCTTCTATTTATTCCTTATTAACTTGTGTAGGTGATTCATTTTTCTCTACTTACCATTCGAAAATATCAACGCCACGCCACTGGTACCTACATAAAAATAGTGTTTCCACAAGAAGTCATTTTAATTGGAATTTTTCGCATTAAGGATGAAGCCAGTAGACAGGTCTTTTCAGGTATTATGAGCATCATGATCTCTAAGGGATCATAGCTAACTAAATACTAACGAGCTCACACTAGTTGTCCGCTCAAGAGGTAGTTAGTTATCAATACACGAATACGCGTCATCCATGCAAGGTACCTATGTTTTTTTTCCTTAAAACAGGAGTATGTTTGTTATACAAGTTTGTCATCACCAAGTCTGTGTTTTTTCCAAGAAATATTTTGTACTTTTATTGTTATTTTAAGAGGAAAAATAAATTCAGGTATTTCATTTACACCCAGGAATTGATGTGGTTTACGCCATCCCAATCGAGTTGTTGTTTTATAGTTTAATTGGATTACGTTTACAGCCACGTCAATCTGATTGATTAGCTAATTAAAAACCCCTTTCTTCTTGAGTTGATTTAAAACGAAAACAAAAACAAATTAAAAGTCCTTGTTGGTTGCCTTTCAAGAAGTTTGTTGTTAACTACGTCCCATATTATCCAAATCAATCGTCAACCCTAAACTATCCTCAAACTTAAATCTGTTATGTTTCCTTCATCGCACCCCCAACGATCTCCTGAGTTGTGTTGAACTTTTCAAATTCTATTCCCCTATTCCGTAGTTAATGAAAGTTTATTCCTTTTGACAACTTCTACGTTACAACCAGTGGTGGATTTACACTAGGGGCAGTCGGGGCTAGTGCCCAGGGCGGCAAATTTTCTAGGGCGGCAAATTTTTCTATACAATATATAATTAACTAATTTTTTTAAATAAACAATTTATCTTTCAAAAAATATAATTTATGCATTATCTATCAAATTAAAACTTTGTATAAGGTTCCTGCAATATAGTTTCTTTTATATTTGTTGTTTAGATGAATCTATATGCAAAGACTTTAAATTTTGTTGAGCATAAATCTAAAATAAATTTTTGAATGTGGCTGATGGACGCAAAAAATTAAGTGGATATGAGTATAGAAAGCGCGCTTTGGACAAAAGTCGCGAATAATGAATAAGGGATTTATTCGGGCTTAAGGCAAGATTTCATGAAATTAATCATCTTGCAGAACATGATCCTTATGCTGCTCATTATATGAATTTAGTTGGAGTTCACGCAGTAGAATGCGCCCCAGAAGCTGCGTCTTTCTTTAATACAGTACCAACTTTTATACAACTTCTTTACTGCATCGACGCATCGCTGGGAAGTCTAACAGTCCCATACTGAAAAAAGAATTGCGTTAAAATCTTTATCCGCAACCAGATGGTCAGCTCGTTTTGAAGCGGTTTAAGCACTTAATCAACATTTTGTTGAAATAATTGAAACTTTGATTATTCTTGAAGAAGATAAGGAAGAAAATGCAATTAAACGGCAAGGAGCTAAAGGTATTCGAATTCAGTTGGAGCGACTTGAAACTGCATTTATGCAGATATTTTGGCATTTCTTATTCTCAAGATTTAATGCTGTAAGCCAAAGATTGAAAAAAATTGATTGTAGCATCGCTGATGTAATCGATGATTATCATACTTTGATCCGTTGCTGATACGCGAAATAAATTTGAAATCTATGAAAAATATGCTATGTATAAAAATTTCAGAAATTCAAGATTATAAAACAACAGTTTCCAGACAAAGAAAGATAAAACAACAGCTGATGAAACTCGAGATGGAGATTTTCAGCTGTCAGGTCGAGGCCAGTTTAGAGATAACACTTTTAATGTCATTCTTGACAATCTGGGATTTGAATTTCGTAAAAGATGCACAGCGTATGAAAAGATTCAAGAAAAATTTTCGGTTATTATTGAATTTGGTGATTTAGATAATAGGAAAATTCGTAAACGAGCTAAACTTTTAAGAGAAATATTTTGGTCAGATCTTGAGTCCTCACTAGAAGACGAATTTGTGCACTTCCACGCTCATTGCACCGAAAAAAAGGAAAAAATTTCACTTTCCGATCTTCTGAAACTTCTGCATTCAAACGACCTTTACACTGAGTTTCCAAACGTAGAAATCGATTATCGAATATTTATAACTTTAGCCGTAACAAACTGTAGCGCAGAACTATCGTTTTCTTGTTTAAAACGGGTTAAAAATTACTTACGTTCTACAATGGGTACAAATATACTCAATAGCTTAGCTATTCTATACATACAAACAGATGTGCTTCAACGTTTAGATTGTGAAGATTCAATCGAGCAGTTTGCAACTCAAAAAGTCAGGCGAGTTTGCCTCTTAAAAAATAAGATATCGAAACTATTAAAATAAAATTTAAGTCATAGGGCGGCATTTACCTCAGTGCCCCAGGGCGGCAAAAATTCAAATCCGGCCCTGGTTACAACATTGCATGAGCAGAAAGTTTTTGTGTTGATATAAGTTCGACCAAAGTACATCAATGTTATACTCGTCGAAATTAAATATTGAATATTGAATATTGAATATCTGAACATCAGCAGAAGCAACACTTTCCAACACAACGTGTACTCACGACCTTGTCACACACACAGACAGTCGATTAATATAGAAATCGATATCCGTCACATAAAATGCTATCCCAGCAGTAGTAGTTTTTGACGCCTAATCTTGTATCCTCCTATACCGCAAATCAATTCATCACCCGTTCCGACGTTCCCAGAGAGGAGAAGCGATATACCAATTCTCCCCCAGGTGTAATGAAATCTATCTCAGATTTTAATTAATAGATTGTGTTGGATGGGAAGGGAAGGGTGCTAAAAGAAGTGATTGCTGTTCATCCAGCGAATGGATGGAACAAACTAATCTGATGGCGCAAACAAAATTTGGCAGGTAATTTGTTTGAAGGATGTAGCAGTCAGTCAGTCCCTGAGTAGTCACAGTCTCCCACTCAATCGGAATGGTGGGAGAAGGTAATATTTTTGCGAAATAAGTACAAACTGGGTCAAATAAAAACAAAACAGCGCGCGGCGTACGCTCGAACTCACCACGGATAAATAACAACGAATAACGGAATAATTTATGAAACACATTACACCGGAGGGAGGCTTCAAAAACACACTATCCTGTTGTATATATGACTGGTAGCTGGTTGCCGGTTGTTCTTTTTAGTTGATGACTTTCGAAGTATGACGAGTTCAGACATTTAGAGTCTCATGAGTGGGGGGGAGGAGGAGTGTTTAAAGAGCAGAGTGTATCCGTGTAGTCACCTTTAAACTTGAACTAGAGCAAGAGTGTGGGAACGTATATATTTGAAGTATGCGCGTTGTAAGATGAAAATTAAAAGTAAGTACTCAAGAAGAAACTCTAAAAATATTTATTATACAACTTACTTTCGAAGTTTAGATAAGTTGCTCCGTAGACTTTTTTGAATCCCTGATGACTTTGACTACTCTTTAACCTTTGTTTACAGCGGTGGATGTAAAGTAGGATGCGTTTAAATGTTCGAAAGGCTCTATAGAGCCGTAAAGTGGGTGTAAGACTTTTAGTTATTGAAACCATTTTCTTATTCCAATAGCAGCTAGGTTACTGTAACTTATCTAAGAATTTTTGTACTTTGCTTTTAAAAGGAGGCAAGTTGGCCCATTTTTCTAACAATTGGGTTGAGAAGAGTGGCTTTATTACATACTCATTTCACAATGCTGGATTTAAAAAAAAAGCAGAACTATTAGCGCCAATCTATAGTCGGCGTGTTTTTAAGAGAAAGCGCCCACCGGCTCTAGCTAACATCACTCTAACTTTAAAATGAGGTCGTATAGAAGCGATTTTATAAACACCCCACTATCTAATGACAACTTAAAAAAAAAAAAAATGGTTGAAATAAATGTGAACAGTACCCAAAATTTTTCTGAGCAGGTGAAAAACTGCATTTGTCCACCCCGTCCCTAAAAAAGGCGAATCTTCCTCCGCTTTTCAACTGCCGTCCAACTGCACTAACTTCCTTTTCTTCCAAGGTTATGCAAACGTTGATAAGTCGTCAACTCATAAAATATCTTGAAAAACCAAAGTTTCTTAAAGTCCGAGGGAATGGATTCGCAACAAAAAGCCCATTGGTTCGATTTGATGTCATATTTCACCGAGAAGTGTACCCGATCCTTACACTCTTTTTTTGAGAAGGTATGACTATTGTGTTTGGCATTTAGCAGGCATTTGATAGAATTTAGAATAACTTATCGAAAATGCGTGCTTTTGGTATCGATGAATCTCTTCCTTGTTAGATTAGAAACAAAATTTTCGACAGTTCAATAAAAGAGGTACAGGATTGCTTAAGATCTGATACTCACTTTAGACCTCCAGGCGTCTGTTTTGTTTCCGGCTCTTTTCATTGTTTTCATAAATGATCTCTTTTCTGAAGCATGTAATTCTCTCAACTGTTTTGCTGACGACTCAACTTTCAGCTTCTCAAATTTGTTTCCAATTTCACAACGCTGCTCTTCATAAGTGAATCGGGAACGGTTACGTAAGATAAGTTCACTGAATTCTTACCTTGTCAGCATTTGTACATGGGGTAGTAAAAATGGAATAGGATTCAATGCTTCAAAAGGTCTGTCTCTAAAGGAGAAAGCTAAGCTTCAACGGCAATAGACAGCGTTTTTGGGGCATTTATTTTTACTCGGCTTTTACTAATCCATGTAACAGTGCTGTCAAGGTCAGAATACAATGAGATAATCATACGCAACAGCTCTAGTTCCACATCTGTTGAGCAGGAATTAAACGAATACGAGAAGGGTCAACAAAACAATTAAGAGAACTAGAGAAGTCAATGACAAGAGAAAAGTTATAAAAATTAGGAAGAGAGTCGGTGTCAAGGTGGAGCCCTGAGGCACACCGGCATTTTCATGGTGAATATCTGACTTAAAACCCTCCAATACAACTTTTATTAAGTGATTGGAAGGGTAGTTTCTAATCCAACGAAGAAGAGACTCATTGATACATAAAGTATGCATTTTAGAATTCATTTCATTTTCAATTCATTTTTATTTAAATTTTCTTATATCTACTTACATGCTAACGAAAATGTGTAAAACTAGCTTATATAATAACTTAATTAACTTACTGACCCTAGGCGGGTACTCTAAATTATTCAGTAACTTAATTCTAATGCCTTTCGGCCTAAGGATACAATATATATTTGAACCTATAACTAGAATTATGAACTAAGAAAATTAAAAAAACTTAGTTTTTTTGATCAAATTTTTTGGTTTTTCTTAAAATTACTTACAACTAATTAAAACTACTTAAATCTACTTAAAACTAGAGCAGCCACAGTAGCTTTTAGTTTTTTTTAGATAAGCTATTCAGCTGAGAAAAGTAGGAAATATAGAAAAATCTCCGTAGCGGATTTTCTAGCGTAGAAAAACACCTCTTCACAATAAAGTTGGGAATACCATCTGGACCAGTGATGAGCCAACTCCGGCCCGCGAAAGCATATGATCCGGCCCCCAACGCTACGGTCATTCGACATGAATAATATAATGACCTGCGATAATTATATTTGACAAAGATTGTATTATTATATTTATTATATTTCGAATTCAAGGATTGGCATATCGATTTTGCATTTTTTACCGATTTAGGAGCCAGTTATAGGGATTAGGAAAGCGTATGAGAAAAAAGTTTAAAATTAAAAAAAACTATAGGTTTTCTTTCGATTTGAAACACAAATGTTACATCAATCGATTGCAAATCACTTAAAGAATTGTTTGCGCCCAGAAAATGTATAATTGAACAAATATTTTCTGTTTAAATTGCATTTTTCTAGTTTCCTGGTGCAATTTCATTTTTCGCCTCAGCTGATTGGAGTTTCAGCCAAAATAGAACTAATCGTTCTATTTATTTGGATTCCACTGACAAACTCGCTGCGGATTTTTTTTTTTTTTTTTGTGAACTACAAAAGGAAAACCATTTGCTAGTGTGTGGCTGCAAAGGGATGAAATCCTGGCAACTGACATATTTTTCATGTTGGCTATAAACGCTCATCAGTAAAAAATTCATGTTTCCATTTGTCTTTTATCCTTTTCCTGAGGGTTTTTCGTTATCACTTTAATTGACCCCTTATACTCCATAACTACAACAAATTAAATAAAAAACTGCAAGGAAAGAACCAATTTATAGATGTGACTGATGAGATGAAGGGTTGCCTAAAATCCCTTAAAACCCAGCTTTTCTTGTTTTACAACTGTATGGCTAAGAATGATTCAACACACTTTCCGCATTTAAATTCAGTGTCCCCAGTGAGTGAAAACGAACTGAAAGAATTCAGTCAGGTCAACGGCATTCAATCGTCGCTGAATGTTCTCTCGATGCCGCTTAATGTAGATCAGGAGAATGTCTCTGCAAAATTGCAGTTGGAAAATATTGAAATGCAGTGCAGCACTCATTCAAAACAACTGTTCTTAAATCCCACAAATTAGAATTTTATCCAAACAGACTTTTTCGACTATGAAATTGTGGAAAAACTGAATCAGAAACCGAATTACTGATGAACGCCTTTTCGAACTGCTGAAAGTTACTTCACCACAGCTTAAACATACGTTCGAAAATATTATGGCAACACAAGAGCAATTTCATACATCCCACACGCTTACCATTGTGGGGCCTTCGAATAAAAGTTGAATTGTAATTTTGAACATTTGTGTAATGTGTAATGCTGTAATGTTTTAATATGATTAAAAGAGCTGGGAAAGTTTGCCCACCACTGATCTGGACTATCAGATTCGTTTATACTAAGGTCTTTTGGGCTATCACAACCTAGCTATTATAAAAAAAAAAATACAGACATACATAAAATCGAATCAATAAATAGGGTGGCGCAACAGAGCG
Source organism: Melanostoma mellinum (assembly GCA_914767635.1). Lineage (NCBI taxonomy): Eukaryota > Metazoa > Arthropoda > Insecta > Diptera > Syrphidae > Melanostoma > Melanostoma mellinum. Next base: position 194,458,978 of record OU612058.1, on the reverse strand, counting down.
GGGAGCCCCTGGGCCTAGCGCGTTTCTCACAATCATGCCTCGTGAGGGAATGGAGGGGGCCTACAATTTTCTGCCGGTTCCGAACGGCTTGTTGAGAAAGTGCTTTTCATGGCAATGAATTTACTAACAGAGGACTTGCCAATTCCTCGCGATAGGCAATACCCGTGGAAAATTTTTTTTGCCTCTGCTGGCATTCGAACCTCTGGGTTAGCAGGTGGACATGCTAACCATTACGCCACGGGTACCACCTACCTATTAGTAAGTAATATCTTCGTCTCAGAATTCATAGGTGGTGTTAAGGGGGGGGGGGTAACGTTAATTTTTTGTGAGAAACCAGTTCAAATTTGTTTATTGAACCAATTACACATTAAAAAGTGACATTTCAAAAATGTTCTGTAAAATTTTCACAAAGAAACACTTAAAAATAAGGCAATTATTCGGACGTGCCTCGAAAAAAAGGCGAGTTTTGCGGTGCCCCCATAACTTGGGGCTGAATCATTGGATGTTAAAACTAAAGTTTTCATTTGTTAAATAATAGTTTTTACCAGGTAAAATGAAGAGGTTTGAAAAGAAAAATGCGACAAATTTGAAAAAGCTCTTCGTCACTCACTAACTTGTAAATTATTTACAGAAATAGTGTTCAAAATTTCAAAGGGATCGGTGCAGTACTTTTGAAGTTATGAGGTGCACCGTCTTTTAAAAAGTGAGTTGTGGGTAAAGTGCTTTAAAGTTTTGAACACTAAAAAAACACAAGGAAAACACTATACCGACGAAGTTTTGACACAATGTTCTTAAAATATTAAACAACATTCATTAAAAAAATTGAATTGTTCTACTTCAATGTCGATTTAATCTTTTGTTTCTGAGATTTATATGGCTTTCAAGCTTTTCTCTGAATTCACTAAAGTTCGTTTTATTATTTACAAGCTTAGACCGGAGACAATTATGAGCGATGGAACCAAAACGTTTCTAAGGAGACAGAGACGAAGATAAATGTTCAGCCGATGTCACCAAAGCATGGTAAACACCTGACTGGATCAAATAAATATATTTATTTTTGTTTTTCTTATATGTATGTATACTGCAATGTTTTCGAGTCTAGAGGTCTATCAATCTTGTTTTCCCTTCATGACTGCTTGGCCTTTTAGCCAAAAAACTTATAGACAAATTTTTTATAGGAAATAAAATTTCCTTAAAAAAAGATCTCTTCAAAAAATTTTGTCAGACTAATAGTTTTCAGGTAATGAAGCCTTGAATACTGTTTTTTTTTTTTTTTACATTTTTTAACTAACAATCAGATAAGTGTGAGAAAAATTACTTTCTTCAAGTAAATATGATGCTCTACAAAAAGTAGAGTACTTTTTTTCAAAAGTTATTCACGATAGAATTTACTTTTTTTGGTTTCAAATTCAATTCCCAATAACATATTTATAAAAAAAATATTTAAGGGTCTTTTTTGAAGAGCATCAAATTTAATTCAAAGAACATTTTTGTAGTTTTTCACACGAAAAAGTCTCCGCACGGCGCTATCACAGGATGTGACTTTAAGTAGCCGAGAGTGTGTGACTCAATCTACAAACATCAACGAGGCTGCTAAAAAAGCGGCTATGGGCGGTTGTAGAGTCACGTTAAACCAACATTTTTCACTGAAAATGATGACATGGACTTCCATATGATGACCTTCGGTTCATGCAGGATGGTAGACCCCGCAACAATCGATTTTCACCACGCCATATTCCTAAATCGTGTTATCAGCTACCTTGACGATGTTTATTGCCCGCCTCGGAGCTACGCTTTGATTGCCACCTTCGGAATTTTTTTTGTGGAGAACTGTGAAAGACCGATGTTATGCCAACAACCCTGGAACTATTTAAGGTTAGGCTAATATCATCCAGCTATAGCCCGAAACCATCAACAAGGTATTGGAAAATTAGACTGACAAAATGGACCACTGCCAGCCAAGGCATTATCTAAGTTCAATATTTAGGGGTAATGTTTACTAATCAAGCCATAAAACCTTAAATGTCATTGTGTTCATTTTACTGCATTTCGAAATAGAATCTCGCCAAACAATCGGCCCACCCCTCTCGAAGTTGAAAAATCAGAGTCATAAATTTTCAATATCGATCCTGTGTTGGCATCATCATTTCAATGTGCTGTCAAAGTGTCATCTCTTAAAACGAACATCCATCTTAATTTGTGTTCGAAAGTCATCTCAGCCGATAAGTGAGATGCGAGAAAAGAAAAGCACAGAAATGTGAAAAACATTTTTCGATTTAAAATGCAAAGAGACGCCCTCACTTTCGAACGTTAACGTCGCGTCGCGTCGGTCGCGTCGTCGACGCTGCACAAAGCAACATATTAAGAAAAAAATCCACAAAAAAGAGGCGAAAAAGCTTAGAAAGCTGTCTACTCTGACTCTGGTGGTAAAATCAATGAGTTTAGATGTGAGTGACTGGCTGTGCGGTTACGGAGGAAAGGGAAAAAAATTCGGTTAGTCAGATGGAAAATGGAGGTGTGCATAGTACCTACCTACATCGTGTCCAATTTCGATAAGAATGAAGAGATGCTCTTATAGCACTATATGCATGTGTAGATGTTCATTTGGTGAACAAACCACTCAATCATGTGCCATGTGTATTTGACCAAGATTTGTGGTTCTTGACGATGAACGAGCACCAGTTACACATTGCTGTGGAGATGGATGTGAATTTTGAAATGTTTTGACAATGTCAGACGACAACCCAATTATCCACCACAAACTAGAGACGGCTCTGGAAATGCGAATCGTGTTTTGTATACTCAAGCGGATTACTTTGGGGATTGTATGACAAGGGACATAGTCGCTTATCGACAAGGTATGAGAACTTTCATAGCAATAGTCTTTTGTTTTCGTCAGAATTTGATCCTAAGTCTAAATTTTCTAAGTCAATGTAGGTCATACGCACTGTGACGAAGTGTCACAATTTCTTCCTCCTACCTCACCCCCAAAATGCCGCACCAAGACAGTGCAGTGTTTATTTCTATTAAAATAAATGCCTACTCCAAGGTCAAACATTGTTTACTTTTCCGTACCTTATCACTTTTTGTTCTTATGGGGAAATACACTTAATTTTTTAAATGCAAAATTGTCACTGACCTGATATAGTTCACATTTAGTTTCAGTGGAAAAGTCAATGAATAGAGGTGGTTTATTCACCATAATTCAGAAAGAGATTTATATAGGTTTCTGATCGTTGTGGCTTGTTGAGCCGGGCGTTCGTATCTTCTTTACCCTTTTTTTGACTTTGATAGTCTCCTCATAGGAAGTTCATTTGATGTGGTTTGTTGACTCGGACGTGTGCATTCTCCTTGCCGTTAAGTCTTCGTAAAGCAGATCCAGTCGTTGTGGCTTGTTGAGCCGGGCGTTTAGATTCTCTTTACTTGTAAACATTGTGCATCCATGGAAGAAATTCTATTGCTGTGGTTTGTTGAGCCGGACGTGTGAATTCTCCTTGTCGTTCAGTCTTCGTAAAGCAGATCCAGTCGTTGTGGCTCGTTGAGCCGGGCGTTTAGATTCTCTTTACTTGTAGACAAAGACATTGTGTGTCTGTAAAGGAAATTCCATTGTTGTGGCTTGTTGAGCCGGGCGTGTGAGGTTTTCCTTTGACACCGCGTCAATCTTAAGTCCTTGTAGGGAGTTTATTCGTTGTGGCTTGTTGAGCCACCGCCGCCGCCGAAAAATTGTTCTGCCTTTCATGCAACGCAGACCCTTGCTACGAAATCCGCCGCCGCCGCCGATAGAGTGTCCTGCCTAACGCAGAGCCAGATAGGAGCTTGACGCCCCAAACAAAGGAAACCTAGGTCTACAACCGTGTCCCCAAAGAAACCATCGCCACTACTACCAGTGAGGATTGATATCAGCCGTTCCGTGGACCAGCACCAGAAACAAAACTTATTCAAGAAATCGTTAAAACTTGCTTTTTGTAAGAACTAAAAATAAAATTTGTTAAAAATTGTAAACCTGATCCTGAGACTAGATATTATAATGAAGTTAAAGCTAATTCAAACTAAACCGACCGTTTCCTCGTATTAATTTTTGAGAAGATGGACCGCCGAAACCCAAGCCTTACGAAGCTTCCTTGGATACCCTGAGTCATATCCCAGCCTCGCAAAAGAAGCATCACAGCACTTGGCAAAAATCAGCTTTCCGTAGGTGCTGAAAATAGGTAAGCTCCGCTTAGTTTTATTTTGATTACTTTTTCTGACATTGTGATTAATGATTTTTTAACCTTACTCTTATACAACTCGTAACACTCTTCAACTTCAACTTAGTTCATTTATTGGGTCCAAACAAACTGTCTGTTTGTTCTCATTCAGCACATTTTACCATGCCCATTTTCCTGTGTGCGCTCTGGCGGTTCCTCTTTTAACATTCTGGTTCTGCCACAGTTGAAATAATAATTCAATCACTCCCCTGAAACGACAACATCAGAAAATCTTACACAAAACCAAAAGAAATTTCCGTAAGCCTAATGCAACCATAAATCCCCAGTGGAAATTCTTTAATTTGCCGCATAATATCGTTTTATGACTTCAAAATGCTCCATTTACCCATTAGGTGCCGAACCCCGAACGTATTTTCTAGTCGCAACGTCGTCAACCCCTTGGCCCCATTGCGGTTCCTTCTAAACTGTTGGAATTTCGTATATACACACGAACACAACTTTTGTTCCATTCTTTGGTGGAAATTATGAAAATGCTGTCTGCTGTGGTGGCTCCTTGGGTTGTCTAAATCAGAGCGTTATATCGCACTAACAATGGTTCCTTTTGAAAGTCCCGTTAAGACAATTCAACTTAAACTATATCTATCCATCCCAACCCAACCCATCCAATCATCACCCAAGAACAGAACGCACACAAGTGCTCGAGGACCCAAATGCCAAACATGGATTACCATTCATTTGCATAATTTCATAGTCAGGCCGCCAAGACACAACCAACAGCCTGCCTGGCGCATTCTCCTTTTCAATCCGACCAAGGGTCAAGTTGTTGACGACCATATAATGAGCGGTACCCGTTGTTGTAGAGCAAGTCGTAATGGTGTCGGTTGGCATGGTGTTCTTGTCCACCTCTTCCTCTAGAATCGTGCCTGTGAAACAGTGTCAGTTCAATGAATACTTTAACACGGTCGGCTCCTTCACACTGCGGCTTCGAACGTAATAGTAAAACAACGCGATCTGCGTCCCTTGGAGTTCTGAGTTCTCTGAATGGTTATATGATTCTTCAAATTGCTGGTTGCAAACATAGAAATATGGATGAGCCGCTGCCACCGCGCCGCGCAGTACCGTGTCGTAACCGCCCGCTTGTTCTTATTGTCTATGGGCATCGTTCGAGTTCTTTTTTTTTCCTTTTCAGGTGGTTCGTTGCGCTCTGCAAAAGGTGTAGACGTAGTAATCTTTCTCGATCACTTTGCCAACATATTAAACGCGGAACCAAAGTACGCACCGAATTGATGTAATCATGATGAGGTCAGCGTTGTTATAGCTCAGGGGTGCGGAGTTGTTTTTTGACAAATAAGTGGTCTATTTTTATGGAAAGCTCAAGAAACTAGACTAATTATTTCTTAATTTTTTTGTGACCGCACTGGATACCTGGCTTAAGCCATATCAGGGGCCACACGCCATATCAGGCCACACGAAATCGAGTAGTACGTGACTGAATTATGTGAGTTTGGCATAACTTCTGACGTAGTCGAGCGCTTTAGTACCACAATTTGAAATTCTTTCATCGGCATTTGAACGAATTGAGATCAATAAATTGATAGCAGGCTGATAAATGTGCAATTTATAGCAAATTTTGAAAGAAAAATAACACTCATTCACTCGATCACTGATGCTGTGATTGGGCCCAAGGTTGTAAGAACGTCCGATTTATCTGTAATTTAGCCTTTCACTCATTTATGAAACGTAAAATGTCGTTCTTCGAAAGCAATTTAGTCCATCACTCCATTTTCATTGACTTGGTATTCGCTCAAGCGAAATTGAAAGATTTGTAGTTATTAAGTTATTAGTAGATTACGTCTTTTATCTTAAAATATAAGAAATATAAATTAAATAAGGTGACACAACAAAACGGGGAGCTCCGAGGTTAGCGCAGCTTTTCATTTCAATGAAATTACTATTGGCGATACCGGTGATACTTATGGAAATCATTGTTTTCTGTTTGGACTAGAAACTCGAACCTCCTACGAAGAGATACATGCAAACCACTGAGTTGGGGGCACCACCACCACTTTTTTTTTTATCTAAAAACTCTTTAAACAAAACAAAATTTTTATCACTTGGAATTTAAAGATAAATTATTATTAGCTATCAATGGCCCTTGTGTGGTGAGAAATGATTTGTCTTTGAGACTTCGATGAAGTTTCAGCTCTCAAACTTAATGGCTTCACACTAGTGTTCCCTCTCGAGATAACCGTTTTAACCTCAGAATACTTCAGCATGCTTCCCGGTTCTCGATTGTTCCATGTCTGAGGCCAGCTAAATGCAGACTTCGTTGCATTTGTCTGCATCTGGAGTGTTTTGTTAGGCCTTTGTTTTTCTTAATTCGCGATCGTGTTTGAACGTTGTATGATATTGCCGTTTTGATGGGGTTCCCTGGATCTCTCTTTCGAACATGACAATACAGACTGGGCGATCGTGCTCTATTTATCTTCACATGGTATTTTTGACGACTACGATAAATCTTCATTACTTCATCTCATTTACTGTAGGTTTTTTCAAATATCTTCTCTACAATGATCAACATTGGGAACGTCACGATAGACAACTTTGTCTACCTAGACGACGCTATTCATTCAGACAACGACACCAGCGTTAAATTAAACGAAGAATAACTCTTGCCAATCGCTGTTTCTTCGGACTAAGAAGGCAATTGAGTAGTCAAGTCCTCTCTCGAGCAACTAAGGTGTCCCTGTATAAGACACTTATCGTCCCGGTTCTTATATATGGCGCAGACGCATGGACCTTGTCAAAGGTAGATGAGAACGCTTTAGGATGCTTCGAGAGAAAAATCCTTCCGGTGATTTTTGGTTCCGTCTGCATAGATGGAGAGTGGAGAAGAAGATTTAACCACAAACTGTACGGGCTGTACAGCGACACTGAACTTGTCGAACCAGTCAAGGTCCAGCGACCTAGATGGCTGGGTCATGTAGAGCGAATAAACACCAACGCTCCGGCGCGGCGCGGAAAGTCTTCGAACCAATGTTTCAAACCAAAAAAGAATGCATCTTACGTTATTACTTTAACTGTTTCCTTTTGTTATTTATTTACTTCTTTTTTTTTCTCCTCTCTTACTTTAATTTTAATTTCTTACTTTGTTTATTATAATTTCTGCTATTTACTACATTTAACCCCACAACACTTGTTAAATTTGTTATTTTTATGATTTTTTCTGCTCGATACTATCGTCACTTGTCTTAAGACAACAGATTGTATCTATATGTTTTCTTCCTTTTCAAATGTTTATTTAATGTATCGATTATTTAGTTTCTTTTGGTTATTAAATTGTACTTAAATATATCATAATAATAAACACAAAAAAAAAAAAATCCTGTTGCGCACGCAAGTAGGAGAGGACCTCAACCAACTTGGCCAACCTGGAGAAGCATGTTGGTTGAGGCCGTAGTCGGACCCGGACTGTAGGCGCCACCAAGTTTTCTGAAAGAAAAAAATGGCCAAGAATTAAGATAAGATTAATTCTAAATGGTTAGAATGTTTGCCTGTTAACCTAGAGGTTCGAGATTCGAACCCTAACAGATCACAAATATTTTTCCATGGTTATCGCTGGTCACCGTTCGAAATCAGCAGAAAACTGTAGGTCCTTTCCATTCTTATGAGCAGCCGGGTAGAAAACTCTTCCAGCTCTAACTGCATGTTTTTCGTTGCCTTTGCTTGGAGTTTTCTTCCGCTTCATTTCTTCCGCCTTTTGTACTCCTTTTGGGGATGTTCTTTTTCAAATTTATTATTTGAGGGGCACTTCAGTCAAGCCCCTTGCTTTTTACCACCATGTTTTTCTGACTTATTGGAAGTGTACTTTTGAAATCCTTAGCAATAATTTCGCTTTCTTAAACAAATTTTTTGCAAACGGTCCCACATATTTTGTGCTTTGCTTACTGCATCACGGACTGTTTTATGGTGTTATACAAATATCTCCACACATACTCAATGAATTGGCAGCTTTTCACTTTTCCAAACTATGCTACTAGTTTCTGCTAGTAACTCCTCCTGTTTGACTTTCTTCACAGCGACAGCAAAAAATTGTGTGGTCCGAAGAGAGTGTTGCTTAGTGACAGCTTCATACCCAGAGTCATTTTGCAGTCTTCCACCCGAAGCTTCTTAAGTTTGGCTACCAATTGGTAGTTGGGTTTCTTTTCCACCTCTTCTGTAAGTGACAGTTCAGGTGTCGGTCTTATTTGATAAACAAGGTATTTCATACGATAAGACCACCTGACGTATACATACTAAGGATATCTTCACCAGGTGGGTTACAAGCACCGTATCTCACAATCTTCGTTTGTTTTACCAAAATGACAGCTCAAATCTCTGCAAGCAAATAAAATCTCCAGTTTTGGGATATCTTAAGTAGATTTCTCTTTTTTCACATGCTTACAATAATTTTTACGAGCATATGAATTTACAAACCATTCAACAAAAAGAAACAATCACTTTATGTAAACAGCTTTGGGTCTTGGCTTGGATAAAATAAAAAAGATAAATAAAGTTGCATACATGGCTCCTGGAGTCTTCGTATCAAAATAATTTCAGAAACCTACGATTTCACTATTAATTCCAAAGGGCAAAGCGAGAATGCACTGTTATAGCTATTTTAGTGCTCTGGTGAAAAAACATTCAATGTTTCAAAGATTCGTATCTCCAACTCCCACGTAATAAACGTGCAGGCTTACCTTACACCACCTGTGCCTATATAACCAAAAGCCAGAATAAAAGACCCACTTTAGAAGGAGAACAAATTTTCACAATTCGAGCTATAGTCGCATTCCTACCATTAAAAAGTCTAATACGATAGGAAAATGGACAACAGGTAAGCACACACATCGTCGTATAACAACGCTGATCAAGTGACCATAGTAAAGGTTCTGTTCTATTTGAAACTGGATACATTCAAAGTTGCAGTAATTTCACGCCTCATCTGCAACTGGCTCAAGTGGCAAATTGCAGATATGCACATTAGGAATAATTTTTAACATACTCTCGTGCATGTATGGTGTGATGGCGGGTGCAATCATCAGTGCAGTCGCTGTGCTCTGCTTAAAGATGCTGATGATAATGGCGCTGCATGTGCCAGTTGTATAACGTAACGGCCGTACTGCCTTTTCAAAAATAATACAACTTAGCTGTGTACTGCAGAACATGAGGCCGCGGGCTTCTGCTGTTACTAGATAAGTGCAATTAGATTTTTAAGGTAGTAACCTATACCTATCCGTTTGTGTAATAGTACTCCGCATGTAAAGGTGTTTGATATTTTGATTCCATGGGGGCATGTTGTGTCAGAAGCGATGTTTGATGTTTAAATTTAATTATGATGAGTGGAGTATGCGTGAGGCAGGCATTTGATCAAACAATCTGGGTGATTGGCTTTATTAAATCAGCCACAAACTATTCCCCCGCAGACATCGGCAGCTAGCGGTTGGAACTTATTTCATTGAGGTAGTCCATAACAGAGCAGGATAGCAAATTTAATCTCTTTTATTGTTCGGTGGGGTAATGCAAATATCTGCCACGAAAGAATTCATTTGAATCACACTTACCTACCTTCTCACAGCCTTTAGTGAAAGATGGGAACTGGGAAACTGTCAGGACACACTCTAAACCTATAAGACTCAACCACACGGTTGTTCACATTTATGGGTGTCTTTCAATGATAAAGAAGAATGCATTTGTAGTCGATAGCTTCCTACAGTAAGGAATACCTTCCTACATACGTCATCCAACAGGTCCCTAGTCACTTATGAAATTGAAACCAAAGATAGAAAAAGTGTTCCAATAGATGGAGCAACTGCGAACCTTTTATCTTAATTGAAGACCGAATGATACCTCAAGTGTCCATTGAATAGAAGACGAACACAATAAAAATACACGAGGGTTGTATGCGAAGGAAGGATAACGATTTAAAGTTTTCTATTTGATTGGTACTGAGATAGCAATGAGGTTTTGTGTTAGTTGAAGCATTACAAGCGGCAGTAAGTTTTTAGCTGCTCCAGAAGGGTTATTACTTTCGAATGGAGGACTATAAGATGTCCATGTCGAGACCCCAGGCAACTTAACACTTATCCAGTATCAAGTTTTGTCGGTGTCATTTTTAAATTACGTCGCTTTTAGCAGAACAATGCTTTATGTAATTGTAAGCCTAAAGAAACACAATTGGCTAAAAAAGCTGCAAATGTTCTTAAGTGTGCTTAGCTTAGAGATATTATTGCTTTAAGAATTTACTCCCACGTGGAATTTTTGTTTGGCGTCCTTACTGAGCTTTAGTTACTATTTGTGTTTTTTACATATAGCGCCCCAAAAGCTTCAACACTTCCATCTTTTCCTTAGTAGAAATGAATGAATATAGCAGTAATGTTGAGTTATTAGCAAACACAATTCAAGAAATCGTCCATGATCCGTCAAATGGCTTAACTTTTGAATCTTTGTATAATCGTTTCGAAGACGTTTTCACTGTGGGGGCTTGACTTGATGAATCAGCAAAAAGGTTCGACTTCTTAACAGAACATTTAATGTAATTGAGAAGTACGCAACCTTTTACCAATGAAAATCAAGAAAATTAGGGCTTTCGGACACAGTCTCTAAACTCAAGGTGTGTTTGGCCGAAAAGGCACCCCTTTCAACTTTCGTTTGAGCTGTCGACAGACGATTTGGTTACAAGACTTGAACAAAAATTGTGAAGAATTTGGAGTAGGTAACCTTTCTATCGACCAATTCCTAATGTGTGGTATTTGTTACAGGATTATAAGACGCAGAAGATTCTGAAACTTGAACGAGACTATTAGCGTAGCTTGAAGATGATGAAAAAGCAAAAAAAAATGTATGCTCGAAAAATTTTTTTCTGAGAATTCAGCAATGATAAACCTAATACCGTGTTCACCATCTGTTGTCAGCGGAATTCACAAAAACAATCAAAAGGAACGCTTTAGCAACAATATGAATCTTTAAAAACGCCAAGAACACCTTATTGGCGGTGTGGGACTATGAAATTTTCTTGTGATCATTTCTAGTTCCTACTCACAGCAAACATAGATGCCCCTTGTGCAAAAAATAGGTCAGATAGCCAGTAACTGCTCTAGTTTTACCGAGCCTCAAGTACTTCTGTGAATTGCATTGACATAATTTTTATCAAAATGGAAAATGTAATGCCAAACTCACATATGTAATTCCGTAATTGGGCGCCAGGTTCAGCTTCATTTCAAACCATGAGCAACACCAGTACTTCAGTTTCAGTCAAGCCATTGATTGAGATGGAATTATAACGCCTTCAGGACGTTGGTATTCAATTTCTTAGTATCACCCATCAGTATCCTCTACCAGTACCAGTGGCAGCTTATATGGACAATATCATGATAAGTGGATCCAACCAGGAATAACATTTGCAAAAACTGAACAAGGTACTAAAGTTTCTTTTTGAATTATGTCGCAGCAGATGATTCAGGTGAAGGAATAGGAGCTTTCACTGATCATGTTATTCCAGATCGAACTGAAAAAGTTGTCATCAAGAATTTTCATTCCGTCTGAAAGGGAGTATAGCCCAATCGAGAAGGAGGCTCGAAGATTTATTTTTGCAGTAACAAAAATTCACAGATTGATTTATAGACGTAGATTTTGTTTGCAGACCGACCATAAGCTGCTGTTAGAAATTTTTGGAGGGCACAAAGGAATACCAGTTTACACTGCCAATAGGTTTCAAAAACGGGCCTTAACTTTGATGGTGTATGATTTTCAGATTCAATATTTTTCGACGAAAGAATCCGGATTTGTTGTAGTCCACGAATGCTTGATTTTAAGAACATGATCTTAATTCCATCGTATTTTCATAAATGTGGTTTAAAACAAATTCATCGTGGACACACTGAAATGAAAAAAATTAAATCAGTCACAAGAAGTCACGTTCATTGGCCGATTATAGATGAAGAAATAACAAACTATGTCCGATAGTCAAAGCAGTGCTACTGCAGCAAAATCACCAGTTAGGACAACACTATCATGGTGGCCGGAACTACGTTTACCAATGGAACGGATACGCATAGACAGAGCACACACATGCGATGGCAACTACCTCCTCCTACTATATTGTAATAGTAGACACATTTTCAAATTGGCCATAAGTTTTTGAAGTCCAAAATATTACATCATCAGCAGTGATGAGAAAACTTAGCAAATGTTGAAACATTTCTTCAAACTCATGGATCAACGCCAAACAAAACAAACAACAACAAATCACCTGCAGAACTGTTTCTAGGAAGAAAAATTTAAACAACTCTGGATCTTACATGATACAACAATCTGAATTATTCAACAACTTTACCACTACAAAATAAGCATAATTCAATACTGAATACGGCTGTAAGAAACGAGAATTTTGTTCGGTCAATCTTATTTATGCCAAGCTTTTCAAAACAAATAATAACTCTTGGATTCCGGAGACAATTAAGCCGTAACAGTCAGCTCGCTACGAATGCTCTTCAGCCTTACCTCGAGTCCAAGTTCGAACGTACAGTAAAGTATAGAGATTCATATTTTAGTAGTACTACCTTTGCCTAACTATGTTTTTACGGTATAATTACGATACTGATACAGAGAGGTGCCATGACAGGAACAAGATTCGGAAATTTTACCAAAAGGTAAAAACATCCTGCCAGGGTGGCAAACCCCGAACTCAAGCCTGTAAACACCAGCAGGGAAACATAGTTGTAGAGTCACAGTCACTACTAAGGATCTGGAAAGATTACTTCTGCAGACTGCCTAACGGTGATGAGGACGGAAATTCCGCTGTCAGGCAGATTGCCCCCATTCAGCTTGGACGATCATCTAGAATGCGTCCTCCCGACCTAGAAAAAGTTAAGCTTGCCATAAGCAAGCTTAAATCAAATAAGACTGCAGGTGTAGATGGCCTTGATGCTGAACTTTTCAAGGCAGCTGGAGACCAGATGGAAAGGAGCATGCACCAGCTGATCTGAATGATATGGTCGGAAGAAAGCATGTCCGATGAATGGAACCTCAGTATCGTATGCCCGATCCTAAAACAGGGAGACCCTCACAATTGCGCCAATTATAGAGGGATAAGCCTCCTTAACGTCGCTTATAAGATCTTGTCTGGTGTAATATGTGAACGTCTGAAAACCCACGTCAAGAACTTGATAGATCCTTATCAATGTGGTTTCTGAATAGAGATGTCCATAATAGACCAAAATTTCACATTACAGCAGATCTTGGAAAAAACCCGAGATCATAATATCGATATTCACCTACCGATTTAAAGTCCGCGTATGACAGCATTTACAGATACCAGCTGTACAGAGCCACGTCTAGTTTCGGCATCCCTGCAAAACTCGTATGACTATGCAGGATGACTTTGGAGAATTCACGCTGCTCCGTCAAGGTCGGTAAAAAACTCACCGAGACCTTTGATGTAGAAAAAAGCTTTAGGCAAGGCGATAAACTGTCATGTTATTTCTTCACGTCATACTTGAACATATTGTACGAAACTCAAACGTCAACTACAGAGGAACAATCTTTCAAAAGTCTGTACATCAGTGCAGAGATCAAACGGAGAATAACTCTTGCCAACCCTTGCTTCTTTGGGTAAAGAAGGCAATTGAGAAACAAAACCCTCTAGAGAAAAACCAAGGTGACTTTGTATAAGACCTTAATCATCCCAGTCCTGCTGTACGGGGCGGAAGCATGGACCTTATCGAAAACGGATGAAGAAACCCTTGGTCGATTCGAAAAAAAAATTCTCCAAATGAACTTTGGTCCCGTATGCGAAGACAATGTGTGGAGAAGAAGATACAACAACGAGCTGTATGAGCTGTACCGCGACATGGGCATAGCCAAGTCAGAAACAATACGCAGGCTACGATGGTTGGGTTATGTAGAGCGGATGGACCCAAACGCTCCGGCTCGACGTTTTTTCGAAAGCACATTGCAGGGAAATCGCGAAAAGAGAAGACCTTTTCTTTGGTGGCGCAATCAAGAAGATGAAGAGCTCAACCGACTTAGAGTGGAAAACCGCCCGAAATCGAAGTCGTTACAGAAGGATGTTGGTTGAGGCCCAGCTTCACCCTGAACTGTAATGCCCACCTAAGTAGGTAAGTAATTACGATTCACAAAAATTCAAAAGCAATGTACACCTGTGTCTCCTAATAAATCCTCTCCTATTTTCCTAAATGCTTATGAATTTGACCGATTGCCTTCTCAGAGATTGATAAATGTGCCCTGTGAACGAGTAACCAATAAATAATGATGCTCGAATACAACAACTAACAACTTTAAGTTTTGACTATAATATGGAAGAAGGAATTGAGATGACTACCACTCCCGAAGGCAATGTACGAAGAAGTGGACGAGCCATTAAATGTAAGGGGACATGTGAACAACATAGAATTCAACACTTGTAGGAATAAAACTTGTCATACCTATGTAATACTGATCAATAGTGAGATAGCCAGTTGTTCTCTGCCCATTCAGCATTTTTACTCGCGCTTCTAGAAAAGTCTATCAGTTATCCTTGATCAGAACCTTAGACGTATTGTCAAATACGGCAAATCCCTTTCTTTGGGCGTACTATACCAATGTGGATTGAATTACCCAACTGTCGTTTTCTCATTCTATCTATCTTCAGAAGTTAATGTGCATCGGCATCTACTTTTGAATCCTCTCTTATTCCCCTATCGCCTGTATTTTGGATATTTAACATAATTAAGGGCAGTTAAAACCTCTTGAGTGCGCCGAAAATACAAGAAGGTCAAATTGCCAGTTCAACAGTAAATACACCGAATGAATTTTATAGTGGACCCATCTCCATTTAAATCAAACGAAACAGCTATTGTTAGACATATTGTACCGTAATTACTTATCCAATTACTTCAACCAGTACTCTAAACTTTATTTTCCCTATTTCTTACACTAATTTTGTCCGCACATTTATATAAGGAAATCGCACCGTTCTACCTTCTTCTTCCTCTTTTTGCACTCATTATTGTTTTTGAGTAGAACAATGCGTAACCCTTTAGCAGTCATTTCCTTTTTATCGGTGGACATTATCAGTCAATGTCACAGAATTTCTTTTTTTCCCGCGATAATAATCACACATTCAGTCAAAGGAGAAAGAAAACACACCTTTGAAAACGTATATAGGTGAAAAATGGAAATTCAAAGAGGTAAGAGTCTCCCTTATAAACGTCAACACTGTCTACATGTGTGACGCTATACATTTTGTGAATATAAAGAAGAAAGGTTTACTTAAGTAAATTGAAGACAAAAAACAATTGCGTCATGTTTTGTCAGCAAAAGCCGCATTTTATGCAAATTATTTTTTTAGGTACTTAAGGAAATACGAAGGACGTGCGAGTGGAAACATTCCTTTATGTTCATGAGTTGTATATGTTGTGTTTTGTGTACTGTAATGCTTGTTTCATTTGAGGCTAATGTTAGGGCATAAAAGCGAATGGTGCTATTGTGGATCAGGTGTTGATTGTGTGTATTTTATCATGACATTATTCAATTTGACACAAGCCTTTGTGTTTGAGGAATTTTAATGTCTTTAGTTGGTATTTTCCGGTGACCGTTTTCTGCCATTAAATCTGCATTTTGTTACGACAGAGTAAAAAACATGTTGTGGATGTGTGACAGTCAGTCAGCTTTGATTTTCCTAGATGGCTGTGGTTATTTATTTGAGACAAACAATAAAATTTGCTTAAAAGAGATGTGGGGGAAGCCCAAATTGAAATTCCACCATCGAAGTCGAAGTCGCAAGATCTAATAAGTTTGAAATTTTGACGAAGAGATCGACTAGTAATGTACTAAAACAGAAAACATTCCTCAGGTACAGTTTATTTGCTTATTTGGGAAACAAAATTCATTCAGAGATTAAACGAAAGAGCTGACGTTCGAACTTGAATTCCACAAAACTCAACGAACGCTCAGAGTCAGCAATCAAATTCAATTCACAAACCAAAATAACTTGTATACCAAGCTCTGTAAGCTTTTCTCTCACTGAAAGCACGTCATTGCCTACCAACAAGATCTCTCAGCCATTACTCATGTGCGAAACCATTAATCACGTTTTGAGATGATCTCTCTCGCTCTTTTCAGAAAGAGCTTTCGCATGTACTTCTGGTACAACTCTATTGCAAAACCAGACCGGTCATTTTCGCCACACCGATCGACCGCAACCTGTAAGACACTGCCCCAGCACTGGCAACTACTCTCCATCACAGAGGAAAAAAAACAAATCTCGTTTACCAAACACGCTGTGCCGCAATTAGCTCGGTCTAAACCGACATCGGTCTCCCGACTCACCTTAGTCTCAGTTCTACACTCGTGACGGTTAAAACTAAACGCGGCTTGTTTTTTTGTTTTTTTGTTTTTAAGCGTCTGGTGCGGTTAGATATCACTAACGACTCGTAGTGTGAATTCCATTCGTTGACGTGAGCCTGTTTTCGATTTTAGAGAAATATACTCACTGATAAGTGTTGCGAAAATATTGTTCTCTCATGTAAAAGTCAATACGTAAAATATCAAGTTGCATAATAATTGCTTCTGTAAACAACACATTTCTGAAAGTATCTCCACATCTGTCCAATAAAACCTACACTCCGCCGCGTCCACAATACTTCCTCAAAAAAAAATATAAAAAAATCCATGTAAAATGAAATGAAAAGTTATATCGGTTAACAAAGCTGAGTAAATCGCCACCACAACACAAGCATCCAAAGAAAAGTGGCAGAATTAAAATAAAGAAAAAAAATCATCTTAAGAAAGATTTATTGAGAAAAGTATCTGTATCTGTGCTATTATATCATCTTGTGTCAATTCGTAAAAAAAAAAGATTGCAATCTTTCGGTGGAGTGTGTGGATTGCGCGCCCTCCGTTGCTGCTTATGGTGGATGGAGTAAGCCGTATTCTTATTCGATTACAATAGGCAACCAGCTCGCATGGTGGGCGGTGTTGCACGGTGAGAAGGGGTGTTTTCAGTTTATAAATTTTTTTTGTTACTACATACGGAGAGGCCGTTTAAAGCCGGACAAGTTGGTAAGTCGGTGGAAATACTTTTTAGATTATGAAGTAGTAATATACCTTGGTGTTTTTTTTATTACTATGGGAGTGTGTGTCTCAGAGGTTGAAACGGTGCGGTTATACCGTGAACAATAAGCGAAACTTCAAAAATAGAAATAGAGGAACCCGACGCGAAGAATTAACAACAACACAATCGAACGACCGCAGAAGGTGAACAACTTTAATCTTTTTCCTCGTTTCATTTGAGGTTTTTTTATTTTATTTTGTTATATTTTATTATTTCTGTTTTTCAACATTCTTCGTTTGTTTGTTTTTTTTCTCTTTTTTTTACTGGGGGGGTTTCCAAACAAATTTGTTATTTATTATTTCTTCTTTTTGTTTTGTTGTTCGGTAGATTATAGAGGGCGCTATTTTTATTGTTATTATTACACAATGGTAATTGGGTTTCGTGGACTATTTTTTTGTATTTGTGTATTTTTGTTTTTTTGTTTTGGTCGCAGAGAAAAAACTTGCACTGCACTGATCTGGAATAATGGGGAGTAATCAAATTAACAACTGGGCGGTTTGTACCTGAGAGTTTTTAATTGCCTCACGTGTTTTAGGGGTTTGGTTTTATAATTGCTATGCGGCTATTCATTTTGGAACCTTTGGACGGTGATTCTTTTCAGGAAAAAAAAACACTGCAACTAAGTGCGAATGAAAAAGTTGGGTAGTTATGTGTCATTTAAAAGAGAGAGTGAAGAGGCTACAACATTTGAGAAGGGTTACTTTGCACCTTCTATGTTAATGGATTTCGGTATACAGATGTCCTATCTGAGCATAAGGAAGCCATACAAATTGATTGCATACAAGTATAATAAAGAAGGGAATTTCTTTTTAAATGTTGACATGTGCCGGAGCATGTGTTCTTTTTTCTTGGAAACATGTACAGTTGTGCACACATATTTTCAAATGGTTAACTGGAAAATAATAAGGAATAAAAGGGAAAACGTATTCGTTTGGCACATTTTATGGCCGATGTTCCAGCTTTGAACGACACTTTTCAGTGAAGAAGTCTTCAATTTGAAACAATTGGAGATCTTTGCTAACTTCAAGTCAACCCCTTTGTATTTCACCAAAGAATATTGTATTGAAAACATTTTTCTCCAACAGCAGCGTCTAAATTCTTACACAGAAAATGAGCAATGTATTCATATTCTTTGTACAGTTCTTCCCAACTGAGTCGTTATCTTTTATCGTAGGTATTTGGCAAGTTAAAGAACAGTGGATGTTGACATTTAGGTTTTGAAAATAACAGCAGGTTTAACGTTTCAGAATTGCTCTGCCCCTTTTAAAAGCCAAAGCCTACTCGTCAAAAATAAAACCATTTTGTAGAATAATAGACCAAAACTGTCTCAGCTGGTATTGTCATTTTTAAAAAATAAATCCGACCTCTTCAACAAAATCGTCTAAATACTTCAGGGACTAACACATTCGACTACAGCATAGTAAAGTTTTGGCCTCAGATGTAAGATAAGTTAATAAATAAATAGGAGAACGCAACAGAACGAGGAGCCCCAGGACCTAGTGCATTTCTCACAACCATGACATGATAGGGATTGGAGGGCCTCTGATGTGAACAACCCAAAGGCTGAAGTCTTGTCCACGCGATCAAAAGTAAACGCAGGATACCCCATAGGCAAGTCACTCACGTTAAGCAGACAAGTAGAGGACTTGAGATATATTTGAGGTCGCAAGTCGCAATCCTTGTCATCAAATTCTTACCATCAAAGGAATAGACGAAAAAGATTCATCCTCCCTTTGCACTAACGTCCCTTCTCTCCTACAAGGTTATGGAAACGCTCATATACTGTAACTCGTGAAATATGTTATAGAACGGAAGCAAAAGGTCCACTGGGGATTTGGTGCCTTATTTCACTGAAAAAAGGATTCAATTTTTACACTCTTTTTTAGATAAAGTATTGAATTTCCAAAGCATTTGTTAGAGTATTGCACCAGGTTCTCTTATCGAAAATGCTTCTTGTTAATGAGTCCCTTCTTCGCTGAATTAGAAGCTACCTTTCTGACCATTCAATACAAGTTGTGTTGGATGGTTTCAAGTCTGACACTCACCTTATAAATGCTGGTATGCCGTAGTGCTCCGTTTTGTCTCCGAATCTATTCCTTATATTCACAAACGATCTCTTGTCCGAACTTCTTATCCTCTTAACTGTTTTGCTGACGACTTGGCCCTCAGCTTCTCATACTCATTTTCAAATTCACGTCTCTGTGTTTCTAATGTGGAACGGGACGTTTGCGTATGTTTGGCTTATAGCAGTGTGCCCTTGACAGCATTGTTACATGAGTGATAAAAACCAGTAGAATTCAATGCTTCAAAAACTAAATCCTGTCTTTCGTCGTAAAAGCTTAACATTCCCCTATTGCCATTATCCATGAATGGTACCTTCATCAAACAACCTGGAAAGCTGTCAGCACTTCGAATGTTTGTAAGTGATGGTCTTCGTGGGAATGACCACATTTATTTGTAGTAGCTAGAAATGCTGCTAAATGCTATGGTTTCATGCAATGGACGGTGCCGGAAATTCTTCCCCCTTCTGATCAGGGTACTATTTACAATGCATACAATCTACCTATGACTAGAGGATAGTTCCCATATCTAGTCCTTCAAACACCTTGTGCCTACACGATTGGATTAAAAGCAGAGCTTAGAGACTAATATAGAACCGTGCAATAGTGCAATTATAGTGCAATTATAGAACCGAACGAATCCTTTTAACGCCGTCAACTCAAAACATCAATTGTCTCTCCCGCTTCGCTGGGAATGCTCATCAGTGTTACCTTGAGACCAAATTCGGACATGCAGTAAAGCACAGAGATTCATATTATAGTCGCACTACTCGAATGTGAAATTCTTTGCTTGACTCTGTTTTTCC
Organism: Melanostoma mellinum; assembly: GCA_914767635.1. NCBI lineage: Eukaryota > Metazoa > Arthropoda > Insecta > Diptera > Syrphidae > Melanostoma > Melanostoma mellinum. The sequence continues at coordinate 194,438,751 of OU612058.1, read as the reverse complement.
TTTGCATTACGACTAAAAAATAAAAAAAAAATTAAAACAATGTGCATCGGTATTCATAACCCCTTGAAGTGCGCGTTAATTTAAAAAAAAAAAAAGTGTTGTCTTCACTCCGGAAAGTTGTACAGGTTTTCGAAAGACGTTTGAATAATTTAAACTTAGATAGAAAAATAGAACTAAAAGTGACTCTATGTGAAAATTAAAGTTTAAGGTTTTAAGTTAAAATCAGCTATAAATTAATTCAAGAGTTATTTTAAACAAGTGCGTTTTGATGACGCTCATTTTCGACGCTTATAAATAACAAAAAATTTGTGTTACTGTTTCCAAAGATATTCTACCCTTGTTTTACGCCAAGTAGGAGAATTGCTCATTCAGCTCAATATGTTTTTTAGAGAATTAAGCCATCAAAAGCAATCTTAAGAGCTATCGTCTTTTCCTTTTGTGTTGGCCCTTATTTCATGTCGAGCTTTCTTGGTAAATTTAGAACAGCCCGAATAATGAGAAGCCTGCTGACTTATTTAGGAAACGAAAAACCCCAAACTCGCATTAGTGGGGCCTATGTTGTCTTTGGCCGTTGCCATACTACATACATATCGCAATTTCTTACCTCCTTGTGGTCTGTTCCATTTCAATTGGGCAAAAAAGTAATTTTTGAGTGTTTTCCTTTGATAATGGATACTAGGAGAAGAGTGCTGAAAGACTTTCCCACTTCACACTCTTCAATCACTGCCGCCCCTCATCTGCTTATGCTTCGGTTTGGAATGGTTTGCTAAGGCACTTTTATGTCCCACCCTTTTCATGTGTAAATTCCTAAAGATCTAAGCCAACATAAGAGCCTAGCTTCAACATAAAAATTAATTTATCAAAAACTCAACCTCCCTTAAAGTTAATTACTTTTATATTTTTTGCAATTCTCACAATTGTTTAATTTTAATTGAAGTGAGTAAAATGCGCGTCTTCACTCAAGATTTATTGTTGACTTGCAACCTGAGTCTGTTGAAAAGTCACAAGACACAAAGTTGGGACCCCCTAAAGACCACACCCCAAATCCCAATTTGTTTTTGAGTAGAAACTTCTGACTTGATTGAAAGGTTGTGACTTGTAAGGAATTCAGCGATGTTTGGCAAAATCTGGGTTTAGTGTACTTACACCATCGCTTTCCAATTCAATGATATAATTCGTTCTAATTTAATACAATGGTACCCCCAATGAAGTCAACTGAGACCCATCAAAAAAGAAATTCCATATGATAAATGTTTTTTGATTCACGCATTGATAAATGAATTGTTTGGAAAATAATTTATTGTTCAACTTGACACAACTAATCAATTAACATAAATAATTTTTGGCCATAAGAAGCTCTCGGCCAACAACTTACATCAGGTAAAGGGTTCTACTTGAAGATTTCTTGGTGTGTAAACAAACGAGGTTAGGAATAAAGAAACAAAGATGAAAAGAAAAAGCCAATGGCAATCACAATCAGTTATGATGGTAAAAGTTCGCACTTTACCGGCATGATATAAGTTTTGATGGGTGAATTTAAAAAAAAAAATTAAATACATTGCTTCAACGATAGTCAAATGAGATTGAGCCTCTTTAATGAAATTCCCGGTTGGAGTATGGTTCTTGACAAAAATAAATTTCTTGTGAGTTTTTTGTTGTGCAAAAGCACAAGAGTAGGGAAGGGTGCATCTTTCCATCTACTTTTAATATTCAAATGTGAGTCACACTTACAACAAGTCAGAAGATATGTTTTTGACATCAAAAAAAGTGTCACCAGCATTCTCACTTAAGACACTGAATTTCTGCGACACTGTTCATTAAGTACTTACTTACTTATTTAGGTGGGCATTACAGTTCGGGGTGAACTTGGGCCGCAACCAACATCCTTCTGTAACGACTTCGATTTCGGTGAGCTTTCTTAAGTTTTGCACTCTAAGTCGGTTGAGGTCTTCCTCCACTTGATTGCGTTACCTAAGACGAGGTCTTCCCCTTCCGCGATTTCCCTGCAATGTGCTTTCGAAAACCCGTCGAGCCGAAGTGTTTGGGTTCATCCACTGTTCATTAAGTGTCGTGCATCAAACAGTGACATGGATGTTAAGCTAGAGAACGTTTTAAGGTCCCATTTAATTTGTGCTTCAATGAAAGGAAGCATAGCAAAAAGAATTCGATGTTGTTCCAGTTAGCAATGGCTTTCTATTATATTCTATCACAAGCGTGTCGTGACTAGTTTAAAGTCACATACAAAACCGTTCATACATTCCTAAGCCTAAACAAAAAATATTTTGAAACTTTACATTGACGTGATGCGTTTTAAGTAGAAAAATCTGCACTTTATGTTGTGAAACTCCGTAGTAGTTTTTAGAAATTTGTCTGTCTAAATTGCGACACTAGATTACTTGCGACACTAGATCGCTTCCGACACTAAATTGTTTGTGTCACTAAATTATTTGCGACAATTAATAATACTGGTTCCAAAAGTGTCCGCTCAGCCTTATGACTGCAAATTAACCAACCCCGTTCACTGTGGACACTTCATCGCAACGAACTTATGACACTAAATTGAAGCTCCAATTCCTGATAGTTGCATTTCCACAGAAGACACTTTAAGTCGGTGACACCTTATTCTATACACATCCACATATTATCATCATCAACTGCAACGAGTACTCTCACTCCCTTTGGAGAATCTACTGCTTCGACACTGTGACACTAAATATTCCATTACCAAGCATTGTTTAAATACTTTTGATTCTTAGTAGACACCAACGGCACTCTATCGGCCTTTTTCAAGCTCAGGAGCAGTTGAATTTCATCGTAAATTGCTTGGTGTTTCGATTCAGAGGGGCGCAGCTCCTCGAATATTGTTCGACAACCCAACAATAACGTAACAACATAATTCCTTAGCACTCTAAAAGTTAGACTTCATTTTCACAAAGCTAAGCTAGGTTGACTTCGTTAAAGACCTAAGCTTAACATAACTCTATACTCATTCCAAAACGTTACAGTCGCTATGTAGGTTACCAAATTCCTTCAAAGAATTTTCCGACTTCCTTTAAAGTCATAAAGAATTCATAAATGCATTTTAAGGTAAGCCCGATTCATATGTGAGTCATTACGAAACATGCCCAAAGAACAGCATTCCCATTTCCCACTTCCATTCAAAAAAAAAAAACTGATCACAATTTATATAAATCAACTCCAATCATACCCAATTTGGTTGAACCACTCTGTCTGGCACCAACACAGCTCACAGCATACCATCTCCTAATTTGGTAAAGATCTACATCACAGACACGATAACTCGTAGTCGTCTCGTCGCTCGAACCTAGCTCAGCTCTTTAATCCAGTTTTCAGCTCATCTGGTCCAATCGCTGAGCGTCATCAGTGAATTCACTTTCACTGCTGCGTGACGTGCTTTTTTTGGCTCCTCTATACGTAGGTATATATCTTCACATCATCATCCGCCTTAAAGATGTGGTTTCATAATCAAAACGGCACTCGTTAAAGTATCTCCCAGTTTGGTTGGTTGCCTGAGTTTTCTATTTTCCTATCAATTGCTCTTCCGTTGAAGCTGACGCCACTGCGCGTCGCGTTCGCCGCTGCGCAGTGGTTTCTTAGTATGGCGTAGCGGAAGCCCTCGACACAGTTTTGTTGTGTTTTTATGACCAAATCGTGACATTAGCATCTATTTGGGAATCTAGCTTAAAAGAAAATTTATTTGATTACTAAGAGTTGCTTGCGCAGGCGCGCATACTCATACAGCAGTAGATTTGAAGAATTTCGCGCGACGATGACATCATCGTTAGGTGGTGTCTTTTTTTTCTTTTTCGTCGTTTTGTGGTTCGGAATAAGTAACATGTTTGGTTGGTTTGCTTTTTATTACCTTTTCCTTATTTTGTACCACAAGATGCATCGGCTGTTTGTTAATCGCAATGGGAAACAAGTTTCACTTTGTCAAACTTCAACGTATTTTTGGTAAAATTCCCAAAGTAAAGCAGCTCAGAATGGAGGACGCGAAGAAGAATGGCGTTCACAAGACACAACATTGGGCTTTGTGTAGAAACTCATACACCGCAACGCTTCTTTCTCCGTTCAAGGTTTTTAGTTCATGGTCAAATGTGTTGTTCTCTTTTTGGTTGGCCCTTTGTTAGAAGCTCATTTGAAGAAGCGAAAATTGAAGAAGTAAAAAGAGAATCAACTCCACTTAGAAGTTTAGCAAATATAAGTTTGAAAGTAACTTAGCAAGTTGAAAGCGCAATAAGTTTCTAGTTCCGCCGAGTGCTTAAATTGGCCACTAAAACAACAGCACAAGTTTCGAAAGGAAATTTTCCCATGCTTCAAACCAAAGCCCTTTGCTTAAGCACATTAAATCTTCCGGTCATCAGGGAAGGTAAACGTAGCTCCGCTAGGTTTTTTATGAAATTTATTGGACACACTGCAAGTTCCCACCGATGCGATGTGAGGTGACCTCTTTATATGGTTTTTATTTACTCGAAGATAAATTTTATTGGACAGAAGAAAACCAAGAAACAACTCCACAGTGGAATCAGGTTTAATGAGAGTAAAGCTATGTCCAGTTTGTTTTTTGGTTTAGTAATTAAAAGTAATTAAAAAGTTACTCAAAGCAATTAGCTACCTAAATTTTACTGACTGAACACAGAAAGAGCATTGGTTGATATAGAACCACAAACAATGTCAGCCTCGTCTAACTTTCTATTTTAAACCAAATCCTTTCACGAATTCAAGCTTCACTTCAAAAACAAAAACAACATCAATGTCAATCAAATCGAATTACGAATGCTGAAGATATTGTTCTTCCATTACTCACCCCGTTATCCTCACATCATCTACTTACATTCGCACGAATTGTAATTGCCGATACAATAAACAGTGGCGACAAATATTATAGCAAAAGAGCACGACAATGATTGCATTTCGAACGTCTGTATCTCTTAGTGAATTATTTATTTATTTTTATGTATAAGCTGGCACTAGTGCTTGGCAGTGATCTCACGTATAAAGTTATTCCTCGAAACGACCTTTTCACTCTTAATCATTCCAATGATGTCATTTGTGTTTAAGAAATCTGCATTTGATGTGTTTTATGAATTCTGCGATTTGAGTGATTTATTTTACCTTAAAAGTTGGCATGTTTTGAGTTTTGCTTTTTTTTATTCAAATATGCGTAAGGTAGTTGAGAGTTGAGACGTGTTTTTCTTGTAACATGAGTTGGGAAAGTTTAATTTTAGACTTCATCTTTAGTTTACACATAAATGTGATATGTCATATATTGAATCATGCTGGTAACGGCAATTTATGGCTGAATTTAGCATGAGACAAGAAATAGCTAAAGGTACATTGCCAGTTAATCAATTTTCCTTCAACTTTTCTATAAATGCGAAGTAGTAGCAAATACAGCATTTCGCAAAATCGCATTTGGGTAACCCACAATGTCATGCCCACTATGAATGGTAAAGGAAGAAAGGCCTTTTTATTAGCCTAGGACTTGAATCGCAAGAATTCACAGCCACATATTTATTCCATATATACGCCCGTAGCGTAGTGACCAGCATTGGGTCGATTCTGTAACTGTGAAGCTGTGAAGTGATAAAAAATATCACATTTTCACAGCGAATTCGATTCACGTTCTGTGAAAAAATTAAGACAAACGTCAAAATTTCTTCACATGATAAATTATTTATCACAAAAAAATTTGTCAGTGAAGTTTAAATTTGAAAATGGTAATTCTGTGAAGACTGAAATGAAATAATTTTTATCACTTCTTAGCTTCACAGTTACAGAATCGACCCCCATGTCCTGTTGCGTCGAAGTTTGCGGTTGGAATCACAAAAATATTAACTTATTATTCCACGGGTATCGCGTTTTGCGAGGTATCAACTAGTCCTCCGAGGGTTGTAAGACAGCCATGAAAAGAAGTTTCTCCCTTACTCGATCGAAGTCCGCAAAATATATAGGTCCATTATATTCCCCACCAAGGTATGAGAGAAATGCTACAAGCCCCAAGCTCTATCGCGCCACTTTATTTTTTTTTTTATTAATATAGTTACACGTTTGGTTCTCGTGGCGTGATGGTTAGAATTTCTGCTATTAACCCAGAGGTTCGTGATTTGAGTCCTTACAGAGGCAAACAAGTTTTTACACTGATATCGCCTTTCCAGAGGTGTTGACAAGTCCTCCGTTGGTAAGTTCACTGCCGTGAAAAGCGCTTTCTCGATTAGAAGTTTGGAAACGGCAGAAAATTATAAGTCCCTTCCATTCCCTCACAAGGCATAGTTGTGAGAAATACGCTAGGCCCTGTGGGGGTTCTCGCTCTGTTGCGCCATATCCTATTTATTTATTTGTATTTAGTTTCTATATTGGACTATTCAGCAAAGGCACAAAAAGGAATCAGCTCATTGTGTTACTTAAATTTGTATGATCGAATCTGGTTGCACAATTTGTATGAAAGAATCTTACTTACTTACTAAGGTGGACATTACAGTTCGTTGTGAACTTAGGCCTCAACCAACACCTTTCGATATCAATTTCAATTTCGGCCAAGCTCTCTCCAGTCTAGCACTCTTAAGTCGGTTAAGGTCTTTTTCCATTAAGATGAGGTTTTCTCCGACTGCAATTTCCAAGCATTGTTTCGAAAACTCGTTGAGTAGGAGCGTCGATGTCCATCCGTTCTATATATCTCAGCTATCGTTGTCTCGCGATGATCACTCTTCTAGTTACGTCCTTATCGCAGTCTATCTCATAAAGTTCATTTCATCATCATCACATACTGCACCAAAAACCATTTGAATTTTTTTTATTTCAAATCGCCGAAGGCTTTCCCCATCCAATTTCAAAGAGGTCCATCCTTCCGCGCCCTAAAGCAGGACTATGGGATGATCAAGGTCTTATAAAGGATTACCTTGACCTTGGTTTTTCTATAAATGAGTTTGTTCCTCAATTGCCTTCTTAGCTCAAAGAAGCAACGGTTGGCAAGAGTTATTCCCTGTTTGATCTTCGCACTGGTTTTTTTCCTTGTCTATAGCGGATCCTATGTAGACGTAGTCCTGCACTACCACGTCTGTCTTTTGTGACGATTTGTCCAATTTGCCGATGTTCGGTGTCCTTGTTTGATGACAACATATACTTCGTTTTGCCCTCATTAACCATCAAACCCATTTTTGCAGCTTCTGTTTCAAAGCTCACCAAAGCACCTTTGACATCACGCTTCCTTCTTTCCATTACTTCTATGCCGTTTGTGTAGGCGAGTTATTATACAGACTTTTGAAAGATTTTTCCTCTAGCTGGAATTCTCTAAGGCCATCCTGCATAATCATACGGGCTTTGCAGGGACGCCGTATTTAGACATGGCTCTGTATACAGCTCGTCTCTGTAAATAATGTCAAACGAGGACTTTAAATCGACAATATTATGATGATCTTTACTGATGTTATATTCCCAGGCTTTTTCAGACATCAATCAGAAAATTTGGCCGGTTGTAAACTTTCAGGTTCGAAACTACATTTATAACGACCTACCGAGTTGTTGACGTAGGGTTCACCTATTACCTTAAAGAGGCTTATGAGGGTTTTCCCTTTTTTTTTAGGTCGGCCATACGATGTTAAGGTTCCATTCATCGGCATCTTCCGACCATATCATAACGATCAGCTATTTTAAAAGCTCTACGTCAAGGCTATATGCATCCGTCTCTACGACATGACAATGAGATGAAAAACCATCGATCCTGGTGATTGTATCAGTTGAACATGGTTTTAAAACAATTTCGTACATTTTCCATTGTTCATAAAAAGTGAAGTTATTATTAAAGCACCGCATGGCCCTTGTATCATGTTGGTAGTAACAGTGTCGAACAAAATGAAATTTTTTTCATTTGAGGTAACTTAATCTTTTTTATTTAATCCTATTATTTAATACTTCAAGAACGTGACCCTTAAATGTTAAGCCGATCTAAACAAAATACTTGAAATTATTTTCTTACTAATCTCCAGAATATTAAATTTTGGACTTTAAATTCGTTCAGGTCCCTTTCCATTTAACTGCGTACTTTCAGACAAGATTTTCTCCTTCTGAACTTTTCGCTTGTCCTCACACACTTACAACTGCGTTAAGAGCCTAATGAGCCAATCAAAAGAGCTAAATTTGTAGCAAAAAGTTTCATAACCTAATGATCCTCAAAGGGACGCTTCAAAAGTGTTATTCTCAAAACTCCTTTTTCGAAGTCCATGTTCACTGCCGTTTAAAACTATTTGATCGATTTATTTCAAACTTTTTTTTATACATATGATACCTCTCGCCTTTCATGGGTGCCAGGGCACATGGACATACCAGGCAACTGTATGGCAGACGAACTAGCCAAAAAGGGAACGACCACTTCCTTACGCTCAGAATGGAACAACATAGGTACCTCTATCACTGCATGTAAACTCCTACTTAGACAAGACGCTTTAGGGATAATAAATAATATATGGACTGAGAGTAACAACTGCCTCGCAACAAAAAAAGTTTGGCCGTGTGTTGACTCAAAACGCTCGAAGAGTTTGTAAGCCCTGAACCGCCTGTATCTAGGTTCTACCATATGTGTTCTTACGGGACACTGTCTAATAGGAAGACACGCCAAAAGACTAGGTGTGTTTTCCAATGATTTCTGCAGAAGCTGCATGGACGAGGAGGAGGAAGAAACCGTTCAACACCTTCTTTGCTCATGCCCTGCACTACTTCATAGGAGGAAAACTTATCTCGGTGAATTCTTCTTCGATGATACTATAACTTACATAGACCCTGAAAGTCTTTCGAAATACATAAAAAGTTCCGCGTGGTTCGACTAGCAGGTAATTAACCGGCTAGTCTCGTAATGGAAGATTAATAGCTCGTTAATCTTACATCGGGTTTCTGAGATCAGTAGGTGATTAAATTGCTGATGTCTGTGGTATCACAATGGGCCCTTGCGGCCTAAGTGTGTCAGGCAATGTACGCATTTGCTGTCAGCCACTTCCACCTAACCTATTCCGGCTAGTCTTTCTTCCCACTAAAGAAACTCCCAAGCCCTTACCTTCAGAACAGCTGGGTAATCAATGAAAACTCATGAGGAAGGCAGTTTCTATAAGAGCTAGTAACTCTCTTTTTTCTAACAGAGCATCCTACTGAGCGGGAACTGCTGCGTGGCATAGAGATTCGATCTTTTCACTCACACTTTCCAGAAAGGAGACTTACAAAGTGCACTAGAGCTGCTGCCAAACAAAATTTCGACAGGACCCTCTTGCAGAAAAAAATCCAGGAACGTATGACACATACACAATAGTTAGCTTTCCACTCGCTATTCGGTTTCTCTTCGAGTTTTTTTTCTTGGAATGACTGCATCCTGGACGATTATCCTCGTCATCTTCCAACTTCAAGAAGAAGTTTGACTTAAAAGAAGTGAAAACTTAACCTGGTTCCTGACTCACATCTCTTGTTCTTGAAGGAATTGTTCCTAGACCCAATTCACCCTCGAATGTAATGATAGTACTTTCATTATTGTCCAAAGGTAATACTCACGCATAGCCCAACTCTCACCAACTTTAAATAATTCATTTTGAACAGCCACATTGACAGGCCATAACTCAAAAAACATTGCAAATTTCTGAATTCCGATTTAGAACTTTGAGTACACATTTTGTTTGTAAGTCAGTCTATCCAATAAATCATAAAAGACTCTTAAAATTCTTGTTTTTATAAACAAATTTATTCAAATTTCTAACACAACTACCATCGCCAATCTAGCTCTGCATCAGCACATGTACTTTTCTCTACTCAATCTCCCTTTCAACACTTTCCTCCTATTCGCAGTTTATTTTATATTTCAACTCTAAGTTGGACTCTCGGGTCTCGGGTCGAAACCACTTAACCTAAATAAATTCTGAAAGGTTTCTGCTTATTTCAAGCCCAACCGAACACGTTGAATGGAAACCATAAACTTGATGCTTATCTGCGTTCTCTGCGTGGACTTCTTGCTTCGAAAACTAGATCACCAGAACACTTATCTGCCGATCGCTAAAGAGACAATTATTGTTAGCGTGAATTTTAATTTGGTATCCCTTCACTGCTGTTTTGTTGTTCGTTATTTTTTTTTTTTATTAATTTGAATGGCCGATTGTTAACAGAGTTTATATCGTTGTTTACCAATAATCAAACCTGACAAATGGCCATGTTTTGTTAGCTGGTGGCAATTCCTAAGCACTTGAGACTTGTTTGATTTGCATAATTGTTTTGGTTTTGTGTGACCTACCACTTCGTATTGCTCGGAACACTTTTATTTCGTGTTTGAATGTTACTTGTGGAAGAATTTGCTTAATGCCTTGATTTATTATAAAAGTTTTGCTACACAGAAGAACCATTTGTGTGTCAGTCAGATCAGATAGAAGATTTATAAATTTGCGTCTCTCACAGGCTTGTCAAATATTTATTGTTTTCAACTACAATTGACGTTGTCCACAAACGAGAACGAGACAGTGATTCTTTTGAACTCGAAAACGAGTTTGTTTCGGTAACTTCTCAACAGCAAAAACAATTTTTTTCAAAAGCCTTGAGTTTATTTTATTCCTTTCAAATTAATAATCATAAATGGTAATTTTTGCTTCAGATTGTTTTCGATGAAGTGATATCTTGAGACGCAATTTACTTTCATCAGAGACTTGATTGCGTTAAACTCAAATACTTTCCAACTGATTCAGAGCCTTACAATAGAATTGATGCAATGTTGTTTATTTAACTTCGTCTTTATAAGTGACACAATAAGTTGGCACCTAAAACGTTAATGTAGAGAACAATGAAATGAATATCTTCACGACCCAAGTGTTATATTCCTTTTCAACTTGATACCGCTTACCCATATGTGCGGCTTTAACAGTGAATGGCTTTACATTATCATACGTCTAAGGCAGCAGCTTTGCAAGTCATTGAACTAATGGAAGCATTTAATGGCCCTTCATCGTCGAACATAAATTAGAAATTCATAAGTTCTGACTGAAACAGGATATCTATGTAAATAACATAATTCTTAATGAATGTTTCTAGTTTTCGTGTTGGATTCAACGAAATGAACCCTGGGTATTTATTTTTGTTTGAAGCTTTTTTCTAGAAGAAGTTTTCACTTTATTCATCTTGTGATGCCAATGACAATTTCCATCATTCATATGCGACGGAAATACTTAATGGCGTAGTGACAAAAACTTTGTGGGGTTATTCATTTTGTACGGTTATGGAATTATTTATGGATTATTTATAGAGTCCCACCGCTCTAACGAGTACATTAGAACAAATAATTCCTGATTCAGATAAACACCTTGATGATACCATCAATAACTACCATACTTCCATTTCATTTTATTGGCTAAACAACATGGCATTGAGCCTAAAAGATGGTAGTTTATAAGATTTGTCCATTGAAAAAACCTTGCGGTAAGAATTGACTGCTTAGCTCAAGGACGCATGCTTTAATAACTGTAAAGTTTTTGTTATTTTGTCGATAGCAACTTTTAACAATGTTTCTATAAGTTCGTTGATTCCATTTGGCGCAATTGGTTTCAACTAGCAACCACAGACCACGGTGCTCAGAGCTCAACCTTCCATAAAAAGTAAGTGAGTCTATTTATTCATTTAAGAATGGCCTAAATCGAGTAAGTACCCAACCGGGATTGCAATTTTACTAAATTTTTAAATTAACTAATTTAAAAATTTTACTAATTTAAAAATATTGTGGGGAAATGTTTGACTCATCGCGTAGTACTTCAACAAAGAGCCATTTTACGCTGAAGCTTTCAGAAACTTTACGAACGATTGCATTACTTGTATTTATACAAACTATCCCCCTCGTCATATGTCAGGAATTACATATATTACTAGAATCTTAATCAATACTTTGTTCACACACAAAATTGCCGGAAATCAACAAAACGTCAGAAAAACAAGCTGGGCTAAGTTGAAGAATGGACTGATATCAAAACATGTACCGATTTTTAGATTTGAAAATTTTGAATATGTCTTACTTTGAATCGCTTAGATCTTTAGTTAATTAAAGGCAAAAAAAATGAAACTCGAAATATTCTGTAGGGAGTACGAAAAGTGGGCTCTGCAACTCTGTCTGTCTATCTGTCCATTTATCGATCTACAGCTTGAATAGCCTGACCGATTGATTTCAAATTTCCAGTTAGGATCTGTGGGGCAGCCTACAGAGGACTGTTTAGAGTTGGGTCTCTTAAAGTTAAAATAACGGTACATACCATGCATTCGTTATGAAAATACTTATTTTGCTCAAAAATGATTCGATAAAATTTAATTTCAGCATTGTTTCTTTAGTTGTCTATCTTGTGATGTCAAATTTTGTTTGGAAAATACTAAAAACAATACCCTCCATAGTACGGTTTTTTCAAAACCGACTCCATGGTTGAAATTTACCTTGAAATTTGACTTTCAAAATATTGGTTTCAGGAAAGCTGCCCATGTTTTTTCAAAGCCAACTGCAGGCAATTTAGCACAATTTTGGTGGATTAAAATTTCAAAGCAAAACTATAGATGAGCCAATTTCAAATCGAAAGATATGTGGAAGCATTCCAGGTAAATCTAGTAAGTTTGAAAACTCTCACAGGTCTGTTGACAACAGTTAATTTCATTACCAGGCAATGTATGTTGCTTGGTTGGTGGATAAAGTACGCTCAGAAAAAACTGTTAAACTCAAATACAGGGTTTTCCATTAAGAGCTATCCATTTTATTTTTCAAATAAAAACGCCAGCCATTTGAGATATCAAAAAAACATTTATTTCATATTAAAGTACATCCAATACCATTACGAATGGAACTCTATTTCGTTCATATGTCCCCCACGGGCGCGCTTGCAGCGATCGATACGTTGAACCCAATTTTCGACCACTCTCTCGCACATATCGACCGGTATTGCGGCAATTTCGCGTTCAATATTGGCTTGAAGCTCCTCCAAATTCTCTGGCCTGTTGGCGTAGACCAACGACTTGACATAGCCCCAAAGAAAGAAATCCAAAGTTGTCAAGTCACACGAGCGCGGCGGCCAATTGATCGGTCCATTTCTTGAGATAACACGTTGACCAAATTTCCTCTTCAAAATGTTGATGGTTGCATGAGCTGTATGGGCTGTAGCTCCATCCTGCTGGAACCACATGTCACTTATATCGAAAACGCCACAATGTGGTTTGTGCGATGCCCAATTCCTGTGAACGACGTGGAATTGACTGATTTGGGTCGTTCTGAACGGATGCACTTACGGCTGCGATATTTTCAGCACTCCGTCCTAATCTTTGTCTCACTGGCACGGGAACATTGTGCAGCGAAAACGTGGATTCAAATTTGTGCACTAAACTGAGAATTGCGGCAAGGGTGGGACGATTATAACGACCAAAAATCGGAGTTAGCGCTCTTAAAGTTGCAGCGACTAACTAAAAATTTTGATAGTACGCTTTAATAATTTGGAAACGTTGTTGATTCGTGTAATTCACCATGATGAAATGGTAGACCTTAATGAGCAATCATACATTTACAGAATGTCAAAAGACCTTAAGGGCGCGTTTACATTTAAGAAACAAAATGGATAGTCCTCAATGGAAAACCCTGTAGTTTATCTAAATTTTTAGAAAAAGGGAAAAAACAAGGATTTTCTTGTTGTTTTTACCCGGACTTGATTGGGTTTGAAAAAAGGTCCAAAAAGACATGCCGTAAGAACAAAATTAAATTTTTTTTTTTTTGTGGATATGCAATAAAATTCAAATTTAGGTTGTTAACCAGGTTTTGGTTATTCATTGGGCATCTGTAGCGATGTCTTGTGGGAAAATTCATCGCGGTCCATCGAACATAGCAGAAAACAGTAGAAAAGCCCTTTCTTTGTAGCCAATTGCAGCCTTTGTAAAGCTTTCCCAAAGAAGCCCCACAGTGTCCTAACAGCTTATTGCCATTCAGACCATGACAATACCTTCTTTGTTGTGCCGTTTTTGAAGATGGATTTCGTCCTTTTTCCATTCAAGAAAATAAATAGACAAAAGGTGCGCCAAATTTTATTTTCTTAACAGAAATAAAAACGGTATACTACTTTCGATTGATGTGCATTGTTGCCTTAATTTCTATAAACCTTTCATTTGAAGCAGCTCTCAGTATCGCCCGTTTTTCCTCACTTGATATTTCTTATGATAGATCTTATGACCCTTTCTGGGAAAACAGGAATATATTTATAAAAGAGCATCATATTTGTACATCTTCCAAATAAAAATAGGAGCAAGTGTCAGAAATATTTGTACTAAATTATAAAATAAAATGTTTTCGTTCTTCACGATATAAAAGGATAATAAGATGTTTGGTCTCTATAGATCGTAAAACGCAGATGAAGCAAAACAGCATTCGAAGAATGAACAATTGGGTTAAAAATACGCAACCATTCGTACAATTTAGTAAACCTCTATTTTTTGTGCCTGTACATATCAACAAAATTATTTGACAAGTTGAACGCATTTTTAATTTCACACTCACACTTAACACTTTTTGAAGTCATGACCAACAGACTCTTAAGGAGCCCCAAAACCTGTTTTAATTGGTTCAGTATCAATTTTTTCTTCAATCCTCATCGGTTATTTGCCATCTTTCATCTTCCATTTGTCGTGTGTCGTCTGTCATCTGTCGTCTGTCGTCTGTCGTCTGTCGTCTGTCGTCTGTCGTCTGTCGTCTGTCGTCTGTCGTCTGTCGTCTGTCGTCTGTCGTCTGTCGTCTGTCGTCTGTCGTCTGTCGTCTGTCGTCTGTCGTCTGTCGTCTGTCGTCTGTCGTCTGTCGTCTGTCGTCTGTCGTCTGTCGTCTGTCGTCTGTCGTCTGTCGTCTGTCATCTGTCGCCTGTCTTTTATCGCCTGTCGCCTGTCGCCTGTCGCCTGTCGCCTGTCGCCTGTCGTCTATCGCCTGTCGCCTGTCGTCTGTCGTTTGTTGTCTGTCTTTCTGAAAGACACTGTCAATTTGAGTTAAGGAACTTCCCAAAAACTGTCCAAGATATTTCCATCGAACCAAAGAGAGACACAATTCCGTCTTTTGATTGAAGCGTCAGATGTGCAATCAGCTCCCAACGTTCAAACAAACGTGACCCGTGAAACAGAAAATGAAAAAAAAAAACGTGATCCATTTCAAGCAATTATGTCATCCTCGCTTACGAATCCAAAGAACCTCACCAAGTAAGCTAATTACATAATTTCACAGTTACTTCAATCCCCATTCTTTTGTACATTGAAATAATTTTCATTGAATAATCGAACCAATATCCCCGGAAAGGATATCAATCATTATTCCATCCTCAGAAGAAAAGAAAAACAAATATTTATCCCAACCAGTGTGAATTGAAAGAACAATTAATTTGCCAATAAATGATTTTTTTCTTTTTATATTTTAATAATGCAATCATGCGAGATGCGAGCGGAGTTAAAATTACTGTTGGACACAAGTACATGGGATTTTTTATAATGAGCCATGCCACGTAATTATGTAATGGGAATCGATTAGTTTTTAATACCTTTCCGTGGCCATTTACTCGCTGGAGCTGTATTCTCAGCTACTTGAGAGTTCAGACCAAACTCTGGGAATGCCATGGTAAATTATTTATTGCAGCATCTAAAAAGGAAACAGATAGATGCTTTTGTTGGGTTGATGGTGGGAATAGTTGGTAGTGATAGGCTAAGAGGAAGTATAATGGAGTAGTTAAAATTTTGATGCAGTTGGAATTACATGACAGCCCGAAGAAATACATGCCTACACACACACAAATGCCACTTTTGAAATGCCATCGAAGTTCAAAGAACGGAAAATGCGGGAAGTCCATTGATGTACCTACTTATGGCGAACGCGCATGGTGGCGATGGTAGTGAGAAGGAAGTCCACATTAACTTTAAGTAGTTGCGTTGAAACGGCTTCGGTAAATGATGGAGTGAGCTTCTGAAGGAAATACATTGGCATTAGAGTTCTAATTGAGGGCTGTGGTAAGGGGTTTTAAATTAGAGTGGCATTAGTCGCACCACATAACTTGTACATTAGCCATAACGACCGGATGGTATCTCATGTGGGAAATGGAAGTAATGAAATTCTCTGAGCACCATTGAGAGCCAACAAACATAAGGCATCAGAATTTTGAGCTATCGTGGTGGCCGTGGCGTAGGCGCTATAGCATGAGGTTTCCTGTTACGTGGGACTTTATGGATCAAATCCCTGAAACATTAATTTGTTATTCCATGGACATCGCCATTCTCCAGCAATTATAATGTCTTCCGAGAGTAATAACGCTACCATGAAGAGGCGCTTTCTAGTGAGTCGTTTGGAATCGGCCCGAAATTGTAGGATGTAGGTCCCTGAAACGCCGTTCGGCCCAGACTCCCCGAGCGCTCCGCCTTATCTATTGCGTTTTAAGCTGTGAGTTAATAAGACTTCATTGAGGTGCTAGCAAATGAATTCAACAACTTTTTTTGTCTTTAATTTCGCTAAGTTTTTGTGATGACTTCCATAAGGCCTTAAGAAGAAACTAACCAGACACTAACTAATAGCGCCTATGGAAGAAACGCATTGAGAAAGATAAAAACCGTGTTTCATCGCTCCAAAATGAATTTTGTGGGATCTCCTACAGATTTATGAAAATATTAATAAGCAAAAAGCTTCTTGGCGGAGAACCTCGGGACCTAGCGTATTTCACACAACACACTCTATGAGGAATTTTTTGACGATTCGGAACGACTAACCGAGGAAGCTCTTTTAATGGCAATGAAGTTGTAACGGAAAATTTGCCAATTCTTCAAAGATGATACCCCAAAAAAATATTTTCTGTAGGGATTCGAAGTACGACCCATACCCACAACAGGTAGACATGCTAATCTTTACTCCACGGGCATCTAATGAAAAAAAAAATTGTTAGTGGCTGCTTTCTTATGACAACTTTGTTGTTAATGAACTCAAGACACTACTTCTATTTTTCTTCAAGGGCGGGTGTTATGAGTATTATTATTTCCAAGGGATCACAGTTCTACAACTTGACTGCTTTACACTAGTGAATTGTATGTGGAGTACGCCACCCCGGGTTGCCATATCAAGATCATATATTTTCCGTAATTCAGATGTTTTCTTGTAAAGGATGTTTTTTTACAGCTTCGGTTGTTAAAATTGACAGCAAATGTGTTTTTTTAGTTGGGTGGTTTTCAAGACTTTAGCTTTACTTACTTACTTAGGTGGGCATTACAGATCGGGGTGAATCTGGCCCTCAACCAACATCCTTCTATAACGACTTCAATTTCGGGCGAGCTCTCTCCAGTTTCGCACTCCAAAACGGTTGAGGTCTTCTTCCACTTGATTGCGCCACCTAAGACGAGGTCTTCCCCTTCCACAATTTCCCTGCAATGTGCTTTCGAAAACCCGTCGAGCCGGAGCGTTTGGGTCCATCCGCTCTACATGGCCCAACCATCGTAGCCTCGCGATGCGTACTCTTCTGGCTATGCCCATGTCGCGGTACAGCTCATACAGCTCGTTGTTGTATCTTCTTCTCCACACATTGCCTTCGCATACGGGACCAAAGATCATTCGGAGAATTTTTCTTTGGAAACGACCAAGGGTTTCCTCATCCGCTTTCGATAAGGTCCATGCTTCCGCGCCGTAAAGCAGGACTGGGATGATTAAGGTCTTATACAAAGTTGCCATGAATTTCCTGGAGAGGGTTTAAATTCTCAATGGGTTTCTTAAGCCAAAGAAGCAACGGTTGGCAAGAGTTATTCTCCGTTTGATCTCCGCACTGATGTTGTTATCCGTGTCTATAGCGGATCCTAGGTAGACGAAGTCTTGTACTACCTCGAAGTTATGTCTGTCTAATGTGGCGTTTTGTCGAATTCGTCGATGTTCTGTGTCCTTATTTGATGACAGCATATACTTTGTTTTGCCCTCATTAACCATCAAACCCATTTTTGCCGCTTCTGTTTCAATACTCGCAAAAGCACCTATGACATCACGCTGTTTTTTTCCCACTACGTCAATATCGTCTGCATAGGCGAGTTATTGTACAGACTTTTGAAAGATTGTTCCCATGGTGTTGACGTTTGAGTTTCTTACAATCTGTTCAAGTATGATGTTGAAGAAATCGCATGACAGTTTATCGCCTTGCCTAAAACCTTTTTCGACATCAAAGGTCTCGGTGAGTTGTTTACCGACCTTGACGGAGCAGCGTGAGTTCTCCAAAGTCATCCTGCATAGTCGTACAAGTTTTGCAGGGATGCCGAAACTAGACATGGCTCTGTACAGCTCGTATCTGTAAATGCTGTCATACGCGGACTTGAAATCGGTAGGTGAATATCGATATTATGTTCTCGGGTTTTTTCCAAGATCTGCCGTAATATGAAAATTGTGTCTATTGTGGACTTCTCTGGTCTAAGACCACATTGATAAGGACCTATCAAGTGACGTGGGGTTTCAGACGTTCACATATTACAGCAGACAAGATCTTATAAGCGACGTTAAGGAGGCTTATCCCTCTATAATAGGCGCAGTTGTGAGGGTCTCCCTTCTTTAGGGTCGGGCATACGATACTGTGGTTCCATTCATCGGGCATGCTTTCTTCAGACCATATCATGAAAATCAGTTGGTGCATGCTCCTTTCCAACTGATCTCTAGCTGCCTTGAAAAGTTCGGCATCAAGGCCATCTGCACCTGCAGTCTTATTTGATTTAAGTTTGCACATGGCAAGCCTAACTTCTTCTAGGTCGGGAGGACGGCATTCTTGATCATCGTCCAGACTGAATGGGGCAATCTGCCTGACAGCGGAATTTGTGTCCTCATCGCCGTTAAGCAGTCTGCAGAAATGATCTTTCCAGATCCTCAGTAGCAACTGTGACTCTAATACTATGTTTCCCTGCTGGTCTTTACAGGCTTGAGTTCAGGGTTTGCCACCCTGGCAGGATCTTTTTACCTTTAGGTAAAACTTCCGAATCTCGTTCCTGTCATGGCACCTCTCTATTTGCTCAAACGAGCGCTTCTCATGCTGCTTCTTTTTCTTTTTGAGAAGTCGGTGATCTTCCCTTCTTTTCTCCTTGTAGATATCGTTATACCGATCGTAAGCAGCCCTCGTTCGTGTTTGCAAAAGCATTTGTCGTGCTCTTTGCTTGGCTGCATTTGCCTGCCTGCATTCTTCATCGAACCATGGGTTTTATTTTGGTGGCCGAGTGAAACCCAGAGCCTCAAAGGCAGCGGTTCTGATGGCTTCTTGGCATTGCTGCCACTGGTCTTCAATGTTTAATGCTGGCGGCATGGAATTCAAGGATAAAATTGAAGGGACACTCGATTGGAAAAGGCATTGGCAATCTCTTGCGATTGCAGCTTTCCGACATCATATCTCTTCACAGCGTTATTTCGTGCTGATCGTGAACACGATATCCTCATGAAAAGGGAGACATATTAGTTTATTTGCTGTAGCTAGTCGTCAAAAACGTATTTACCAAGGTGAGTAGGTAATCCGTCTTTGAGAGAGCGCAGGGCGTTAACAAAGGAGGGGTTGGACTGTTTCTTTCTGCTTCTCGCCCATACAGCTCCTACAAAAGTCATTGGATACCAAGTCCTTTATCGTGTCCAGCTATTAGGCAGTTCCTTATTATGGTAGAGCTAATACGTAGACAATTTAGATTCAATAACCTATTTGAACGTTTCGAGTCTACAAATGGCCAAATTTGTTAAGCCACAAGGCACGTACTACTCATCTTCTTAAAAAAGTCATGCTTTAGCAAAAGCTCACTTGTAGTGATAGAAACTTTCCTTTTAGTTCGAAGAGGAGAAGTCGTTCTTTTTTGGCGAGCTCGTCTGCCATGTAGTTGCCTGGTATATCTCTGTGAACCGGCAACCATGAAAGGTGAATGCTGAACTGTTCCGACATCTCCTTTAGAGACGTGCAACAGTTTCAGACCTTAGTAGATTTGTTGAGACAGAAGCAAGAGCTTTGAGAGCAGTCGGACAGTCGAATATGAAGAAGCGAATATCTGTGGAGGATATAACGTTTTCTGAGCCAAGGCAGGACTTCTTTTTTTGTAAAAATTTCAGCTTCGAACACACGGAAGGATGATTTTAATTCAGCCTTTTCGAGAAACTTCCATTTGGTTCATCATCACAGCTCAAATAGAACTGTGTAAGGCTTCATTTTCCAAGAGAGTACGGTTTCCCAAGCTTCTCTTGAGGGAATGGTAACGTGGAAATCGTTATCAAACACTAACCTGAGGATGGTGTAATCTAATCGATCCGGGATGAATCTTAAGTCGTTTAAAATGTTAGTGTGACCTATTTCACTGCTGATTCACTATTAGTCGAAGAGCTGCGTTCGCTGCTGACTGCTTCCGCTTGCCGAAAATGTCTAGGTGTATTAGGTTTAGTACTAAGCCCAGGGCATCCGAGGGATTTGGTCTTAGCACGTCGCCGATGCACATATTATTCGTTCGCTGAACTTTGACAAGCTTGTTATAGTTCACCTGTTTGTCAAGTGCGGTCCATCATGTTGCTACCCCGTAGATTAGTCTTATGACCGATATTTTTAGCCATCGAGCAATATTTTGGGAGAAACTCTATTTGCCGCCAATAGCCTTTAAACCTGAACCTAATAAAATTCAAATAATAGTTTTGGCTTTAACTTTAAAAAATCCTCTATCCTCATCAAACCAATAGCAGAAGTTGAATACCTCAAGAAAAATGTACTTTTTCTCAATCAGAATGCGACAAGATCACCTTAACTGCTCTGCTAACAACGTGGCCTTCTACAAACTAATGACTGTGATTTCATGAATTGAATGTTTTATTGTTATTCCATTCACGGCGCTCTGACGATAGTTTTCAAGTAGGTCATAAACTTAAATTCCAGAATTAATGAAAAGCATTACTTTCCATGTAAAAGAAACACCAACCAGAATCCACCCCTCGCTGACAGAAGCTAATCTTTTATTTATTTCATTCAGTTGTTAGTGCGGAGTCATAAATATTTATCAGCACTGCCGCATGTTTGTGCACTAAGACCTCATTGTTCCGAACCGCAAACTGTTTCATTTTCTCCACGCAAACATTTCAAGGTCGAGTAATTATAAAAATAAAAGTCTACTATTTTATAATATCAAGCCGATGTATAAAGTTCTTTGAATGAAATAAGATTTATCTCTTAAGGAAGTGATTTGAATACACTCAGAGCTAAGCAAGATCAATCATAACCACCTACTCGCAAAAATCGAATTGGATAAAATGTTATAATGATACTCGTATAATATAATGACACTTTACATTGACAAGAGAAATACGACATTGACATTCAATTAACATAATTACGTGACAGAAATGGCATTCAATTATGCATTAGGAATTCCCTGGGCGTTCGTGTTTCTTCAATATAAACAGTTACAAAGTGTTTTTTGGGAGTCAAATGTGCTGGGCTTACCAACGAAGTGTTTAGTTTTGGTTTTGCCAATAACTCGTGGTCTCATTTCCGGCGGACCGCACTACAAATTGGTAAAACAAACAGCTTATGGTTCAACCGGTTGGGGAAAGAGTGTTTGTTTTTTGGATTGTCAAGAAGGCGTACGAAGTATGAATGATCAATAAGACGAGACGTTCAATGATGCATGTGGTGGAATTAACTCATCACTAAGGAGGTTAGGTCAATAGAAGTAATCGATGTGCTGGATTTGGTAATGTTTTCTGTTTGATTTGATTTGGGTTCGGATTTATTGGGTTGAGGGAGTAACAACGGTATTTCTTTGCATTCGTGTTTCGTTTAGAAGTGAGGGATCGTTCAAATTTTGCTTTTTTTGTGGTAATTTTTTGAAATCGTTTAGGACCAGTATAATGGTTCCTTACAATTTTTGCTCATTAAAATGCTGTGCAAAACTAGAAGTCAAATTTCGTGGCTGCATACGAATATGTGATCACACCTCAAGGTAACTGACAAAGTGAAGCCTGGTTCATTCCACTGTGCCAATAAGATAAACTCTTTTCTATTCTCTTCGCTGAGCTATTCAGAAGCTTGGAGCTATAAAGAGAAGCAAAGCATGAATGTGTTTAATTAGTATGACTGGGATATCATGTAAGACCATGTTTCTGACTGGGTCCTGTGTATTTAAGCTAAGGCCATACATGTACAACTAAACATTAAGGGCCAGTTTTCTTTTCTTCCTTCGATTTGTTTAGCCTTATTGCTTTTGAATTGGAGGTTGCTTGGCCCAAAATTTACAAAAACGTATGGGAGTCAATTGCAACAGTGGACAATGCAGAGATTTTTAAAGAAGAAATTGTTTGAACAGTTTCCCGTTTGAAATCTTGACAGAAAGATAAGTATCATACCTCCACTTTATCATGAGTCGCTTTGCGCTTGAATACATCTTAAGAAAATATTGGAAAACTTTTTTTCTGTTATGGAGGGAATTTTCGGTATGACTTTAATTGCTGTTAATGGCGTACAGAACTGGGTACTGGTTTCGCCAAATCAATGGTTACCAAACCAATTAGTGCGGTTGAGACAAAGGGACGAAGAAAAGTATAGCAGCTCTCAGTTGTCTGTCAGAGCTTTTGGGAAATGTCACAGAGAATGAATTCGACTCACAGAACCAACGCAACGGGAAACTTCAGCAATTAGGAAGAAGAAGCCACTGTATGAGCTTATCCGACATAGTATGTATTCTGTTTAAAGCTCTTTCAAAACAAGTACAGGATATTCAAAGAGAGATGGTGATGTATTAGCTCCTTGAAAGCCAACGGAAGCACTCAAGCCCAGACAGCAAGGTTTCTACCGGATTATTCGGCCTTTTATGTCCAAGTGGATACAAAAAGCGCTTGGTTTCCCAGGTTGGGTGTCGAGCGTGGAGTTTACTACCCAGCCGCATAGCAATTTTCCGGTTCCAAGACAACCAACTCACTCGGATAATAATAGTGACAGATTTAAACACAAAAGTAGGGAAGGACGACATATTTGGATACATAACTGATAAGCATGGCCTTCATATGATAAAACCTCCAAATCCGGACACATGCAAATCGATTTTGCTGCGGGGCTTAATCTTGTTGTTAGTAGTACACGCTTCATGCATCTCAAAACTCGTAGAGATTCGTGGTGATACTGTTATCATCTTGCGATTTACGCAAAACACTCTTGCAGTGTTATATTTGAACTTTCCGGGTGCCAAATTTTGACTCGGTCACTCACTACTTCTTGTTGTAACCAAGGTATGGAATAAATATTACAATCACAAGATATTTCTATCGCCTTTCCAATCGAGTCCTCCCTCCAACTGTTCTCAAATTGTATGCCAGCATTAAGCACCGAAGATCAGTGGCAGAAATACGAAAAAGCCATTACAACCGCAGCGTTTGATATTTTGGGTCTCACTCGGTCACGATACTCATGGATCAATACTGCTAAGCCAAAAGCAAAATTAATGTTGATGCAAGGGCTACCTGTGACAAGCACAAAGAGAAAAGAAGCGGGGAACATCGAAATCTCATCCCTTTTTCTTGTAAAGAATTTGCACTTGTCATGAAAAGCTCTCGATTAGGAAAATTTTAAGATACAATGATAGAAATGAGATTCGAAAGTCTTACCAAAATGAAAAAAAAAACCTTCCAGGGAGGCTAACCTCTTACTCAAGCTTTTGAATACAAGCAGCGAGAAAAGACATAGACAGTCGCTACTGAGGGAATGGAAAGACTGCTCCTGCAGATTGCCTCAAGATCGTTGGAGAATTCAGCTGCTCCGTTAATGCTGGTAAAGTACTCACCGTCGGCTTTTGGCAAGACGTCAGACTGTCATACAATTTCTTTAAAAGATTACCAGAGGCACAATCCTTCAAAAGTCTGCCCAATTTCTCACTTCTTACGCATACGATTTTGGCGCAGTGAAAAGAAGAAAGCTTGATGTCTTAGGAGCACTGCGAGCATTGAAAAAGAGCGGCAATAATAGGTTAAATGGTTAATTAGACCGAAACGAAGTACAGTACGGACTCGATTAACGCAACTAATAGAAATTCGGGCAGTTCAGTAACCGAGGTTGTTGCACTTACTGGGTCATATTTTCTGTATGAATTTTTAGTAAAAGAGGCGTTCAGACTATCCAATTTGTTTGTCAAGCGTCGAGCTTGTCAAGCAAATTTGTTAGTGTGAACTCTCCATCAAGTGGCTTGTCAAATTTGTTGGATGTACATACATATTTCCATTTTTTTTTGATATTTTCGCAAGTTGGACAACAAGTTTGACGAATGTGAACGCTACTCGTCAAACTTGCAAGAAATTTCATTTCCCAAATAATTTCAAGTACTGCACATCGCACGGAAAGACTATTTTTTCTTTACTGGGTACATTGAAAGTGGAATTAACCTCTTTAGTCCCAACACGCTTTCTTTTGTTTTGCTTGCATTTTTAAAATGTCATTTCTTATAAGCGCTGCTCCTACTTTGTCCTCCATGGTTAAAATTCAAATCAGAAGGGAGTTTGACGATTTGTTTGATTAGTGTGAACGCTATGGGTATTTTCCGTCAAACTATTCATCCAAAAAATTTGACAAACAAATTTGATAGCCTGAACGCCCCTAAACACTAACAAGATCGCAACCCACTCAAATAAACACAGATGCATTTTATGTTCTTTTCATGTTCTGCAAGAAATATTATTCAGACAAACTAACTGTAAAATAACGGCACAGGAATAAAGAATCAAAAGAAGAACGTGAATATGGAAAACGGATAAATAAACACATGAAGTTGCACTTATCGAGGTAGCTTTTTTGAAAAGTTGCACTTATAGAGTCAAGACGTGTTAAGATTTTAGTGTTGCGAAAATCGAGGAGTTGCGCGAATCGAGGGTTGCGCAAACCGAGTCCGTACTGTATATATTATGTACTTCGTTTCGGTCTCTTCTCATCAAACAAGGATAGAGACCATCGAGTAACTGGACTTTATAACTTTGAAGTAGTAAAGGACTTCGTCTAACTAGAATAGACACGGACAACAACATGAGAGCCGAGATCAAACAGATATAACTCTTGCCAAGAGTTGCTTCCTTGGGTTAAGAAGGCTATTCAAAAATAAAACTTCCCATAGAAAAACCAAGAGAATACTTTATAACATTTCGTAATACTGTCGAATTTACTCCTAAAAAGATAATATTAAAATCAAAAAATTAACCAATACTAACCAATGCCAATCAAAAAACTTGGTTCTAAGACCTTTGTACATAATGCAAGTACTGCTTCGCTAGCCTGCATCGCAATATACTCCCCTGAATTGCAAAATAATCAAAATCCAAAACCGGAAATACAAGAAATGGAATAGCATCTGTGTAGTAACCTCGTACTTGAAATAATTATAGCGTTCAAATCAAAATGCATCAGAAAGCGTCATGAACTTCTTCGATGCTACCCCAACCAATAAACATTCAAATTTCCCAATAATGCCAAATGAAATAAAACGAAATGAAAATCTCAATGAATACTTCAACCAGAATACAAATGACAAGAAAATTCAATTGATTCCATGGCAGTGGCGTTCGGTGGTATGAGTGAGCCCGCGCAAGGTGCACCCGAAGCTAAACACAAACTTAAAATAACCAAATGCATTCATCAAGCTATGCTGAACGGCATCTGTTGATGGGGCGGAAGAGGAGTGGCTCTACGGATGCACCTGAATGAATAAGTGCACTTGGCATTATCAAGCACGTTGCACACACACACACAAATAAGAAAAAATAGTAAAAACACAAAGTCACAACACAACAAGTTGGCTTTTCAACTCTAACACGATATGTTTCTACGATCAATACCTGTATTCGGAAACGTGTGCCTAGTGTGCTAGAGATGTGTCATCTCCAAGTTCCTCTGATGTTCGCTTCAAGAGGAGGTAGTGGGGAATTCCTTAGGAATTGTGTCATCATTACGAAACTATCAGCTATACGAAATCTTTTATAAGAGTTGACGCGTTTGTTTGGCATTGTCTGTGTTTGTTTTTGAGTTCCCTTCTCCCACCTCACTCTCCATAAGTAAAACAAGCTTTGCAGATTTTAATTGAATGGAGCTTCTCTCGACTTCAGCAGCTTGTGGCTGTTTTGACAATTTTCGTTTCGATTAAAGTCTTCCCATTGATATGAAGAAATTTATGCGAATTGTCTTTGTTGTTAAGTTTCTTCATTTTTTTTTTTTTTTTTTTTGTCGACACAATTGCGGTTCGATGTGACAGTGATGTGATGTCAGGTCTTGATGAAGCGATGAAGAGCGATGACAACCATTATAGAAGCAGTATAGGTACCCATGGAATATATCAGGATTTCAATGAATGCCAGAAACTATAATGCAAGTTGAAAGGCGATTGTTTTTGTTGCATTCTCCGTTTGCAAGCGAGCGATGTTCTGTGTGGTAAGAGGAAATATTGGCTCAGAAAATGAATTTCAAGCTCATTCACTTGCA
Source organism: Melanostoma mellinum (assembly GCA_914767635.1). Lineage (NCBI taxonomy): Eukaryota > Metazoa > Arthropoda > Insecta > Diptera > Syrphidae > Melanostoma > Melanostoma mellinum. The sequence goes on along the minus strand of OU612058.1, from coordinate 194,412,271 downwards.
TGATGCGCTTCAGATGCAAAGTGTGTTACCTAACTAACATTCCAATCCATTGCACTGTTCAAATCATTTATGCAAGAGAATTCTGTTTCCACGCCAAGCTTTTCTCTGAAGTGCTGGTGTCACATGAAAACCAATAATGTTCGGTGGATTGTGCATTCGCAAATGTTTACACTTGAGTCATTATCAGCAAGTGAAATGAATGCTGCGCATCGAGGCTGTGTAAATACAGTTCCATTGCAATTGGTAATTAGTTCCTTCGGTTTCAAGTACAACTTACTTTTGATTTGGTTGCACAGTAGCGTTTGGATTGAAGGTTCATTTTAAAATTGCTACACAATTCGTTCCTTGGGATGTGTTCTACTTGTTTTGTGAGTTCAAAGTGAACACATACCATCCCTTGAAGAAGTCTTTCAGAAAGAAACATCCTTCATGTTTTTTCTACGGGTATCGCCTTTTGCGAGGAATTGGCAAGTCCTCCTAGTATTCATTGCTATGAAAAGCGCTTTCTCAATTAGCTGTTCGGAACAGTCCCAAAAAATGTAGGTCCCCTCCATTCCCTCACAAGGCATGGTTGTGAGAAATGCGCTAGGCCCAGGGGCTTCCCCGCTCTGTTGCACCACTCTATTTATTTTTTGTTTTTTATCGTTCATGGAAATTTTTAGTTTAGTTTAGTTTATTGAATTAAGAAACTCACATTTTCTTTTCTTCTACAAGAGAATGACATGATCCCTTGCAGTTTGACCGAAGGCCGTCTACCATGTTGACATTTGCATTATTTTTTTTTTTTAGATATTTTTTCAACCAATCAAAAAGGTCGTGAGTCATAGTATTGGAAATATATTCAACAATACTCAGTTTATGTTTGAGGAAATTTCTCTTGATATTTTGGTTTCATTATTCAGTAAAGAAAAATTCCAATCGATTTTCGAGTAGGATTTCTCTCTTAATTAAACACCTACTGAAGAGTTTTTTTTTAAAGGAAAATCTTTTATTTCATTAATTAATCTACTACTTATGTTGTAAATGTTAGAGTGTTGAAGAATTATTTGAGACGGATCGAGGAGCAGTTGATTTGATTAGATTACTTGATGGGTTCAGCGTGTACAGCTCTAGGCACTGCGGAGACTAGATGAAACCAATTCTGCCAACCCATAGAGGGTATCAGAGCAGTTCATTCCTTGCTGAATTGAACCAAAAGTGAATAATCTTCTGGGTGGATGAGTTTGAGTTTATCATGGGTGATAGCTTCATAGACAGCTATTTGCTTAAAGCGGAAAGATGCTGGGCATTCTGTTATAATGTGCGGAGATATTTTTAAATTTTTTTTTTAAATTTCGAGGTTTAATCTGTAGATATAGGGTCTGCTAACCACCTCATTCGCTGAATATGTTTCTTTTGTGAACAGATGTTTTGTAGGAATTTTGATGTTTTTCAGTATATTCTGCCATGAGACGTTTTGAACAAGTTTGACCAGCTGATTTAGTTGAAGCTTTGTTGGATTCTTCCAGTTTTATATTCTTGGCTGTGTATTTGAAGCGTTTTTATTTACACAACAGAAAGGTTCAAGATGGACGAATGATTAAGACGCACCGTCTCTAGCTAGGATGTCTGCCTTCTTGTTACCATCATATCCTTCATGTGCTCGAGTCCAGTGGAGGGTGACATAGTGTTAATTTGCAGAAAGGTTCAAACGTACTATCGACGGTATTGCCATTGTCAAGGACTTATCAAAAGTCTTTCGAGAGCAAAACTGTCTTGAAAAGCTCTTTCTTAACTAGTCGTTTGGAAATAGAAAACAATAATATAGGCCCCCATATCTACAGAGTTCACTAGATCCTGGACATCCTGATTGTCTTACATATTTGTTTTGTTTAAAAAGCGTCGTCTGAAGACTGAAAAGTAACACACAACGAAGATCCCAAACGTGAAGTAATCAAAAAGTAATTGTCTGATCTCAAGGACGTTCTTCTCCAAGAGAGGAAAAGCAGTCAAATCGTTTCTTTGATTGGTGAATCGATCATTCAAATACGTTGAAGAATTTTACATAACCAATAACACTCCAATTTCAGGGCAAGCACTAATATTGACTTTCATGTGAAGTTTTCTTTTCTAAAACAACACCGCCATCGAGATTTACTAACAGACTACCAGTTTTCTGTGCGATGTATTCAAAGTTTTTGTCTTAAATTTGTTCGAATACAACGTATTTGAAGAAGCGAGGAATATCAGATTTTGTTACCTTGAAAATCACACAGCACTGTTGGAACTGTGACCAATATGCGATCAAGTAAACGTCACTTCGGTGGCCTGTTAGTAAAAGTATATTTGTTTGACTCTTTCTTGCACTAATACCGCGTTCACAGTTCAAGAACTTACAAAAGTGGGCCAGAAAATGTATTTGAAAATTCCCCATAATTGGAATGCTTCAAAGAAAACTTTCGCATCCCTCAAAGTATTGTTTTAATCTCTCAAGTGAATAGTCTGTTTTAACCTTTTTCTTCTTCATGTGTGCGCTTCTAGCAATTTTTATTAAAATTCTTCATTTGGATTAAGTAACCGCACATGCTTTCTAGTTGGGCAAAATGAAAAGTATTGCAAAACAACATCTTTAGAAGAAGGAAGAAGCAGAAAGAGTAATTTCCTATTGCAGACCGATTTGAATTTAAGTTTTAACCCCAGCTCTTTTGTTTCTGTGACTAATTTAAGGTTCTCCCAAACCCATACCAAAGACCTTAGCAGTTGCGACAGAAGCAGAAAAACTTTTGGTAAATAAATGTAATTTTGGTAATAAATGTATGGAAGTGATGCGTTTTTCTTGTTATGTAAGTGTGGGTATTCTCATATATCGCTTTATACCTCAATTTCGACGAGTCAATTGCCGCTGCCGCGACTGCAAAATTCCATAGGCTTGGGAGACCCTTTATGTCAATCTTAAAGCAAAACTTTTTCTTCATGAAAAATTCATCTTATTTATCCTGTTTTTATTTACATTTTATCATTTTATACAATGTTAGAATAATTGTGAATTCAGACCAAAAAGCTTCGAAAACTAAAGCTAAACGACCTTTTTGGGTACTTAACTCGGTGGAAAAATATCGAAATTGCATTAATAAATCATTTCAAGACGTGATCATAAGCAAACAAGTGACATACACACGATAAGACAAAGCGTAAAACAATTATACCCCAACCAACTGTCGCAATGCTTTAAAAATCTGAGTTCCAAAATTACTTGAAACGATTTATAGAACTCATTACCCAAGACAACATTGAAGCAATTTACTTAAAATTCCAATTACCCCCAACCTACTACACTCCATCCGGCACACAGCGACTAATTTTGTTTCACGATTGTTCTTTTAAGTGAAGTTGAACACCCTTAACCTTGATGTTGAATCCATTTTGAAATAATTGTACAAATGTACGCACCTTTGTCCCATAAATAATTAAATTTCGTATTTGTTTTGTGAAGCATGTTTGCATTTGTATTGGCATGTCATTACCATCAATACTAATATGACAACACCAACACCAGTCGCTTAAATGAGAATTGAGGCTTTTGGGAGCGACTTGCTTGTTTTTCGAGACACACGTTTGTGTGCAAAAGTATAGGCATCTTATACAAACATATTTCTAACGACTTTATGGTTATTCTTATTATGTACGTAAATACTGTGACATGTGCAATTGTTTCATTCAGAAAACTAAGCCACTTGGAGCTTATGTGGGTTTTACTCAGTTCGTTGCTCAGGAAAGTGGTAGTCGGGTATGGAGATGCAACTGTTTGCTTGCATTTAAACCAGCAATTGAATAACCTGCCATAAGCCTCGGAAGATCGGTGTAAAATGAATTTAAACATTCGAATTGATTAGAATCCACTGCAATAAACCAAAATTAGTTTTCAATGACACTCCCCGTTGTGTGTCGGATTGAAATGAATTTCTCAACATTTGTCCGAATGCGACAGAAAAGGATTATTGATGACTGTAGTGGAAATCCCACTCTGCCTCCTCGTATTACCATAGAACGTTCGATTTTCACATTTTCACAATCGAATGATTAACAAATCCCAATGCACAAAATCACGTAATAATTACATCCACCCGATTACACCTGTGCCTTGCAATTGTAACAATAATATCATCATCGTCATCATCACAATATCAATGGAAGCAACCATATATGTGCGAAAAGTATCTCATTGCTAGCTTACTGCCATCGCCTACCTAGCGCAAGATGATGACTGTGGGTGAGGTAGCTGATGTGTATTCAATGAGTCTATAATGCACACACATAAGTGGGTTATTTGTGTAGGCTTCCATATCCAAGAGCGAGCGGAACTATGGCTGCAAATGTGGAGGTGGCTTGAGGCCAGGGACCGATCCAAGGTGTCACAGAGCAACATATGCATATTTGTAACTATGTGTGTTATACATTACTGTGAGTAGGGTGACCTTTTTTATTTTCACTTGACACAAGCTGTCACTTTTCGGTACACAAATGATTGTCTTTTGACTGAATGGAGAATTCAATTCAAAGTTTGACAGTGGCACCTCTTATGTTCTGTTGGATGTGATGATGTGGGGATAATGTGGATGTATGTCAGTATCGTTCTTCGTTTGTTCGTCGTTCGTCGTTCGACGTTCTTTGTGTACTTGTTTTCTCTTGGTGTGAGGTTAGGCGAGGTTGAGTTCTGCATATGTGCCACGCTTGTGAAGGTCAGATTTTATGATTGAGCGCTTTTGTTGGATTTTGTTTTGTTTTGTTGTTGCTACCTACCTCTGGATGTATCAAAAATACATCCATTATTAAGGATGCTCTTTGACATGTGAGATTTTTGTATTTCGTTAAACTTATTGACATGATGATGGAGCGCAAACTGACAGGAACAATTGTTGTAGCACAGCACGTGTTGAAGGTAGGCGTAGTTAATAAGAGATTCCTTTTGTTTAATGGACTAAAAACAAAACATCTTTATTGCATGACTGGTTTTCAGAGCTGTTGATGTATAGGTTGAGTTTTGAATTCAACCGACAGTTTCGAAAATCATCACAACAGACAACATTGTTAAGAGATGTGGTCTCGCTATGAAACCAGCCATTGTTATTTTTACTACCTATTCACAGGGACTGCGTGTAGCTCATTAGCTGGAAATATTTCGTCAAATACTCAGCCACTCTCACTTTTAACTGAGTTTTACCGTATTTGGTAATTAAGCTCATTTCATAGGTGACCTCGGGCAATAAAGTCGCCTCCGCTCTTTGTTATGAGATCAACAGCCAACAGCACTCTCATAAATGGAGTGAGACATGAAACGGGACAAATTGGTGTGAAGGTCGCAAAATTATGAATTAAATGGCTTATGACGAAGACTGAGCCTTATATGTGCAGTCGGCTGTAACTGAGCCACTATAATTGGAATCAGAGAAATTTAGGCTTATGGGTGTTATTGATTGAATTTGTGTAGTGATGATAAGATGAAAGTTTTGGATGAAGCAAAACTGCTAATGGAGCAATTGATAATTGACAACAATTTAAAATCTGAGGTGATTCTGTATTTGACTCTTAAACGTTTTTAATTGAAATTTTAATATGAAATTGATTTGAACACTAAAAACGGGGCATGTACTTGTCCTACCAATCACGCGATAAAATTTCGTCCAATCTCGAAAACTTTGAGCTGCGAACTGTTGAGAATCATATGTTAAAGCGCTATAAGAACTACGATTGCTTGAAGTTTCGAATATGGTGAGGTGATGAAAAATGGATGCGTGAAAGGTTTCCGCGATGGGGATCTCCAAGTGGGTGCCGGACGGGCAATGCTCGCTACAGTTTTCATAGTCGGTACGATGTCAGAGTGTAGCAGCCAAGGTTAGGTTGGATCGCTGAGTGGTTCTTACTCCTCAATAGCACAATCCTCTAAAATCCACTCTCACTATAGCTTCGAGGTTCTTAATTTCAGTGGAGTACACCTCCAATCGCAAATTGATGGTTGGGGGATAGGCCAACCACAAACGAACCCTTCTAGCTGCCGTGGATGGGACTGGTACATACCTCGGTTACGGGTATGGTACGATTCGTCATTTTTATCTCGTTTATTGTTGTTTCGCCATAATTGTTTCGCGTTTTGTTGTTTCGCAATTTGTTGTTAAATTTTTCGTGTGTTTAGTTTATTTATTTTTCGATATTTCTCGCTTCGCTTAACATTCGTTTCGTTTAAAGATCGTTTGGGCTTTGATTACTTTATATATTTGGCTCGTCTCGTTTTCTGTTGTCTCGTTTTTTGATTAGTTCGCTTTTGTTTATATAGATTTTGATTATTTCGCCATCGTTTGATTGGCATTTTGCATTTTGTGGATGAAAAAAGAGGCTAGAGGTGTAAAAATTCGCGCGAATTTTTATACCTCTAGCCTCTTTTTTCATCCACAAAATGCAAAATGCCAATCAAACGATGGCGAAATAACCAAAAATTGAACTCTACCGGTTATTTTAAAAGTGTTCTAAGCTTTTCATCAAACTTTATTGAAAATTGATTAGATCATCAAAGATATATCATATTTTAGAAGCATTTTCAGAACCAATTAGTCAGAAATAGTATCAAATTTCGAAATACATATTGTGTGCATTGTTTTATTCAAAAACATTCAGTTGAACACCAAAACTGAACATATCCACAATATTAATCTGATAATGAGCGAAGTAATTGAATGCCAAAGCAATAGATAAGCGTCGAGACAAAATGCGAAAAAACAGTTATCGAGATAAATAAAGTCCAAATAATCATTTGTAAGTTCAATGGAAATGCGAAACAAATGGTTAGCAGGATAAGAAATGCAAAGTAACCGTGTAGCGAAATGATTGAAAATCTAAGTAACAGAAAAACAAAACACGCAATGCGAAGTAAACAAAAATTATTGTGTCAAAAACAAAATAATGGAATGCGTAATGAAATGTGCGAATCAATAAGCACCCCTCGGTTACCCTGGTAAACGTCTTTACCAGAGCTGACCATTCTTTTCCGCATTTAGTCGTGGGACTTTCCTAAACTCTCATAAGCAAAAAAAAAAAAAAACAGCACGAAGAAACAAACAAACGAACACACGCATGTAAATATGCAAACAAGCAAACAAAAACAATCGGTGGAAGGCTCATCAATCCACACACACCAAGTGAATCGGCTTCAAACCCAAATCCGATGAGCGATTGGAGAGTAAAGTCTGCGGCTACTTGGGGCCTTGTCCTTCGAACACAAGCTATAAGGCAGCTGCAAACTAAGTCAGACCCGTGAGCTGAAAATAAGATTTCTGAAGGTGGGCTGAAAGGTTCGTTGATTAAGTGCACTGGGCTGGCCGTAACGCGTGCTCTGCGGTATGTGGAAAAACGGCCAGTTTGAAGGCTCAAACAATCATGTGGATGCGGAAGCCCCGCACCCAGATATCAAGTCTTTCATAAAACGGAAAGAAGGAAAGGTGATTAACCACTCCAACTTCAACTCCCCAGCCCGTTCCTCAAAGGTCGTTGGAAGGTTAGTTTCGACAGGCACATCGAGGCCAGGGATGCGATAAGTAATTCTGCCTCCGTGGGTTGTTACCAATCCTTATCTCGTCCGAGAAATCCTCCTACTGGCGGTATTGCTGACGTGATTGACCTCCCCAGCTCCCTCAAGGGTAGAAACATAGAACAAAACCAAACCATAACCGCCAACGAGCCAGACGAATAATCAAAGCCGTGGGTGCTATCAACGCTTGTAAGCATGCAATCTTTCAGCGATGCGGTAAGAGAAAAGATTGTTATTGAGGTCATAAATATAGGAGGCGTAACATCGACGGCAACATATCTCCGGACCAATGATTAGAGGTCAAGATTAGAGAGTGATCAACTCTCTAATCACTTAAATGGGGACCAGAGGGTGAACAAATTTCTAGTCTCAATGGTACCAAAATGGACCCTCTGTGGTCTAAGTGTGTCAGACTCCGTACCCTGACAGCCACCTGACCTTATGGTGAAGCATTGGGAAATAATATCACAACATCGAAAAATCTCATAAAAGGTGGCAATTCTTTCTACTTAAAAAAACGTATAAAAAATGAATTAGTGCAAAGGCGAAGCAACACCAAAGCTCCAAATGAAATCTAAGCACAGAGAATGTGGGGATAGCCTAAGAAAACAGGCTAAGATAAAGAAAAGAAAAGTTATGTGTTTACGACACTGTTTCTCAGGTTACCAAGCATTTTAGAATCACAATTTGATATTCTTTCATCAGTATTTAAACTAATTGAAGTTGATAAATGAACAGCACACTGATATTGTGTTATACAGAACGAATTTTGAAACTAAAACGGTTCTCACTTATTCGATCACTGATGCTGTAATTCGGTCCCTGGTGTTGGTATGGAAAAGAAGATATTCGAGGACAGATGGTAGGGCCCTCTTGTCGTAATAGAAAATCTGAGCAAAAATCAAGGAAGAGCATTGTTCATGTTCAAGCTTAGAAATCTTGTATTATGGTAGCAAGTAGACATGTGTACTCTTGCAAAAATCAATAAAAAATGTATGTGTCCGTCTTGACAGCTGCATCAAAAAACCCAAACAAAGAAGCAATCAGCTCAAAGATGAAGAATTGCTAAAATGAAACATTCTCCAAAATTCATCAATGATACACCTCTGTTTTCTAAGATCCTTTTGGCAAATGACAACGTAGTCCTGCACAAATGGTATGGTAACCTTGTGAACGTTCAGCTTACTCTCACCATTTCAACCATTTGAGCTTTGAAAAAACTCCTAAAAAAAATCCTATGGTTTCTTAAGAATTTCATTAACAAGCTTAAAGCAGATAATAGTCTGTCTTACCAATAGAACCCGTGCCGTGGCATGATGGTTGACATATCTGCCTGTTAACCTGGATGCCGGACAGCCGTTGGTAGCCGTTTGCAGGTTGTTGTATCTTTATTCATTGGGACACTTGCATATAAAATTGATCGACACTACGAGATATGATAGGTTGCCCTTAACGTATTAAGGAGTTTCGGAACCTTTGGTCCGCAAATCTTTGGTCTGGAAAACTAAGTGACGTACAAAAAATCACAAAACAAAAGGTATACCCAAATGAAGCGTTTTGAAGCACTCTGCTCTTTACTACAGTCCTTAACTACATCTAAATTACTAAAAACTTGGTTCAAATTCACGGCCTTTTTTAGGGCGTATAGCAATCCGAATCTCTAATGAAAATAGCAAATCTTTTCATTGTTTATGTCCAATCATAGTCAGTTTTTACAGACTAAAGGTACTTTATTTCTTAACTTAGCACATAAGTTTGTTTGATTTTATGAGAGTCACATCATTACTCAAGTCAATTTTCGATAAATGCGTTGCCTATCCATTTGCCTTGCTTCACTTTCCATGCATTGTGAATCCTTTGCCCAATCACCTTTATCACTTTAAGCTTCCCTTCAGACAAAAGAATGTTGACTCTAATGCCGCCACTTGCAGGCAATATTCTTTCGAGCGAAAATGAAGCAGGGTTTATACTCCAATGTTCCAAGTGTAAGTTCACTCGAACGACACATTCCATTAAAAATGCTTCCACCTACCAAGCTCGTCTCTTTGTGGGCTTGATGCACATAAATCCCATGCCGAGACTAGCACACAATTCCATAAAAAAAAGTGACAACCACACTTCTCAAATGGGGTATTGTGTGAATGTGAACTGTGCGGAGGTTTTTCCTCTTACAAGGCATCTCTCGCCTTTTTCAAATAAAGACAGACATAGAAAAACGTTCTTTGGAACTGCCCACACACGGAATCGATTCTGACAAGGAAAACTTTACAACTCAACCTGTTTCCCATCTCAGTCGACAGTCAAAGCCCACAAATTTAGTGCAGAAGACAAAACGAAACAACAAAAAACTATCTTACAACTTCTGCAATTATTATTGTTTTTGTAGTGTGTGTGTGTGTGTAGCTAGCGGTTGGCCTACACTCACGAAACTTTATCTCTTTAGATATCGTCTTCGTCGGTAAACGACAAGTGAATCATTTCCGAGTGTGTTACATAGAATTAAGGACTTCCTTCCTTTATTCAGGAGACGAAAATGCAAATTCTCTGTTGGTTTGATGGTCAGTCGGATGACATATGCAAAAAGTTAGCATGAGCTCTCAGTACACAACAGAACCTCTGTGGGGTTGCCACCCGATGTGTTTGAAAAGTTGTCATCTTTTGAGGCGAAATAAAAGGATGGTGGACATTTGGCATTTGTCCAATTTCAATCAAAAATTGAGCTAGGCTTAAGACTTTGCCAAGAACTTTGTTCATTGTGTTTTACGATACAGATTGCTCAAAGAGAACCGCTCTAAGAAAAACTCAAATTTGTGTTCGAATTGCTTGAAACTTTTCAAAATGGCGGCGTTTTTTTATATTTGGCATAATTTAAGACATTCAACTAATTGATAGTTTTTATGCGATTCCTTCAGTCCCTCGAAAGTGCAAATTTGTATCCAAAATCAACAAACGGCAGCTCAGGCAAGGCAACCAACTGAAACGATACCGAATACGAAATAGTTGGAAACCATCATTGTTGTTGGATGGCGTGTTGATAAAAGGAGGGAGGAATAAATCACATTCAATGCATCAAATCTCGTCCACCTCTTCATGTCAGCCATGGACGGCGAACATGATTTAAAGTGACGTCCTACCTAAGCCCAAGCCGAACAAAAGATGGAGAGGTTCCGTGCTTGTTTGCCTCATTTTGAATTTTTGTCCCTAATCCAACATGTTGTGGAAAGTACGAGTATGTTGAGCTATAGAGCCACAGCGCGAGGTAAGAGGACTGTAAATTTAAATTCAAGTAGATTGTGGGAAAATTCACCGCACAAAACGTTGATTCCACAGAGAGTGGGTGTTGTTAGGCAGACGCGCGCGGGGAAGCAAGAGACTTAAGTAAAGATGCGAATTTACTTCTAGTGTATCATGATGGCATTGCCTTTCTCCAAAATAGTAGAAAAACGCAAAAACACAGTAAGCAAAAACACTCCAAATAGGAAAAAAAAGGGCACACAAAAAAAGTAAACAACCATCGAGATAGAAGATGAGAATGAGATGCAGCTTACTTTTGAAAGAAGATAGTGATGCTAATAGTCGATGTTGGATTTTCTCTTTGAAGTTAGTGTTTGTGTTTTCCTTTTTATTTCATTTTTTTTGTAGCTGCTAGCTATAGCACGATCTTGGTTGCGATATGCAAATGTATTCCAACTGCAGACAGCAGATATTTAAATAAAATTTGTTGGGACTGAAGCAAATACGAATATTTTACTGTTTTTTCCGACTTTTCTTACTTAGAGACAGGTCAGCATTGCTTCTGGTTAGGTAAATTTTCTGATGTTTTTGCATTACATTTGGAAATGAAGTCTGTTTTTGCGAGATATTAAGGATAACTGCAATTGCGCAATGGTTTGATTAGATGTCAAAAAGGAGTGATAACCAAATTGTTGGATTGCAAAGAACAAGGAGTTGTTTTTCAGTGCAATGTCATGGCAAGTAATGGTGGCGAAAAGTAAATTTTGAATATTTATTCAACGACAAAAAGTGGGATGAAGAATGAATGGGAATTATTATGAGATCATCGTTTTACTTTTTGTTGGAGGTTTGTCAAATGCTAACTGGAGCATTGAGACCATAAAACCGGTGCATTTTACTCCTACTAGCTTTCCAAATATTGAAACTTCGAACAAAAGCAAGGAAACGCTGATATTACAAAGAGCATAGACTACAACCACCCACCATTTCTGCGAGAAAATGCAAGGCAATTGCAAAGGAAGTGCTAAGCGATATGAAAACTCTATTCTCAAACCATAGTATCGATGAAACTTTTTAATACTTAAAATTAATAAATAAATAATAAAGAGCGAGGAGCTCCAGGGCCTAGCGCATTTTCACAACAATGCCATGTCAGGGAATGTAGGGGATCAAGTATTTTCTGCCAGTTCCGAATAGCTAACCGAGAAAACGCTTTTCATTGAAATTAATATACTTACGGAGGACTTGCCAATTACTCGCGAAAGGCGATACGCGCGGAAAAACATTTTTGCCTCTGTTTGGATTCGAACCACGAACCTCTGGTTTAACAGGCAAACATGCTAACTATCATCACGCCAAGGGCATCACTAAATAAATACTTAGTATAGGAAAATTGTCTCGTGACACGCCCACGACTTTTCTGCTAAGGGCTAGCAAAAAAGTGGTCTCTTACTTTTTGAGGTTGGGGAGCATAAATTAGATTAGACTTACATGGCGGGTTGAGCTTATGCACTGCGGTGTCTAGTTGAAACCTATTTTGCCAACCCAGATCAGTTTCTTTCCTCATAAATTGGACCACAAATAGATGACTCTCTTATGATGAATTAGTTTGAGTTGCAAGTTAAATGTAAGGTTGATCATTCGAAGTAGAGGTCGTGTATGAACCTAAGAATATTCGAAGAAGAGGTGTTTCTGATTTCAAAGGAATCACTAGGAATCCTTTTTGGAAACGTTTAAGTCTGAATCTGGCTATGGCAGGGCATAAAATTAGTTCAGCTGTTTCTATGTCTTCGAGGCAGAGAGGACAGGTGTCATATTGGCTGATGCCCATGTTTTTAAGGTGATATTTGAGATAGCATTAACCAGTGAAGAAATCTGTAAAAAAAACTTTGCTTCACGTTTGCTCATGCCAAGAATTTCTTTCGAACATCTTTGCGAGATAAGTCGATGAATAGTTTTGATTGGCGATAGGCATTAGAGTTGTCCCTGGTGTGAATCGTGTTCTGCCGTTCCCAAGTAACCAGTGCGCGTTTCATACTAGTTAGACATATCAGGCAGTTCCAAATCCAAACTAGTTTGAATTCGATTTTGGTTGAGGATAGGGCCTTTAGGGCTGCCTGACTGTCAGAGCAAATAAGGATATGTGATCTTCACGTCTAGTCCGAAGAGTGAGCTGCAGGTGATACCAATATTGGGAGCACCAGCAAAATGCTCATTTATGTCGCTGTGAGTATACTTCACTGAAGTTATTTATGAGATGAAGTTTTAATCTGGTTAGTACAGCGCCGGCCGTCTTCCTTACACTTAGGTGTAGCAGCGGAAAATTCAATAAACACTTAGTGCTAAATTTGGGCAGGTGCGCATTGCACCTGTGAAACCTACACAGGTTAATCTTTGTAGCTTTTTGGCACCAGACCAGCTGAGCATAGGTTATGATGAGTGTAATAATAGTTAGGTAAGCCAAGTACCAAATGGTCTACAACAATACGTAAAGGCGTTGATTGGTTTTGATACGGTTTGGGTTACATATATTCTAGCATAAACATTTTTTAACAAATTTAATCAAAACTTACGCCAAGCTTTGTTGGGTTCTTTTAGCAGAATGTGTTGGCTGTATGTTTGAATTGGATTTTATTTGCTCCAGAGAATCGTTCAGGCCGATGAATGTATTAGAGACACCATCTTTTCTAAGATGTCAGCAATCTCGATCCCATCATAACTCCTATGTGCTGGAATCCAATGGAGGATAACAGAGTTTTTCCAAGCAAGTTCAGAGAGTAACACGATTGTCTCTTGGACTAGTTTGAATCTTATTACTGGTGAGCTCAGAGCGTTTTTTATGTTCGATGAACTTATTATTTTCGCCATATTGATTGATTGCAAAGACTTCAGCCTGGAATATCGACGAAGGACTACCAAAACTTACTGAAAAGATCGTTTTTAGTGAGTCGCTGAAAATTTCGAAACCTGTGCCAGTTTCCATTTTGAGCCGTCAGTATACCAGATCATATATTGCCTTAAAGTTTGGGGTTTTGTGCTCTCCCAGTCTTCCCTTGAGGGAATGACTACTAAGAAGTGGTTTAAACTTGTAGACGAGAATGGTAGCATCCAAGCACATACTAAATAAAGGTTTCAAGTTTATCTCAATTGTCCATCATCGAGAAATGACCCTTCGGGTTTGGATTCAATTTTCAAGATGATGTGCTCTTATGGAATAAACGGTGGATTTCCGGTATATTTTTTTGTCGCTACATCTAAAAGAAACGCTCCTGCCGGCTATATTCCTACCTCCGACAACACCGACTCTGTAAAGAATGTTCATCAATCCATGAGTCAATGTTCGCAAATAATGTGAAATATTGAGACTCGTTCTTCAACCGGTGCGGTGGTGCCTTGGCGTATAAGAGTTAGTATATCTGACTTTTGCGTGGAAAGTTTTAGGTGCGAAGCCTAAAAACATCAACTTGTTTTTCTAAGAGACGAACTAACAAATCCTTAGAGAGTCTAATAACACTGCCATGTAAAGCGCTATCTCACTTGAACTCTTCGGAATCGGCATAAGATTCTAAGGCCCAAAAATTATCCATACTTCTCCGTGTGCCGGGCTCTCCAAGGTGTACTAAGCTTGGTATGCCGGCTCAAACTCCAAAAATTTTTCGCTGATCTCCCCCTCGGTATCACATGCGTATTTTTTCGAGAGTGATCCGTGTCTTGGGTTCTAGTTCCTCAACTAGCTCTTATTGTTTCTTTGTTTTCAGAATCAGTTACATGCAAATTCACCTCCAACTCTCCTCGTCTCTCAGCATTTCCGGGATAATATTGTTTGGGCTGAGCTCGTTGATAACTCTGTTTATTTCCTGACGGAGAGATTCCCATCTACTGCACTCGAACAATGTGTGATAAGCGTCGTTTGTCAGCGAATCTTCGTATTTTCACGAAGAACTCCTTCTTTCTCCAATCTTGTGCAAGAAAGATTTGAAATACCCGTGTGCGATGAGAAACTGTGCGAAGTAGTAGTTCACCTCACCATGTTTCCGGTTACTCCATTCGCTTATGTCTTCGATCAGGCAAGCAGTTCAACGCCCTCTGCTTTCCAACTCCCAGCGTTTTTGCCACTTCTGTGTGATCGCTTTCGCTTCCGTGTTAGGCGATTTCTGCTTTCTTTACATGTATGTATCTTTTTTGTGTTGCTAGGAGGTCAATTGGCTCGACACCTGCAACAACAAGAGCTGCTGGCTCAGACACAGTGCGGTACGCGCTCGCTACTCGCAAGGCACCGTGTCTCTGTACCGATGCTAGTTATTTGCGGTACTTTTCCTGTTTTAGTGCTTCAGCCCAAAGCTCGCTTCCGTACAGCAGAATTGAATGTGTTGTTGCCAGAGGAAGTCTACGTTTGCTGGCGGATGGTACATTTTCAATTGCAATCGACCTAGATAAGTCACTTGTAACCTTGTACGCACGCTCAGCAGCCGTCCGTATCTGGTCCCAAAAGCTCACTTTCGTGTCGAGCTTTATTCCCAGGTATTTTACCGCTTTCTGCTTTTTATAAGTTCGGTTTCTATGTGGAAGTAGATAACCGTGGGATTTGATTTTTTTTTTTTTTTGTTAGAGGTACTACTCGTACTTCAGTTTTCTCAGTAGCGAGGGACAGCCCATTTTCCTTCATCCAGAAAATTGTCCTTCACATCACTTGGTTCAACTTTCTCTGTGTGCTTTTGGTGTCCCTTGCAGTTACTCAGCAACGTCATCAGCAAATCCAACTAGTGCCCCTACTACGGGAGTTAAATAACCACAAACAGGCATCCATGTCGAATAAATTGAGCTTAGGAACCTAATTGCTGACCTAACACATATCAGTTTTTTAGTATGACTCGGCACACTGCCAACAACTTACATTAAAACTCATTTAACTAACTTATTTCTTCAGCAAGCCAAATTCAGAGGTTACACAATGTTCCACAAGCTTTTTAAGAGCTGCAAAAAATATGAACTGCCAAATTCTTTGCATAAATATCGTTCGTATATCATGATCATAGAATCCACCAAATTGCGGACAAAGGTAACAGGCCGTAAATTTATCTTTTCATGGGAACTTCAACTAAAAACTGTGGGAATAACACTTAACAAGCATGGCTTAGGTCATTCGTTGCAAATATAATTGATATGTATTTTTCTAAGCTCCTAAAGACCTTAATTACAACCTATAGCGTGCCTTAAAATACATAAGCTTGGAACGGCCGTAGAGCAGCACTCAGGCAAAAGCAACACGTTTTTCTGCAATAACAAACCAAACAAAACCAGCCAACAAGTTTATTTCAGTTTCTTCCGCTGCGGTTGGCTGCTGCCCGCTCCATTTTCAATCAACTAACTTAAAATGGCCATCGGCCTCAAGTAAAACTATTCCCACTAAACCGATTGTGATTTTCTATTTTAATTCCCACAAGCACATTAAAAGACAACAACCTAAACTGGAGAAACGTGTTCCTATGTACAACTTCGACTAATGACTCACAAAACTATGACTTTAAATTAAATAGCCCAGGTTAGATATGCTCGTATCCGGGCGCGACTGCGCTTAAGACTCGACTCCCATAGTACGAGTGGGCGATTTATGTCAGTTTTATCTAATTACGTAAAATTTTTATTACAATTTAAACTACAACATATATTTTATTCTGGGCTACAAATCAAAGAGCCACCCTTTGTTTCTAACATCTCTGTCGACCGACAACGCGACGACTCGAAGCGAAAAAGCGACGCGATGGAGGTGCTTTCCAAAGGCCATAGATCATTTTCTACGCCTCGGTAAATCGACAATCAAGATGTTTGTTTCTATCAAAGTAATAATAAAAACCAAAAAACCGTAACGCAAAACACAAACGTACAGGTAGTTGATCGCACCTTGTGGTGGCGGCGGTGGTGGTGGCTGTTGCTGATTCTGATTGTCAGCACAGCGTGAAGCCGCCAGGCAGGAACAACCAAACGTAAACACTTGCGTAACATCAAATGCAAAATGAGAAATCAAGTCATGCTGAGTTGATCGCACCTTGTGGTGGCGGCGGTGGTGGTGGCTGTTGCTGATTCTGATTGTCAGCACAGCGTGAAGCCGCCAGGCAGGAACAACCAAACGTAAACACTTGCGTAACATCAAATGCAAAATGAGAAATCAAGTCATGCTGCAGATATCCAAAACAAACAAACAGAACGCTAAACGCACCACAACTCGTCATACTGTGCACATACACATGTACATGGATTTTCTGTTTTTAATTTCATCGCAATTAAGCTTCACGAAGTGTTTAGGTTCCTGCACGCCCAGCACGGCCCCACAGGCTGTGGGACCTTAATTGAATCAGCTCAGGCAAACTCTGCTGGCGCACACCGCCCCATTAATTGTGCCCATCAGCGAATCGGCCTAATGCAAAGTATCCGCACAGTCTGCATCTGCATCTGTTTCAACTCATTCAGCACCATTACCATAGAGTTCCCGTATAGGTTCCGTTGCATGTTTAAAAGCAACAAACCGAAAAAAAGTATATTCAAGAACGATGAGCGAATAACCGTCAAACAGTTTTATACCGGATTTAATAGTACGGTAAAATTGCGGTGGCTTATTGGCAGGATTTCGCATGTGTGTGCATTCGGTTATTACGCGAATTATCGCGTGCAGTGTATGTAGAATGTGCGCAATTATAGTTGCAACACTTGTAGCCAGAGGCGCAGTTGTGAAAGATGAGGGGAGACCAAAGGCGCCTATTTAATGATGGAAGGGTAAAAATGCAATTTTATTAATAATTATTAATTATTATAATGGATGTAGCTAGGTGGGCAGCATTAGCACAGAGAGTACTTAGTCAGATCAATTCATCGATAACTTGTCTTGGCCACTGTCAAAAATGTTCACAAATAGCATTTGGGCTGGAATCTGCCGGTAAATCTGACGTTTAGTGGGAAATAGTTGAAAGATTTCATATCGAGCTACGTTTTTTGGAATACTTTCTGGCGTCAGAAGCGTTATATTGAGAGCGATGTGAAATCTGAAAAAGTTTCATCATGAAAGCATGCCAACTGGCTTTTGGAGGATGTCCAGCATTTGGGGAAATTTTGAGTCGTCCCGCAGAAAACCCTTGCTAAACGCCTTCTGTCTCGCAAATAAAATTAATTCCTTTACAAAATTGCTTAAGATCAATCCGTGCGTCGTATTGAATGTAACGAAAAGCTTACTGCTAGCGCAAATCTATATATATAAAATAGGGTATATGTATGTATGTATGTATGTATGTGTGTCCGGGGTAAACTCCTAAATCACGCAACGGATTTTTATGAAATTTTCAGGGTAGACATAGTTTAGTCCAGAGATGGTTTCTATCAAGGTTTGATCCCCATATTTCCACAGGAACGGTGTTGGGAATGGAAATTTAGGAACAACTCCACAGATTTCTAAAGTTCTTTCAGCACTACGGGGCTACATTATATCCCTTCATCAGTAACCTAAACTATATTTCATCGCTATAATCCCACAGGAACAGAAACGGGAACGCGAACGGGAATAATAAAGTTACTTGACCGATTTCAAGAATTCTTTCAACTCTATGGTGTAACATTATCCTTCAGTGACATAGATTTATATTTCATTCACATATTTCCACTGGAACGGAAGATTCCAACAGGATTGGGTTGAGAACGGAAACTTAGAAACTACTGGACAGATTTCAAAAATTTTTCAGCATTAGGATGCCACATACTCCCACAGTAAGAAAGATTATATTTCGTCCTCAAATTCTCACGTAAGAGGAAAAACGAGAACAGGAACCTTAAAACTACAGACCCGAGCAAAGCCGAGCGGCTCAGCTTGTAGCATATAAATGTACTCCCTCAGAGTAGAATCAGAGAGTCAATTCTGACAAGTTTTTTTTGGGACAAAGGGGGTAAGTGTTTACTCTCTGTATTATCTACTCTGTGGTCGTTCCAATAAAAGCCCAGTACGCTGCTGAAACGAAAAGAAAATCCCGTACAAAATGACAAGATGCAACTGTAAACGGAAAATTTCGTTGTCCTTTTCGTTGTGCAGTACGCTGCTTCTTTAAGAAATGGGTTCTATGGGTGAATAGTTGTATTAGATTTTTAACTAAAGTTTTATGAATTCTCCACACTTTCCCGTCCATCAATTATCTCCCGATACAATAAATGCTCGCTAAATTAAATATTAAATAAATAAATCAAAGTTGAACCAAAACAAAAAAAAAATAAAAAATAAACCAAGGAAACAAATTACCGTGGGAAAAAGCTTTTGTAAGTTCATTTTGTTCATATAAACTTATTTCTTTATTACTTCTGGTGGGAACTTTACTTGACTTTGATTGTCCCTTTTCTAAATAGCTGATCATACTCTTTCGTTTCGTATCAGCAGTGAACTAGGCTCAAAGGTTGCTGTTTGCGAACCAATAGCATGGCTCAAAGTCGGTAATGTAGCTCACTAGTTTCACTACACAGTCTATCATTCCCAATCATTTAAAGTAGTCTTGGCCTAACAGGAAACTTCAAAAGGCCTAGATAGACCTGAAACTGAAAAGCTTCAAATCTACTGCAGTACATAGTTGCACGTTCGCCGTTAACGTACGTGCGCACGTCTTGAGCCCTTTTTTGCTACAGTTGAGCTTATGCAAAGCACAATCTCATATTTTAATGAAGAAAATCAGATGACTTGGACTTGAAGGTTGCACTCCGCATGCTCAATTTTAAGGCTTCAACTAAAATGTGTTGCAGGATCTAAAATTTTTTTTAGTTGTAACTGATGATGTCAATACAAAGCTTTAAGTTTCCTAATTTCAATAAGAGCTTTCATTTTTCAAAAAAATTTTATTCATGAAACAGTTGGCCAGACAGTTGTCCCAACCTAAAGATTCTCCAAAACCAAAACGGTTATGAAGTTGTGGCAGTGTAAGAATTGATGCTGATAGCATTTCTCTCGGTGAAATAACTGCAAATGTATGGAAACGCATTGTTGTTCTTCATACTTCTAATATGGCTGCCGTAACTACAAAATCCCTTTGGTTTGGGAGAGCATTGGCACTTAAAGCAGCGCTGGTAGTAGTTGCGTAAGCATCATCTTGCCGAGAATTGATCATTTCGCGTAAAACCCCTAAACCGTCTATTTAAACTAGAAAACTAGTAGAAACAAATAGTTTTCAGAAAATCTATAGTTTCCTTTTTAAATGGCTGGATAGCGCAGGCAAAGTATCACCAAGTTCTGTATGTCAATTTCAAAAGGCCGACAAAAAGACTTTCTTACGATTGGCAGACTTCTTGTCCATTTGACGAAGAACAAATTTTAAAACGATTCATTTCAAACAAACAACGAACTAGGTTAACACAAAAATTGACAAATCAATTGCAAATATTTTTTTCCTAAGAATCAGTTTCCAAAAAAATAAAGGCTTGCCTGTGACATTTGTCTCTACTCAAAAATTCTTCAGAGGTCTCGAGACACGTCTTTGTGGTGCGCTCTAAGCTTTGTTTGATTTTGCTACTTTCAGTCCCCTTTTTGAAAGCTTTCGATTTACTTGTTTTGCTTTTCCTTACTACACTTTATTCCTTTTGCGACCAACTTCATAATTTTGATTGGTTTTTCCTTAATTTATTGAAGTGGTGTGATGTGCTTTTTTCTCTAGAGCTGGGGTATGCTCGTCGGGTCCAGAGTCGACCAAAGAAAACACGTAAGACTTCGGTTACGAAGGTCCAATCCCTTATTTGTCTAGTCTAATATAATATTTATTAGTTCTTATCACTAATGCTGGTGGTTCCAACTCTGGTAGATCCTTACTCCTATGCGGGCAAAACGGTCATCAAGTACGGGTTTTTAATCGCTGGTAAATCAACAGTCATATATACTGGCATCAACAGGCAAATCCTGGAATCAACGGCTTAATAGCCAGCAAGATGAAACCCAAAAGTCTTTAAGAGGCTAGTGGGGGATTTGTGCTAGGTACGGAGACCTTGTTGAAATTGGGAATCTCTGGGCACACAACGTACCCCTGATTTTCCTCTAGTGGAAGTAGCCTTCACTCTAGATTGGTACTTTTCCAACACAGGCTGACTTCCCCCTTCTCATATTATTCAGGATGCCTTATAAAATTATCTACATCTAGTGCTTGTGAGTTCTATTGCGCGAGTGAAAAATATCATAAGACAACTTTGGTATGTGTATTGGCTGGCAGTAGGTTGTGCATTTGTAACTTCGTTAAAGTGGTTACTTCAAGTCTGGCTTCCCTTTCTTCCGCTCATACTTCTCAAGTTAAACAATTTCAGTATTAGTTCAGATTAGATAGTTGAAGTAAAGACTCTTATAGAGGCGTCCCGGGAAGCTGACGTTTTTTTCCACGCTTTGTTTTGCTCCATTTTCTCAATAATTGCTTCAGCATTTTACATGTCTTTTCTTAAGCTCACTTTGTTGCATTCGGTTATGCTTAGCTTGAACATCCAAACATGTCCCTAAAATTTTGTAAATTAAGAACAAAAAAGCCAAACTAAGTACTTATGAAAGATTCAAAATCATCAAAACCTCAATTTCTTTCTTATAAATAGATACGTTAATGCTTAAATACTATTTTTCTTATAATTGCACAAAGATGTGTGGTATTCAACGTTTATTCCTCTGATGACCCGCCTGACCTTCACTTATGACTAAATCCAGCCCTGTCTTGGTACTCACAAACAGACATGAACCTTCAATTGCCTCCATTCCGTTCTGGCGGATTAATTAGATGCAGTTGAAGCGCGGTGGCGAAAAACGTGGGAAAACAATTTTCCCAAATGAATTCCAGAAACGGTTCTCTTGTGTAATCGCTGTAGGAAAATCAGTGGGATATGAATTGCTTTCTTGTAAATACTTTTGCAGTAACATGGCCAGTTGTCGAGGCTCCGGGCGAGTAGAGTGTCTGCTTTTTATTTTTTATAATCCTCCATCTTGATTAGATCTGCCGAGGTATGCAAAACGAATAGATCACGAACTTAGATGGGTGGGGTGGTCTCAGGTATTGCTGTGCTTCGAATTCATGGTCCATTTCGACGACAGACAAAACAGAAAACAGTTGTCTTCCAAGTTGCAATTAACAAAAACGTAGCTATTTACAACTCCCCCACTGATTGTGGCTTTGACAATTTTTTTTTTTTTTCTTTTTTTTTTTGAATAAAGTTTGTGTTGTTGGGCTGCTGGGCAAACAAGTCATGGCACCTGACACTGCATAAATTACTTCAGAACTCTGACATTGCTCTATAGCCGCCGCCGACTCTGACGTCGCGGTTGCCGCTGCTGCCACTGTCAATCGGCCGGTCGGTCGGTCGTTGTCATGGCGCACCCCGTGTTGTTAATAGTCGGTGCCGTTATTATCGTACAAAAGGTTGACACACACTCACAGTTTCGCAGGAGGGTAATGCATTTGTCATAGCTGTGGGTCAAGTTGTTGCTTAAGCTAAGGTGTACACATAAGTTGGTTGGGGTCACAGACGAATGTGTATTACGAGTGAATGTGACGTCTGGAACGCGGCGGCATGTTTCATTTGTTTGCGTGTTAAGACGCCTAGTGCAGTTTATGACGTGGGAAGCGACAAATAAGAAGTAAAGAGTTTAGGTATTCAGGCATGTGAGTTGCTCTGGGAATTATGGGCGTTGCAGATTTGCCGATATGCCAACTGCGGCGGATTAAAATGTCATATTTGCGACTACATCTTGTTAACTGAGTTGGTAATAGACCAACGTGTGTGAATAAACAATGAGTATAATACACGTCAAAACGAGCGGTAAGGTTAATATGAATCCAGGGAGTGGCTTTGATGTTTTTGAAGAAGGGATTAGACATGAGCGTGCAGCTGTATATCAAATTGAAATGATTAACTGTTTTAGAGAGACTTCTCTGCGCTATGATGATTTGGATTAAACAATGAAACGACTGTGGAGTGTGGAGGTATTACAGATTGCAAAGGTTGAGATACCTATCAGAAGATACCTTCGTGGTTTCGAATGGTGGGCATTTCTCTATTACTTCTGGTACTGTAGTTCAGGGTTCCATCAAGGAATCATAGATCTACTGGGCATTGGTCTAATCGGAAATGCTAGCCAAAAGTTTCTTGTAACCGACAAAACCAACAAAGAACAGGCAGAGTTCCTGAAACCTATGGCCCGACATTTCCAAAAAAACCGAAGCTATGCTCCTGCTTTGCAGGCCTCGGCTCTCCCTTTGTTACCTGGCATTCTCATGAGTCACTTCTCATTGATGAGAATGAGCATCAGGGCATCAGGCAGAGAAAGAATCAATCCATACCTCTGTGAGTAGCCTAGCTTGTCAAACACTTTAAAAAAAAGGGTTCGGAGAATACTTCTTCGATGAGCTGGGCGACATCTCTAATCTTCTGCTGAACAGAATCCGTAAATTCATTCAGGGCTCCGATGAGTCACCAACCCAATTCTCTGCTATTCATCAAAACAAAATTGATCGCAATTAGTTTCTGAAAGGAAACTCGATGTTATATGACAGGCCCGGGAAAAGTCAGTGTCTTTGGACCATGCTGACTATCAGACCCGTTTTCATTCACCGACGTTCTGGTTGGACGACCGACAGTTATGACCGTTATGGTTTTATCCCATCCGACCAAATTCGGTAAACGGACTACCGATTTTGCAGGTCTTGAGACAATCGTTTTTGGTTTCATTCACCAGTACCTCGGTAGGGCTACCAGAGATTAAAGCAGAGCCTCGTAGAGAAGCAGTGACCACGGTTACGATAGAACGTCCTGAAGTGGAGGATAAAACCTCTTCCGAACTGTTGCTTTTCATCACCACTACCAAAATTTTGCTACTAGACTCAGTGCCTTTGGTCACTCTAGTGTCCACTTTGCACTGAGGATTCACTGAGATTCTTCTTTCCTTTCTCTGCTGTCGCTTGTCGCCCACCTAAGGACGCCACCACTGGATCAAAACCAACCTGCTCAGCTCACTCGATCCTGTCATAGAACCACTCTGATCATTAGCTGTACCGTTATATAGACCTGAAAAGATGGGAGATTGTATGTGAGATAAGATCTTCGAAGATTTACACTTCGAGAAGGCCTTTCGGTATCGAGATCGGTTCAAATAAACTGCTAAATTTTCATCTCGTAGTTGTCGATCGAATGCTTTTTCTAAGTCAGTTATCACAACCTGCAAATCCTCTTAGGAATCATTATGTTTTTCTATGAGGATCCGCATTTTTTTTTTTTTTGCATCGGTTGCTGACTTACCCGCGACAAGCCCGCATTGATTATTTTAAAATTTTTTTGTTATTTTTCGCGGTTGACTATCCCATACCCAGTAAACGATCCTCAGAGTGTCTAACATCAGTTTAATCGAACGGTATAGCTTCCCAACTCGCTTCTTTTATACATTGACAGAAAGTTACTTTCAGTCCACTGTTTAGGCTCACTATCACCTTCTGTGAGCTTTATAATGAGAATCGTGCGTCATCATTGTGCAAAACTCATATGGCGTCTCGTCTGGCACAGTAGCTTTGTCTTCTTTGCAGTTCTTTTCTGCCACACTAATTTCTGTGATGATGCGTTTTTGCTGTAAGTGAGGTTCAACTTCTGGGAAGTGCTCTCGAGGAAACTCTTTTCGCTTAATAGACCATTGCAATACTGTCGCCACCTGTGCAGACTTTAATCGTCAACCACAAGGAGCTTTCCTTCAGCATTGTTGGTAAGCTTCGGCGAATGAATCTCCTTAGCAATTCTTTTTCTGTGAGCTGCTACTTTGAAGATAGTTGCTTCCTAATTCAAGTCTTTTTGTTGTATTTCTTGAATAGTTTGCTTTGAGTCAGCAGGCGGGACAGAAACTTCTCGATATACATGCCCTCCGCGTTCTTTGCTTGGAGTTGGATCCACTTCCTATTCGCTTCTTTCTTCCGACTTCTATACTCCCTTTCGATGAAGGACTTATCATCTTTATTGATTGAGGTGCACTTTGATCGTACTTTGAAAGCCTTTCTTCTTACTTTTGTCACTGCCATGTTTTCATTACTCTACCACAACGTGTCTTTGTCTTGTTGGTTGTGTCCTATTTAGGCCTATAGCAGTAAATTTCATTGCAAGTTTGTTGCAGGCGATCCCACACATTTTGTGTTCTGCTCTCTATTTTTTAGACAGTTTTGTTTTAGACTTTGTCCAAATTATGTGAAGTGATTCTCTTCGTAGCCCCCTGTTTGTTTGATTTCCTTTAACGCAATTGACAAACGGTATTGAATTAGGGTTTAATTTCCAAGACTTCTCCAAGTGGCAAGGTGTCAGTCTTGTTTGATGAACAATTAAACATGGCATTTAATGTTGTAAGACATCTTCACCTGGTACCATATCCCATACCTCCTCCGATCTAATGTCGGATTGATTTCAGCAAAAAATCTGGGGCCGAATTACCGCACACGTTATCGAGTGATATGTGACTGAATTAAGTGAGTATGGCATTATCACTCACGTTATCGAGCAGTGTAGTTACATAATTTGGTGTTCTCTCATCAGTATACGAATAGAATTAGATTTTATATATAAACAGCCGACTAAAATTGAGTAATTGACAGCAAATTTTTTTCACTCGATCACTCGATCACTGATGCCGTAATTCGGCTCCAGATCTCGTGGGTGTGGATAAGTGGATTTGACTTATGGCTTCGGGGGAATTATTTTCCTTGGGCAAAGAAATCATACACTGCCAGCCCTGCAAATACAAGGCAAAGAATGAGAGCATATTCTTAAAAGCTCCGGGAAGACCTTACCAACCGCTATTCGAAGCAACGAAACACTAATGACGATATGCGCCATGTAGAAAAATGAGACACGAACACATAAACTCGTCGGCCAGATCGCGAGCTACCGAAATACTGTCACAGGAAGTTGCAGAGCATTGCACAGCTGCATTCTTCTAAATTTTGATAAAAATTTGGAGAGTTCAGCTTTTTAAACCATGCTTACGGGCTTAAATTGGCAGTGAACTAAGTCACCGACGAGCTTACATACGAGTAAGTAACTCGGAATCGGAAAGCCTTCCACCCCTGCTTTCAGATCTCGTTTTTTGTATTTACCACAATTTATGTCAACTAAAGCAACAATAACCATATAAGATTACAGCTCAGGCATTTTTTCATTCTTAAGTGAGCCTGAGTTGATTTGCAGTGCTTGTAACACCAAACATTAGCTTTGCTAAGTACGCAAACCAAACACCACTTCAGCAATTACTAGACGCACATAAAATGTTTCAATTAATTGACATTGCCTCAAATGAATATTAAATATAAAAGCTTCCGTATTACTTGTCGCCTGTTTTGCATATTGGATTTGGATTTCCTCTACTTAAAATTTTCTCTACTTCAAATTTTCTCTGAATCAAATGAAACTTGAATTAATTTACAACCTTTTTTTCCTTTCAGCTTCACATCTTGCAAAGGTGAGTACTCAAACATCAACAGGAAACATAAATCATTGCGACACAAAATACCAAAGGTGAAAACAAATTTCATATTTCGCATCGAGCAGAGCTACAGGCGAGACCTGCCAACAGACAATCTGTAGCCCAACATGTGGTCTCATTAAGACACTTGTTTGGCCAATGCGGTTTGATTAATGTCCGAAAGGACATTTCAAATAATTCGCAACTCAATTAAGTTGCTGATTGTGAATTATTACAGCGTGGTGGTACGCGTACACTTCCAAAACAAACTTACACCATAATAACTAAAGTAGACCAGGTAAACCTGCCAAATAGCTCAAAGTTCCTGGCAGTGGTCATTCTACCCCCGACACAAAACTACAAACCAATAATTTATGAAGTAATAATTCCACCATCAAACGTGACCAATTAGCCACCAACTGTGAGCTATAACATAATTTCGTAGACTCACACCAGGGGTGCGAGAGTCCCACTACCAAATTGACCGGAAACTTCGATGTTTTCATTTACCGTGTGAACAGTTACATGGTTTTCTTCCGTCAGGCTGTGTCCATGACGGATTGTCGTTGTAATCTTGAGCGCTAGTTCAACCAAGTTCACATTGAGGTGGGAAACCCTTCAATAATAAATCAAGCAACAGCTTTCAAGACTTGTCTTTGTCGATTATAGAGCCTAGTAAAATAAAAAACGTGTTGAGTAATGTAATGGAAGATTTCCCTGGTGAAGTTCTTCTGTCGGATTATCTCTCCGTAAGATAGGACAATTACTGGCGCTCTCCTAGTGAAATTCACAATGCATATAGAGCGCTTACCCCAAATTTTGGAGTCAAGCAGGGAAAAGGTCAACTGAATGGAAATAAAGCAATCGAATAAAGAAGGTCTGATGATGGTGTGTACTCTCTGCTGGCCATAATGTCCAAGTCCAAGAGTGAAGCTCTTAAAGTCCCATTATTTCGTTTACTTTACTATATCTGACCCCTTGTGCCTTTTTATGCCACGGCACAGCACAGTGAGAAGAGGGTTTCTCTGTTGAAGTACGTGACATTTACAAAATGTTGTTTATTTAAAAAAAAAAAAAAAAAATCCTTTTATTGAGAGGAAGCAACTGAATTTCATGAGAATGTTTGGTCACTTTGCGTGCAACCCTTTTAACGGAATATAGCCGCAAGGACTATGCTTTGATCCCTTTGGTCGTGCATCAAATGTCGAAGCCTTCTTTAGCATGCGAAGCTATTTTATTGAGGGTTTCGGTGATTTAGATGGATTCTATTCAATTGTATTTGTAATAGATGTGGTTTAAAATAAATGTACACGTATATTGAAATACATTTTGTGGTGAGTGTTTTGTTATGGTTATAGAATCGGGATGAAGTTTGAGGCGTGATGTGGCAGAACCATGAATTCGGTTTAATCCTGGCACATGAGGAAGTTTGTCCCCAAATCGCTTTGCTTGACAGTAGCATTTTGTAGGTCGTAAATTATTGGGTAATGGTTGAACAATGAACACACTAACGCACAGCAGCATCGGCATGAGAGGAGATGAAATAAAATATGTGTTCTTCTCTTATAGTGGAAGGTGATAAAAAGTGTCAAATTAAAAGATCATTTTTCAAACAAGTTATGCTTATACACCTTGGGGTTGGTTGATGGTAGTTACTGAATGAAAGGAAGATTTATGGACATCGTAACTTTCATTTATAGGAAATTTTCTGGAAATCCAAAAGACCATAGTTAAAGTTCATCTCTCTTGGAGGAGTTGGAACTTTGAAAGGACCAATACTGTGTTGCCTTAATGCACAGTATACTTTTGTGTGAGTAGGAACAAATGAGGAAAGAGTCACTCGTGCTAAAACGACACTGAAGTGGACAATCAATAAATCTTACGAAACGCATTGTACGCAAAACATGATGAATCCTGAGTGGAATTCAGGCTTAAGTCAGCATTTACTCATTCATTACATAAATATATCGAACCTGAAAGCCCCTAAGGGGCTACAGCGACGGAAAAAGAGAGAGAGCTGTTTTTATGAGCATATCGACCGAAAAAAGACTTTTGTAACTTTTCCCTGCAGATGGACAGGACACAAAGAGTTTTTTTTTTAACAATATGAGAATAAATGCAGTCAGTACAAAATTGATGAAAAACGACTATAAATGTCTAGTTTAGTTTAGTTTAGTTTATTTTGTCGATTACAAAAAAGTGAATAAATTATTGTAGTTACTATTTACAATGAATAAGAGTTTATAATCAAAGAATTGAAAATTTCTTATCACAGATTAGATAATACAAAAAAAGTTTATTTTTTAACGCATCTCTTGAACAATTTTCAAAAAAATCTATTAAATTACAAACAGAGTTTGCCTCTTTGATGCACCTTGTTAATGGTACATTGCAACCATAATTTGTTCTATAATTTGCGTCCCATTAATAAGCACCTAGCATTATAACAAGGAATTTCAATATTCCAACTGAGTTTCAGGATAGCGTAAATAGTAAATCGCCATTGAACTCTTTCTATTCTATCTGACGCATTAGAATAAAAATTATTCCAAACAATGGAACAATACTCTAAAACGGATCGAACTAATGCAAAGTATAGTGCTTTAAAAGTTAAGATGTCAGATAGCTCCCGAGCGTTTCTTTGAATGAAGCCTAGCATCGAATTGCTTTTGCTAATAACTAGATCCATATGAGGTTTAAAGGATAATTTTTCATCAAGAATTACAACTAAATCTTTTTTTCTGATGGAGTCTTTCCAGGATAATATCCCCCAAATTATAATTACAATCAAAAAAGACTTTTTTTTTGTCTACATTCAGGTGAAGAGAATTTGCATCGTGAAAGCCTAAGAAAATCATTCTGATGGAGTAAACAGTCGTGTATGGATTCAACCTTTTTAAAGAGCTTTAAATCGTCAGCATAAAGAAGCCACTGCGAGTTAATGAATATATCAGATATATCATTAATGAATAAAATGAATAGCAATGGTCCAATGTGACTTTCCTGTGGAACTCCCGATGGCACATAGACAGGATCGGAAAAATATTTATCAATTTTTACGAACACATGAATGCTTCACTCTGTGAAATGCTGGCATAAAACCATGCTGAAAGACTGATGTGTGCTCTCGGACAACCAAAAGGATTTTTTCACTTATGATTTTTTCAAAATTTTTTGGGATTGTTGAGATTTTGCAAATGGGCCTATAATTGGAAACAATTTGTCTAGAAACCTTAATATAGATGTAAGGAAAGAAACTTTCCATTCGCTCAGAAACTAACAAATGATCGATTAAATAAAGTCGAAAGAGGTTCGGCAATAGAATTTACTGCATTTTTAAGAAATTGGGATGAGAATCCATCCGGCCCAGCTGATTTTGTAGTATCGATTTGCTTTAATTTAAAGCATCTAAGATTTCATCTGCACTGATTCGAAGGGAACCCAAACTAAATCTCTCGGATGCATTGGGAAGATTTTGAGAGTGCAACCTATTTTCCACCAGAAAGAAATGCCATTAAAAAAACTGACAAAACTCAAAAGTTGGAGTTTTCTTGTCGGAATTTTTATCTTTTTGGATAGAAAACTTCTTTTTTACAATTATTCGAAAGATGTTATTTGATGGAAAAGTTTGCTCTCTACAAAAAACGTCCTGGGCATTTCATCAAAACCTTACTTTGTTTTTGAGATATGTTGAAAAAATTAATGAAGATGGTTTTGAACTCCTATCTCCGATTTGCACCCTCTGATTTAGTATCACTTTCAGTTTTTGCTTCATAATTAGCCCATTAATCGATTTACAGCTATGGACAAAGAAATAGCACACTATTAAGAAAAATCATAAATTCAAAATTTCCGTTATGTGAAATGGTTGTGATGTTTCTTTTTCTTCGGGTATGAAGATTTGATAAACAAATGCAGTCTATCAAGCCTAAAAAGTACCGCAATTTTTGAATCGTCCTAAGTGCGAAGCGTACAATCCTAAGTATACTTTAAAGACGGTGAAACATGGAGTGGAAAATTTAATGGTCTGGGTGGTTTTCCTGGCATGGGGTGGGACCATTGCATTGGTGAGGATTGATGTCAAAATGGATAAATTCGCTAAGCTTGCAATACTGAAGAATACAATGGAACCATATTCCTTTGAGTTCATGCCAATTAAGTGGATATTCATGCATGACAATGACCCCAAACACGCATCAAATATAGTAAAAGCTTGGCTCGTGGATGAACAAATCGATGTCCTAACCTGGCCAGCTCAAAGTCCCGATTTTAATCCCATAGAACACCTATGGAATGATGTTAAAGTCAAAATTGGGCAGACAAAATTTAAAAATTCAAACGATCTTTGGGCCGGAATCAAAGAAGCTTGGTACTCTATCCCGCAAAGTAGATGCCGGGCGTTAGTTGAAAGCTTACCAAGGAGATGCCAAGCAACTTTTAGAAATCGTGGTCAACCAACTAAGAACTAACTTGGTAATACCAAAATTTATGAAAAAATAAATGTTATCACTAAAAATAATTTTTTTTTACGATTATAGGTAGGTGTGCTATTTTCTTGTCCACAAGAAATTTGATCATCAAAATATATTTTTAAAAATTCAATTGTAAAGAAATAATTCCCTATTACTAATTATTATTAATCCTTAGAAGTCACTTCATGTCATAAAATAGGAAATAAACTATTTAAGTTCAAAAGGATAAAATAAATGCAGGTTTCATAAGAAAATGAATGAGTGTGCTATTTCTTTGTCCATAGCTGAATGTATATTGATATAATGTTTTTTCGGGCATTTTGTCCAAAAAAAGCTTTTGTAATATTTCCCTGCAGGTGGACAGGACACCCAAAGAGTAAAGTGTTTTTATTCGAAGTTGAAGCCATCTCATAAGAATGTTGGACGATTTTTCATGCTTGAAATGTTTTTGCCAGTATCTGGCGACAGCAAAAAATTCACATAAAGCTTGGTTTACTGTTGCAACAACTAATGTTTCTGAGGTGATAGTTAAGTACTGATTAATGAGAAGTTCGTGAGTAACTTTGCATAAATTTCGCTCAGTTCAACAATTTCCTCTGAGTGACTCGGCATGGACCTTGTAATATGTTGTTGTCATATTGTCATGCAACTGACTGAGAGACCACACCACACAAAAACCACAGAAAAAACATACTAACTTTTTATTCTTTTCTCGTACTTTCACAGACAACATTAGGTCTGTGAGTTTAGATTGATACCAAAGTCAAGGCAAACATTTTCATGTGCAGGAACCAAGGTGGCAGAAATCTCATATTGCGTGGTTTATTGTGTCAGATATTTTTAGCTTTTTCATAAAAGCTTGATTTGCTGTAGCTCAGAGCTGCAAACTCATTTGAGTTTTTCATAGCAGTACTCTTTAACAACGAAATTTTCTAGGTCTAGAATTACTCTGACCAATCGTTGCTATTTTCGGCTAAGATTGAGAAGAAAATTGGAAAATTTACCCTCGCTCGATAAACCAAAGCAGCCATACAAAATGTCCTGATCATTCCATTTCAGATAAAAGAACAAGGTTACCTGCTTGGTAGCTTATGGCTGAATCTATTTGTCACTTTTACTTATAGGTAAATCGTGCAGATAAAAAATTTTGAGATAACAATTAAACATGACATTGCGATGATAGAGAATACTAAAAAAGTGAATCCTGTAATTCTGTTGGTCCGTATATGGATCTACCGCCTGATCCGCTTAGCCGATTTTCTTCAAAATCTGTGGGGCAGCTTACAAAGGATTTTTTGGAATTGAGTCTAGGTCTTGAAATAACGGTACCTGCCATTCAACTGAAATAATAATACTTATTTTTCTCGAAAACAACTCCAACGATCTCAATAAAATTTTGTGTAAAGAATTAATTTTGAATTGTCTTTCTTATGATGGGAAAAAAAAATTTGGATACCTAAAGTCTAAAAACGGTACACACCATAGTGCCGTTTTTTTTTCAAAACTTGATGACTGACATGATTTTGACAAAATTTCGTATTTAAAATTCGTAGGACGTTTGACAATTTGAAAAATTTTAATGTTTGAAATTTTTATGAATTTTTTAAAAAAATTTTTGATTAGGTATATGAAATACCTTTGATTTTTATTTTTTTTTTATTTTTTTGTCAAAACATCTTTAACTTTGCATACTTGACTTTTAAGAAATAAAAAGCGGTTTTTGTGAAAATCTGGTTTAATGATTTTGATTGAATTTTCAGCCCTTAATTCAATTGTGATAATTAGTGTGTAGTTGGCAACCCTATACCATCAAATACATATATTGTGAAGAGCGAACCTTTAACTCAGCCTTAAGATTTTGGTATCGTATTTAGCACACAATAGCAAGTTCGTGCGACCCAGTCGTGCCCATTTTTTCATTTGTCCACATAGTGATTATTTATTGTATTTATTTATTTTGACAAAGAAATGGTTTACGTCAAGGTCATATAATCACTTATTTACCTACTTAAATAGGTGTGCATTACAGTTCGGTTTGAACCTGGGCCCCAACTAACATTTTTCGGCAAAAATTTTGATAGTTCAGAAGAGCTCTCTCCAGTTTGAAGTATTCTTCCACTTGTGCTGTCAAAAACCCGTCGAACTGAAGCATTGTGCTTAGCTGTTAGTTGCAAATAGCTGCTGTTTTTGTTTGCATACATATACTATACATAGACATATACAGTGATGGCCAAAATAATAAGAGTGGACTATTATGTTTTCTTCACAATAGAATCTATGAATTAAACCTTTTTAATTGGAGCAATTTTGCTGATATATACGAATTTTCTTTGACCTGACTGTTAAACATTTCGAGTGCTACCAAACATTAATGATGGTCACCTGCAATGTACCTTTAGTTTTACTTAGAAATGTCAGATTTGCAATGGTCAAAAATATAAAATTGCTGTGTAGAATTGCATTATTTCTGGTCTTTTTCACTTCCGAACGCAATTTAATTATTAAATTTACCGTTAGACCTGTGTTTTAGTGTTTAAAACTCAATAATAGGACGCGGAAAGCATTGCTCTGAGGAAGAACGCCGTTTGATCCTCCAACTAAGAGGACGAGGCAAAACAGTCAGTTTTATTCAAGATGTTCTTCACCGATCTCAATGTGTTGTTGCTATAGTGCTAAAGCAGCGAATTCAACCAACAAATTTCACCGAAAAAAGAGTACGCCAAAAAAAAGAACAACTTTACTGGACAAAAAGATTGTAAGAGAGGTGCTTATAAATCCTTTTGCAACATCTAGCGGTAAAAAAGCAAGTCTATCAGTGGATATTACCTCATGTACGATCCGCAGACGCTTGCAGGATAAAAATTTACTTGGTCGAATCGCGATGAAGGTTCCGTTACTTAGTTCTAAGAATATAAAGCAGCGTATACGATTTGCAAAAGTAAATCCTTCACAAACGGCTTACCGAAATTGGCAAAATGATTCTTTTAGTGATGAAACCAAGATAAATTTATTTGGTTCTGATGACAGAACTTATGTTAGAAAGAGGCCCAATGAAGAGCTGATGGAAGAGGTAATGGAAAAAATTTGTTTTCACTCTTATTATTTTGGCCACCACTGTATATACTTCGTTTTGCCCTCATGAGCCATATCTTGCCGCTTCTGTTTGAAAGCTCGCAAGAACACCTATGACACGCTTGCCATTACGTCAATATCGTCTGCGAAAGAAAGTACTTTTGAAAGGTTAAATTTCTGGTGTTGACGTTTTGCACAATCTTTTCCAGCTTGATGTTAAGGAAAGGAATCGAAATGACAGTTTGTTCCCTTACCTCAAGCCTTTTCGACATCAAAAGTCTTGATGAGTTCACTACCGACCTTAACACAGCAGCGATAATTCCCCAAAATCAAAATGCAGAGTCACGAGTTTGTGGGGATGCCAAGACTAGACATGGATCTGTACAGCTCGTCTCTGTAAATCCCGTCATACGCACCCTAGATATGGATGAAAATATGCGGCAACGATTTTTATTCAACAAAAACAGCGGCGAATTTAAGTTGTTCAGGAGTAACTAAATGAAATCAATGGCGATGCTTGTGTTATAACAGGTGATGAAACATGGGTTTACGGATATGACATTGAAACTGAGGCTCAATTGCCGTCTTCAACCGAAACAATACCGAACCAGACAAAGTAATGCAAGCCAATGATTCGAAATTTGGGTTTCTTCTGATGAATCTGTCACCCCATTAGCTTGCTGATTAGTTCCATGATCTTAGCGTTTTTTCTTATCGTTGCTGAGATTCACTAAAAGTTTACGCAACTCACACAAAATTACCATTCAAATCTAAGCCAAATCTTACTAAGAAATATATTTAAAAATATTATTAAGAGGAAAAGTTTGATTGTTTGTTTGATTGTCTCGAATAGGCTCCGAAACTACTGCACCGATTTGAGCACGGAGGTACGGGAGGTGGGTTAAGATCACGAAATAATCATGCCACGTGGCTCACTCTCTACTAAATGGTCGTGTGCGGAGTTTAAAAAAAATTGTCGCTTGATAATATTTTGTCGCAAAAAAATTACCTCAAAGTTAAAAACAACAAGAGGAACAACAACAACAGCACCAGCAGCAGCCTCAACAACATCAACTAAAACAACAAGAGAAACAACAACAACATCAACAGCATCAACACCAACAAAAACAACAACAACAACAACAGCAGCAGCCTCAACAGCAACAGCAGCCTCAACAGCAACAACAAAAACAACAAGAAAAACAACAAAAACAACAACAAAAGAAGGTCAAACAACAAATTCAACAACCTCAACTACCTTCATCCTTAGTTACAAGAGTACTGCGTTCTGGAGCAAGCATATGCCTGGATATTCAACAGCATGTAAGTGACTCTTCTTCTATAAGGCCCAACTCTTCCAGTGAATTTAGTGCTATAGAGCCACTGGATACCCCAACAGCTTCCATCACGGATGAGGGGTGCTCCAACTCAATAGCAACTATGTCCACTGTAACAAACTCTATATCAAACCAACCGAATATCGAAGAACTCACTGCTTTACCACCTGTGAGGAGTATATTTGTTTCTCGCCTTTCTCCATCAACGTCTGAAGATTTAGTACACAATTATGTATATTCAAAAAAATTGTTCATCATTTTGTGTATCTAATCTTACCATTCGAAAATTCATCATGACCCCAGAAAAGGAATATTCTTCTTTCGAAATTAAAGTTGGAAGAAACCTCGAGGTCTACAATTTACTATGCAATAAGTCTTTTTGTCCTTTGCATACGGTGGTACATGATTTTTTTCGCAACAAAAAGCGACGACCTAACAACAGCTGAAAGGGCCTCGTTGATAAAAATCTATTATCATAATGCAAGTGGAATTCGAATTAAACTACCTGCCTTATATCATTCATCTACCCACGTAGACTACGACATTATTGTTATTGTGGAAACCTGGCTTTGGAGTGGAATCTCCGATTCTGAAATTGTGAACGGCGGTTCATATATTGTCTTCCGACGAGATCGATGTGTTACTGCTGAAGATCGCGGAGGTGGTCTACTATTGGCGGTTCGTTCATGCTTTCCATCCCACATAATATCGCTGCCAAACATCGACATCGAACAATTATGCGTGTCACTTCGTCTTGGAACAGGTATTTCCGTGTATATCATCACCAGCTACATACCACCTAGAAGTCCCATTGATATCTATGAAAAGCACCTTGCTAACATTGATTTTGTAAGTAATTTGAATGACTGTCCGCAGAAGGTTTTTGTAATCGGTGATTTTAATCTAACTGATGTGAAATGGTCTTATTCTTCAAATGAAAATATGCTTATTCCCTGTAACTTAAAAAGTGCTATTGAAATAACTTTTGTTGACCATTTATTTGCTCTTAACTTATGTCAAATCAGTAGCGTTGTCAATAGTTTAAATAATATTCTTGATCTTGTTTTCATACCACATGATGAATTCAAGGGTTCTGTGTATGATACGCTTCCTTTTTCATTATTAAATGATTCTATCAATCATAAGGAACTTTATATTGAAATTCAATTGTACACTTATTTAAAAATTAATAGTAACAATTCATTAACATTTAACTTTTTAAAGGCAAATTTTATTGAACTTGATAATTATCTTGAAATTATTGACTGGAAAACTGAATTTTTAAACTTAGATCTACAAAATATGTTTGATCGCTTTTCGCAAATTTTAAATAATGCTTTCAATCAATTAGTGCCACACAAAAAGAAAAAGAATATTTCCAAACCTCCATGGTATAATAACAGGCTGACACACCTTAAAAATTTAAAAAACAAATCTTTCGCTAAGTTTAAGAAATCAAATGATT
Source organism: Melanostoma mellinum (assembly GCA_914767635.1). Lineage (NCBI taxonomy): Eukaryota > Metazoa > Arthropoda > Insecta > Diptera > Syrphidae > Melanostoma > Melanostoma mellinum. Next base: position 194,375,664 of record OU612058.1, on the reverse strand, counting down.
TGGCTGACCAAATACAGTTTTGTAATCTTCGCAGGGAGATCAATGTGTTAAGTAAATTCTCGCACAGAAATTATATTATGCAGGTTGAATCCAATTTAAAAAACGACCCAAAAAGTTTTTGGTCTTTTATAAACTCAAAACGAAAATCGCTCGGGATTCCGAATTCTATGTTTTTTAAAAATCAAGAGTCTGATGAAATTGAAAACACGGTTGAGCTATTTGCTCAATTTTTTGAATCGGTCTATTCTAACTCACATGAAAATCTAGTTCACCTTTCTGGCTATAATCCTAAAGTAAGTATAGGGTCCTTACATTTAGATCTCAAAGATGTCTTAGAAGGATTGCATGATCTTAAGCCAAACGCTAAACCTGGCGTTGATGGTATTCCTGCGATAATTTTGAAAAGATGTTCCAGTTCTCTGGCTCTTCCATTACTAATCATTTTTAATTCTTCATTGTCATCTGGACTGTTCTTAGATGAATGGAAATCCTCTTTCTTGATTCCAATTTTTAAATCGGGTTCCAAAAACAATGTAGAGAATTACAGAGGAATTTGTAAACTTTCTGCAATTCCTAAGTTTTTTGAAAGCCTTGTCAAAAAAAAACTTGATTTCCTAGTGAAGGAACATATAAGTGATGCCCAACATGGGTTCATCTCGGGAAGATCAACAATCACCAATTTAACATGTTTCTCTTCTTTCGTTGTTGACGCTATTGAAAATAAAAACCAAGTGGATGTAATTTATACCGACTTTAGCAAAGCGTTCGATTCGGTTTGTCACAAAACACTGCTTCAAAAATTGGAATCATTTGGTTTCCACTCAAGCCTCCTTCAATGGATCTGTTCCTTTCTCATAAAAAGGGTTCAAAAAGTCAAAATTGACGAATTCACCTCAAGGCAGATAAATTGTACCTCTGGTGTTCCACAGGGTAGTCATCTAGGTCCTCTACTTTGTATCATATTTATTAATGACATTGTTAACTGTGTCAACTTCAGCAAATGCCTCATATACGCCGACGATCTGAAACTTTTTCTGAAAGTAACCTCTATTAGTGATTGCCAAAAACTCCAATTGGATCTTGATAATCTATCTCGCTGGTGTGTGTTAAACCGCTTAAATCTTAACGCAAAAAAATGTTTTGTGATTTCTCTCTCGAGAAAGATTCATATGCAAGAGTTCTCATATTATCTTGATTGCAACCCTCTTCAGAGAACTGAAAAATTTAAGGATTTAGGCGTACCTTTTGACTCCAAATTCACTTTTACACCACATATAGAAGCTATTGTATCAAAAGCTAACTCAATGTTAGGATTCATCAAAAGAAATTCAACAGGCTTTACTAACCCCTACACCCTTGTGTCTCTTTATACCTCACTTGTAAGACCCAACCTAGAGTATGCAGACATCATCTGGAACCCTCACCAACAATATCTTTCCGATCGGATTCAGAAAGTTCAGAATAGGTTTACGAAGTATGCATTTTACAAAATGCGATGGTACTTTCATCCAAATTCCACAGCTAGGCAGAGTCTTCTAGGTTTGCAGTCGCTCAAATCACGTAGAACTAGTCATGACATAGTTTGTGTGCGAGACATTTTATGTTATCATATAAAGTGTCCTTCCTTGTTGTCCTTAATTTGTATTTATGCTCCAGAGAGGCCGTTGAGGGATAGAAATCTTCTTTTTCAATCAAGGCACAGGACTAATTATAGCATGAGTGAACCAATTTCAAGATCAATTAGAGAATTTAATGAAATTTGTGGTCACATTGATTTAGCCTTCTCTAGAGATAAATTTCGAAATAAATTGTACTACTTATTTTTAAGCAATTGAAACCTATTTTGTAATAATATGTAATCTGTTGAGCTCATTGCTCGTAGATGAATTAAATAAATAAATAAATAAATAAATAAATAAATAAATAAAACTTTGTTGGGGGTAGAAAATTTCAAGAACATTTAAAATTCAAAGTCTGAAAACCCTACTAAGCCTTTAGAAGAGCAATTTAAACACAGTTTTAAAAATTATTATTTCTAAAAGAAATTAAGTCTGAAATTCGGTCTCTACCATCAGTATTGACAGAGAAATCGAGTTTAACACAGGTCAGGAAACACCAAAGTTAGCCTTTTTTTTAAATTGTCAAAGAGTGATGTCAAAGTTGAGAAACGGACTTTACTGTGCTTAAATTTTTTTCTTAAAATATGACCATGAATCATTTCAGAAAGTATTTTACACGAATTACGGGACACCCTGTATATGAAAGCAGCTAGCCCGGGCGGGTGAACTATATTTTAAAATAAAACATTACTTTTCAGAAATACGACTGTTTTTATTGTTCTTGAACAGTCACTACCAAAGTGTTTTTTTCTCACCTCAAAAATAAGCAGATAACAAAGTGTGAAATAAATAAGATTCTGTGTTAAGAATTCAGTCTGCCCTACCCTTCGTATTACTTCCACCCCATTCCACAACAACCGGCAATTTCCTATATCACCTTTTTCAAAAAGCTTTTTTAAATAAACAGTTAGTTTGCCCAAATAAGATCACGGCTTTCAAAACATGTGCCAACAGGAAGGTCAACCAAAATACGTAGCATTAGATAGTCTTCAATAGAAACAGGCAATAGCCTTACAAAAGGGAGTACTTCGCAATCTTGAGCTATACAGTCTATCACTAAACGTTCAAAACGTTTTGCCAATCAAAATAAAAGAAATTCACAAGCTCGCTTATCGGTGTCTACTACCAAGCGTTTTCAGAGTATCAAAATGCCAGAACATCACGAGCTTGCCTTTCGGAGTCTAAAAGCGAACGCTTTCAGCGACTTGAACGTCAAAATGCCAGAACCTCACAAGCCCGCGTATTAGAGTCTAGCACCGAGCGCTACAAACTTTTCCTGAATTCTTTCAACATTAGAATGTTTCTTTTTCTTATTCAAATATTGAGAGCAGAGACTATGCTATACACTAGGTCGAAGTAGGACCCGAGCTACACCGGGCGGGTCTGTTAGTAAGAAATAAGAAATAGAAAAGGACCCGTACCTACCGATCCTTGTGGAACACCAATTTTCATATTCAGACAGTTGCTGAATATTTTCTTCTGATCGATCTTTTGTCTCCTGTCTGAATGATATAAGACAAAGTTGTAAAGCCATACCGACCGCCAGTCGGATCCATTTCGTTCGGCTCTGATTCTTGTCCGCTTTTGTTAAGTAGGAAGGTCGATCGGGACGTTTACACTAATACTATTGAGACTAGGCATATATCCTTACAACAAGGATCCAAAAGCGTTTCATAAGTCGATATATGAAGTGAACATAAGAAAATGATCTTACTTTTTTTTCGCTAACAACTATCAATCCTTGTGAGGTTTTTTTGGCACAGAACCCAATTCATCATAAATTCTTTACTCATACCATTCCAAAAAGTATAATTTCTACAGCGACAGAGCACAGAGGCGAGACGGTAAAAATCATCTCCATAGGTACTCAACATTTTTATAAATAAATAGCTGCCGAAGCAAATGAAGTGATTTGTCATTATATCAAAGCTGAAAGCAAATTTCTGAAATGAATCTGAATTTATGGGGAATCTTTGGAATTAACTTTCAATTGCCGTACCTGTGCTGCTTAGAGCTCTCCACTTTTTAATCTGCACTTGAGGACTTGTCGGTATGAACATTGTGGTTAAGGCCAATAAATTAGAAGTAGGTATAGTTTTACAATAAACCGCGATTTTTTTTTTTTTGCTGTATACAAATTAAACTTTAACGTCAAAATTCATAAGCCAGTGTTCTTCACGTTTACTTGTTCAAAGCATTCATGTTGACCACAAAAAAACACAGAAAACAAAAACATTTCTACCTACCGACATTATTTTCCACTCTTGAAATACTTTTCTACAAAGAAAAAAAGGAAGTAGTCCCAAATGACCCACAAACAATGCCAAGATAACACTTAAAACACATTTTTCCCTTCCACAACACCCGCATCATTAGAATATAATGCCTTATGCCTTTCCTATAGGCCCATTCACATTCCGCTGTGCGTTCTATAAACGCGATTTCTATCCATTTCTTCCCATTCTCAATAACCGACCCCATTTTTCTTTTGTCCAAAACATCTACCAACAGAAAAATTAAAAATAATATCTTTTTGTTTAGATTTCTTTGAGAACAATTCATAAAAGGATCACCACCACAACGCGATTATAATCAAAAATGAACCAAGCACTTTCGCTTGAAATATGAAAAAGTATCTAAAAATAAAAGGAGAAAAAACAAAAACAAGCCAAGCAAATTACAACTAAGTAAGTAATATTTTTCGTGGAAAGTTTAAAGACACCGTAAAATGAAAATTCCAGCAAACGTCGCAAATTAATTCAGCCATGAATAAGAAATAAGATTTTTATCAGCACTTATTGTATAGGTCGGTAGGTAGCAAAAGCAACTAAATACACGAATGCGTGGGCTGCTGTGTGGAAGTTGTACAAAGTACCTTTGTCATTTACTACGAACTAGGCTTTTACTTAAATGAAGGACGTTCGTTCGTCACAGGGACTCTTCTCTCAATGGAGAACGCACGTCAGTGTATTTAAGTTCATAAAATATTCAGATTCACCCCCGATAGACTTATGATGTCGGAGATTAAATGTGAAAACAAGTGGAATGACTGTGCCGACGAAGATACGGCAGCAAAGTTAAAAAAGAATTTACCAGAGAAAGAAGTAAATTCCCAGTTGGCTTCTTGTAAATATTTTACTAATCATTGAATTAAAGCTACTTGAAGCCACTTAAAGTAAAAGGTAAATTCTGTTGGCTTCTGTCTCGATATTTATTGTGGTTTGAGGTAAGTAGCTACCCGACGAAAGTTCGTTAAACCTACCTTCGTTTAAAGCTGGCGAGCTCAGGTTCAAGGTTTTTTGGAAGGCGTTTGCTGTCATGTGACGAAATATAGTTAAGCAATGGTCAGTCTCTTTCCTCTATCCTGTGGTAGTACCACTTTGATAACCAAATGAATCGGGATGAGAATTCAGCACCGAAGGTAGAACCTTCACGCTACTCTGATATTCACTCAGAAAAGACGAAAGAACGTACGGTAGAGAGACGCTTTCAGTGGACGTGTTCTTAACGCAGTCGAGAAGACTAGACAATATAATTTTCGATTCGTGTTAACTCCCAAACTTTTGGTTGATTGATTCTTGGGTTTTTCTTTCCCCATCACTTCCGAAGAAACTACTCAAGCTTGTAGCTGAAGCCAATCTAAGTAATTCATAGGCAGCACCTGCAAAATGTCCTAAGGCCACAACATAGTCCGTGAAGATTAAAATCAAGGAATTGGAAGTACTCTTGTTGCCAGTGAATGAGAACTTCAATATGTGTCGCAGTTAGGTTAGGTTTAAATGATTGTCAGGAAACCAACTCTCACGATACCATAAATGAAGTGTATGTGGGAGTGCCTCACCAAACTCAACCATTTGGAGCTTTGAATAGAGCGATAAAGGTGAAGGGTATTTGTGTTCACCGGATCGATTGGATCATCGAGGAAGTATTCTCCCAAAGGCAATTTTCTTTTAAGTGAAAGCGCAGGACATGAACAGAGGAGGTGTGGGATTGTCTTGTCTTCCTCCTTGTCTGAGCAGCCTATGGAGAAGTCTTTTGATGGAAGTACGAATCTTATGGTATGTCTACCTTTGAGGCAATGTCCGGTAATGACACCGATTACGGAGCCAATGTGCAATCTGGTTAGGGATAACAACAGTGTCTTGTGCGTTTTAGATCCAATTTTGGCCATATCTAGGTTGTGGCTACATAAGTACCTGTTGTTTGTTTTATCCATCTTGCTTAAGCTTAATGAATTTGCATGTAACGATTAGTTCAGCCTGCAGATTGAGATCGGTATACTGGTTCCATTTCTGGCGAATTCATCGGTTTTCCAGTTTTTTCCAGTAACCATGGATACCAAGACACACAAATAAGGTGATTATTGAACTTTTCAGCCATTTCCATGCGAAAAAGGTTACAATTGAGAGCTGTTATTGAGTTCTTGCAAACCGCGCCGAGTGATTTGAGGGATGCTTAGCTGTTTGAGAAAGTACAGATATTCACTCAAGATATCACGTTTTCTTTTAGCCTCGAAAGGATCTATTTGATCGCCAAAATTTTCGCTTGGAACACTGCAGTGGTTTGGGAGGCAAGATGAGAGACTTTCGTTTAGTCTGTCTGAGCATACCCCGCAACCAAGCGCTTACTCGGTCTTTGAATCATCTGTAGATCAGTTGAGGGATGCTGTGGTCAAAGTGACTTGGGTTTGATCCGAACATCAGGATTGTTGGGTCACCAATGTTGTTATTGATCCATTGGGAAATAGCTCTGACACGAATGGCTGCGCTGGTGGCTATCTCTTTACTGAAGATGTCTAGGGGCATTGAGATTAAGAAGAAGTATGTTCAGGGTGGTTTATCGCAGTGCTCTGCTTATGCACATACAGGCTTATATACCTGAACCTTTCTGAGACTATCGCAGCAGGTCACTTTGTCTTGAGCGATCTTTCTTACTACTATACTTCGTAAGTAAGTATGGGTCTGAAGACCGCAGTATAGAGCCAGTAAGTGATTTGGGGAAAAAATCCCCATTTTATACTAAGATGGCTATCCTGATTCTTTCCTGTATATTAGATTTCCAGTTAAGCTTTATGTCAATTAAAGGTGATACTTAGATATTTTGCTTCGTCTGAAAAGTTATGTGGGACTCATTCAATTAATGGAGTTGTCAACTGTGACATTTGAATTTGTGAGTTTTGTATTTCCTAATAAAGAGGAAAAAGAGGAAAACTAGCTCAGTTTTTTGGAGGTATCTCATTCAGATCTCTTTCTTCATCCCATTTTACTAGTTTGTTTAGAGCAGAGTTTTGCATCAGCTCCATATGGACGTAAGCGTTTTAACCTGATACCGCTGTGGAGACGTCATCTGCTTATGTAATTACTTTAAATCCCTTGATTTCTAAGCTAACTACAAGCTCGTTAACGGCTAATTTCAATAGAAGAGGGGATGGGATTCCACCTTGCGGTATTCCTCTACTGACAGATCTCTTTGTAGAAAAGAGGCTCAACTACTAAACTGTCCACTTAAAGATTTATCAGTGCCAAGTTGCTAGCGTTATTAAAGGCGCCCTCTATGCCAAGAAATGCGGCAAGAGTGTATTATTATATTCGATAGTACGAATCAGTGTGTGTAGAGCCGGTTCTATCGATTTTTCCTTACTATAAGCCAGTTACGCATTTTCCGTTGTCTGGCGTCTCGAAGCGTTCACTGCTTTTCACAGCTTCTCACTAGTGATCCGCTCTGAGGCTACACTCGCCGGCAATCTTCTGGTTTTCGATTGTCCCATGTCTGAGGCCAACCTCGGAAGTCGAGTTGTCAGATTAGATTAGATTAGATTATATAGTTAGTTGAGCAGGCGCAGCTCGGGGCACCTCGGTGTCTGAATGAAACCTATTGTTCCAACCCATATGAAGCTTCAAAGCAGATATCCAGCTGATGAATGGAACCAGAAGTTAACAATCTTCTGCGAGTGAATATGTTTGAGTTTATCTTGGGGGATGATTTCTTAGTCAAGTATTTGCTTTCTAAAACGGAAAATTACTGGACATTCTGTAATGCTGTGCCGAGATGCCTCTTCATTTTCGAAGCATGGTCTGCAGATGGAATCTGCTACCAAGCTCATTTGGTAAAGGTGCATGTTTCTTTAGAGAAAAGTGCCCGGTTAATGGTCTGGTGTAAGTTCTGAGGGTTTTCTATTGAGGCCCTGTAGGAATTTTAATTTTTTTTTTTTTTTTTTTTCAGTTTATTTTGGCACAAAAAGCATTGAACTTGACCAGATGAGCTGTGCCACGCTTATTTCATTCTTCCATCAGTAGGGTGTTCTTGGTTGTGTGTTGAAGCTGCTTTCATGTTCACTGCTGATGGGTTCAGGATCGGCAAATGGTTTCGATGCGCCGTCTTTTGCTAGGATGCCAGACTTCTCGATATACCATCAAAGATTTGTGTGCTGGCAGTGTTATTCCTTGCTATTTCGAAAATCGACGTAATGTTCTCTTGGACTATATGTTGGATCTTATGACTGGTGAGCTTAGCGCTTTTAGTGCAGCTGGGCTGTCTGAGAAAATGAAGATGGTTTTGTTTTTCGTGTTCGTTGAACGTATTATTCTCGAACATTGGTTTTCGGCATAGACTTGAGCTTCGGAAATGGACGAGTGACTAACAAGACTCACTGAAAAGTTCGTACTAGGAGAATCGCTGAAAATGCTGGAACCGGTGCCAGTTTCCATGTTGTAGCCACATCATATCTTGCTTTGAAGAGTGGGTCTTTTTTTGTTCTCTTAGTCTTCCATAGAGGAAATGACTATGGAGTAGTTAAGTTTAAAGTTATATACGGGAACAGTGGCATCCAAGCACGTACTGAAAGCTTTGAGTTTGAAGACTGTCCTTTATCGAAAGGCGTCCCTTCGCACTTGGGTTTGATGCGTCCTTGATTAAGAAGACGGTGGGTTGCCAGTCTGGCTTACATTTCCTAGTGATGATTTCCTAGAGTGATGTTTAGAGCTTATGTAAAAGTGTGTGCATCTAGTAATACATGTTGTTCCAAATCTTTAAAGCTTTTCTAGCTTCTATATTGCCGTTATCTCTGTTCTTTTGGCCCATATACCACAGCTGCATATGTCATAGTTGCTCTGACTACCAAAGCACAAGACAAGCAAAGACACCTTTTTTCCGCTTATGATGTGACAAGTTTATAGGGCGATACGTATTCTAGTTGTGATTTCCAAGACATATTTCGAGTCTTTGGAGATTGGTATTGTTTCCCCATAGAGAGAGGGGCTATTGGAAGATCTAGTTTTCTTCTTTTTGTGAGTTAGAAGCCTCCATCTAAACACCACTAGTCCCCAATGAATATCGTGAAGACAACCAACCATTTTACTCATACGACGATTCTTCAGCTTAGATCTTTTGTGCTGAACTCCTATCTTGATGATCAAATGGATCTGCTAGTGGCAGCAACGACATGTCTTATTTGAGACCTTTCTTCACAAGAAGCATCGTTAGTCCGAGTTCATGGTTCTTGGACAAATCCATCAGCACTATCAATACAATGGTTTTGGACAAAAAGACTTCAAGTTTTTATAGTTTTCCCACGACATCCCTGTGAGTCAATTTTTTCGCTCTACTGAACTTGCATACCTGATGATAGCTTCTTCGCGTAGCGTCGCGTCGCGTCATTTTGAACATCCCGTGGAAGTCAATTACAAAATATTTGCAATATCCCGCCATTGAAAAAGGTATAAATGGTCTTCAAGTTGGCTACTTCTTGATATTAATTAGTGCTGATGGCAATTTCCCGCTATTAACGCTTGAATTCCAAAATCTTTACTACAAATACACTCACTACCGCAGGACCTTCTAAGACCACCCATATGGTGGTCTAGGCCTAAGCCCTTGCTAAGAGTCTTACTCAAATTGATTTTTTTTTTTCTTGATGCATTTTCCAATTGCATATCAGTGCGGGATTCTCCAGATCAAGGAAATCGTTACAACTGTCAGATCGCATAAGTGTCTCGTTGGACTTGCTTTGTCGGCTAAAGCCAACGGCGAGCACTACTCAATAACTGTAGCAAACATTCAGAGTATGGCAGCACCAGATACGGTTACAGATAAAAAAGATACACTCTCTCAACGATCGTTAATTACCTCCATTAGAGACTCCAGCGCGACTCTCCAGGCTCTCGTTACATTATACACATTTGTATCAACGTAGCAAGTTGGCCATAATTTTACAATTAGTCGGCTTAAGCTTTAGTCTGGGTAGATGTGTGTATACTTCGTCTGGGTATGTCATGTCCTGTGGACATTCCTCTTTTTATCGGGATTCATTGAAAGATCAAAGAATCGCGTCTGCCCAGTCTGTCTGGGACTACACCTCCAACTCGTCGCAACTAATCATTCTTAATCAATGTTAAGTACACCGAAAAGACATTTAGCCTCTCCTCCGTTTGAAGAGCAGGGATTCTTCTTCTTCTTCTTCTTCTTTTTATTCTACTTACAGCATAAACCTCCATTGAATGGCTAAAATGGATGCGAAAGAAGATGAACTATCTGTAGATCTTGGCGGTTTTCACTCTCTGTTGAGGAATTTTGTTTACAAATCGGTCGGAGTCTGGCTTTTGAACGGGCATATTGGCCAAAGGGCTTAATTACACACAAGTTGCGATAAGTGATCTTTAGACGGCTCATCCACTGACTGGACGTAATTGCATGTCAGTATATGTTTCTGCCGGGATGAGAAATGTCGTATGTGTAAGCCTTTTAACATCAGCATTGTAGAGGTGCGTTCTTGAGACGGGGTGGAAGTTAATAGGAAGAGGTTTGGTATTTAGATTTACATGGCCTGAGCACTTGTATAACAAAGTTTGTTTAATACGAGGACGTGTTTCAAATGTGGTTACTACGTTTGGTCGTACACTTTGAACTTTTTTGTGCAACAATTACATCAGATGAGCCAGGATGTTGTTTTTCATTTAAGATGACATGAAATTGGTGGAGCACTTAACAATGAGGTTACTCGAAGTGACACTCGTTTTATTTCTTGATTTCGTTATTGTTTTGTTTATTCAGCTGGATTTTTTAATTAAATGTCGCTTTCAATCTATTCCATGTCCGGTGAAATTTTTTTTTTTGAATTTGTGTGAATGTGACAACAACCCCTTACTAAACCTTTTCCAATCTAACCTGCAAGTTGTAATAACGTTGTAAAACTACTGAAGGATCTTTCAGCTCCGTATTTTCATGAAACAATCTTTTGACGAAACAAATGCCGACATACGATTGAACGATAATCGTCTAAAAAGCTATGGAATCTGAGCCCCAGTTTCTCGTTTGACCTTTGATTCGTTCTCAGAGACAAGGTCTGCCCGAATTACGGCATCAGTAATAGAGAAACACGCTCCTGAAGCACTGTAGTTGTGTATGCGTAGGTGAATGAGTAGCTATTGTAATCCGAGCTTTGGTTTTTTGGGAATAAAGGCTTTCTGCTTACATCTGCTGCAAGTCGTCCGTTAGTAAACTCATTGTCATAAAAAGCGCTTTTTTGATTAGCAATTCGGAATCGGCAGAAAATTGCAGGTCCCCTCCATTCCCTCACAAGGCAGGGTTGAAAAATGCGTTAGGTCCTCTGGCTCTTCATTCTGTTGCGCCACTCTATTTTTGTTTTGTTTAACGAACCTAGTGATTCGAGCAAGAAGGAGCTAGTCTGTTCGCGATGTTTTTATTAAGTACGAGTTCATATAGAACTGGCCTCCCTTTTTAGGATGGGACATAAAGCACTTGGGTTTCAGCTGGTACATGCTCCTTCTCATCTGATCTCCAGCAGCCTTAAAAATGTCTGCATCAAGGCTTTCTACACATGCATTTTTAGTTCATTTAAGTTATAAGGCAAGATTAACTTCTTCTAGGTCAAAAAGATGGCATTCTTGATCATCGCCCAAGTCGAATGGGGCATTCTGCCTGACAGGAGAATTAGTGTCGACTTCTTACTTACTTAGGTAGGCAATACAATTCGGTCTGAACCTGAGCCTCAATCAACATCTTACGCCATCAATTTCGAATTCGACTGAGCTCTCTCCAGTTTTGCACACTCTAAGTCGGTTGAGGTCTTCTTCCATTTGATTGTCCTACCTAAGATAGGTCTTCCCCTTCCACGATTTTCCTACAATGCGCTTTCGAAACCTCTTCGAGCCGGAGCGGTTGGGTCCATCCGCACTACATTTGTGTCGACATAGCCGGAAATAAGTCATAGGTGGTATTTCCAAGTCCTCAGCAGCGACCGAATCTCTATTACTATGTTTCTTTGCAGACTGGGTTCAAACTTTTCCACCATAGCAAGACTTTTTTACCGTTTGGTAAAACTTCCAAACCTAATTTCTATCATGGCATTTTTCCATTTCCAAACGGGCCCTCTCATGCTACCTCTTTTTTTCAGAATTCGGTGTTTCTCCTTTCTTTCTTAAATCTCGTTACACTGGTCTCTTTTGCGTCAAAATTTGTCATGCTTTTGTTTGGCTGCATTGACTGCATGTGTTCTTTATCAAACAATGGGTTTCGTTTTGGGGACCGAGTGAGACCCAGGACCTCAGAGGTAGCGGTTCCGATGACTTGTTGGCATTGCTGCCACTGGTCTTCAATGCTATAGGGGCATGGGATTCAAGGGAAGTTGGAGGGGCAATCGTTTTAAAAGGCATTGGCTATCTCTTGCAATTTAGGCTATCCGATGTTATATCGTTTGACAGCCATAGTTTGTCCGGGATGTCTTGTATGTTGGCAACAACTGAGATGAAGATGACAGCAGAGGTAACAAACCTTGATCTAACTACAAATACCACGATTCGTGAAAGCGTTCACGTCAAAAATTCCATCTTCGAAATAATAGAGTACCACCCGCCTCTTTTGGCATTACTGTCATGTTCAAAGGTTAAGAGAACCTCGTCAGAAACGAAATATCATGTACAACGTTGAGATACGATTGTGCGAAGAAGCATCAAAAGTCAGACCGAACAGACTTATAGTACAGAAAATGGAACGAAATCTGTTGTTGTTGTTGACATGGAAGAATCCAAAACCGGGATGTTTTCCCAGGTATTTTGAAGTCAGCGCGGATACCCCAAAAGCGGCCTCGTATATAGTGATCTGTAAAGCTGAAAAGCGGGAGAGCTGTCGTATCACCAGAAAAGGGAATAACAAGACAAAGTGAGCAGAGCTTGATTACAGAAGTGTGTGCTGCTAGCAACTATAGATTCACCCCGTAACCAAATTGATAAGCCTGAGTCTGTTTTTGAATGTTTGAGCGCAGGTTATGCATATACACAGTCCTTGGTATTAGAGCCTTTCTCTTCTGACGGGGCGTGGGCGCATTTTAGGCTAGTGTTGTGCGAATGAAACCCAGATCATTATACGTTCATTAATTGGATTTTACCTGAAAACCTTATCCCTGAGTCTAACTCTAACAACAAACACGCACCTAAATACGCGTGGTTTCTATTGTCTGTTGCAGTCGCCTTATTAAATGTTATGTAGTTTTTCATCTTCTTTATGCCCGTCCCGTTAACCTCTTGGATGGTGAGTTGGATTTGAAGTACCAGAAAACCCAGTGCCAGGACACTGCTGCAGGGGTTTGAGCCTTGAGCGCTACAGATGGCTCTACAGGAACTCATCTGCCACCTTCTCTTGTATTGGTAGGCCCTGAAAGCCTTTTTAACGAAATAGGTCGACGTAGGTCATTCAGAAGTTGGCGTTTTTGACTGCTGCAGTTTAACAAAGGTTCTGGAAGTTAAATTCATCCAATATGACATTCTCTACAAGCTCTTGTAGGCCATTGAGGTGCGAGCAGTCAGTCATTACTATAATAGCAGAATATTATAATGTTACTTCTTGGACTCTTGGTCTCTGATCAAAACTCGAGCTTACTAGTTTGGCGACCCACATCCGGTGGTATCCACACATTGGCTATCGCGAGGATGTATATCAAGAACAATTGACGTGTACCACCAGTTGCAACATCTTTGCGCCATTCTGTTGTTACCAATCAGAGAGCATACCTAGATAGTTACACGTTTAAGGCCAAACAAAGAAATTTCAACCCCTGAACCTTATTCTTTTACTCACAGTACACCTTCTCTCATACCTACACCTAAGGTGTAACTAATTCGGCAAACTGTTCGCCGTTTGAACTTTAGCCTTCACGATAAGAATACCTACACAGCACTGTGGATGGTTTCTTAGCCCCTTGGGCCTTGGCTATATCTATTCGTACCACCATATAAGTAAATGATAGACATATTGATTTTCCAATTGCCAGAGAGAAAAAAAACACTCTTATCCCCAAGAGTCCGTCCACCAATCATGCCATGGATCGCATGCCCCTATCAACACTTATCGCAAGTCAACCATAATGTGTTTAATGTCAATTCATCCCCCAAATTGATTCCCAAAATGATATATTACTTGTTTTTTATTTGAATTCTGCAGACACTTCTTCACACTCCCATCGCTGATAAACGTTTGTCAATCAATCAAAAGCTGCGAATCACACGATTCTATTATACGCAGACAGCAACTCTCGATCTCGCCGCCAAACACAGAAGCTGCCCTAATTAGGTTTGCATTACATTTTGAAAGACTATGAAAGTAAAGGTTCGTTCTAGATATTGATTCATTCAGTTCGACATCATTTATGTTTACTCGTCGACCTACAAATCAGTGGGTGGTGGTGGTGGTTGGTGTAGGTCCTTTTTTGCCATTTTGCATGCAAATTAGAAGGTTCAGACAGGGATACCTTCTCAACCTTCATCCCTTCCATACTCTCAAATCCCCAAGTGAAAAGTCAAATATAAAACAACATTCCAGTATTCAAATTCACTGCACACGCAGAGACTGATGCCAATAGAGTCGATGTCGATGCCATTGTAAGGATGAGAGAAAAAAAAATTATATCGCCATGAGATACATCTATCGGAGATACAATGAATAATTTATCGCAAAAATTGATTTATTTTAGGCGTAAGCCGAAAAACCCCCTTGGGAGAATCGCTATGTAGGTATGTGTTCCGAGCTAAGGTGCTCCCCTTAAGGATTATCGGATTGAACATGTTTTGCATTTCATCCTTTTCTTGTTGCTTTTGCATCCCAATCCCAACTCACTATCCATCGTCGTCGTTGTCTTTATTACCCTTTCAACTTTTTATCTGATTCCCGGATAGCATTACCTACTAAAATCAAGTCCCAGTTAAAGCCTTTATAGTGTAGATGTTGAGTGTATGCAAATTTTTCACCACCAGCCCTAAATATACCCCCGCGGCAGTCGCACTCGGCAGTCGGCACTCGGCACTCGCAAAGCATAAAACAAATATCGCGAAAACGATGGAGACTACACTAGAAGTAATAACATTTATAATAACAGCGAAACAAGAGAACAACAAGTTGTAACATTTTACGAGCGGCTCTTAAAAAATGGTTTAACCCTGGTTTAAGGTTTCAGGGCTTGGGCATGGCATTACCCTTTTTTTGTACAAGTAGAACAGAAGTCCCTCTCAACCAAAGCCAAATCAGAGTAAAATCAGTCCGAAGGGGATGTGAGCATTGCGTTGGTCGGGTGAAATAATTTTTTTAGGTGAGATGCTGTATGCAATGGATGAAAAAAAGAAGGACGAAAGTCCTGGCAATCGAGAGAAATTTAAAATTAAATAAAAAAAGAAAACGACAGAGTTTGGGTTTATTAAGTTGCGTTTGCCATTTCCTTCCCTCTGCCTGTTGTGAAGCTAATGGCAACATTCTTGGAGATGAGTCTTTTCCTCAGTTGACACATGTAAATTGTAAATGCCATTTTGATACTCAAGTGCTAATCACGTTCACGTCACCAGCAAAGGCAGAGGATACAATGAGCTGACAGACATGCTGTACGTATGTGAATGCAAAGTACATGAAGTTCATGCATGCGCGAGAGATTAGTACAATTTAGATTGAGTTGAAATTGTTCGTACGGAAATACATCAAGGTATGTTTTGATTGTGGGATGTGCTTCTATGGAAATGATTAGCTGAGTTCAGTTGATTTTTTTCTTTCTTTGTATGGATGGATAATGTGGGAACAAAAAACAAAATTGTTAAGCTTTTGGATTTTGTTTCAAGTGTTTCGAAGCGCATACTTTCAAATCAATATGCGCCTGAATGAATTCAGAATCAGACTAATTCCCACTTTTACATAGCTTGAGATGAAAATTAGCTGGAGCATATGTTTCTAGATTAAATAGCGACCTTCACAGGCAAGATTAACCTAAAGGATGTGTCTTTTTCGATCACTTTCTAGGTCCCTTTTAGGACGAGAATGAGAATTGCCTGTTGAATGAATAGCTGGGGTCTTGTATTGCACTTCGACCTTGTATAGATCTCTTGTGCACCCAGTTTAATTCAGTGTTGATCCTTAATTATAGTACTTCCGCAGATTAATCACTTTGATGGAACTAAGGATCTAGTTTACGTTTAGGGATTTTTAGATCCCTCTTATCTTTCTGAAGCGTGTTTTTTTTAAACGTTCGGTTTTCAATCTCGCAATGCTTTTTCAGAGCTGGGCTTTTACAAAGTTATCACTTGATTTATGCTCAATTTAGGTTGACATTTTATCGTGGAAGTACTGGCTACTGGGGACTGCGAACGTTAGGCAAATGGTCTCGAAGCGAAACCGCTGTTGACACCGAATTGTTCATAATTTCCAGTATGACCTCAAAAGCAGCAAAAAAGTAGTCGAAAACTCTGTGTACTAAAGCTACGATCTTGGCCATTACATCAAGTTTCATGCGTTTTATTTCTTCTTGAAAATCATCCGTCTATTAAAAGCTTTAATTATAAGCTTTCTTTTGAAGTTCGTCGAGGTTTTTGAACGTTTGTTGTAGTTTTTTTTCTGCCACTTATTATTTTAATGTTACTCGAAAATTCTTTAAAAGCTTGCGTTGTTCTTAATTCTCTGTTTTTGCATTGAGTTGTTTGATCATTGCTTCTCAATGGCCAACTCTTGGAATTAGACTCAGAATATCATAATGAGTATTTATAGATTGGTACATAACTGCATATTCTTCTGAGGCTGCGGCATTCAGTGCTTCGTATGAACCGGGAGAGACTTTTAGGGTCTTTGTTAGCTAAATTGTGGGTGTCGTCAAAAAAGTATCGACCTAAATGAGTTTTCCGACTGTGAAAGAGCATAGGGCATGAAAAAAGGAGATGTTAGACTGTTTCCTCCTCCTCCTCGTCCATGCAGCTCCAACGAAAGTCATTAGAGTAGATAAAGCTCCCAGTCGTTCGGCGCATCGTTCCTATTTTGGCGAGTTCGTCTGCCATGCAGTTGCCTGGTATGTCTCTGTGGCCCGGCACCCATGAACTGTTATGAGATCTTTAGAGACGTTCGACAGTTTTGGATCATAGTAGATTTTGTAGAGACAGAGCCATGAGCAGTAAAAGCAGCTTGACTGTCCGAGAAAACGCAAATATGCGTGGAAGATGCAACTTTTTCTCTGAGCCAGGATAGAATTTCTTTTGTCGCCAGAATTTGACACTACAATAGTCAGGTCGGCGGAAGAAAAGACTTAAACCAGTCCTTTCGAGAAAACTCCACTTCAGTGTAGAAGTAAGACTTCGTTATTCAAAAGAGTACCGTTCTTCCAAGCTTCTCTTGAGATGATGGTTACTTGCAAATTGTTATCAAACACCAACTTGGGGATGATGTAATTTAATCGATCCGAGATGAATTTTAAGTTGTTTAAAATGTTTATTTGACTGCTGGCCAACTGTGAATTAGCTTTTAGTCAAGTAGCTGAGTTCGCTACTGACTGTTTGCCGAAAATGTCTAGGTGTGTAGGGTTAAGTAGTATGTCGCTGATGCTGATGCCCATTCGCTGAAGTTTGACAAGCTTGTTTGTCGAGTTCGCCCATAGCTTCTGACATGAGAAAAGTGCAACGTTAGCTTTATCAACTCTTTCGTCTTAAATTAGTTTTCCAGTTCAGTTTTTATCAAAAATTACACCAAGATATTTAGCCTGATTCATTGGGGTGAGTCTTACACCTTTTTCTATTTCCTCGTGAAGAGAACAAACGGGGTTTGATATTCAGTCCTTGAAGTCCAGGGAATGAGTTTATCTAGAGCCGTTTGGAGGAGCTCCGCTAGAGTTTGTGGGTGTTTGCCTAAGACAGCAATTGTCACATCGTTCGCTTAGACAACAACCTTGAATCCTGCTTTTCTTAGATCATTTAGTAGTTCGCTAACGACCAAATTATAAAACAGGGGTGAAAGTCGTCGTCCTTGTGGAATTCTTCCTATTGGGGTTTCTAGAAGTTTTTTAATGACCAATCTTGAAGCTGTTGCTTCTGCTTCACATGGTAGAATTAATCTGGCGTCTTCTATGCTAAGATTTATTAACAGCACTCGTAATCGCTTGGTTTCTGGCATTGTTGAAAGCAACTTTCATTTCAAAGAAGGCGACCAGATAGTGTACTCTTTATAGTGTAGGCAGCATTCAATGGTGCAGGTCAGAGAATGTAGTGCTGTTTCCGCTGATTTACGCTACTCTAAACAAAATAAGAGTTCTGTCTGACGTCTTTTTATATTTTGTTGATGACAACATTATAATGCTCAAACTTCAGTGGTAACAGAGCTTATGATGAGTTATTCACCTTCCAGATTTAAATTTAACAGAGGGCATCAGCACTCAAAGAAAAGGAACCCCTGAATGAGCTATACTCGGACATATTTGGTTCTTTCAAAGTCTTATCAAATAAGGACAGGATTTTAAAATAGAGATAGGAGATAAACTCCTGCCTGCCAACGGCAGCTATACTACCCCTTAATTAGGGGTGCTGGCCCCAAGAAGATTGCAAAAGAACATGGTTGGAAGTTATAGCGTCGATTGGGTATAAACTATACAACCACTTAAAAAACATTTGGGTTCTCCTTCGGACTTGAAAACCTAATTGATTTTCAAACTGAGAGTGTCCCGCAACAAACAAGTGTATTGCAATTGTTTCTGCAAATGGTTAGCGTAAGTCTTGCCAGCTTTTTTCTATCTTTTACGCTGACGATGGCGCTCCGTAATCAGTTGGTCAGACGGTCGCACCACTTATGGTCAGCATCACATCTTGATTCATTTGAGCACTGCTTTGATACACTTTGATGCAGAGCACGAAAGTGGAACATCCGAGCTGCTGTCTCCATAGAAATGTTCAGCTATGGTACATTCGATCTTTTGTCCAGATCCTAAAAAGGCGTAAGTTAACGAGATAGTTGATAGTTTTTTCGTACCCATCCATCGAACCTACCAAAATCAGTCAAAGTCGAAATCATTCAGCATTGCTCCTTAGATATCGAAAAACTGCCACGACAACATGAATGATGTGAAGGGACCATGGTAAATTGTAACAGAGCAGGAACTTCTCATAATGATACCATGTGATCAATGAAAGGATCCAACTATTTTTTGCCAATTCTGAACGGCTATAGTCTAGTCTTTTCATGACAAGAAATTATTAAATTAGGAATCGATTCCAATTCCTCGCTAAAGACAAAAGCCGTGGACAAATTTTTTTTTTTTTATTTCTGTTGAAACTTGAACATCTATCTTCTCACGTAATGGACAGATTTACTAACCGTCACGGGTACCACATTAACTATAGAAGTAGCGACTAGCGATATTCCACCAGTCAAACTGTTTACTGCTAACACTAACCGCACAAATGGCGCATCGCGGGGGGCTTTCAGTTCAAGTACTTCGGTACACCTTTTGTTTAAATTTGTACTAAAATTCTTCTCCGCTGAATATGAATACGAATATTTTGAAATCTCTACGATAATTATCGAGTTTTCTCAATACCAAAAATTAGAAATCTATTTCAACTGAAACTTGAAGGTTTCTATCTAAAGGTTATGTTTGATTTGATTTACCTCATAGCAATTCGTCTGCAAATGAGTTCTCTGATTACAAACAAAACAATGCATAGAGCAAATATGGTTTTGAATATTCCACATACAAAAGTTCAAAGTAAAATCTTGCCGAACAAACGTGCTGATCGACTTTAATCAACCGCCACAGGCCTACAAATCACATTTCGCAATCGGCAAACATCATAATCAGCGCACAATGGCAATAGTAATCAGTGGTGCTACGGAATTTGAATTTCGTGGCCATTTTAATTAAAAATCAAAGTTCAAGTTTGTGCATTTGAACAATGGCAATTTGATGTGAAACAATCATACAAACGCATCCTCCGGGGATGTGTGTCTGTACCGAAGTGGCATTGAAAGACTCAATCTTAAATCAGTTTCAATTGTCGGATGGAGGTGGGGATGGACAAAATGCACGGCCAATGCGATAGCTTCACCTACGCTGGCTGTGCCTTTCCATAGACAGATCACTAATTGGATTAATGCCTAAAAATACATCAGTTCCGAGTATGGGGCAAAGGCAAGTTATAACGTAGGAAGAAAGCAATTCATGTCGGACTGACGTATTTGTTGGATGTTTATCCTCCACCCTATTCTCCAGAATCATTATCAACAACTCGCTCATGCCAACTGTCAGGGATTCGCCGACGATTGAACTTAGTCATTAGGCACATGCTTCTTTATTCAGAGCTTTCGGTGAATTGTTTTGTGTAATTGTTTCGTGGAATTCAAAGAAACGAATGTAACATTTGAGAGATGCTTATGCATGCTCGTGTTAAAATGGTTATACACGCGCCTCTGCTCCTTTGTAAATGCCAAATGTCAGACACATGCCGAGAGCTCCTAATTGGCTATTCTACAAAAAGGATGTCTAAAAGAAGAACAACAAACCTTCTCTTTACTCATCCAGCATTTTCTGAAGGGTGGTGGTTCTCTGTTGTTATTTTCATTTTCTTCTATTGTCTTGATTGCAGAGTGTTTGACGAGTATAGCGAAGGTTTCGATGCAAAATCTGGAAAAGTCTAAAAAAGGAAAACATAAAATTTCACATAGAAACAAGGTAAAGCGTGGACATAGTTAGGTTTTCTCGGTATTAAAATTTACCCAAAAATTCGTTGTCAACAGCCTGTGCAAAGAAAACATGGGCTGTTCCTAAGCTCTAAAAACAAAGGACAAAAGACAATCAGATTCTTGCAAAAAAAAGGAACTTCATGGAAGAAGTTGAGAGATGTTAGTGAGAATTCAGTTCAAAATCTTATAAAGGGAGTGAGAGGTTCAAAAATTTATAAATAGCGATGAAAGTCTGGGGATATCCAATGAATCGCCACGCAAACAGCTCTGCACACGAGCTAAATTTCTTCCGGGTCGAGAAAGGTAATTTTTTTTTTTTAAATTGAATAGAGCGAAAGCAAGCACGTCGACCTAAGAAAGGTCATAGTGAAAGGTTATCAATCCGTATGGAGATAGAAGAGCTGTGAGCTCAATTATGATTTGAATCTAAATTTGCTTGCCAATAAAGTCTGGAAGGTTGAATATGTTTCAATAGAGTTTCCCATTGGGATTGGGATCGAAGCCAACCATTTGCCAAAAGAAACTACCATTTAACGTGGCTACTGTCCGGGAAGGCTCTGATTGTTAACAATTTGGCTACGCACAGATATTGCAACACAGATTATTCTAACTTTTGACTTACGGCTAATGGATATGCCGTCCCACACTATGATCTGCGTCAAAAATACACAGTTCAGGATTGGGCCACTCTAGAATCTGAGGCACGAAGGATTGTTATCGAATCTTCACAGATGATTTCAAAACAGATGATGGGTCTGACGTTGGTGATTTGTGAAAAGTAAGACACATTACGCACCCGTCTTTCAAGTCGAGGCATATGCTGATTGGGAAGAAGTATTTGTGTCTGCAGCAACAGCCGAGCTATGCTTAAGGCTCTACTCAACTCTCTATCTACTTCAAAAATGATCCAGAAATGCAAGGTATATCTGAATACGTTCGAAAGACTAAATTCTTCGATTCTCGATTCGGTTTCAGTTCTAGACCATCAAGACATAACTAGAAACGAGATCCCGATGAACTTGCAAGGCAAGCAAGGACCTCAGACAGCTTTTTTAGAACCTGAACCAGCCCTTGGTCTGCCAATGTCCTCACTGAGAACTTCAACCAATGATTGCATCTGTCAAGAGCACAACTATACAGATTATGGCATATGGCTCCATTGGATGCAGACAGACTAAACGTATGCTCCCCAAAGTTAGTAAGAAAACAGCAACATTTTTGCAATCCCGTAGCAGAAAAGATTGTAGTAAGCTTGTTGGCATTTCCATGGGGAATTTCTCTTTTCCGCAAAATTGCCATTGAATCGCTATAGCTTCGTGGGAAGTGGCGCCGTCCTGTTATACATATCTTCCAATTCGGGCCATTAAAAGTTTGTTATCATCTCACGATAGCGAACACCATTCACAGTGACTGTCTGACTGTCATCATTTTGGACAAAATACGGCCCGATGTTGCCCATATAAACCGCGTCAAACAGTCAGTCTTTGTGGGTGCGTTGGTTTCTCGACAATCACTCTTGGATTAACATTGGCCCAAATGTGGCAATTCTGCTTTTTGACGAATCCACTGAGGTGAAAATGTGCCTGAACTGAAGATGATTTTCTTCGAAGCCCGGAGCCACTTTCATAATGAGCCCGAATAACTTAACGTGTTGCGTGATTGTGTTCTTATGGTTCAAATTGAGTTAGTCTGAAATTGAGAAATGTGAAATGAAATGCAGAAAAAACTTGACGTTAAGGCGTGATTCACATTCAACATCAGCCCTTAAAATTTAACCACCCTTTACAATCTGTTAGCATAGCCTGCATGACAAAACATCCGACAAATGGACTCAGGCTAATCGATTTTGCTACGGAGCTTAATCTTGTTGTTGTAGTAGTACGCGCTTTCCGCATCTCAAAATTCATAAAGGTGCATTGCGATCTCTTGGTCAATCAACCGATGTTGTAGACGACGTAAGGCACTCTTCCAATGCGATAGATGCCCTATCTTTCCCAGGAGCCACCTTTGATTTGGACCGCTACATTGTACATTGTAGTAGCCCTAGCCAATCCATCCACGTGCAAAACTTAAGCTGTGAAAAGACTTGACGTCGTGCCTTTTCCAATCGATTGTTTCTCCAACTATCCTTTAATCTCAAGTCACCAGCATTAAGCATTGAAGACCAATGGCAGCAGTGCCAACAAGCTATCAGAACTACAGCCTCTGTTCCAGGCTTGAGTTCGGGGTTTGCCATCTTGGAATGATGTTTTTACCTTTTGGTTAAACTTTTAAATCTCATTATTATTATCATGGCATCGATTTTCTCCAGCGAGTACTTCTCATGCTGCAACAATATTTATATTGTCTGTTTACGCCATATGTCCACTTTCTGTGTGTCTCATGGACTCATGCAAGGCGTCTAACGGCAGACAATATAGAGTAGAGTTGGCAAAAGTAAAAGTGACACATCGTCATTTAAAGTGTTGGGTCAAAAAATAGTAAGTCAAAAAATTCAACAAAAATACAATTTTTTCAAAAAAATAAGAAAAATCAGAGTCACCTTTGCATTTTCACTGTACTTGTGTTGCTCGAACATTTCGTAGAAAAGAAAAAGTCTAAAATATTTTACATACTATTCTGCGTGTCAGTGTTTTATGCGATTTCTGCAAAACATGCTGAAGATACTTAAGAGTTACCAGGTCCTACATTTTAACTAACGATATAAGGCCGTCAGAAAATTGATCCACACATTCTCTGGTGACCTTTTAATCGTCCGCGTCTAACTCCACTCTTGCCATGGGCACATCCAATACTTGCAACGGGCAAAACCATCATGTAATATTCTTTGTATCCAACACCACCGAATTTAATAAACGGATTGTTGAAGTAGGTACTTAATTCGAACCTGAGCTCTATTCTTTTGTGTATACTTTTTCTTATTGTGTCTTCTTTCTAACATAACTGTCATATTTAATATTATGTAGTTATGTATGTATTGTTCTGTTGTTCAGAGTGGGTTCGACATATATTTTTTGCCTACGAACAAACACCAACTAAATGTCAACTGTGACATATAAAGGGTGATTTTTTGAGGTTAGGATTTTCATGCATTAGTATTTGACAGATCACGCGGGACTTCAGACATGGTGTCAAAGAGAAAGATGCTCAGTATGCTTTGACATTTTATCATGAATAGACTTACTAACGAGCAACGCTTGCAAATTATTGAATGGGCCCTAGAAAAGTTGGCAGAAAATCCGCTTTTTTATCGACAAATTTTGTTCAGCGATGAGGCTCATTTCTGGTTGAATGGCTACGTAAATAAGCAAAATTGCCGCATTTGGAGTGAAGAGCAACCAGAAGCCGTTCAAGAACTGCCCATGCATCCCGAAAAATGCACTCTTTGGTGTGGTTTGTACGCTGGTGGAATCATTGCACCGTATTTTTTTTAAAGATGCTGTTGGACGCAACGTAACGGTGAATGGCGATCGCTATCGTTCGACGCTAACAAACTTTTTGTTGCCAAAAATGGAAGAACTGAACTTGGTTGACATGTGTTTCAACAAGATGGCGCTTCATGCCACACAGCTCGCGATTCTATGGCCATTTTGAGGGAAAACTTCGGAGAACAATTCATCTCAATAAATGGACCGGTAAGTTGGCCACCAAGATCATGCGATTTGACGCCTTTAGACTATTTTTTGTGGGGCTACGTCAAGTCTTAAGTCTACAAAAATAAGCCAGCAACTATTCCAGCTTTGGATGACAACATTTCCGAAGAAATTCGGGCTATTCCGGCCGAAATGCTCGAAAAAGTTGCCCAAAATTGGACTTTCCGAATTCCGAATGGACCACCTAAGACGCAGCCGCGGTCAACATTTAAATGAAATTATCTTCAAAAAGTAAATGTCATGGACCAATCTAACGTTTCAAATACCGATGAGATTTGCAAATTTTATGCGTTTTTTTAAAAAAAAAAAGTTCTCAAGCTCTTAAAAAAACATCCGTTATTTCTGAGTCCAAAATGAGGAAGAAAATCTCTTGAAGAAAGAAGTATTGTTCAAGTGCTTCAATTAGCTGTTCTGATATCGTGGTGCCCTTTGCGTAATGTGTCCTTACGTGTAGGTTCGAAGTTCGAATCGCAAAAAAAACCAAAAAATGTTTTTCCAACTGGAATTGGCGAGGAATTGGCTAGTTATCTGATGGTTAGTTCAATGCCATGGATATGGATTTAAGGGAATGGAATAGGCCCCAGGGCTTCCAGTTCTGTTACCCCACCCTATATAGGTATGTACGTGTATGATATCGTTAAATGAAAAAGAGAAAAATCGTTAGCTATGGACACTAACCCTTATGAGTCATAAAAGAGTTTCAGGTACATACCTACCAATTGTCTATTGGTGGAGATAAAATAAGCCAAGCTGATGTGCCTAAGAAAGTAACACCACTGGACCGATCGTCTTTAGGCTATTGTCACCAAGCCTCAAAAAAACATTTCCACAAGAGAGCAAGCATGTCCTGAATGTTTACCTTGAAATCCACTACTGCTAAAGATCTGACCGAATGAAACGATAGTTTTTAGCCAAAAATCAGAAAGTTGCTATTCCGGTCTGTCTTTTTGCTAGCTGCTTAACAATTCGCTAAATTTTCACAGCATGACGTCGTCGTTAAACCAAACACAATGTTGACAATTTCGGGGATATCCCGATCCAAAAAGCCAGAAAATCAAGTTCAAGTTGTTGTTTCACTCAATTAAAATATGGAATTCATTACTTTCATAAGTTTCCGAAGACGTAAATTCATATTTTTTATGTATTCTCAATAATTTAACGAGTTTTTTCAATTCTATGTGTCACAATCTGGTTCCTCTTCGACTACGTCTTAAACTTACTACACAAAGTGTAGGGAACTTTTGATATATGTAATACGCCTACGGTCAGGCACTCTGATTCGAAAGCCATGTTAAAAATCAATCTATTCACAGGAGCTTCCTAATCACAACCAAAAAAATCTTAAAAGTTTACTAAACAACTTCTCTTTCTATTCACTCTTTCCAGACGGGGCCACATAACTTGACTCGCATGACCGTAAGTATGCACGAAACACGATGCAATTAAATTTCTCCCATAACCCCATCTTAGCAAACAAATTCTATTTACCGCTAATGATTATGTCTGGTCATTAAAATGGCTTAAATCAAATTTTATGCCGGGGGGCGGGAGTAGACCAGCGCATACTCGATCGACGCTCTCGTCTCACATAAACTTTTCCATTTAGATGTTAAGCTCCATTAAAAAATTACATTTTCACACACAAAACTGCAAACACACACTCAGGCAGCAGGGATTTCACTGACAAACACTTGACTAAGCCAGGCACTGCACTCCGGGGAGGCAACATGTAAAAGGACTTTTTTACGAGCCATGAACTAAATGCGTGCTATGGAAGAAGCATTCAACTTTTTGCTTATACTCCTCATTTATAGGATGCTTTGTTAAATAATTCAACTCCCTGTCCATTGTTGCCGTATCATCCTTGCTGTATCAGCACAATGCCATTCCCATTACCACCCAACGAAAAGCTGATCCACTTACCCCACCTGTTGAATGAATGAAAAGGCGTACGGTTGGCTTTGAACGAGTATGTAGGTATAAGTCCGAGAATGTATTCGAATGAACTTTTCATCTTCTCACACACACACAAATGCATGCAATGTGAGACACATTGTGCAGATGGGTTGGTGCAGGGGAGAAATGACTCACTCCCCCACTCAGATATTTGTTCTTCTGACGACGAAGCTTCAACCGTTTTAAGCTAAACAAATGATTTGCTCTGCATATTTTTTAAACAAAGTGAAATAGAAAAGCAGCAACCAAGCAACACACCAAACATTTACCCTGAAGTACTCTCATTGGGAAATTTATTACCGCCATCAGGGTTTAACCGCACGGACGTTTTTCAGAGAGTCTTGCACTTTTTCTTCTTAGAAGCTAAAAGCGTATTAAATTTCTTCGAATTCATTTGGCCTTAGTGAGGGAAAATCGAGAAGGTATCAAACGGCGTTTAATTAAAACTTATTTGAGGTGTTGCAGAGAAGGTTTGGGTTCTCTTGTGCCGTAGATTTGGGTAATTTATTTGCTTTATTACGCTGGGCTTCTTGGAAAAGAACTGGTAAGGCCACACTCACATGTAGGAGCAATGATAAGACAAGAACAACTATCTTTTAAAAATCGGTGATAATAACACGATTTGGCATCGAAGCACATTTCTTACTACATTCTTCGTCGAAACGATGATTGGTTTTTATTTAAATTAAAGGCGGAGTGGTTTATGCTTTTCGCAGAACATTTAAAAAGATACCTGGAAGCAAAGGCGGAGATGAGGGTGGAATTTACACGCCCTGATGATTTTAAGCTGCAGAGGCAGACGCACTCACAAAATTCTGGTAAAATTTAAGTTTCACCGAAAATTGTTTAATATTTAAACAACCAAAGTTATTTACCTAACTTTAAAGAATTTCTAGAAAGTACGGTGTTCACACGAGACCTGAAAGTGGATACCAAAGCTCACAATTTCTAAACAGACAGACACAGCCAGCGCAGCGGATGGAGATACAGGATATGTGTTTGCTGTTAACATTTTTGTTAGGAAAAATATAGATTCTGTTTGCACAAGCAATGAAAACGATACTTCCTTTCATGTTGGGCGGAGAGAAAAAATAATATTATTTTCAATGGAGAAAATATTACCTAATATAAACTTGGCAAAGGAAGGCTACGGTAAAAGTTTCGGATGAACGAACGTGTTTTCAAAAGCCCAGCCCAACATACAGATTTCCATATTTGTATGTTTGTTTACCTTTCATGTAAAAAAAAAATGAGGAATTTGAAATGAAATACGAGGTCTTGCCTAATTTTGTATTTTTCCTTTTCAAAAGGTAAAAGTATGACTTCAAGGCAAAGTAAACAAAATGCCAGGTCCCTACGCCCGCCGCCGCCGCACCGCGCCGTTGCGTTGAAGCTTTGTAAGGCGTACGTAGATATTTTGATAATCTGATTTCGAAGAAAGTAAGCTAATTATATTTCCGGAATAAATATGAGGAGAAATTTTATTTATAGATTTTGTTTTGAGCATTTTAAATTTAAATTTTTTTGTATGTATCTCAAAAACAAGGATACTCTTCAATTGTTATAAGTCAAAAGAAACACCTTATAGTCTTGTTAAATTAATTTATTTTAATGACGCGTTTCGACTATGCAGTCATCTTCGGATCACAATCGACTAATGTATAACATAAATTTAATTTTCTTCTCTATGACAGTTTTAATAAATAAACAACTATAAACAACTGAAAAAGCTCTTTTTAACATACATACATATGTACATACTACAGAAAAAAGGTAAACACAAAATTAGAGTGAGACATTCAAGTTAAAATTTTAAGTAACGTTGAATCAGCGAATCCCTTGTTGTCATTAAGCGCTACGTTATGTAGTTTGTATCAAAAGTCATAACGATTTTCCTCGAATCTGGTTGCGATATGTGGACGACGTTTTTGCTATCTCCACACCAGAAAAATATCAAAAAACTTTAAATCTTATAAACTCACAATACAATTCTATTAATTTCACCGTAGAAATTGAAACAAACAGACAACTTCCATTCCTTGATCTTTTATTATTACGGTCTTCTAATAATACAATCAAATACAACATATACAGAAAGCCTACACAAACTAAAAGGTACATAACAAATGATTCTTTTCATTGTTTTTCACATAAATATGCGGCCATGAATTCAATGATACACAGGATGATCAGTACGCCGTTGACGGAAGAAGATTTTACAACGGAGTTAAATTATATTTTAGACTGTGCAAAACTAAATGGTTTAAATGAACAAATAATACATAACACAACAAAAAAGAAATTACAACAACAATTTACAAATCAAAACATTACTTTACAAAGAGAAAAACAGACGTCTGAGCTTTCAACAGAAAAATGGACAAAAATGACTTATTATCCCGCTCTAACCAACAAAATCTCCAATGTTTTTAGTCACTACAAAATAAAACTAGCATACAAGTCTAGCCAAACGCTTAAAAGCTCATTCACAAGCACAAAACACAAAACAGATCCACTTGACAAATCAGGAATCTATAAGCTAGACTGTAGCGGGTGTAATGCTGTTTACATTGGCCAAACCTCTCGTTCTCTCCAAAAAAGATTTCGAGACCATCAGTTAGACATCATAAATAAAACGGAAAAAACAGCTTTCGCCAAACACGTTCTCCAGGAAAACAGTGCATTGGGTAGAGGGAGAAGAAACCAAAAACAACACGGAGTGATGACTGATAACATATCGTTGCTAAAAGAGGTCCAAGGGTTTAGGCAATTAAATGTTTGGGAATCAATTTTCATAAACAAACTACATAACGTAGCGCTTAATGACAACAAGGGATTCGCTGATTCAACGTTACTTAAAATTTTAACTTGAATGTCTCACTCTAATTTTGTGTTTACCTTTTTTCTGTAGTATGTACATATGTATGTATGTTAAAAAGAGCTTTTTCAGTTGTTTATAGTTGTTTATTTATTAAAACTGTCATAGAGAAGAAAATTAAATTTATGTTATACATTAGTCGATTGTGATCCGAAGATGACTGCATAGTCGAAACGCGTCATTAAAATAAATTAATTTAACAAGACTATAAGGTGTTTCTTTTGACTTATAACAATTGAATTGGAGTCTTGTTGGCTGAACTTCTTTAACTTATTAAGGATACTCTTGCTCAGAAACGAGAAACTGAGTGTGATCGTTCTGCGTTTGGAATCTTTTTGACTTATGATTTGTAGGTACGTCATATAAGTAGCATCGGTCACTTTCATTTTACTGAACATTGAAATTTCTAGGTAATTCTGTGCATGATTCAAGTTATTTTAAGTCAACTAAACAGCAAATGTCTACTGGAGGGGACTCATATCTACCTCTATTGTGTGTCACTGTTAGTCATTTACGTCTTCGTTGATTTGATTCGATGGAAGCTAAGCGGAGGATAGTCGAATGTGCACACTTCGTGGGTTAACAAAAAGCCAGATGTCAAATCGGCTGTTAATAATGTTAAAGTTGGTATGAATGCTAGTTTCTGATAACATGTATTTTTTTATTTACTTTTGGAGAAATGTTGTATCCCTACTGCCCAGTGTGTCGGACTCTCCAAGGTGTACTAAGCTAGGCATACCGAATAAAACTCCAAAAATTTCTCGCTGATCTGCCCCTCGGGACCACTTGCGCATTTCTTCGAGGGGGCATCCTTGTCTTGGTGGCAGGTTCTAGTTCCTCAACTACCTCTTCATGTTTCTTTGTTTTCAGGATCTGCGTCAGATACAGGCTGATTCGCCTCCAACTCTCCTCGTCTCTCAGATGATATTGGATAATATCTGGATGATATTATTCGGGCTGAGCTTTCCGATAACTCTGTTTATTCCCTGATGGGGAGATTTCCATATTCCATCTACTACACTCGAACACTGTATGATGAGCGTCACGTCGTCTGTCAGCGAATCTTCGTATTGGCACGAAGAGCTTCGTCTTTTTTCAATCATGTGCAGGAAATCGTTGAAATACTCGATTCCGGTGCATGGGCGTAGCCAGGAATTTTTTTAGGTCTTTTTTCGAGGACAACTTCTCAAAAATCAATGAAAAAACGAGGACATTTTTTTTTTGAAAAAAAAAGTAGGACATATTTATTGACAAGAATATTGACAGATACTTTAAAAGTATCATTTTTTTGGTTTCTAAAAATAGAGTAGGATATTTGCCTTTAGCATGTTCTGTAATAGCATTTAAAATGCCGCATTCATATGATTCAGAATATCTGGAGAATATTTTGATTCGAAGAATTATAAATATAAATGCCCAAATATACTCGTGTAATATTTCTAGATGTTAGAGAAATCTCATTAAAAAGTCCTCGTTTTCCGGCAGTTTTGCGAATTATCCTCATTTTTTTTTTTTTTTAAATTTTCATTTATACTCCTTTTTTTCTCCTTTTTTCCCAAATTGTCCTCGTTTTTTACGAGAAATCTCATTGAAAAGTCCTCGTTTTCCGGCAGTTTTGCGAATTGTCCTCATTTTTTTTTTTTTTTAATTTTCATTGATACTCCTTCTTTTCTCATTTTTTCCCAAATTGTCCTCGTTTTTTACGAGAAATCTCATTGAAAAGTCCTCGTTTTCCGGTAGTTTTGCGAATTATCCTAATTTTTTTTTTTTTTAATTTTCATTGATTCTCCTTTTTTTCCCCTTTTTTCCCGAAATTGACCTCGTTTTTTACGAGAAATCTCATTGAAAAGTCTTCGTTTTTCGGCAATTTTGCGAATTGTCCTCAGTTTTTTTTTTTTAAATTTTCATTGATACTCCTTTTTTCCGTTTTTTCCCAAATTGTCCTCGTTTTTTACGATACTCTTTAAAAGTCCTCGTTGTTTCAGCATTTTCTCCAAATGTCCTCGAGGACAAAGATTAATTTTTTCTTAAAAAACGCAGAATTTTTTCGAGGACATTTGGCTTAGGTTGGGGCATTTGCCCCTACCTGCCCCTACCTGGCTACGCCCATGTTCCGGTGAGGAACTGATAACAGGGTCCCTATGAAACAGAACTTTAACATAGAGTCCTTTCTTTCTGTGTGTGTTGCTTGAAAATGTCATTTTTTCCACAATTGTTTCTCTTTGAGAGTTGTTACTGTTGGAATAACAATTTGGGGTCTTAGACAAAAGGCCCCGTGTAAGGAAGATGAAAAACTGCTGCTTGCTACATTTACTATGGCGATTATTTTATATATATGTGAAGTTATAAAAACCTCATTTCCATCTGCTTCACCATAAAAAAAGGAAGGCTGATACGCAGGTAGAACAATGGACCGGCAATCACAATCAGGTCTAAGTGTTCCAGACTAAGCCTTCTGCTCCTATTTAAAAAAAAAATTGTGATTACCACAGACAACATACTTATATGTATTCGGATTTGCCGTCAGAGGTTGTTTCAGAGACAATGTTATCAAAATCCTTTATTGAGCGTATAATGACCACTGGCATAAGAGCTTAATTCGTCGACATTTGCCTGATACTCGTCTACGCCTCCACAGTAGAAAGAGACAATAATTCCGAAAACTGTTTCTACGAGCTGCTCCAATAAATATAGGAGCACATTGTCCTAGACATGACACGAGAAACGTCCTTGGCAATTTGAACAAAAATAACTGGGGAAGAGGCACATCTCTATCTATCGGAAATACAATCGGTAAGCATAGTCTGCATGAAAAAATCCCGATCAATCAATTTTGCTACGGGGCTAAAACTATAGCTGCTAGCAGCACACTCTTTTCTGCGGAAAATACTCATATAAGGATACATGTCAATCTCTAGATTAAATAACCGTCAGCCAAATTGACCGATTGGCAATCGATGCAAGACATTGCATTTTCCAATCAAGTGTCCCTCCACCAGAACCACAGCCCCTGATGTTTTGGGCTTAACTCGGCCTTCAAAACGAAACCCATACTGCGAAGAAGAATGCAGGCAAACAAATGCAAACAAACAAAAAGCACAACAGATTTTAATGTAAAAAAATAAAACAAAGAAAAGAGAAGCACCGAATCCATGAGGGAAGCGATCGTTTGAGAAATTGAGAGATGCAAGTACAGTAACGAGATTTGAAAGCTTTATCAAAAGATAAAAAGATCATTCTAGGACTGCAAGCCCCGAACTCTAGCCTGCTAAGATCAGCAAGAAAGCCCGCTGATAGAATAGCAGTCGCTATTGATGATAAGAAAAAATCACTTCTTTCGAATGCTTAGCGGCGATGAAGGCAGAAATTCGACTGTCCACAAGACTCCTTCTTCAACTTAGACGATGATCAAATGGAGGCCCTTACAATCGCGCAATTTAAAGATATAAGCCTTCCTAACATCGCCTAAAAGATCTTATATTCCGTAATGTATGAACGTCTTAAACCCTACGACAACAATGATAGGTGGTTATGAATGCGTTTTTATACCCGAAAAGTAGACAACAATGGTTCAATTTTTAACATTATGGTAGATACTGAAAAACTGCAAGGTGATTTCGGAGAGCTAACTCTGCTCTGCATTATGGTCAGCAAGGATTTACAGATACTTTTCAAGTCAATACAAGGGCTGAGTTCCAAAATGCAGAAAAAAAGTTTAACTGCAGTCAGTACTACAGTCTTACTGCGCAGCCTTTCTGCTCTACATATATTTTACTTTTCATTAGTTTTACATTTCGGAACGCATTTAAAATAGCAGTCTGGGAGCTAAGAGTGTAGTTATGGTTACACCATACACCTATTTTAATGAGGATTTTAAGTAGGTATGGCATTAAGGGCCAGTTGCTCAATCCGAATCATAAATATAAGTTCTACATAAAGTTCTACTTTAGTATGGGGATTTTATGTAGAACTTAAGAATTCCGGAACGTCTCATACAAAAATGAAAACTTTATGTAGAACTTAAATTTATAATTCGATTGAGCAACTGGCCCTAAATATCAGAACAACTGTTTTCAGAGCTCCTTACTTGCAACAGAATCAAGTTTTGAAATTATTTATTAATTGTTTGGCAAACCCTACGGATATATCCCCTTCCATTCCCAATCTGCAATTTAATATCAACATTCTTTGTTCGTGGTTCCAAATATTTTCACTGAAAAGAACAATTGCAATAATATACTGAAAGAATAGCAAAATTATTTAAAAACGAATTCTTTAAAGCTATCAAATTAACAAAAACTTAATATATTAAAATATATTTGCTAACTTTTCTCTGGACTCCATCTCTTTCTTTGAAAAAACTTTTTCTTTTTGTATAGGTAGTAAAAACTTTTTTTTCACTAACGTCAAATGAAAGCATACAAAAAAAGGGATGCGTTCACTGCGCAGTTACTGCGCATCGTATACCTTAAAACTGCGTTAAGGAACTCGTGACTTTGTAGAAATTTTCTGTTTTGATTTTCGGAATGCATGACTTTGCAGCATCTGAGCAGTTTCTGCATTTTCGAACTCAGCCAAGCTTTCCACAAGGTGACCTGCGATTGTTCATACTCGAATAGATTGTGCAAAACTTAAATTTCAGCATTATCTTTCAAAAGTAAGAAAAATTATTCGCGATTACGATATTGACGCAATGGGAAGAATTATAATTGTGATATCGTAGGTGCTTTTGCATGCATTCAAAACGAAGTATATCGTCCAACAAGGACGCAAAACATCGACGAATTGGATTAAACTTCACAATAGACAGGCATAACTTCGAAGTAATAAATCAGGACATCGTCTTCCTAGAATCCGCTATAGACACGCAATTTCTATAACATCAGTGCGGAGATCAAACAGAAAACTACTCTTGTCTTGTCTTGCTACTTTGTGTTAAGAAGGCAATTTAGAAATAAAACTTCCTCTCGAAAGGCCTGGTGAATCTTTAATAAGATTCCAGTCTTACCACACGCCGTGGAAGTTTGGCCCAAATAACGAATAATTTTCTGCGAACTATCAAACATTTAAATAAAAAATAACACAAAATTCAGAAAAGTGCCTGTAGCCTTTTGAATCGAAAAAATTGTCGATGTAATTAAATATTTGAAAAAATCATGCATATGTTGACCGCAGTCGCGCCTCAATTGGTTCATTCGCTTAGTCCAATTTTGCCATACTTTTTCTAACGTTTCGGTGGTGTCCGTATCGTAGTGGTTTGCATATGTACTGGTTAACCGGAAGCTCGTGGTTCAAATCCCAACAGACGTAAAGATGTTTTTCACTAGTATGTTCTTTCTCCTCCTCCAAAAGTAAATTCATTGCCATGAAAAAAAAACTTTCCCGATTAGCCGATCGAATTCGGCAGAAAATTGTAGGTCCCCTCCATTCCTTCACAAGGCATGGTTGTGAAAAACTCGCTAGGCCCCGGAGCACCCTACTTTAATGGCTCACAACATGTATGTATGTTTGTAACATTTTGGCTCAAATTTCACGATTAAACGCTTCAATTTTGACTTCCACGATCTATCGGTCCAATTGACTGGTCCCAAACTTGAAACAGGCTGTTTACCGAACTTGCCGCTCAATTGGTCCATTGTTCAGTGTGCTGCGTGGCATGTGGCGCTGTCACTGTTAAGCGTATTGGTGGTTCAATGATCATCAACAATGTAACTTTTTTGCGAAATTAAGTCACAACAGCCCGAATAGACGTCTCAGTAGGCCAATTAAGCTGACCATAAAACGGAAGAAGTGCGCTAGAAACACCCATTATAAAGCGGATGAGAAAACTCTGAGTAGATTTGAAAGAAAATTACCAAGACATCTTTGGTCCCGCGTATGTGAAGACAATGTGTGGAGAACAAGATTCGACAGCGAACTGTGTGAGCTGTTCGCCGAGATGAGAGTAGGTAAGAGATTACGCATCGGAAGAATACGATATACGATGTGATGGCTGGCCATCATGGAAAGAAAAACCCTGGCCTTAGATGGAGCAACCAAATTAAAGAGGATCTCAAACGGCTTAGGGTGCAAAACTGCGAATCGAAATTGTAAACGAAAAATGTAGTTTGAGGCCCGTACTGACCTCGAACTGTTATATTCAACTTAGCAAAGGCAATAGTCTTAGAAAAAGCTGCAATAATCAACCAAGGCGTTTTAATCTTTAATGTCACTTTCCATTGGACGAAAAGAACCGTCCAGGAGCGTCCAGAAGCATTCTCAAACCGTTCCATTGGTGCAAAAAGATCGCTCCTCTGATTCTGAGGAGTGACAGCCGCTTCTCGATTTGAAGTGAGAAGAAGCACTAACACATATGTTACTCAAATGTCAAAAAGAAAATTTTCTTCAAAGAATATTCCTTAAGGGCCATGGGTGTTTCACTCACACAAAGGCAATTACGTTAAACTGAACAAAAATTATTTTGGATGTTCCATTGGTTCTTAAAATGAGTGCTTCCCTGAGTGTAACCAATGGAAAGCGACATAAATGAACTGATATGCATGGTATCCGAGAAGTTAGTTGATTGGGTTCTGCCGAGACACGAGTGAAAAATAAAAATGCAAGGGCTTATGGCAATACAGACGAGAATACCAACAAAACTGTGTATGCTACAGCTGATCCGTTGGTTCGTACTAATACAGCAAATACTTCAACCGATTCGATTTTGGAAGACAATACGTTTTTCGATGATTCAAAGCTTGTACGGATAAAGGATGCCCAATAAGACCGTTAATTTCTTTCGTGTCATTTGAGCTGATGGAAGAATTGTGAGATATCCTTCTATTTCTTCCTTTTCTGGTGCTAAGAGCATTCGGATCACACCTCCCCCAATTTACTGTTTATTCATAATAAGGTGTTTCGCTGGTGAAGTACATTCATTTGACCCTAGAATGCGTCGGCAATCCTGCCAGCTCTGTATTGTTGCGTGTCTAGGGAGAAATATTCTTTTTTTCGAATTTAAAAACACAACACAACACATAATTGGACCCATAATTCTGCGATTGAATCATATCTACCCTCATCCTCATTGCCATTAATTTGAAGTATACCTAGACCGACGCAGAAATAGAAACTGACTGACTGACACAATGAGCTTCTCGCATCAAATTACTTTATTCCTACAACAAATGAGCCCTTTACATGCTTTTTATTGGCTTCATTTCATTTAGCATAATTTTATTGTCCTACCCACAGCGAAATGAACATAAAATCTCACGGCCTTTAAACCTATGCATACCTATTAATTAATTTACCCCAACATCCTTCGCAATGAGTTAATTTCATTCGCTTGTAGTAAAATTTAACGATGGTGATTAGTGATTACGATATGAAGCGTCATAATTAAAAAAATTTTAACCACACACGCAACGTTGTATCCTTGTGAGGTCCAACCGCAAGTAACTTGCTTTTTACTATCACAGCCCATCATGAAAAACTAAATAAGGTGGTCATGCGTTGTTTATCTAATAGCCCATCTGCCAATCTGCCCATAGTGTGTCTACAACACGTACACCAAGTAGGAACCTACTTAAGCAAGAAGGGAACCTGCCACAAGCAGCGGAGCCATGTTCCTCTTACGTAGAGAGTTTATTTTTTTATTTAATTTTTTGTCATTTGCAGAACATAGCGTTTAAGGCCTTCATTAGCATGCGACAAGGGAAGCAATTAAAAATTGCTTAAGCACATCAATTTATTTATTAGTTTTTGTACGTAACTGTAAGGTGCACCAGAATATTACGACATTATCTGAAATGATCGTTCTTGAAATCAGGCTGAGCATCTTCGGTTGGGGACACGTGAGTAAGAACATCAAGAGAGTCGAAGGACACAGCAGAGTGTTGTTATTCCGTCGAAAGTAAAACATTTTCCTCTTATCGATCTAATTAAGGAAAACTGTGAATATGACTGTTAAGGAAGTTGCAACTATAAGATCCCTTTTTTCAACGCATAGAACCAAGTCATTTGTGATAAAAAAGGGAGCGCCTCCCTTCACTTATTCTGTCATCTTATTGAGCAAATGCGCCAGGAAAACCTGACAACAAAGACTATAAACAAGCAGCGTCAGGTCTGGCTCGTTATATCGGCGCTGCACTCAATCACTATCGCCAAGAAAATGCAATTGACGGAAGCGTGGTGTGACCTCCCCTCGCTTGTTGCCCTCTTCGAATGTCCCCCAGTCAAGGTTCTCGCTTCGGTAGACATGCAAAGAGTCAATAACTACTAGTGATTCAAATCTCAACATAAATCCAGTCCAGGCGACGAACGTGGATGTCTGTTCGACAGAAGGCAACCGTGGCACTGCACTGCAGCAGCAGGCGTGACAACGGTTCTCAACTCTGGGACAGTAATTTCACGAATAGCACATTAAGGCTATGTAGAAGGAACATTAACAAAAAGAAAAAAAATGTTCAAGCACGCCTCCCAGAACTGCAGTCCTTCATGGCTTCATGGTGATGGAGAAAGAGTCTGTTTGTCAGCAACGATCTCTCGTCATCTATTGAGCCTTGTGGTCTACTATGTGCGCACTGTGCAACTGGAAGGAAAATGTTTATGGGGCGCGATAAATCTCAATACAACGCGATGGCAATCAGTGGGTGCCTGAACGCGCGCGCGCGCACGCGCACCTATGCAGTCAATCTAGCGAGCTTGGGACAGAAATGGGACAGTTTGTGGCTTCGCAAATTTCATTATTAGCCGATGGGGAAGGATGGGGTGTTTGTGCCTTGGGTCTCTCATACTCATTGAACAATGTTGGTTGCCGAAATCATAAATTGGTATCATAGTGCTGCGAGAATTGTCCTATAATCAAGGTGAGCTAGATTGGTGTCGTGTCGTCGTGTCCTGATTTTTTTTCGTTGTTATGTTCTGTTGAAGGGATAGCAGAACGTTGTTGATGTGCTTCATTGGATACGAAAGAAATATGGAGTTTTGATAAAATTGATACCGAGCAAGAGAGAGGATGGCGGTGGCCTTTTTGTCGGAATAACTGTATCGTGGTGCTATATCGAAGATAGTTAATTATTGTTTTAGTTTCAGTGTTATAAGCCTGTTATTCCGCTCCAATGATTTGACATTATTTATAGCGGAAGGCACTGTACACTGCCCTATGAAGTCGATAGCTATCAGGACTCTAAATCTTTCGATAGATTAACTAGGTAGAGAGTTTTTGTTATTAGAGAGATTGAGGAAGTCAACTACAGTGTCTTGTAAAAGAATTTTTCATTTTCATAAAAACAGTGAGAAGTACCTTCTAAGCCATTGGTAGTTTAGTTCATTGTTAAGAGAGAATTTAGTATTGTAGCGATGAGGGCGTATGTTTAGGGTAGATTCAGACTAGCGACAGCTGTAGGCGCCCAATTGTTGATGCTAGTGATAGTTTTTGGTCTATTCTATTCTTGAATGACTATATTCGCTAGCATGATTCTCAATAAACGTCCACGTCCTCTAACGAAACAATGAAAGTAAATCTAACGATTGTTTTAAAAAGCATATGGCCAATGTCTTAGACCTATCGCAAAAATCGTGTAAGGCAATTTTAAGACGTTTTAAGCAGAAGGACATATTTTGAAATACTTGGAGCAAGTATTGCCTGTGATACGAGATCCTCAAAAATTAGCGCAGGGTTCGAAACTAAATCTACCCACAGAAATGTACTTTGGAGATAGCAAGCTACTCCGTCAAAGGTAAATAACGAACCAACAGATATTTTCAAAATAGCTTTTGATAAACTGACTCACTGTCATGTCTGTGATTCGCCTTTGGGGAACGCCACGTTGACCTCAGAAAGCTTCGGTAAAACTTCGGCCCTGGATTGTTTCATGCCTTAGAATTTGCAAACAACAAAAATGTTTTTGTTTTCCTTTCTTTTTCGTCCTTCACGATCGTGTCTGAACGTTGTATGATAAAGCCTTTGGGTCATTCCATGGTGTAACACCCGAAACACACACTTTTCGACTCATAA
Organism: Melanostoma mellinum; assembly: GCA_914767635.1. Taxonomy (NCBI): domain Eukaryota; kingdom Metazoa; phylum Arthropoda; class Insecta; order Diptera; family Syrphidae; genus Melanostoma; species Melanostoma mellinum. Next base: position 194,336,580 of record OU612058.1, on the reverse strand, counting down.
AATCCTTATGCTTAAACCTACAAATCTTACAATTAAGATAACACAACTAAAAACGTAGAGAATAAGACTGAAAAGTTTTATTCTCTACCCTAAAATATCATTTCAAAATAAATTAAAATTTTGACTTTAAATGAACACATGTAACACCCGAAAGCCGAAACGTTGGAATGACCCCTTTTTAACGGGCTTCTCTGGACCTCTTCTTTAAAATGACAACACCATATGAGCCGACCGAACTCTATATTTCTTGCAAAATGGTGTTTTTCTCATGAAGGCTTCCGTGGACCTTGATCCTTCTTATATGTTCCAGCTTTGTTGCTTCCACTGTCATCTTCAGGTGAGCCAACTTAGTCTCATATTTTAAGCTTATTGTCCAACAATCGCCGTATGAAATCTTCCCTTTAGCTAAGAGGACATCTCTCTATCACAGAAGATGGTGAGGCTTTCTCGCCACTTCATTCCTCCAAGATCAATCGATCGTTGATCACCCCAAGTTACATTGCTGTAGATCATAGATCTCAGATACTTTAACTTTTCGCCCATGGGAAACACATTTTCATTCAAATAAGTTTCTGGAACAGGCATGTGTGGATCAGAAACTCAATACGGGAACCATTGCCAGTTAATATATTTACCCATTTGTGTCGAGTGTTTCTCGTTGGATATTAAGATCCTTGCCAGTAAAAAGGATCGTCAGCAAAGAATATTTTATGTACTTCGCTGATCTGTACTTTATCTTCACACTGCTTTACACTCTTTGCGCTGCTTGAAATTGAAGTTATAAACAAATGAAAAAAGGAGTTTGGGGGTGCAATAAAACTATATAACAACAACAATTCAAGGGCCTACAATTTTATGACAAATTCAAACGTTTAGCTGATATGATGCTTTTTAAAGCAACGTAATGCTCTTGACTTGCCAATTTCTGACAAAAGTTGATACATGCTTGAATGGTTTCCCAACTCTTTGCTTGACATCGGTTATTCACAGTACAAACAAATTAGTCAATTGACCCCGCCAAGATAACTGATAACACGACTTGGCAATTTGGAATGATTGCGATTTGAAGATTAATTGCGTAATAGGCTGTGTGGTATGACACCCCATCCTGAATAAGCCAGAGTAGAAGACCTCTGGACCTCCATGTCATAAATATCATTAAAAAGAAGTTGGTTGGTCTGTAAGGCCCACCGATGTTCGAATAGTAGAAACGTTTAGGTGGACAGAGTCTCACACTCTCGACTATAGTAGCCACATTCCAGTCCGTGCCTTTGAAATGATCCACTATTATTATGTACAATATGACGTAAAGAACTAATCCACTATCATCACTTTTGCACAAGCTTACTTACTTACTACACTGGTATACTGACTTTCTATCACAAGATTCGTTCCTGAAGCCCTGTGGTCGCTCTGTGGTCGGCAAAAAGCGTTTTCTGAAAAATCTAAACTCGATCTAAATGTCAAATTGAGTGTTCTTTAAACCCTGGGTTTTTCCTGAACTCGCCTAAGGTGTTTGCTGGGGCTAGTTTAGATTATGAAAAGGGCTGCCAAATGGCATGTTTTACATTTACATTTACATTTACATGAAACCTACTCCACACATAAATCTGCGGAGTAGGGGGTTTGCAGCCGGGCGACAAAGACAATTTGGCTGATACACCACAAGACTAACTACACAAATACTACATAGAACAAATAACACATGACAACAGCACGCAGTAGTACAAGACGGTTCCCCATCTTGTCACTAACAGCGCTCATTCCGATTTAATTACGGTGTTCTAATGGGAACCGACTCTTTTCGGGTGACAAGGCCGTTGTACAAATGGCATGTTATTTTGTTCAAATGAAAAGGATTGAGATTTAGCGTTTGTTGCGAACTGAAAAACCCCGGCTTTTTGACCACTCATAGGGTTGTCAAGGAAACCTGGGTCAACACTGGGTAACGGTCTTAACAGGAAGCAGCTGTCATTGCCAAAAAGCCAATTTTGTGAAAAGAGACCATTAAATGGCCAACTCATTCAACAGATAAACTTTTTTTAGTGAAGAGTAAAAAAATTTCTTTTTTTTTTCAAATCTACTCCGGAATTTTTGAATCTACTTTACTTTTTTCGTAAACTTACTCCCAAATTTCATGACTGAGATTCAAACCCTGAAAAAAGCTTTCAAGACACCTTGGCTAAGTCATTGCTCCTTCGTACTCCTTCGTCGTCGGCAAGTTGGCCTCTGCAACTCTTCGTTGTCTGAATGCCAACATATTTGACCTCGTGATTGTCGATCGAATAATTGTTCGAAGTTTTTCAACTGAACATATGAATGGTCAATAAATTGCTATTTTTGAATTGATTAGAACCATGTCTGCCGTCTTTTTTCAAAACAAATGGATTCTTCACCTGGTCTTAGCTTATTCACAAGCTTCTTCGACTGTGATGTCGAATACTTCAATTATTTGAGGTTCAGCTTATGGAAAACGCTTTCAAAGAAGCTGTTCATTCAAAAGATCGTCACTCATCAACACTCAATACCAAATTCGAGTGTGTGCAGAATTTTGTCTTCATTCACTGGAAGGTCTTCTTGCGCATCTTTAAAGGTATTATGAGCATTTCTCCTTCTTTCAACGGATATTTCAAAGATGGTCGTCATAATCCTCGAATAACTTGGTTTGGATCAGTAGCCTTCCAGACTTAAAATATATAACTTGTGTGCACTTTGCTTGGAGTTGGGCACACTTCTTCTTCATTTCTTTCATGCAGTTATCATCTTCCTTTTCGAGGTGATTCTTTTCATCTGTATTATTTAACGTGTCTTAGCACGCTAAGGAGCGACATTCTTCCTACTGTTCTAGCTTCATCATTCTATCACCATATTTCTTGGGCTTGATAATTGTATCCCGTTGGAACCTCTAGCAATGATTTGGCTTTGAGTGAGCAATTTTTTTGCCAGCAACCTAACATACCTACTTTGTGATGTACTTCCTACATTTTGGAATGTTGTTGATGGTTTTTCAGAATTATCTCTGTGTGTGTTAAAATTGGACTGCTCCCCTCTTTCTTTTTCAAAATGTGTGACTTCAATCCCTTAGTAGCCCTTGTTTATTTGACTTCCTTCACCTCTTTCATAAGAAATTTCGGTCAGCAGAAGACGGTGTGGCTGAACGCTATTATCACTTCGGAGTCTTTCATTCGAGACATCATAGATTTGTCTACAAAATGGTAACCAAGTATAGTTTAAGTTGTAGTAGTTTCATTTCTACCACTGCTGTTTGCTGTAAGTGACAAGTCCTCTGTCTGTTTCATGAATTCGATATTTAAGGGGGAGGTGGTAGTGTTTAATGTTAATTCGTTTAAAAAAGGCATGTTTTTGCGAATTTCTTGTGAGAAACCAGTTTAAATGTCTTTATTAAAACACATTATAAAGTGATATTTCAAGAATGTTGTGTAAGATTCTCACAAAGAAATATTTAAAAATACGGCAATGGCAGCAATTATTCGGACGTGCCTCGAAAAAAAGCGACATGCGGTGCCCCTTATAACTTTGGGCTGGATCATCGGAAATCAAAAAATTTTAGTTCGTTCGTTAGATAATAGTTTTTACCAGATAATTCCGAGAGGGTTTTTTTTAAATTTTGATTTTTCACTTTTTTGGAATACTTTGAAGGGAAAAACGCGATTTTTCGTAAAAAAAAAAATCAGTTAATTTGTTATGTAAATTAACAATTATCAACGAATTTGAAAAAGCTCTTCGTCACTACCTTGTAAATTATTAACAAAAATAGTGTTCAAAATTTCAAAATTATCGGTGCACTTGTTTTGAAGTGAGGGGCACCGACTTTTAAAAAATGAACTGATGGAAAAATGCTTTAAAGTTTTGAACACTAAAAAAACACAAGGAAAACAATATACCGACAGGTATAAGAATATTCGTAACTTTGTCAATTTTGCTCCAATCCACTTGAAATTTTGACACAATGTTCTTAAAATATTAGACATTCATTTTAAAAAAAACAGCAACAAAAAATATAAATACGTTACCCCCCGTTACTATAAGACCATTTGACTTTGGGTATCTTCATCAGGAAGGTATTCCATTCTTCCATTGCAATCCACTCAATCCTTGTTTGTCTTCCCAACAAGTTCATTCAAATCTTCGCCAACAAATAAAAACACCTCTTTTGGCACATTCTTAAGGAGATTGTGGAAATCCAGCCAAAATACATCTGTTTCCACTCAATCTCATCTAATTTGGAGATGGTGCACTGACAATATTCCAGACCTTTCCTTGCATCACCGGCTTAAAAGATATTAAACGATTACTAGATCTTCCGTAAGGACGATACCGATCCCGTTTTTACACTGATACGCCCCATTCTAGAACATCTTCTAAACTTTTTTCCCAACATCCAAAAACGGCTCTGTTTCCTGCACTCCGCCATTTCGATACTTGGACATACAAAATGTCTACTAGCCTCCTTCTCAGCATCTCCTTCAGATCGATATTTCCACCTATTATACCTAATAGTAGGGGAGCCCAAGAGGGGATTTCGCGCGTTACTCGAGCGCGTCAGAAAATCATATGGGGAGAAACCTTGCACCATGTAATGTACTCCTACCATATATTAAACCTAAATGTTGGGGCGTTCGCTGAGGGCAGCCCGTCAGATTAGTAAAAAAAAGTCGATCATCGGAAATACTCGAGCGCGTCAGATTAAAAGATGGTAGGTTGATTACATCGAGAAGAGTGTATATTTCAATAATCTGACAATTTGAGCAGGGCCTTCGTAAGTAGGCGAGTCACAAAGATGTAAAAAAAAAAATCGATGTTTCGAAATACTCGAGCGCGATTAATTTTTTTTTTATTTTGAAGGTAATTTTATCAGGATAACAGAAAACATATAATCTGACATTTTGGTTGGGGCGATTGAGGTAAAATCGTCAGTGAAATGTATAATATATGATGGTTAATATCTCGGTTAATATTGATATTAGCAATTGGCCCAGAAGACTTTTTTTGTAGAAAACTAAATTCTCTACAAGTTTGTAATTTACAATTTTTCTGTAGCTTTTGTTATTTACGAGATAACTGCGACAAAACGTGAATTTTATGCAAAAATCTGGTTAGGTGGCCCGTACCACCTTCCCGGTATGAGTAACGACTTTGCCAAAAAGAACATTTTTGTAGAGCTTTCAATTTTGAGAAAAAAACATCTTCGGTTAAAGCGATCCCATGAAATGCCGCTGAGTTATAGAAATTTAAAAATAAAAAATCAGAGTTTCCATATATTTTCAATGGAAAATCTTCACACCTCTTGATCGAGCACTTAAAATTAATATTAAGGGCTCAAACTTTCAGGATTTTTTTTAAAAGTATTTTCAACAAAATTTCAATACAAAATTTTTAAATACATAATATGTGTACATATTTTTTGATTGCATCCAGTAATAAAAAATAGAAACAACAAAGAATTGTTACTTTAAAATTGTCAGACTAAGAGTACGCCCCCATATAATTGTCAGATTATCATCCTGGAGGACGAAGACATCAAGTTGATCAATCTGTATAAAAATCTGACACGCTCGAGTATTTCAAGGTCACGTGTTTTTTTTACATTTTTACAAATCAGCCATGACTGATCGCCCCACTCAAATTGTCAGATTATTGAAATATACACTTTTTAGAGTACACTTAACATTCACTTTGAAAATCTGACACGCTCGAATAACTTTTTATTTTTTGTTTTTTTAACCTCTCTTTACGCCCATTTGCCCCCAGTAAATCGTCAGATTAATATATATCCGTTATGAGAAAGACAAAGCGCGTATACTCTATGAAAATCTGACGCGCTCGAGTATTTCAATTTAACTGTTTTTTTTTACATTTTTAAAAGCTCATACACGCCCATCGCCCCACTAAAATGAAAAACTGCCATACACTTTTTTTCGTTTTAGAACGTAAACTTCACAATCCAATAAGTCCCCATGACGCTTTAGTAACTGCAAATTTAGCGGCTCGGGCTCCCCTACTATAACTCCAACGTTCCAACTCGCGACTCTTAAAGCCAAAACACAATAGAGCGTTGCGCCGCGTCGACCTCACGTAGGCTTCACGTTACATGAGAAATCCTCAAAACGCCCTACTGTCATTCATTCGTCTAAGCTTGTGCAAAATTAAGAATATATATCGATTGAAGTATCGAACGACCATCGTCGTTACCAGTAACTATCGATAACAAAAATCGATTTTTTCTTTTGTATTGTATGTATGTATGTACTAAATCGATTGATAATTTGTTAATTACTTCGGATAAAGAAATGAAAGCTAAGTAAAATGTGTAGTGTAATCAATTGAGCAAAGTATAATGTGCGTAGTTGCATTTCTATACTGTGTTATCACATGTTTGTGATAACATTTGCTGTTAAAAATGAAAAACTTGTCGATTTTTTCAACATAATCGATATATTCATACAGATATCAAAAATGTTATCGCAATATACGGTACGAAATTATCGCTTAAGTAATTGGTCGAGCACCTTTACAAAAATAAAATGATTTAAATCCTTCAATATTGCCCATATTGATTGACTTTATATTAACCCATGCGGCCATGTATCGAAAATCAATCGAAATCTCGATTTTTAAGAACATCTTTTCAGAATTATAGTAGTTTGAGTGATTAAACATCACCTTCGTCTGGCAAAAGTCGAGTTTAATACAGGTTTAACAACGATAGCTGAAATATCTATATACTAGTTACATCGACAAAGTTCTGCTTAAACACTCTAAAATTCAGCTTAAGTACAATTCACGCACAAATATGAAGTACAATTTGATTGATTTGTTTGTCACAAAAATCTATAATCGACTAAATACTTACTCATTATATCGAAAATTCTTCGAAATCCTCGATATGAAAAATATTACATAAAATATAAGTCAATTTTTCAAAACATTATTGCAAATTCAAAGTAGTTTAAATGCTTCAACAACACTTACATTGAATAATCCAACAAAAATTAAATTTAGTACAGCTGTAATGACGAGAACTTAAATATTTGTCTAGTATTAACATCGATAAATTTCAGCTGAAACACACTTCGACATCGATACCGACGTATCGATAATTTGTTTCGTAAATCGATGTTTTGCTTACATCGATTTTATTACTCTTCCCTATTGCAAAACTGAAATGGAGGGATATGTCAGAAAGCGAGCAAAAGTTCAACATAGCTGAACTTTTGGTCGCCTCGTTACGTTTGCTTACGTCTGTCAAACGACGCGTTTGAGGACAAAGCGTGATTGTGTGAGACTCTACAGATTTCGTATAGTTGAACTTTTGATTGTTCTGTCAAATGAGGTCGACGCGAGGCAAACGCGCTATTGTGTTATGGCTTTTAAACTTCGTCCAATCCGTCACATTATTTTGCAAGCCCCCGGATGTGCATCTCTGACACGGGCTGGTGGTGCTGGTGTCTATCGTTGTAGTGCCATTAGTATTCGCAAGTATCTAAATACGCTCCAAATACTACGAAATTTTTCATATTTTTGAAGTGAAAACTTCTTTAGGCGCGTTTGGCACTTTTGCGATGGGGGTAAAGCAATGAATTCGCGACCGACACCATTTTTTGGCATCATCAATAAATTCGGATTCGGATTCCAACTCATCCCTTGGGTTAAGAGGCAACTGGGAAAATCAACACTTTCTTTGTAGTGGTGTGATTTGTCTTCAATTAGTTCGATCTCAAGAAAAAAAAGAACGTTACTATAAATAAGCTTATTCAAGTTAACGACTCAATTGATTCCAACTGGTTTTGATGTGGCATTACAATACTCCAGCGCCAAAGCCTCGACACAATCAAAAATCGAATCAATTAACGTTAAACTTCTACATTCCGCACGCACCAAGACTGAAAAACCTCTTAAGAGCTTACAAACTAAATCTTGCCACCAGGCACTTAGTTCAAGAGTTCAGCAAATGACGATACAAAACAACCCTTTCGTCCATCGAGTGCAATTCAATTGAAAATCTCTCCTCGCTTTTGTTGTAGTGCCATGTTGCCATGCCACAAACCCTTTTACCACAATACCCAATCAATGTAATATTTCCCATTGCGCGGTTGAATAACTTTCGCTGACTGTAAAGCATTCTTTCAGATTCAAACACAATGTTTTCCATTCCATGAATCCCGGTCATGTTCCAATCAACCGGCACGGCACAGCACAATATCCATAAATGGTAGTCCAATGAATTCCGGAGCAAATCACTTGAGATGGCTACAATCCCCACTCCTTTTTTTTTTGCTTCAAGTAAAACAAAGTCGAACGTAACGTCCACAGTCGTCGTCCAAGAGAACATAGAGAGACCACCAACTCACTTGAGAAATTGTTTTGAAAACGCAAAAGGCAAACTTTACCGCCTTGCTGTTGTATTTGCCATGGGGTGCTTCTATCATTATTGTTCACCACAAAACCAACAAACGATGCTCCGACAATTTTTATCGGCTCAAAAGTGATTCAATTGTTCAATTTGAAACGATTGAAATTTATTCACATAGATAGAGGAGGTGGTACAAGTACAACACTAACAACACGTCGCGTCGCAAAAAGGTAACAACTTGATAAATGCTTGCTCACTTGGAAAGCGAGCCTTCGCTAGCAAGGCTCTACTCTTCCCTTCCTCTTTCACCATCACAAAAAACAGGAGTTCAAAAATAGGTAAAACAAAAAAAAAAAAAAAAACAATGGAATGGAAAAGCAATTGTCGAAACAACATCGGATGCAATAATCCATTTTTACCGGCAGCAAAAGAACAATACACATTCGATTGTCGCGCTACACTTGGACGGATACGATAACGCTTGTTGTTGCCACTATTCTGCCATTGTTCTGGGACAATTTGATGTCTCTATATCTAGAGACACTTTAATACACCGTTCAGCATCATACACAAATTTTCAATACCGACGGACGACACGGGGCTCATAGTGTGTTGATTGGAATGATCGATGAGGTGGATTGGGGATGAAGAAAAAAAATTGGATTGATATCGAATATAGGCTCTGTTTCAATGATTCTAATCATGTTTGACTAAATTTGTTCGCCATGAGTGAGTTTCAATTTACAATGCCACTTTTTAATCCGAAGCTATTAAGGAGACTAGCCTTCAAAATATGCCTTGAGTAATTAGATTTGAATCGCATCGAAAATTGGTCAAACTGAGTCTGAACGAAGAACTGGCTCAAGAACCTAAACCAATTTAGTAGGCATGTGGATTTGATAGGTCTTGTTCATGCCTCACGCAAACCAACGCTGTGAAGAGATATGACGTCGGAAAGCTACAATCGTAAGATATTGCCAGTGCCTTTTGCAATCGAGTGTTCTTTCAATTATCCTTGAATCCTATGCCGCCAGCATCAATCATTGAAGACCAGTGGCCATCAGAACCGCTGCGTCTGAGGTTCTGGGTTTCACTCGGCCCCCAAAACGAACCCCATGGTTCGATGAAGAATGCAGGCAGGCAAATGCAGCACGACAAATGTTGATGCAAAAGAGAACAAGGGCTGCCTACGATCAGTATAACAAGATTTACAAGGAGAAAAGAAGGGAAGAACACCGATTCCTCAAAATGAAAAAGAAGCGGAATGAGAAGTGTTCGTTAGAGGAAATTGAGAGGTGCTATGACAAGGACGAGATTCGATTCGATTACCAACAGGTAAAAAGAACCTGCCAGGGTGGCAGCCCTGAACTCTAGCCTGTACAGGACTTCGTTGACCTAGGATCCGCTATAACACGGAAAATAACTTCAGTACGGAGATGCAACGGAGAATAACTTTAGCCAACCGTTGCTTCTTTGGGTTAAGAAAGCAATTGAGAAACAAAACCTTCTCCAGAAAGTAGATACCTACTGCGAATGATCTTTTGTCCCGTATGTGAAAACAAAGTGTGCAAAAAAAGACATTGCTAGAAGTGTACGAACCGCACCGTTGCGTTGGCTGGGCCATGTAGAGCGGATGGACCCAAACGCTCCGGCTCAACGGGTTTTCGAAAGCACATTGCAGGGAAATCGTATACGGCGGAGACCTCGTCTTAGGTGGCACAATCAAGTGGAAGAAAACCTCAACCTACTAAATAGCGCTAAACTGAAGAGAGCTTGCCCGAGAGTTAATTCGAGGAACTAAGTTGGCAGCTTTTAAAAAGCAAATTGAGATTTCTGTCTCGTTGTGTAGAAAGTTCAAAGTCTCAAACACCAAACGAATTTTAAGTTACCTATAAATGAAGTATAAATTCGGTTTTATTGGCACGTTGCAAGAGCTATTAGCAGGGCATACTAAGAAGGTAGTTGCTTATTTCCAGAAAATTTCATCATTTATTTCTGGTTTTTTCTTTATAATTAGCGCGCACATCAAGAGAATATGACTACTCTTATAATTTTATAGAACAAAATGCGAGCATTGTTATGTTGGAAAGCTGGCAGGGTCGCCAAGTTAAGTAAGATTCCCTAATGTTTGAGTATTACTTAGCTCTCCAGCCGATTATATATCCGAGCACTGTTAGGTGCACGATTTACGTATTGTCTGAGCTCGCCAGCCGATTTGAAGTAAAACGATTTGTGATCAAAGTTAGACTTAAATTTATTTCCAAACGTATGCCCTTATATACTGCATTCAACCAATTGTTTCTATTTTTCAATTTAATTCAATTCTATTCTCTGCTTACGACTTACTCGAACTCAGGTGAACTTTAGTTCTCAAATTCTCACTTGCATAGACTGAACCTCTGATTCAATCCATTCAAGTGCAATATGATTCCATAGTACAATACGTTCAGTGGGTCATAAACAGAGTTACAATATCATTCTTTTTTTCTTCTTTTGTTTTCTTTCTTCGAATCACTATGTGCATGTTCATTCATAACGATTATGTCATTATGTGTCTTGGCATGCACAAGTGGTTCGAATTATCGGATGTGAATTAATGGATATACAACAGCATTTAGAAAAATAGGAGAGGATTTAATAGGAGACACCGATGCACATTGCTTTTGAATCTTTGCGAATCGTAATGCAGAAAAAATACAGAGCCAGGTAAAGCATTTCACATTCGGGTGGTGCGACTAAAATACGAATCTCTATACTTGACTGTACGCCCGAAGTTGGGATCAAGGTAGTAGGTACTGATGAGCATTCCTAGCGAGGTGGGTGATGCGGCTAAATTGTTTCAGGGGAGGAATGCAACTGGCAACTTCAATAGAGCACTGCTTGTGAAAAAAGCGATAAAAGAGAGTGGCACAGGCAACGTTTCGACGATGATCAAGAGAATCAATTGATTCTACGATTGACTATCACCTATTCTCCAGTTTTGGGCGGATGAAGGCCTTATAAATTATAGCCAGATCAGAAAAATAGGAGAGGAAGGGGTGAAGATCTTCTTGCATCGTCTGAAGAAGCCTAAGAATTTAGCAGCATTTTTGGCGACTTCGACATCGTTTACACACATACCAAGTACTGACAGGGACAGCTTTCCGGTTTCTTGGATGCAGGTACCACTTATGGATAATGGTAATGGGGGAATGTTAAGCTTCAACGACAAGAGACAGCATTAAGTTTTCGAAGCATTGAATTCTACTCGGTTCATAAGACCCCATGCAACAACGCTGTCAAGGTCAGAATTCAATGAGCTTATCATACGCAACCGTTTCAGTTCCACATCCATCAGCAAAACAGTTCAGCGGATTAGAAGCTTCAGACAAGAGATCATTTATAAAAATGAGGAAGAGATTCGGAGATAAAACGGAGCCCTGGGGCAAACCAGCAATTACGAAGTGGGTATCAGATTTGAAGCCATCCAACACAACTTGTATTGAACGGTCGGATAGGTAGATTCTAATCCAATGAAGTAGAGACTCATCGCCAGCAAAGCACGAATTTTCGATAAAAGAGCTTGATGCCAAACTCTATCAAATGCTTTAGAAATATCTAGCGCAATAATCTTACTTTCTCCAAAACAGTGTACCTAAGGATTGGTTCCATTTTTCGTCGAGATATGCCATCAAATCCCCAGCAAACCTGATACGAAAGCCGTACTGACGGAATTAAGAAGCTTTCGTTCTTCAAGATATTTCATAATTTGTCGATTTCTATGACCTTGGAAAGAAGGGACGTTAGTACAATTGGAAGGTAATTAGATGGGGAGAAAGATTCGTCTTTTTTAGGGACGGACTAGGCAAATGCAGCTTTCCATCTACTCGGGAAGAACACAGAAGAATAGGATAGATAAAAAAGCTTATGCTTTGCCAGCGTGGAAAAACACTTCTTCAGAATAACGGCAGGGATACCATTAGGACCAGTGGATTTATGTATATTGAGATTTTTGAGGACTCTCGCAACCGAGCGAGCTCGAAAAAATATTTGCTTCATCACAGAATTTACAGACTCGAGGAAGTGTCGAGTTGGCAGCAAATTGGCTTTGTCGATAGAGCTAACATACAGGGAGTCATTGAAAACGAGCGTTGCGACCGATGACGTGGTCGAGTTCTTAATGTTCTTGACAAAAGACCAAAAGTTTTTACTTCCTTTTGGACGCAACAGTATTTCTTGCCTTACTTGTTCGACATGCAAAAACTTTGCCTTCTGTATATGAGCATTACAGATATTTCTGGCCCGTTTGAACAAATTTCGATTTTCTACTGTAGGGTTGTCTTTAAATTTTCGAAAACAACTTTCTCTATCCCTAATCGCCTCTTTGCAGCTTGAATCAAACCACGAATTCTCTTTGGGGATGATACTTTTTGTTCTGATTAACTATACCATGAATACTGAAAGTATTAATTTATTTTCATCTTCTTCTTTCTTTGGCATTGCGCCCATCGTCCTCCAGATGGGATCAAAGATCTCTCGCTTATCTTAGTACCCCTTCTTTGGTTGATTCCCTTCACCAACTTTAAAAAAGTTTTTGTTATCAGGAAATGGGTCTGTGAATGCTCAGTCCTGTATAACTTTGTATTGTCTCTCTCCCGAGACTTCGTAGATTTGGCTACGAAATGGTAATCAAGTTGGGGAAAGTGAACTTTCGCCCCTGTTGTAAGTGACAAAGTCCCAGTCCTGTGTGATCAACATGGTATTAGTACGATAAGACCATGTGGCTTGCACAAACTTAACACATCTTCATCAGGAGGGTTCCTCGTACCGTATCCCATACTTCCACAGCAGTCCTCATAGTGGTCAATGTTTTTCCCAACATGGCAGTTCGAATCTCTGTTAACAAACAAAAACTTATCTTTTGGAATACCCCTAACAAATTGCAAGTGAGGTACCCGTGTCGTGATGGTAACCATGTCTGCTTTTTAACCGAAGTTCGTGGTTCGAATCTCAACAGAGGCCAAAAATGTTTTTCTACGGGTATCGCTTTCCCCGAGGAATTGGCATGTCCTCCGTTGGTAAATTCATTGCCATGGAGACCACTTTCTCGATTTTCCGTTCTAGATCGACAAAAAATTTTAGGTCACTTCGATTCACTCACGAGGCATGGTTGTGAGAAATGACCCAGGGGTACCCCGCTCTGTTGCGCCACCCTGTTTATTTATTTTCGGTTGAAAAATCTACACAAAATGCATCTTGTTCCAGCTGCTATTATCCAATTTTAAACGTCTTTCTTTACATCACCAATTTAAGAGTAATCAAAAGGTCTCTTCTCCAGACTTCGAAGTGGTCAACATTAAAACTCTGCGAGAAGCTCTTCCGCAAGGATGATCTCGATTTGTAGAACATCTTATAGGCTCCATTGTGCTATCCTTATAAGTATTAGTAGAAATTCTAGGAATTCTAATTTTTCTTTTAGGATGAACATTTTTTCGAATCTTTTGACCAACACCCAATAAAAGAAAGTTGCTCGAATTTTGGCAAGAGTTCTCCGCCAACTTTTTCACTAGTTTCGCAGATGTTGTGATATCAGTGAAAGAAAAAACTACCACATTACTCTGTTTTAAATTTTACTCTCTCCATTCATTTTGAAAGCATCTTTCTCCTTCGGTGAAACAATATTAGCAGCATAGTTAGCAAAAATGCTGTCGCTTTTGACTTAAATCTACTTCAACAAAGTAAACCAAATCTCAAGGAGTGTCGGATGTCGGTTAAGCTGGAACCTCAAAGTCTGTATCCGATCACGTTTCGTTAAAAGCACAAAGACCAACAAACACTATTTTTTTTTTTATCGCACATCTTCTCCTTGCCAAACAAAACAGCTTAACCCAGTAACAAGCCCGATTATAGTTGCCACCGTGTGCCACAACAGCACTATACGCTACAAGAGATTGTCACACACCAACAGCTTCTCTTTGGTTAATAGGCATATCCCCCTGAGAGATCCACAAGACACCCTGCACTCATTGATACCTTCCGTGTTGAAATCCAATTTCAAAGGTGTTTTCCAAAAAACCCCCAACCAAATTTATAGCATGACTTTGGCTTATATTACCACAAAAGCACCGCGTGCTGCGGCGTATGCCTAATTAAATAACAAAATTAGACAAGGATCACCAGCTCGCATTAATTAAATCCGAAAGCGAAGCAGTGGGTCAGATGTACACAGGTACGATTATACACAACACACACACAGCACATGTAAAGTGGTAAGGACGTTCGTTCTGAACCTCAAAATTGGCTGGAATCCAGGTTGCCTTGGGAGAGAGACACACGTCAAATGCAAATTGTAACTAAATGCATCTCATAAAGGTAGACAAAGAAATCAGTGCGCAAACATTGTGCCAAGACTCTAATCAATATGGCAGGTTCTATCCTCTATGTTGCTCTTGTTGCATGCAGTCGTCGTTTAAATTGCCTCTTCTGCGGAGCACTAAATAAGGTACAACTATATGCCCTAAAGGTGTGCTGTCTCTGTGTCTGTTTGATGGCTACAGCACCCACAAGGGGAAGGAGGCACCAAAATTGGACAGGACCGCTTTCCACAAATTACACTATGCAACTTTTGGTTTTTCCTAAACTGACATAGACAGATAGCGTGGCACAGTGAGGGCGTACTCAAATCACGGGACTTGAAATTGATTTGTCTTAGACTCAAAAATCACAGCGGATTAGAATTTGACCTGCAGCTTGAATGTCAATGTGAACATCAATTTCATCTTTTACTGCAATTTTTTGAACTAAAAGTTTGTTCGTTGAAGTCCAGTGGTTGCCCTGTGGTCGACACAATGCGTTCTTTTTTTAAACTTAAACCCATCCTGAATGTTAAGAGTGTTTTTTGAGATCTAGTTTTGCCCTCAACTCACCCTGAAGTAGCACTAGGTTTTTGCTGGGGCGAGTTCGGGAAATGAATAGGGCTGTATAATGGAATTTATTTTTCTTCAAATGATAAGGACGTGTGGTGATTTTGTGGCTTAGCGTTTTTAGAGATCTGAAAACACCTTTTTTTGACAAGTCATAGCATTGTCAAGAAAACCTGGTTCTACTCTGTGCAAAGTTCAATGAACGCTCCTTCTCTAAAGTTAGGTAGCGTTTTCATTCCAAAGAATCGGAAACTAGATATATGAGTAGGGTGTCGAATCAGAGCTGGGAACCCTGAAGTCTAGGGCATTTCTCTTAACCAAACCATGTGGGGGAATAGAAGGGACATACAGTTTTTTGCCGATTCCGAAAGTTTAGTTGAGAAAGCGCTCTTCATAGCATGCAATTGCTGTCGGAATGATAGTAACTTCCTCGCCAAAGATGAAAGCTTTGTTTTCCTTGATGTTTCTGGGAATCGAACCTCGAATATCTCACGTTACAGGCAGAAACGCCAAAGGTACATGAAAGACTTGGCGTCACAAGGATAATTTTCAGGCGTTTCGTTCTCTGCAAGTTTCCAAGTCTAGTTTCCATGCAGTTACTTTGAGCTTTTACTACTTCTTAAGGATCTGCTGTCGTCCTTATATGGAATTCCTCGTCTTAAGGACTTTCGAAGAACGTTGGATTCGAACAGAAAATACTTAAAACTTGAGAAACAAAGCAAAGATTCACTGAAATAATTGCTTCCTCAATGAACTTGCAGTATTTTCTGAATATTTCCCACCTAATAGTGTCACAATCTACTCGCCAAAATCATTTCTATTAGTTTGAAGAAGCGAAAAGGATGAGGTCCTATGGCCCTTCCCTGTGGTACATTTTACCAAAGAGGGAGAAGCGAATTAATAAGACGTCTAGATCTGAAACATGAACGAAGTTAAGCTAACGAAACATTGAAACTGCATTCAGAACTCTTCGACCATCCTGTAGGAAGGCACCTTACCAGTACCATTTTCCCAATTTACTTCAACACCTACTTGGCTTTTACACCAACCTGCGGCAGGCCTCACTGAACTTTTCAACCTTAAACAAGAATATCACTCTTTTGGTTTATTTACTCTCAGTTCGTGGTTCGATTTTCGTTTTGTTTTCGGACATGGAATGTGCCACAACTATGCATTTGATTCCACCCATTTTTTTCTGTTTGTTTTATTGGAACCTACTTCCAAGCCAAAGATCTGAAGAGCTCATAGCAAAGCAATTGCAACAGTTTTAGCCAAAATCAAACATTGGGGAGAGGTCAGATTATCAAGTCACGCTATTTTCCGGTCCAGTGTATAGTCAAGTACCTGTCGGAGATAGTGAATTTATATGAACGTCTTTTGTGGTAATAGCAATCACTGTGTGCACCAGAATGTAAGTGAAGGGGAAGCAAACGGCAACAATAATAAAAAATGAAAAAAAAGTAAAAAAGTTTAAAGCGAGACGTACAAAAACGGGACCAGTTGTAAACTCTGTGAGTTCTAGAAACGGTCGCGCTGAATTAACTTCATAAGCTTACGTCTTTCACTTGGTATGGTTTTAATCTTCTTTTCTTTTTTTTTCTCTTTTTTTTGTTGCTGTTGTTATTTTGTTTTCAATTTTCTGCAAGTTGTTCAATCTGCCAGTTGGATGGAGTAACGAGTAAGGTGGAAATGATGTTTGAAGGAATGCCCCTGAATCTTCTTGGTTCTCGTCGGTGTACACAGGTATAAAGAGCCACCAAGAAAATAAGATGGGAAAATTATATGGACGATGGGTGGACTTTGATGGGACTTCCATTGTGATTGTTTCTTCTTTTTTTTTTTTTTTTTGTTCCATTTCATTTTTAGGGGAAAGGCGATTAATGATTAAAATGTTTTCAATAGTTCTGTTCTTTCTGTTCTTTGGGTTCTTTGTTTCCATCTGCAATCTGGAGCAGAGCATAGCAAATTGCTTTGTATTTTGTGGTCATGTTTTAGAATTTGATTTGCTTGAAATTGGAGGCCATTAAGGTGCTCAGTGCTCAGTGAAAGGAAGTCACTGGGTAATAATAATAATTATTGCTATTGTTGTTGTTGTTGTTGTTGTTGTTGTTGCATAGATGATAGCGGCTTTCGAATTGGAATGGCCACATTGTAACACAGAAGGCAGCAAACAGCATCGGACAGCATAGCGATGATTCAAATATAAGTTTGTGTTAGATTTTTTAACACAGCTTCTCATGTACTGATTTTGTTTAAAAAGGATTATTGAAAGCAGTTTTGAGTTACTTTAAAAGTAAAAGTCCATCAATACTGACTGTGGTGGATTTTATATTTAAATTTGGAGGCGTTCTCAGCTCCAAATGAATGCTTCGTATAAAGAAATTTCAAGGCAGAAGAAGGTAAAGCGGGAAGTAATTTTACTTTTTGTTTCTATAGCAAATTCATTTTAGGTATAAAATTAATGACACACGTATATTAAGGCCATTAAATTTGATTTAAAATTTAAAATTTAAGACCTTGCTCCCATTGGAGAAAATTTGCTCCACTTTTGAAGAAAAAATAAAATCTACTCCGACACTCCGATTTTGTCGGAACTCACTCCACTATTTTGACAAAGAAAATAATTTTGGTTTCTTTACTTTGCGGTTACACGATCAAGATATGGCAAGCCATCGAATTCCTGTTCGTGTTTCGGATGTGACATAGCCGACTTACAGTTTGCCAGGCAATTGGCTTTCGAGCTTCTATTGTTATTAATTTTTTAAGATACCGGATGCAAAAAATTGATTTAAGACGTCTTTTTACTTAAGAGTAATTTTTGTTTTCTTCTGGCTCTTCATTTTCTGCTTCTGATAGCGATGAAGCTGTCAATCTCATTTTTCATGGCAACTGAAATTGATTCTCGGGCGGTTTGAAATATTCCATACCATTAGGGTTTCAATTTCTAAAAGTTTCGTTGTGAATGAAATTGTATTGTGAATGAAGTGCAATACTTTTCTCGTGTAGCCTCGGAGTAAACTCCAGACTATCCAGGATTGAAAGAAATTGAAACTTTAAATAGACAACTTAAAACAGAACAGGAGCCTTGGGGGCTAGTGCATTTTAAGGACCATCAATTTTATGAAAATCTCAAACTGCTAAGTGAAATATTTTTCATGTCAGTGTGACTCTCTTGGCTTGTAAGTTTTTCGTAAAAGGCAATACGCATTTTAATGGTTTTCAAATGTTGTCATATTATCGGTCCTTCACAGTCCCTACAAAAATTGCAGCTCCGAGGCAGCCAATTGACATCGCCAAGATGGGTGATAACACAATTAAGTGAGAGAGCAAAAGATTGATAGCGGTATTGGCTGTGTGGCATTTATCGCCATTCTGCATGAGCCAGAGGTTGTCTAAGTTCATGTCACCAATTTCATTAGAAAAGTTGGTTATTATCTTTTACGCCAAGTCATAACAGAAGCGTAAAAACATGTTCTTTAATTGAGTCCCACACTCTCGACTGATACTTTGGAAGTTGTTGACAATCATTACAACGAACGGCACGCTGCTTCATTTCGGGCAACATTTCATACAAAAAACGCGCTGTTTAGGCACAGTACTTTCAAGTTTTGCTCAGGCGTATGACAAGAACTTTTTATACTACCGCGGATGTATGATATTGATGTTTGTCAAACGTTCTAACTGGACCTAACTATCAGTGTCAAAATAAGCTATAGTTTAAAAAGAAGCCTTTTGAAAGTCCACCTTTACATGAATAAACTTTTTTGTTCAAGAATAAGTAAGGCTTTTTTTCCTTTCCAAATCAACTCCGGATATTTTGCATTTACTCAGTTTTTTTTTCTAATTTGCTCCGAAATTTTATGAGTGACGTTCGAAGTCTGGACGAGCTCTACCCGGTTTTGAACACTTATGTAAGTCGACTGAGCTTGATTGCATCACCAACAATAGGTGTCACACTCTGCTACAGCAGCGACATTCTCACTATGCGGACTGCAGAAAGACGATAACCATGATTGTTGTCGACTTGTTTGCCAGTCTCATAGATTCTGGCGCATGAATCGCGGTGGGTGCTTCATTTTTACTAATTTTTTTTTTTTTTTTTTTTTCAGAAAACCCACTGTTTATTTTACACAACACACACTTTGGAAACAAGTTGTCTTGTCAATACTGTCGAAAGTTTTTCAAACGTAAAGTTACGGGTTTTGTTTCGCGGAATTATGGTACCGACTTTCTGTCAAGATTTTGAAAGTGAAGAAACCGTCATTGTTAAAAAAATGTATATGATTAAAAAGAAAATGCCCCACCCTGTCCATTCTCTCTTTCTATCTCTCTCTCCCTCTCTCTCTCTCCCCCTCCTTCTCTCTCTCTCCTTCTCTCTCTCTCTCTCTCTCTCTCTCTCCTACTCTCTCTCTCTCCTACTCTCTCTCTCTCCTACTCTCTCTCTCTCCTACTCTCTCTCTCCCCTCTCTCTCTTTCTTTCTCTCTGTCTTTCTTTCTTTCTTTCTCTTTTTCTCTCAGATGCTGCCATTGAGTCTTAAGGCTTCAACCCACAAAATTTCAACTTTAGTGCAAATATTCGTTGGGTTCTTAATAGGTTATAGCTCTAATACTAGTTAACCCATTTAGTCTCGATGGTATAGCGGTCTAGCGCCTAGGTGATAGCCTGGAGAACTTCAACCTGGAGAATGTAAATGGTTTTGATTTTTTGTTTCATTTTTATTGATGATCATTTCTTAGTTTTACTTTTCATTGAATTGAAGGCATCCTTGCATAGTATGAAACAATGTCGCTTTGTATCTTTAAAACAACACAACGGATTTTGATGCAGTTTTTATTAAGATAGAGTAATCCAAGAGAAAGGCTTCTGAGTTTATTTCATTCCCATATTCCCACGGGACGCGCGCTCTTCTAGACATGTCGCGGTACAGCTTATACAGTTCGTTGTTGAATCTTCTTCTCCATATATTGTCTTCACACACGCAAAAGTCACTCCGAGTACTTAAATTTCGAAGGGACCATTGGTTTCTTCATTTCGTTTAGATAATGTGCATTCTTCCGTTTTTTATAGCAGGACTGGGAAGATCAAGGACTTATAAAGGATTACCTTGGTTTTTCTGAAGAGGGTTTTATTTCTCAATTGTATTCTTAACCCAAAGAAGCATCGGTTGGCCAGAGTTATTCTCCGTTTGATCTCCGCATTGATGTTGCTTTCCGTGTCTATAGCGTCCTGAAGTCCTGTACTACCTCAAAGTTTTGTCTGTCTGTTGTGCTATTTTGTTCTAAACGTCGATGTTCTCTGTTTCATCGTCGTTAACCATCAAAACCAATTTTTGCCACTTCTGTTTCAAAGCTCGCAAAAGCACCTTGCACGCTTGCTTCTTCCCATTCAACCAATATAGTCTGCGCAAATGAGTTCCTGTACAGACTCTTGAAAGATAACGCCTTTGAAGTGGATGAGGTTTATTCCTCAGTAAAGATAAGCCTTCGAAAAGTTCGGACATGCGTCGATCGCAACATGGTCAATTTGGTTGACGGTTGATTGATCTGGGGGATCGACATGTTCCTTTATGAATTTTGTAATATACGAAGCGTGAACTACTAAAAAGATTTAGCCCCGAAACAAAATTGATTCGAGGAGCTCGAAGAAATAAACTTTGGAGTTCTCATCTTTCCCGTCTTTGGAGGCGTAGCGTAGGTGCATATTAGGGTAATCTTGGTGAATCAAGCCCTAATGTGGATGGTCATTATACGCTCATAACCTTATCCCTGAGTATACCTCAAACAACAAATCCTCACCCTAGCGTTGTTTCTGCTATCTCCAGTTGCCATGCAAAAGGTCGAAGTTTTGCATCTTCTTTATGCCCGGCCCATTCCATCGCTCTTCGTCCTCTCACCATTTCTAGAAGTTTAAGCCTCCCACATCCACATTCATATGTTCAGCTCTTGAACGAGCTATTTTGATTGGCTTATGACATTATTTCACTTGATTATTCGAATTTTCGAACAATGATCGATACTCTCCCACAAGTTTTTCAGATTCTTTCAAATCTATTTTATCAAGTCATTTCTTTTAAGATTTTCCAGTCGCAGTATCATTGGAAACATTCTTTTGCGGGTACCACCCCCTGTTAGAGAATTGCCAATATCAAGTATCAAAAACCATGAAATGGGCTCCCTCCACTCCAGATTCGATTCTGGTCTTCAACTTTTAAGTATACAATGCAAAAATCTTTAATTTTGACATTATGGAAAAAAGCCTTACTCATTTCTTTAGTCAAATCAGGATTAAAGCTAAACAACCTTAACTTAACTTTGAGTGAACAAAACAAATTAATCCATCACATTTTTTTGGTGGTACCATTTGGTCAGCCTGCCACCACCCACGCATTTAATCCAAGGCATTCATTTTCCCATCCCATCGCAATCGTCAAATCTTTTCTCCCCCCAAATAGTAGCAGTCAAATAAACCATCCACTCGAAGTGGAAAAAGAAACCATCGATCTTCCATCAGCTAAGCGTCTGCTACTTTATTTGTAATGATTTGCTTATTTATCCACTTGGAAAAGGCCATTTATAAAGCTGGCCCATTGAATGGCTCTTATGCGAATCTCCGTATAAGAAGGTTTCAACAACTTACAACCAAAGAGGCATTTCATCAAACTTAATTGCTTCCGCATTTTCATGAGTTGCGTTGCTTTAGGTTAGGTAGTTGTTATATGCGGTTGTTCCTCTCTTGATTCTGATGCTGGGCTCCTTATTGTAGCTCGAAACTATTTCAAATACTTGAACTCATACACACGTCCGGGTCAGCCTTATCTAGTGCAGTGAGTTCATAAAGTTTTGCTTATTGCAACAGTTTAAGTAGACGTAAACTCTGTGAAACTAATGACGAGGAACATCATTTCCACGATGATGGTGAGTAAGTTGACTCAGATTATCTCTGACTCGAGATGACTTCCACTCTTCTCATCTGCACCATAAGAATGTCTTTAGCCCATGAGGCTTTTAAATAAAGTTTTTCGCCTAAGAACTTCTATTCCCATAGCTAAAGGAAATTGAATGTTGCCCTTCTTTGTATAGCGTCATGGCGAGGAGCAGTGATGCTGTGCGCTTACATTTTCATTTGTGTATTGTTATGGAGTTTCGTAATAAAAATTTCAGTATCTCGTTTTAATTTGCGTGAATTTATGTTTTCATGGATTGTTGGTCCTATGACTGAATTACTACTGCTGACTGAGACTGACTGAGAGTTTGGGAGGTTCTTCATCTTCATTATGTCGATAATTTTGTGGTGACTGGTGAATAACTTGGGAATGACGATTTCCTTGCATGTTGTGAATTGTGATACGAATATGTGGGTAAATAAAATTTGCAATGGCTTTGGCATAATTTATTGATGACAATATATGCAAATGATTTTGATACTTCGTCTTGAGGTTTATGTTTCCTTTGTTGTACATCGATGTAGGAGCATTTGTTTTAAACTTACTGCTGCTGATCAGATAAAAATCATGTGACGAATTTCAAGAAGTTATAAGTGTTCGAAACAAAATTGGGCAATTGATACCGTTTGAGTGGCAATCACAATTAAATTGCAAAATGATTGGATGGTAATAATTTATCTAGTTGGCTACTTGTTTAGATAGATAGATAGATAGATAAAATAATTTAAATTTTTCGAAAAAATAGTTATAAAAACAAGATAACAAAATAACAAAAATTTCCACGTCAACGGAAGATTCCCTCAGGAACGGGCCTGGAAATGGAAACTTACAAACAACTGGAAAGATTTCAAAAATTCTTTCGGCACTGCCACATAATCCCTCAGTAACTAAGCGTAGATTTCATCCCTTTAAACCCACGGAAACAGAAACATTAATGAGCACGGGAGCCTTAAAACTGCAGACCCGAACAACGCCATGCGGCTCAGCTAATTAAATAACAATTAGTAAGATTATTGGATTGTTTGTTTTTAAGAACTCTTTTGATTTTCGCATGGCTTGAATAAAGATTTTATCTTTTTTTTTGTTAAAAGTGTTACTTTTACAATAATCCAAACCATTTTTTTCATATGAAATGACCGCACATTGAACTTTATTTACATTCACAAAACAAACCAAATTGATTTAAATTTATACTATACACTTTGACCTAAGCAATGACAGCGTCTTCTAGACCTTTGGTAGAGATAAGGATCTCGAAGGGAAATAGGGTTCGAAATGAAGACGAAGTTCTTTGGTTATTATGTAGACACGAAGAAATGAGTAAAGTAATAAAGGCAAACAAATAGCGACTACAAGATGTTGTGTAAACGTAAGAAAATGGAGATTAGCACAATGCAGAAATTCGAAGGAATTTTGGACTTTGGTAAGGAATCTAAATGGCAAACGACTCACCATTGTGATATAACCGCAAATCTTCTGGCTGAACACTTCAGTAACTTGTTGAATCCAACTCAGGAAGCAGTTAGCTTTCATTATGCTGCTCCTAATTTCAGGAATGATGAAGCAGCAGGAGCGAATGGGTTGTCAGTTGAATTTTATAAGCGTGGCACAATGGAGTTAATTGGTTGGCTAACAGTAATATTCAACAATGTATTGGAAACCGGGATGATTCCTCAGGACTTTTGTCAATCGATTATTTTTCCAATCTACAAAAAAGGTAACTTGGCTGAAGTGTCTAACTACAGGGGCATATCCTTTCTAAATGCATACAAAATCTTCACTTCGATACAACAAAGACGACTCATCACCTGGATCAATGATAATTACCTTCTGAGCGAGTTCCAGGCAGGTTTCAGACCAGGTTATTCAACGATAGACCATATCTTTGTTTTAAGGATTATAGCTGAATCGTTTCTCAACAAAAGTCAAAAATTATATACATTTTTTGTCGATTTTAAGTCAGCGTTCGATAACATTGATAGAGAAAGACTTTTTTATAAACTATATGGTATCGGTTTGTCGAGAAAGTTTGGGAGAGTTATTGAGAACTTGTATGAGAACACAATAGCTTCAATATGGAATGGGAAAGAGACGTCTGAATGGTTTAGGACGGAATCACAGTAAGACAGGGGTGTACATTAAGCCCAAGTCTTTTTGCACTGTTCATAGAAGACTTAGTTACAAGCTTGCCCAGTGGAATCGAATACGCAGGTCAAACGATTAAGGCTCTTCTTTTCGCTGATGACATCGTTATCTTGGCCTCTTCACTTTTATCTATGCAGCTCATGATAAATCGGCTTTCGCAGTATTGCAGACTTTGGAACTTGACAGTGAATTTAGAAAAGTCAAAAATTATGATTTTTAAGAATGGAGGGGGTAGAAACTGTGCCAATGAAAAATTGTATTACAATGACCTATCCATTGAAATTGTTACCGAATACAAATATCTTGGACTTTACCTCACAAAGAACTTAAATATGGAGAAGCACTTGAAGGAGAAGCTGGCGAAGGCCAAATGTGCGATCAGCGCATCGTGGAAACAATGCTTTTATAACAAAAATATTGCCCATAGTAGCAAATTCCAAGTGTTTCAAGCGGTATCAAAATCAATATTGTTTTATGTAGCACAAATCTGGGGAGCTAAGCAATGCGAAACGGTGGAGAAGCTTCTGCGCTACTATATTAAACGAATCTTTGGACTGTCACCAAACATGCACAACTACATGGTTATGTTGGAAACAGGTTTATCGCCTCTCTTCATAGAAACACTAAAAATGCAAGTTGACTATGTTTTAAAAGTTATGAAATGGAAAATCATCGACTTCCCAAAATAGCAGCTCTTCAAGTCATAAATTCTAAGACAAGTTGGTATGCTGAATGGATGCACTTAGCCAGAGATTGTGAGGTTGACCGGAATCTGGATAATTATGATGTCATTAATTGGAAAAAAAAATCAATCAATTTAAATTAATGAAGATTTTCTTTTTTTTTCTTCTAATTCATAGAAATAATTATGTTTTGTCAACCAGGCAGACGGCATAAAGCCAAGCTTTTAAACTGATATTGTTAATTATGTACCCAAATTTACGAAATAATAAATCTAATCTAATCTAAAATCTAAAAATCTAATAAAGGCTCGAAGAAAATTTTAATTTTGGCTCAGACTCAATGAGGGTATTGTAAAACCACTTGCATCTCAGAGACTTAAGTAGCACTGAACTTAGAGCAAGCTCGTCTGTACACACTTATCTACGCTCTTCATCATTGGTTGTCTCTGCGACCATGTTGAACGGTGCAGATGCTGACATTTTGATGTACTCAACAAGTGTCACGAGCTTCAGCAACAGGACGGGAACAACAATATTAGCGGAAACTTGGAAAATATTGGACCAATTCCCAAAAACTTCTCAATGTTTGAATGCTCCATTGCTTCTGAGCTCCTATATTTCCTTCCCATATTCTTTCGGGAATGGAAACGGTAATGGCGAAATAACCAAGACACTGCAAAGTACTGAAGCGATTGCAAAAATTCTTTCACTGTTAGAATGCTTCATTGTCCCTGAGCAATCTAAACTATATTTCATCACCATTTTCCCACAGGAACGAGAACGGGAATCCAAAAAAAAAACACTCTACCGATTTCAATGCTTATTTCACTTTTACAGTAGGTACTGGGTCGATTCCAAAAACTATGTCATCGTTAGAGTACTTAACTGTTCCTGAGTAACATAAACTATATTTCATCCCCATTCTCCGACTAGAATGGAAACTTGGAAACTACTTAACTAAACTTACTTAATTCGATTAACGTAGGGCCTGGCTGTTCACCTAGTATTGAATAAAAAACGGAATTTTGTTGATTTTTTATACTAATTTCCGTCGTTATAGATGATGATGATGTCCTCCTCAAGTATCGAGGAAAACATATAAAGGAGGTGGTGCATACTTGGGCCCAGAGCGTACACCTATGAGATCTATCAAAATACCATCCAAAAACAAAGCTGGTGCTATATTCATTGCTTCCTGGTGTCTTGCGTAACCCAAATACCATAAAATACTCATGACATGAGCGCAACAACCAACAGTCCTCATTCCAACGAGACAGTTACAATAGTAAGCTTTTATTGCGTTCGAACTATGTGCTACGTTTGCATCGCTATTCACCAAGATGTAAGTGAGATACACTTTTCTACTTACATGCCTGGATTTGATTCGCCCTCGTAATAAAAAGTTATTGTTGCCTATAAGACTATTATGAGCAGTAGAGGTAATTCGCATCCGATCTTCGCAGACTTCGATTGTATAGGTTCCCTGGTCTTTTAAATGTTCACCACAGTAGGATCGAGCCTGGTTTATTTGGTAATTGCCCAATGATATCATACGAAGTTCTTGAATAGAGAGTTGTGGGAAATTACTTAAATTCGGGATATTACCATCGATGCGGCTGAACATAGCTCTGGTTCTGTTAAGATTATTTTCTCTTACAAAGGCACCTAAATAATTAGGAGTATTAAAACGAACTGGCTTTAACAGTTCTAGCAGAACGTTCGCATCAGCACTATCTTCAATGGTTGGATGAAACTTATTAAGAATTGCAGCTGCAGCTTTAAAGTCGTCCATCAAATGACCAGCAGCTAGATTAAAAAAATCTTGCGGAAATAGTTTGAAATCCCTTTTAAATCGTCCGTTCACGACTTCAACGACCCATCAGAGCATAGTTACACACCTGGATCTATTAGCCTGCTCTGTGGTAAGTTGAAAGTTACTTTCAGCAACGGATTCAGGCATGTAAGTCTTATATCCTTGAGATTCAAGATGTGGGATTGCGTCTCTGAATCCTCTGTCCAAAATAAAAACATCGTTTTGTCTATTTTTCTCAATACACACCTGAAGACCGCGAAATTGTGAATTACTTGTTTTTGTGTCATTACATAATTTACTCACAAGCCAACAATCAGTTATCAATGAATTAGGCCCAATGGTCGCGGACGTGTATGTTTAAGCTTGGTACCTAGCAACCAGTTTTTTTAGATTTGTTTTTGGATGGTATTTTGATAGATCTAAACGAAGATTAGTCATTTTTTTTCTCATTTGCAGCATTAAAATGTATTTTGGTTTTATGTTTAGTAAAAAACAAAGTAGAAACTGCGAAGAATTAAATGAAAAAATGCATTTCCTGTGGAACATATTGTTTGTTTAATTTTTTTTAGGAATTGTGTATAATGTACGTGATATGCTTTATGTATGATAGCGTAATTGTATATCAAATTAAAGCTTACCAATTAAGGATTAAAGTGATGCAAAAAAAATTATAGGTCATCACTGATTTTTTCGAGATATTGGCTGTCAAACGTCAACGAAAATGTTTTTTTTTAAACAACTTTTAGGTCTTTTTTTTCGAAATATAAGGCATTTTGAAAACTGTATTTTGAATGAAATGAAAGATATTTTTATGATCTTTCATATGATACCAAAATCATTGTCCTACGTGCTATGCTTTTCGAGATATTCGTAATTATTTGCAGAAATGTCAGATTTTTCCCATTTCCGGCGCTCAACTTCAAGTCTAATTATCTCAAAATCACCAAGACCGAATTCAAAAATATTTGGCAGGCTGATTGGGCTGAACGTAAGCTTTGATTTGGTACTAGTCTCATAGGTGCACGCCCTGGGCCCAGGCTCCATAGAAGTATGCACCACCTCCTTTGATTTGTATACTAATCTTCTATTCTTCTTAGTTTTTTTTTCTTTTTTTTGCTATATTTTCAGAACAACATCCACCACAAATCCTTTGGAAAATGATAAAATAAGATTAACATTTGGGAACAAAATCAGGTAAGAAATATTAACATTTTACTTTGTAATATTTGATTCGAGATTGGAGAATATTGATGACAACTGGCAAAGTCATTTTTATAAAAGACACTCCTTCTAACACAGGCTTTACACAAGTTCGCTTTATTGGAATTTTTATGAATTGAAATAAAAAATTTCCTGGGCAGGTAAACTATTGTATCCTATTTTCAACACTCGATTAAGGGGGTATTCTGGTTCATACCTTACCTACAGCTATAATGTCTCAACCACTGTCAAAGCGTTCCAAATCTATAACTTCAAGCCTTGAACGGATCTTCTCATTTCTATAAAAGTTGTTTCGTTTTTCGTCCGTCTGTTGATTGTCGATGGGCTTTTTTTAATGAACATTTCGACAAATTGGAAGTGTCATTTTTGAAAATTTTAAATGATTTTTAGTGTGTAATGGAAGCAGATAGCTATTAGTTCATCATGCAATGCAGTCATTGGCGTTGAGCACAGGGAGTTATGGGAGCTCGAGAAGAGGCGCAGGGAACTAATGAGCACAGTGGGCGATGATCATACAGAGCTGTGAACTAAGGGAGCTTTGAAATAAGAAATCGGCCAATATGAGGAGAGGTTTTTATTTAAAAAAAAAAATTTATATTTTGCATAGAATTTTTTTTGGGAATACGTCATATTGCATTGCAAACAAAAAGGAAGACAAAATTGAAATGTCCTTAAAGAGAAAAACTGTTGTTATGAGTAAGGAAATACAGATAGCTTTGAGTTCAGAAGCAATGTGATCAGAGGCGTTGAACACAGGGAGTTATGGGACCCGAGGAGTAACCAGGGAACTAATGAGCACAGTGGGCGCTGATCTTACAAAGCAATTGAAATCAGGGAGCTTTAAAAATATGTATGGCCATTCAAAGAGGGGGGAAGGAACACAAAATTTTTTAATTTGAATTGTAGTCGTTAGGAGTGAGTTATTAGTCAAGTTCGATTTACGTCATTTGTATAAGCCAATATAGAACTAAAAGGAGCAATAAACTAACTATAAAACCCTCAAACACGAACCGTACAGTGATCGAATTGAGTAAATAAAGTGTTTTCCAAGTTTTCATTCCAGTGGAAAATTGGATGGGATGGGATGAAATTTAGTCTTTGTTACTCAGGGGCAATGAAGTGCTCTAACGGCGAAAGAATTTTCGGAATCGGTCCAGTATTTTCAAAGCTCCAAGCTATGTTACCGTTCTCGTTTCTGTTTCTGAAGGAATATGGAAAGAAAATATTGCCGAAGTCATTTTTCACGTTCTACAGCATTTTTATTCCAAATTTCATTCAAATCAGCTGAGTAGCTTTTGAGCCTTTTCAATAAAAAAAAATACTAAGCTCTCATTTATGTTCCCATTCCGTTATGGAAATCGATCAAGCAGGGTTCGAGCGTCTGTTCCCGTTCCCGTTCGCGTTGGAAGTTGGGAGTGAAATATTCACTTAAACCTTTTTCTTTGATCGCTCTATCTTTCAAAAACAAGCGCATCAAAATCCGTTTCGTAGTTTTAAAGATCAAAGCTTACAAACAGACTGCGTTTTGTACTATGTAATGATAATGATGACTATTAGTTTATATGTACAAATACAAAGCAAAAATGATTCTTGCATTATTTTGAAATCGAAGCGAGATATCGAAAAAATCCCTACAAAGTTTTTTTCATTCCAGAGCCATGCAGTTTCATTGAATCAATTAAAATAAAATATCCCACTCTACATAAAAATCTATAACGAAAACATTGAATAGACGTTGCCAGAAAGCACGATTTAGTCTTGGAGACAAAAGTTTTTTCCTACCAATCTAAAACTCCAATTAAAAAGTGAGGTCTTTGTTTAGTGACACAATGATTGATAGTAAATTTTATATAAAATGTATAAAAATGAGACCCGATCGCAATGTGGCAATCTTCCATTATACAATTGTTCACAAGTCGCTACGTTGCGTTGTAACTTGTAACCTGCTGAAAACAAAAGCAAAGTTTGACTGTTTCTAGCTTGACTGGAACATTGTGACCTGTGAGGTATCAGGTATGCCGGTTAGATTCCATCTGTTAAACACCTTTAACAGCATCTACACACTATTCCACTACAATTCCTTCTTTCCGATCGCTGACTGATACTACGTTTTTGCAAGGATTTATTGCATCATTTGGCAACTAAATCCCAAAATTTTACTATAAAATATATGGACATGACCGAGCTTCAAGTCTATATTGTACGCTACTTACTTCTGAAGCCATTTTATGGAAGATTTGATTTTATTTAAATGGTAAGGAACAAAAACACTCACCTTTAAACACCGGAATTTGATTGATGTTGACATGGCCAAATACAGGATTATTCATTGTTGGATTTACTACTCTTCCTTGCTGTGAGAAGCAAAAATTAGTTGTTTTACTGGATAGAAACAAAAACACTCACCTTTTGCGGAATTATTGACAATGACATGGCACATTTCGAATTCAATAACATTTTTGAATTTATTTGATTTTTCATTCTTGATTTTATTGATTGCAGCCAAAAGTTGAGAGATCTGCAAGCTGGAATAAAGTTCGAAAATTACAAAAGATTCTACAGAAAAACGTATACTTACATACATACATACACAAATGTGCATTTCTATCCTCACAAAAAAACTGCTCATGAAAACAGCCACAATTAGTTTCAACTCAACATCTAATGACATTTTCCATTTGGTTTTTTAGAAGCAGTTGCATCTTGATTCAACAATAATTTCACAATTACATTAATTTGTAAACACATTCACTTAATTCGAAAAACAATAAAAAAAAAATATATTTTAGGCCAAACACAACAACCACTGGCGCAAAACACAAAGAATTTCACATTTAAGAAACAATTTGACTCTAATTGCAATAATAAAATGAATTTCACTTCACAGATTGGTTTGTTTTTTGTTTTATTATTTAAGTAATAGAAGACTATTTGATTTAGGTTTGTTTTCTTCATATAATTTATGTTGAAAGTAATAAAAATATTTATTTATTGCTGGAGCACCACGATCTCGACCGACTTTTTAGATGAATTATTCCAAAATGGCGGAATCTTCGACTGCAAGCAAGAACATGATTAGCGTTTTTTCTCTCTTTACTTTGGGTTGTATTAAAGAGATAAAAGATTATGCTCAGCATGAGAGCATTTGAACTGGCAGTTGAATTTAAAATTTAAAACTCAAATATTTGTTTTGAATCTTTTATAAAATCAGTGATTATTAACTAAGGCCGCATTAGAGCTCCGGGTGAACCTGGTCCTCAACCAACGTCCTTCGATAACGACTTTGATTTCGGGCGAGCTCTCTTCAGTTCTGCTTTCTAAGTCGGCTCTGGCTCTGGTTTTCTTTCACTTGATTGCGACAAATAACAGGAGGTTTTTTCCCTTTCGTCGATTTCCCTGCAATGTGCTTTTGAAGCCCGTCAAGCCGAAGCGTTGATGTCGTAGCCTCGCAAAGAAGCAACGGTTGGCAAGAACAACTCTCCGTTTGATCTTCGTACTGATGTTGTTTTCCGGGTCTACAACGGATCCTAGGTAGACGAAGTCCTGTACTACCTTAAAGTTTTGAAAGATTGTACCTCTGGTGTGGAAATTTGAGTTTTGTACAATCTTTTCAAATATGATATTGAAGTTATCGCATGACAGTTTATCGAAAGCCATTTTCGACATCAAAGTTCTTGGTGCGCTCTTTATCGACCTTCATGGAGCATCGATAATTCCCCAAAGTCATCCTGCATAGTTCTACGGGTTTTTCAAGGATGTCAATAATAATAAATAATAAACATGGCTCTGTACAGCTTGCATCTGCGGCCTTGAAATCGATAAGAAGAGAATTTTTTGCCAAGACCTACCGTGATGTGGAAGTTCTGCCAATTCTGGACTTTTCTGGTCTAAAACCACATTGATAAGGACCTATGAAATTGTTGATGTGAGCCTGCCTGTGTTTACATATTACAGCAGACAAAATCTTGCAAGCAATGTTAAGGATGCTTATTCCTTTTTATAATTAGTGCAAACGTGACAATCTAACTTTTTTAGGATCGAGCATACGAAACTGAGGTTCCACTCATCTGGCATACTTTCTTTCGACCATATCATGCAGGTCAGCAGATGCATGCTTCTTTCCTACTGATCTCCAGTTCCCTTGAAAAGGTCTTTACTTTCTGCGACGTAAATGCCATCTGAACCTGCGACTTACTTGATTAAAGTATGCTCATGGCGAGATTAACTTTTCTTCTAGGTCGGGAGACCGGCTTTGTCGATCATCGTCCAAGGGAGTGGGAAATTTTGCCTGACAGCGGAGTTTGTGTCTTCATCGCCTTCAAACTGTTTGCAGAACTAGACCTTCCAGATCCTCAGTAGCGATTGCGTCTCTATTACACTCCACTGGACTTTGCAGTCTTGAGTTCAGGGCTTGTCGCCCTGGCGTGATCTTTTTAACTTATGGTAAAACTTTTGAATCTTATTCCAAGGCATCGCTCAATTTCCTCAAGCGAACTCTTCACATTTTCAAATCAGCAGCGAAAATAAACAGCATTCGAGGATTTTTTACCATATTTTTACTGCCTCGCTTTCGCAAGCAAGCTGAACAATAATGTCCTTCGATAGCTTTCTACAAGTTTGAATTTTGTAGGCTTGGAAGAAACTGTAAAAAGGTGGGAGCTTTAATGACCTTTTAATAAGAGGATAATCTGCGAAGATGCCTATCTTTAATACTCTTTATTCCTCCAAGCGCAGCATCTTCTTTGATGGGATGTTTTCTAAAGTTTACTGGGTTGAAATTAGAATGCAAAGGTGCAGCCTGTCAACATCGGTATGATTCACTATAATTCCTTCCCTGATAGGAATGTTATACAATTATTGCATCGCCACAGCCACAGTGCTCTTAAGTGAAAAGATCTAGGGCAGCTAGCGGCAGGAAGGTCTTCGGAGAAGTTTTTGCTATAGTTCTAACTGCACTGAAGGAGCCAATGCATGCAACTATTGGATTTCGGCAATAGTTTTTTAAGGTTTGACGTTTTCTCTAACGATGGGCACCATACCAAACAAGTGTATGATTGTTAGAGCCATTGGGCTGAAATCAGTATGAGGAAGGGTGTAATCTATTTTCCCGTTTTCCAATCATTGCATTGTTTGGTCGCCATCTACTTTGTGAAAAGGTATAGGCGTATGTGAGGATTGGTCTTATTATACATATATGTGCACAATGCACATCCAATCCAGTAAACGTTTTTGGGACCAGGTCCGCATTTTTTCATAAAAATTTTACTGCAGTAGGCGATTTTGGCCTTTCTTCCTCTTTCTTGGGACTTTTCTTTCCAGTTGAGTTTACGATCGAGAACAACAGTTCCAAGATATTTTGCCTTACTAGGTGGTCCCCGTGGCGTGATTGTTAGCATGTCTGCCTATTAACCCAGAGGTTGGTGGTTCGAGTCCCAACCCAACAGAAGCTTAAATGTCACCTTTCACGAGGAATTAGCAAGTCCTCCTACAGTAAATTCACTGCCATGAAAAACGCTTTCTCAATTAGCTGTTCGGAATCGTCATCAAATTGTTGGTCCCCTCAATTCCCTCACAAAGGCAATGGTTTTGAGAAATACGCTATGCTGTGGAGCTCCACGCTCTGTTGGGCCACCCTATTTATTTATTAAGTTAATTGACTTGGTATTGGTGGAAGTAAATCATAAATGTTATGCCTTCTCGGGAACAGAAAAAAGTTAAGCAAGTTCTCATCTTGTAGAGTTGAAATTTAGTCCGTAGTTCACGACCCAGTTGATGAACTTGTCAAGATATGACTGGAGGAGCTCACGGAAAGGTTTTGTGAATTTGCTTGAAGCAAAGGCTACGACTTTTATTTCACAATGGCCATGTTTAGCCAGAATCTGAGTAACAACTAGGAATCATAGTACTGGAGATAAACCTTCAGCTTGCAGCACATCTCTACAAGTTCTGACTTTTATTATGAATTTCTGCTTTTACTCTTCTTGTCCCTTATATTCTATATATGATTCGAAACTCCCCCACTGTCACGTCGCCCTGCGAAGTGTTGTCCATGTGTATGCGCCTTGAGTAGTGAGTTTGTGATTGTGGGTATATCCATACCTACAGCCGAGCCTCGTTATAAGAATCTTAGTTTTTCCCACAAACTATTCCAACGCTCGGTTTATAAATAAAATAGCAAATAGTTTGTGTTCAAATTGGCGCCTACAAATTGACATATTGCAAAGCTTTTATTAAAGCTAACTACCTAGACTGTTGTGTTATTATTTTTTTGTGACCGTGTGAAATTTCGATGAAACGAAAAAGCGGCACAAGAAAATGTGTTCATGAATAGGATTCAGTCTGTGAGAGAATGAGAAATAAGATACAATCACTGCCTATAATCTTCGACTCCTTTTTGTTCAAGCATTCGTAGTCGCCTTGTCTTTTTTGAAATTTCACTTCCTCTGTGCTCGAACTACGCACATACGCTTTTTCTTTCAATTCACATTGTTACCATCCAATTCTAAGCAATGGTCCATATTGCAAGTTTGTAACTCATCACTAAGTTTGGTTTTAAAGCATTTTCAAAATTTTTCCCATACAGGCACACAAGATAGCGAGTTAACAAAGCAAAACGAATACAAATAACTTTAATCAATTCTCCTTAAGCAAGACCCATAGGACCGAATTCCAACTGACAAATTATATGAGTCTTCAAATTTTTCCAAAATAGCCTCATTTCCAATTTCTGGCAGCAAAGTCGTCAAACGAACTACCACTCCCAAGTTCTTTACTAACTACGCAATCAAAACGTTTCCTGGATCAAAAAGCTGTGATTCACTACCTCATTTAAATAAATCTAATGGCCATTAAAAATAACTTTGTTTGTGTATCACAGAAATTATTCAACATCATCACGAAATTATTCAACAACATTGAAAAATACAAAACAACTCGTGTTCCAACTAAAGAAATGCAGACATTTGTAGTCCCGTAGAACTCTTAAGTCGCCCATTGCAATTTCAAAGCTTATTTTTTGTTTCCATTTTCTTATTTTTTGTAAACAACTCCAACGTTTGAACATCTCATTTAAATACTTTTTTTCTGTTCTTTTGCTTTAATAAAGATGATGACAAAAAGAAACACTCGGTTTGTCTGCGTTTGAAGAACTCACAGCAAAAGGTTGACAAACTTTGGTCGATTTTGTTGTTTTGTTTTTGTGACTTTATTGACATGTATCACGAGAACGTGCCTCGCATTCTAGTAGATATGGTTTATTTGAAATTGCTAAATAAATGCAAACAAACAAATGCCAGAAGGACGACCAGACCAGACAGTAAGGAGGTTGTAATCTGAATTACAAAGGCAGAGCTTCACCAGCCATATGAATGGTTTTGAAGTTTTATTTGAAAATATGCAAAATTTGCTTTCGACCAGGGCTCACAAATTATGATCTTTTCAGGGAATTTCATATTTGTGTTGTGAATGACTAATTTCGTTCATTACATGGAGGGGTCATCGTGTGGAGGCCTACGATTGGCCTCTCTTAAGCAGGTTGGATTGAACTGAAGATTTGGAATTTCAGCTTTGAATAACTTGAGTTTTGATTTTTAATTTCGCTAAAGTGACCATTTTTGTCAGAAACCTTTCGTCTTGTAATGCCTTCCTCTAAGCCTTGAAAGCTTATGATTTACGGAGTCCTATCAACGTAAGGATATTCTTTCCTTTGACTTCTTTTGTTTGTAGTCGTTCATAATCTAAACAAAACAAACCAAAGGTCTGCTCCACAGATGTTTCCTATTGTTCCAGCCATTAATTTTATTGAATCAATAAGCCTTTTATCTCACGAATTAAAGAATCTTAAGATCCCTTTTTACTAAATAACCACAAAACATCCCCACCATCAGATGAAAAAATTAATTTCAATAATAAATTACGAAAGAAGGTATAACTTTAGCCAACAGAAGCTCTTGCATGTTCCATGGCAGAAACTTTTCCAATTAAATACTATTATCCTCACAACAACTATTTGATTAATTGATTCGTGTCGTTTTTGAAAAAGTTAAATATTATTTCCTTTCACGCTTTACATTGATGAATGGCTGAATGTTTCTATTTGAATTCAAACGAATTGGTGGAGCTAAAATGATTCTTTCTATCTGTCGTAGCAAAAGGGATACATCAGCACCAAAAGTGCTTCAATTCAATTATACACCCTGTTCAAGGCACTTAGCACTCGAAATCGATTGAGTGTTGAGGTGTCACTTTAAGGTAAACTGTCCCATGGAATTTTAGTGACACTTAATGGATTGTCGCATAAGATTAATCTTCTAAGTCTTTTTCCTCACCAAAAACACTTGTGAAAAGGACTGAAACTTCAAATAGAATTTGTCTGAATAAAGTAGATGTTGCATGTTGATTCTTTCAATTTAAAAAAGGAAACGGAATTGGTGTTTTTGACCGAAATATTGAGACATTTAGATGGTAACTGATTGTGCAAAGAGAACCAAATCAGTAGAATGAGAATATTTGGAGAAAATACTTTCTAAACATTGTGATTTGTGACATGCAAATACAGTGTTCGCCATTTGGCTTTCAATTTTATTTGTGAATTGCTTGTCATATGTAAAAAAAAGCATATAAATATGTATGTAGTTGTGTGCGCAACAAACGGTACTCACCAAAAGAATATGATATAATATTCAGATATGCAGAATAATACTTTGGAACTTTTAAACACTGCGAGCTGCGAGGTCGTCTGCAGAATTCTGGAAAGCTTCCAAGTAATAAACGGGAGGATCAATAGGATTGGATCATTTTTAAAAGCTTTCTGCTTTCGGGACCATTTTAACAATCTAATCACCGATGAGATATTTGACGCTCAAATTATAAAGGGCCGCCAAATAACTTCTTTTTTTAAATGGGCGCACAACATCGAGTGTAGCTTCGGCTGTGTGGCACCTGGCACGTAGCACCGTCCTGTGAAATCAAACGTTGCCAATATCCTCTTCTTCAATTTTTGTAAACAAAAATTCATTCAACATGGCCCGATAACGATCGTCGCTATTAACTGTAACGGCCACAACTTGCTCATTTTCGAAAAATGGCCCAATTAAACCTCTGGACCAAGATCCGCACCAAACAGTGACTCGTTTTGGGTGTATCGGCTTTTCAATGTATGCGTGCGGGTTTTCCGTGCCCCAAATGCGACAATTTTGATTTTTCATACCCGCCAAGATCAAAATGAGCTCCATCTGAAAAGATGATTTTTTCGGCAAAATCGGTATCTTCCTCTAAGTCGATCGCAGGCCCACTTAGCGAAGCAAAAACGCAACATATTCGTTCAGCGGAAGGATAAAACTATCCTTCAAATCAGACATGAGCTAAGTCTTACCATTCACGAAATAAGTTCTAGTTGAAAAAAAACGTTAGATGGCGGACCCGTTATCTTTTGTAGTGCTTAAAGTAATTGAAAGTGCTAAAACGGGAAAAACCCCAAGAGAATTTTGAAAGAATTGTTCGACTGAATTTTTATCAGCACTGACCAGAGAATTCAACTTCATATTTGAAACAGCAAACGTCCCCGATAACTTTAGAAGAGCAATGTTTTATCCTCTTCACAAAAAAGGTGACTACAATAACCCAGAGAGCTATCGGGGGTCGAAACCCCCATTTATTCGGCTTAATAAATACAAGCAAATTCTTTATTCAACTTAAAAACTAAGAAAGTAATATCTATCGTTAATGGGGAGGGTGATTTAGAAGACGGAGTTTAAGGCAATGGGTGCTGAGGTTGAAGTCAAAGCTGTTAAAACTCGAATTGACATTACTCAGCATTCGGGAGATCGATTCATTTGAGCCATATGACGTTAATGGGGACGTTCGATGAGTGGATAGGTAAAAGAGGCGAGGATTCCGTTTGCTGTGAGGATTAGTGTCAAGGAAGATACAGTGGTAAAGAGCTGTGCCGTCAACGGTTCGAGAAAATAAACGGTGAAAAGAGAGAATATCGAATATTTCTCTTCGGCCTTTCAACGTGTTCATGCTGAAAAGCTTGATGCGATCTTGGTAAGGAAGGAGAACCAATGGATTATTCCAAGAAAGACCTTTCAAAGCAAATCGAAGAAACGGGGCTAAATATTTTCAATTCTATAGAAATGTGTTGATCTTGTTAAAAAAAGAACCAGACTTGGCAGGTGTATTCAAGAAATGGGCGAATAGAAGTAATATATACAGAGATCCAATTACGTAAATCTCTGAAAACTCATTTTAACAACACTTAATGAAACCAAGTGCTTAATTGGGTTTTATTATAATATCATAAAATGTGAGATGAAATTAAGTCCCTGTTCGCAAATAATTGATCCCGAGATCACGAATCTAATCAACAAGTGAAATGGTTTGGTTGTGAAGGGGATAGCAACGGAGAGGTGATTTATGTGCTTACTTATTCGAGAGAAGGTAAAAGATTGACACCTGGAAATGTTTTATTCCAAGCAGTTTTTAAAGCACCAACTAGAAAAAATGTCGAGATTCTGTTGAAAATGAACAGAATCAGTAGGTGAAGAATGATCTTGCAAAACTTCGTATTGTAACGTGCAGTTAGTTCGCAATAATAAAACTTTTCCTTTCTTTACTTTTATTAAATATCTTCTTTCAATATACAACTCGATTAATAATCACGTTTACTCAATTTTCACACTATCACTTTATAATTAAAACTGACCCCCAGGTTGCATCAGCGGCCTCTTTATATAGCAGTGTGAAACATCAAGATCTTTCTAGTAGTTTTGCTGTGAACCAAGATGGCTAGACACATTCTCCTCCCGGTATATTTCTGCACACACACACTAACTCACAAACAACGTCTTCCATTACACCATTCAATTATAGTGTTGCCGTTGGTGTTTTCGGTTGAAAGTTTTCAATTAGGAAATTAGTAATAAATGTTGGGTGTACATTGCAGTATCATCTGCGTACAGTGAAATAGGGGAATGGTTAATAATTAATTCGAAATTAATAGTAAGAATAAAAGAAAAGGATCTTGAAAACTATCCTGTAGTTCACTAATATTAAACAGACTGAAGCAATAAGTCGGAGATACAAGGACACTTAACGAATATTACGCTGGTTTTAGAAAAAACCACTCGACATTAAACGAT
Organism: Melanostoma mellinum; assembly: GCA_914767635.1. Classification (NCBI taxonomy): domain Eukaryota; kingdom Metazoa; phylum Arthropoda; class Insecta; order Diptera; family Syrphidae; genus Melanostoma; species Melanostoma mellinum. Next base: position 194,297,357 of record OU612058.1, on the reverse strand, counting down.
TTCAAAAGAAAACACAATAAACTTTCTTTCGGGCGTGGAAATCATTTCGGAAGACTTCGTAACGCGAATGTGAGTCAAACAATTATGTGTTCTAAGTACATTGCTTTATAAATTTTATCGTGGAGGCAATTGATGGAGGAATAGAGTATAGAAGCAAGCGGCTACCATATCGCGTTTTTCCCGATGATATATTGTTTTGCTAGTTGATTCTGTTGAGTGAATGCAGAGAATGATTAATCGTATGGATAAGAACTGTGATCTTTGGAATCTGACCGTTAATCTAGATAAGTCCAAACAACATTTTTTGATAACAACTTCGATCTTGGGCGAGCTCTCTCTAGTTTTGTACTCTTTTGAGATCCTCTTTGAATTGATTGATCCACCTAATACGGAGGTTTCCCCTGCGTGACCCGACGAGCGTTGGTGTACATCTGCTCTAGTCGATAGATTAATAAATCTACACTCGAATTTCATAAAAGGTTACCTATACCTTAATTCGGCAGGAGGTTTCGTTTTTCAATTTCCTTCTTTGCTCAAAAAAGCAGCGAATCACAAGAGTAAATCCATTTTAACTCCGCCTTTATATTATTGTTTGTGTCTATAGCAGATCCTAGGTAGGCGAAGTTCTGTTTTACCTCAAAGTTAAATCGTTTGCGTAAGCAGCAATTGTACAGATTTTTGAAAGATTATTCCTTTGGTGTTGACATTTAAGTTTTGTACGATATTTTCAAATATGAAGCCTTTTCCAACATCAAAGGTCACGGTGAGTTCTTTGCCGACTATGGCGGAGGTCTCGTGGGTTTTCCAAAATCTGCTGTAATGTGAAATTTTGTTCCTTTGTGGACTTTTCCTACTTATAACCGCATTGAGAAGCACCTTCAAATCGTTGACGTGGGTTTTCAAACATTCACAAATTACAGAGAAAAGATCTTAAAAGGCTGTTTTCTTAGAGGTTTGGTTTTCAAACTGGCAACACTGTTTCTAGTCATTGTCGGCTTGACCATTTGCGGTATATTTGGTTTTGCCGTTGTGATGCCCGTGACGTAATGGCAAGCCTGCCTGCCTGTTACGCAGTATGTTCATGGTTCGAATGCCCACAGAAGCCAAAAATATCGTCTTTTGCGAAGAATTGAAAAGTCCTCCCGTAATAAATTCATTGCCATTGAAAAGTGCTTTCTCGATTAGCCGTTTGGAGTCGACAGTAGGTCCCCTCTATTCCATCAAAAAGCTTTGTTGTTATAGTTGTCATTGATCCCGGGGCTTCATTCTCTGTTGCACCACCCTAATTATTTGTATTGATTTCCCTAAAGTTTTGTAGTTTCACAACAAATAGACCTTATTTCAATGTAAGCTAGCAAATTTTTATTGCCAAAACACGGTCCAGTTGCTCGTAAAAGTGGGCGAATTGGACTTCCCGATTACTATAACTCGATCCAGCCGGAGGCCCATATGCCCGAAATCGCTTTTAAGCAACAATGGCTTTTTTTAAAGAATGCTATGATAATGAAACTTTGAATTACGTTTCTGTTTTCTTTACTTTCCCCTTCTTCAAACTTCATTTTCTGGGCACCAATTTTATTAACTGAATTCTCCGCAATTAAGGTCACACCTGTGTTCTTGCTCTTTATTCCTCCAGCACGACTAAGTCAAAAACTACGTGCGTGAAAACTAAAGAAACCCAATGCCACAAGTCATATTGTTTCCGTCTTGTTAAATAAATTGAACAAAATCGTTCTGATGATGATGGAAAAAAACTTCACTATCATGCAGTTGAGTTTTTCTTTTTCTTTGCCCACGATTCGTTACTTTTTCAGACATTATCTTTGAAGTCGCCTAAACTTCCACTACATTCCTTGCACGTAGTCACACCGTTCTCTACTCTTTTTTTTTAATCCTTTATATACCCATCCCAACCCACTAAAGCTTACATCGAAGCATTGCGTCTTGCACGACGTAAAATAATAATAATTAATCACTGCCAGCGCTTATGTCCCTCTGCAGCAGAAGATCCTTGCGCTGCTTCGCCCACGAATAAGCCTGCCTCTGCCGGAGCTTGTTCAAATTGAAATTAATTTCCATTACTTAATTGCTTTACATTGAACAAATATAAGCATCAAACATCTGCGTTGCATAAATAAATCAACCGAATATTTTTGCACCTGCTTCGGTATGGTATCTCCTCCACGCCTTGCGTGTCGATGGGTCCTTGTTGAAGAAATTCGTTGCTTTTGTTGCCCAACCACATACTCATTACTAAATTCCAACAAAACTGAAGAATTTCTCCACCGAAGAATTGTCACAACTCATCGTCGATGCTTATTAATTTACGAAATGATAAAATAAAACCCAGACATTTAACGACGTGGTCGACACGTTCGTGGAGACCGGTTGACCAAATTAACGTCACTGAATAAATTATATCGCTATGGTGCGGCGGCCGGAGGTGAAGCCTGGACAAATGAATTTTCGATGGTCAATTGACAACAGCGATGATTGGTGGGCCCAAGTAGTACCGCACCCGCCACAAGAGCTAAAAATAAAACGTCTCCTTTGCCTACCCATCTTTCGCGTTAATTGTTTTCCAACATTAAGGAGCCTATGCAAGCCGATATTTTATGCAAAAACTTACAAAAGTCTGTTGATATTTTAAAGCGAATTTTTTTTTATTAAAATCGAAAAATCGTTTTCAACATTGCTTGCATGCTTCGCGTTGATAGGGTGGAATGAGTTCTTTTCATCACCGAAGCAACAAAATTAAAACAAGCTCTGAGCACGCATAAGCTGTCAGCACAAGGCTTGGTACCTTCATGCCTTAATGAGATGGCAATTAAGCAGCAAGGTGACGATATGACTAAATGAGTTGGTGGATTTGGTAAATAGACGATGTGACTAAATTGTGAGATTAAAATTGAATTTGTTCTTAATTCAAAAGAATTAAAAGAGAGGTTTCTATGTCGTTCTTCAATTAGTTGATATTGGAATGGAAACAGTCGTGCGATAACAATAAGGAAGTTTCTTTTACGGAGCACCTTTAAGGAGTGTGTAACGTTGTAACTGCGTATTTATTGTCAAAATAGAAAATGGATTAGTAAAAATAGGAGTAAGTGGTGTAGAGCAATTTTTTTAATGTAAATTTTAATACACAGCTTCGGAAACGATTTAGAAGTTTTGATTCATCCAAAAGGCGAAAAAAGGAACTAAACTGATTTGGAAAGATTTTTGTGGCAGATACACAGCTTTTTGGTTCACTTTAACTTTGGCTTGGAACAATTCGAATAATAGGTTGTACAAAAACGGTTATACGTAAGGTTGTACCAACTGGACACATTGGTATGAGCTCGGTAATTCAAATTTCTACCTTAACTCTTTTTAACACAGCGGAAAGTGGAGGACGGTTTACTTAATGTAAAATGTGCGCTTATATGAAGCCTTCATGTCAAAAGTACCATCTTGGACAAAATTCAGCACGACCGGCTGAGTTGGTATTGTCATGTTCAAAGGAGAGATCCGCAGAACCCCGTCCAAAAGGCAATATCGTACAACGTTTCAACAAATTCGCGACGAAAAAGAAAAGGCAGGCCAAAACACACCTGGTACAAGCAAATGCAAAAACAGCAGCATTTGGTTGGCCTCAGACATGGAACAATCCAAAACCGGGAGGCTTTCCGACGCTTTCTGAGGTCAACGCGGCGTACCCCACAGGCGGATCACTAGTTTGAAGCGGAAAAGTGGGAGAGTTGTGATCGCTTCAAGATCACTACTCGTAACGCCGGAAATGAAAAGAAGAAGTGCGCTTATATGAAGCTTCGAGCTGGCATGTCCAATCAGATCAATGTCGAGTAGATCTACGGTTCCATGGTGGAACGCTGAACTCCTTACCTAGCTGACTGGAACCTGTACTAATCGAAACAGAAGGACTTCAAAGGTTAATCCGAAGATCAAAGAATGCCTTTAATGGTCTTTATCCAGCTATATTGCAGAAAAATATGAGCCTTTGACTGCCCTTTTTGGACAAATTCTTTCACTTTTAGCTTAGCTCTAAAGTATATCCCAACAACTTGGTAATAGTATTCACTAGCCAAGATCCTCAGTCCCATAAGTCCTACATCTTTCCTGCTTAAAACGATGTGAAAAGAATGATTAAATTTTTCATTCCGGATACACTTTCTGTTACAGTTACACAGTTACTTGAGACAGCCACCAAGTTTCATCTGGACGCCGCCATTGAGGTTATATGTGTAAAAATTAGAAGACAGCTACCCAGGTAGTACAATGGGCCGGCAATCAAGTCTGAGTCCTCCAGAACAGCATAAGCCTTCACTGAAAAGAAAAAAAATCTAGGTAGCAAGCTTCTTTGGTTCAAACATTTCGTCACCAAAAGCGCTCGTTTTTATCTATGCGTTAGTTGTTTGACTCAATTGCCAAATTTCAAAGGACTTCCTTAGGGTTCCGCTCTCGACGCAATATTAAATCTTCGTTCCCTTGATTTCTACATATATAGTATAAACATCGTTGGATCAACCCTCGAGACCATTTCCGTTTGAAAGGAATGTGGCTTCTGGCGCAGTAGGAATTTTGAGAATCAGTTAATTCCAAAACCGATGGTGGAACTGAAGAGCTGGTGTCAAAAATGGCTATGAGCTACGTTACGAAAAATTCGTTTACTCAACCCTCTAATTACTTCGAAAGTTATCTTGGAATGCAAAACCACTCTGATTGCGTTCGGAAGACTATAAATTTTTTTAATCTCGACTGGGTTCCAGACCAACACGGCATAGCTGGAAACGAGGTTACCGATGAACTTGCAGAGCAAGAATCTCAGACAGCTTTCTTTAGGCCTGAACCAACGCTTGGTTTGGCCAGGCGCTCACTGAGAGCTTCAATCAACGATTGGAAATCATATACGTAGATGGAATGTTAGAAAACTTCAACATTTTTGCTTTTCCGTAACAGAAGAACATGCTAAGGACTTTTTGGATTCGCCACAGACAACTGTGATACCAAGTACTGTGAATTCTGTAAGGAGGATGACTACACTGCTGAGTGTTTCCTTGGTCTTTGTCCTGCATTTTCTCGTATCTGATTACAAATATACTCAGGGCAGACATGGTAATCTTCGCTCCTTATCTTGGCAGCGTCCATTCTTTTTCTATGCGAACATCTGAAAAACTATAGCAAAAGAAGGTTGCCATGTGTTAGTACAATATGGACCGGTATTTTGGTTTTTGTCTATCTCCGATAGATAAAAAATCCTACCTCGGTGTATTAAATACGGGAAAAATATCAGCATTAAGATTAAATAAATAGTCACTCTGTTTAAGTGTAAACAGCCCATTTTTAATATAATGTGAACAGCCCATTACTGGCTGGATGAAACGAAACTCCACTACTTTCGTAATAGTAAGTAATCTATTACTTTCTTGTTTCGTTTCCTCCAGTTCCAAATGAAAAAGGCAGCCATCTTTCTCGCTAATAATTTTAACACATTCTTTTGCCAACCACCAGCTGAACCAGTCCACACTCCAAAACCACCGCCATCTTTTTGTTTGTCAATGCCACAGTGCATAAAGATTTATAAAGTTAAATTTTTGGATTAAAGAAAGAATAAAGTAAAGAAATAAATGTAGAACGGTGTGTTTTTATCAAAGGACAAAAGGATAGAAAGCAACACACTCTATAACTAATCGGTGTTTCTTTACATTGAAAAGGCACCATCTATAGTTATTCTTTTTTTGCTCCAATATGGCACAGAACTATCGACTTAATTTAAACCATATCCAACTATAACTTTTAGCTTTGTCAAGCACTAGCAAAAACACGTACCTCCCAGTCTGGTCATCGGCAGTTCCGGGCTATAACAAGAATTCATGAAAACATAAACGAAAATCAGGAAAAATGAAAATAAAAAAACAATACACCACATTCCTAATTTGCTGGATACCTCGTGTAATTAGAGGCATGCTCTGTTGAGCGAGAATTCCAACAGCTTATGTCCATCCATGAAGTAAGAAGATTGCAAAATTTAGCGGACCTTATCACTTCCAACTCATATTTTTTTAAATGGTTAGGTTTTCCCAGAATTGTATCAGCTACGTCTTTTTCTTTTTGATGTATTCATTCATCACATTCAAAAGAACTATATCGGTTTTGTTTTTCAACATTATACGTCTCAACTTGAAATAACCCCGCGATCCATCTAGTGATGGCTTTGTTCTATCGAAGGGTCATGTAGCATGGGCAGAGACAGGCCTCTTTCCCTAATCAGAGTTTCAAAACTTTCGTATAATCGACAGTGGGCTGGAAGGGTATCCTTCTCCACGGCTGAACTTTATTGTTGTTGGAACTGGATCCTTGGGAAAGAGTGAAGCTGTTTCTGCTGGTATGGCTTATGTCGGCAAAAGCTTCGATATGGCCGATTTAAAACCTTTGTTGTTGTCGGTGATGGTGAATCAGCTGAAGGTTCAATTCGGGAATATCTACCCCTTGCTGGATACTAAAAACTCGAAAATCTTTGCTTATTTTTGATGTCATCCGCTTGGGACAATCGGAACCCACATCTCTGCAACATCTAATGGAGGTGTTTTGCAAGAGATTATAGACTCTTTTTGTACTAATGGTGATTATGAAGGCAGGTTTACTTTCCTTGGAGGCCAAGGAAAGTCGGTCATAGACTTTTGTATGGTGAATAATAACTGGAAAGATGTAGTGAAGAAGTTTGAAGTTCAAAGTAAAATATTTTCCGATCACATGCCAATAATTGTGGAACTGAGTAGCGAATATGCAGCGACCGAAAAAAACCTTAAACTCCTTCCGCGGTTAAAGTGGAACCAGAATAATGTCGATTCTTTCCAGCAAAAATTGGACGAAAATTTAGCCACAATCGATACATTGGCTGAGTCAGTTGAAATATCTGCAGAAAAACTTGTCCAAGCGTTGAAATGCTCCTCAAACAACACTACTCAAAATAAAGCTTCAAAGTACAAAGCAAAATGGTTTGACAAAGAATGTATGCTGGCCCGAAAAGTGTCGTTCGACTTGCTAAATACACTAAGAAACTCGTATTCTCAAACCCTTAAGAAATGGTACAACGAAGCGAATGCAGCGTACAAAAAATTGTGTTACAATAAGAAAATTAATTTTGAAAATAATCAAGCCTATATACACTTGGCCAAACTTAAAACTCGAAAGAATTTTGGAAGGTAGCGAGAGAGATTAATTGTGAAAACTTTACAATTGGAATAGGAGTTTCAGCTGATGACCTGTCTAATTATTTTAGTTCTTTACTTTATGGTCAAACTAATGTAAAATTTTTGTATGCTGAACCATGGTTATCCGACGAAATTTTGGATTCTGAAATCTCTCTTGAAGAGCTAAAATCGGCTGTTCTCAAAGGAAAAAATGGAAAAGCCCCTGGAGAAGACGGAGTCCCGTACGAATTTTACAAGAATGCTACTGAAACGTTTTATTCACAACTTCATTCGTTGTTCAATAAAATATTCTCGACGGAAGAAATACCATCTTCATTCAAAAGGTCAGTAATTTTTCCGATACACAAAAAAGGTGACCTGAACAACGTAGAAAATTATCGTGGCATCTCTTTTATGAATTTTTTTGCAAAATTATTCTGTGGGATACTAGTAAGCAGATTAGAGACTTGGGTGGAGATAAACTGTGTCTTGTCAGATTTTCAGGACGGTTTTCGGAAGAAATACTCGTCGGTTGACCATATCTTCACACTAACATCAATTGTGAAAGCCTTTCAAGCAAGGAATAAGAAAGTATACGCTTTTTTCGTTGATTTTAGAGCGGCCTTCGACCTTATAAATCGAAATGCTCTGTTTTACAAGCTTTCAAAACTAGGAGTTTCCACGAAGTTCATTAGGCTAATAAAAGAACTATACACGGACTCAAAAGCGGCGGTGTGGGATGGATCCAGTTACTCGGAATGGTTCGAAACTGATAACGGGGTAAAACAAGGTTGTCTTCTCAGTGCCATGCTGTTTTCACTATTTATTAACGACGTGGTTGCATGCCTTCCTGGTGGAATTCGAATGGTCGATTCAAACATAAATGTATTAATGTATGCTGATGATCTAGTGATTCTATCTGAGTCACCCGAAAACCTTCAACCTATGATCAACCGCCTGTCGGATTACTGCCATGAATGGAGTCTTGTAATCAACACAAGCAAATCGAAAGTAATGATATTCAGCCCGTCAACCAGAAGCCAAATATCTTACAACGGGTTCTATAATGGTACTAAACTGGAGACCGTTAACGAATACAAATATTTAGGTGTAAAACTGAACCGGTCCCTAGATTTTAACCTACATCTCCAAGAAAAATCAAATTCATCACAAAGCCTTCTCAATATGTCATGGAGGAAAATCTTTTTTAATGATCGAATAAGTCTCTCAGCAAAGTATAAAATTTTTGATGCTGTTGTTAAGTCCACCTTATGTTATGCTGGACAAGTTTGGGGAATTGATGAATACGAGTCCATCGAAAAATTTCAAAGGAACTTCCTGAAAAAATTGTTTAACTTACCATTGAATACACCCAATTACTCAATTTATCTTGAAACAGGACTACCAAAGCTTTTCACATATACTTATACATATATAAACTGCACGCCGACTACATTACCAAAGTTGTCTCGCACGCAGATACTCGTCTGACTAAAAAAATGATGTTTTATGAACTAAGAAATCACGATTGGTGGCTATCCAAGTGGAAATGCTTAGGAATCGCTTGTGGAGAAATCGTTTCGATAGACACGAATAACTTAAATTGTATCAAAGAACAGTTTTATAGAGTCATTGAAAAGTATGAAAATTCTGTTCGTCATGAGTTTTCATCTATTGCTCGAGAATCTGAGAGTAGGATCATATACTCGCAACTAAACACTACTTTGTTAAACATGAATTATTTCAACGATATGTACAGCTACAGAGAAATATCTCTTATTTTCAAAACAAGATGTGAACTCCTTCATCTAAATGGAAGTCCATACAACGGAAGTTTCAACCAATTCTGCACACTGTGCAACCTGAAAGCAAAAGAAGATTGTTTCCATTTTTTAAGTATCTGTCCGATATTCTCTTCTCAGCGCCTTGCACATTTCGGAAAGAAAACCTTAACTATGCAAGAGACAATTATAATCTTGAACGAGTTCAACTGGAAAAACCTTTACAAATTTGTATATCAACTCTACAAGTATAGAACTCTACTGATAACAGAATATGATTAACTTTGCAAATTTTTTTTAACTAATAAATAAAAAAAGCTTAATAATAACAATTAAAAAATAAAATAAAAAAAATAAAAAAAATATATATATATATATTTAAATGATTATTGAATAAAATTGCTAACCGAGCTGACGGCAATGCCATAGCTTTAAATTCATTCATTATATTATAAACCAACTATGGAAAAAGTAAAATAAAATGAATTACTTACTTACTTACTTACTTACTTATAGACTCTTTGGGACTAAATGCATAGACATGACGTTGATGAACTGTGTAAAGCCTTCTTCGAGGCAAAATCCTACAAACCTACCACTATTATTGCAAGGACATTCAAGAGTAAATTCTTCCCCAAAATGGAAAATTTGGACAGCTGGAATAGAAAGCCCTTAGGTGCCAAGGCAGCTGATACTATCAAACATTTGGTATGTTTAATTGTTACAGAACAGTGCACTTTGCGTTCTCAAAGGCCAGTCAAATCTAATCCAGGTCCCGAAGTGAATATAGCTTATGCCCAACTGCCTTCCCCACACTACAAACTCTCTGAGCAGGTTGCAACCTGTCTGTCTGGCTTATAGCACAGCTCTCGCTAAGATTGGATCAAATAGTATAAATAATGTTGCCCTGGATGGAGACACTCAAAACTCAACCTTCTCCGAAAAACTTAAAAATACATTCCCAGGTAAACGTTGAGTGTTTTATCGCAGAACAAAATTTGATGGGTGAAGCTGTTTTAGCAGCCTGTCGCAACCGTTCAATCGCCTTTTACATCTACACTTGCAACATTCTTTACAAGAGCTTTCGATCAGATTCTTATGGGAACTATTTCTTAGACCAACGCTTACTTTGTTGGCTCGCATTGTAAAGCATTCGCGAAGACGCCAAATGGGATTGGAAGACATTGCCATGTTGCGTAAAGTTCCAGGCAGCACCATATTCTAGCCAAATGACGCAGTGAGCTTTGAGCGAGCTGTTGAATTGGTTGTCATACAAAGGGTATAAGCTTCATTAACACATCCCGACCCAACACTGCCATTATTTACGGCAACGAGGAGCCGTTTGGAGTTCGCAAAGGAAAATTTGTCAAAAAATCAGAACAAGATCATGTTAGTGCTGGTGTCACTTTGTTTAAAGGCTGCAACTGAATTGGATCCCATGTTATGGATCCCTTCATTATTGAGCCAAATGATGCTGCAATTATCATGGAAAGCAGACGAGCATGCGGCGAACGCATTGTAGTCGTTGAAGATCACTACCGGGAGGGTGGCTTAGGTGGAACATAGTTGTGGCCGAAAATCGTGATTTCGTCGTCGAAGACCTGTACGTTCCAGCAGTGCCGAGATCCGATGTACTCGTTGATATGTTTGATATTTCAGCCAGGAAGTCGTCAATAGCCCTGTTCAAACTGTACAATTAGTTGGACAGACTAGGGCTTGAACCACCAATGCTTGATAGTGTGAACCTTTCAGACGACTGCTTGTCCAACTTGTTGGATGGTTTTCAAAAAAATTTGAAAATCTAGAAGTTGAAAGGATTTTAGGGTATGTGACATAAAGTTGGGCTACAAGCTTGACAAGTGTGCACGCAAACTACATCAGACCATCCAACTTCCATCAAACGAAGTCTGTCCAACTTTGTACAGTGTGAACAGGCCTAATGCTGTTAATATGGTTTTAAAATTGTATGTATCCATGCAGACTTTTCTCTGCCGGTAACGGGTATTTGTGTACAAAATAAACTCCGTAGATTTATAAAAAACACTGTGTAAAGAATGAGTCTCAAGTTATGGAAGTACCTATACAAACTGCCGCGATAAGTTGGTAACTCGGTGTTCCCTTCCTTTTTGCAAACCCATTCAGTTTGACGTTTATTCAGACATGTTATGTATTTTTTATTTCTTGAATTTAATTGCAGGTTTACTGCCTCTTTAATTTTATATATGACCCCTTTTGGTATGTCAATATCTGATTCTATGACCACAATTAAGGAACGTAGCCAACCTTTTCAGTGTAAGATAAGAGACCGCGTTATTTTTTATTATTAAAGACCAAAGACTAACTTTTAAAGCTTATCTGGCTTTACACATAACTGTGCAATAATTGAGAACATATTTGATTAAATCCCATCGCATGAATATCGTAAATTGCAAAATGATTTGTTGACAGCTGCAAGCTCTAATACATCAAACCACATGAAACTTCATTCAAAATACAATAACTCATCACTAATTAAAATGGCCAGCAATCAATGTGCCAGTGTCAATGGCAGCTACATCACACAAATTATGTAGTCTGCACATTTCGAACTATAAACCTTCCTGTTTTGTTCATATAGACAAAGCGCATTTATCATTTCAATTACTATTCATCATTGTAGGCAAAGGGCAAAATATTAAATTTATCTTTCCAGAGCTGGCAGGGATACAAATTTCTGCGGAACAGTCTACAAACAATGCGGTGCGGTGGTTTGCTATCCAGAAAATTATGTTTTGTATCAGTGTGGTAAAATCCTCTTCTAAAATTTCAATTCATTACTTTCGTGTTATATGCGGTCTTCCTTTATCAAATTTAATAAAGGAATCATTTATTTTCACAGGAAAAAAACATTGCAACTTTGATAGAGAGAGAGCTTTAACGCTAATAGCTCTTCCAAGTAAAATTTTATTATGACTTTGATCTTAGTCTGTGGTAATTTTGCAAGAATACTCCTCGGACTCATTAAGAAAACCAAACCGTTTCTATAAAAGGTTCCCTGTTCGCGGTAACTTATAATTAAAAGAAAAAGGAATGAGCAATTTTTAATGATAGTTCGATGACTTGGCGAACACCTTTTTCGACAAATTGAATTGAAAAGAAGAAGAAAAATATAGCCGCTTCCTTTGTGAAAACTAAGACAAACCATAACAACAACAAAAGAAGAAAAAAATGACTTTAGGTAGGTTAAAAAAGAAAGTCACCCAATCTCCAGGAAAAAGAGAAGAAAATTTTCTTAAATTGGATAAAAGGCTGAAAGTGAATTTACCTGTCCAACCGTAACTTCCCAATTAAGTTATGTTTCCCTTTGTCGGATGGGCGTTTGTTCTTTTAAACACCACGCTGCTCTTCCCGGTTTGCTTGAAAACTATCTTTGGAAATAGTGTACCTTATCTAATAGGTGTTCATTAATGAAAATAGCTTTTTGCTGCTTTTTGTTCAAGTCAGAGCCATTGCCACGAGCTAATTGTATTTTGAAGGAAATAAAAAAGAGAATAATGTAATGGGAAAGAGATTGCCGCAAATGTAATTGTAGGTTTTATGGCCAACTCACATTAGCACGGCCAACGAATTAATGAAATAAAGTGAAATAAAGCTCATTGCGAACTTAGATAGATTCCTCGCAATATCAAAAGATAAATTATGAAAATATGGTCTAAGTATATCAATAAACTTGGTTTCTATTCGGGGTTCAATTGAAAAGATTTCATTGAACAAATTGGTCGTCGTGAATTTTCTATTCGTTGCTACAAACTCTTACCCTCTGCTTAATTAGTAAGCAAGTTTATGCATCCGAACTTGCTGACCTTACACATCCTGAGGTCACCGCGGCGCACTTAATAGCTAATTACTAGTGTGAAGCAGATAATACAAAAAATACTGAGTTAAAATTTTGACTTGAACAAAAGTTCGCAGTGCATTGGGTTACACCGTAGCCCAATATTTTAAAACGCATTGCAACGGTTATAATAAAAACCATTTAGCAAAGCTGAGAACATCCTAAAGTCATAATAAATGAAAACCTAAATGCCGTTTACTATTTATTTTCGAAGTTATAACATTGCAAACACATGACATTTGAATTTTAGTGCTATAAGTGTTAGTAAGACTTCGTTTGTTGGCGTTGACGTTTTCTTATCTTTTGTGGAGTTGTTTTTTTGATGTGGATATATTATTCGAAGGTATAACCTATACTATTTTTTTTTTTAAGATTCAGTGTTAGACTCAATATAAACGCTTATAAATTGGGCCTAGAAAGAAAAACAAAAAAAAATTAAAATCTTAATATTATTTGCCTCAAACTTTCAACTTTTACCCCCCGCAACGCCCTCAAAAATTTATATACATTGCCAGAAAGGTTATTGAATGTACTGTTTAGCGCACGTTAATCAGCTGCAAAAACTTGCAGATTGATTTTTAGTTAATTTTAAAGCTTACCCTAAGGAATTTATTATTTTTTCAACATTAATCGTTAATAACTTCTGAAGGAAGTGCTTTATGGAAAAATATTAAAACATCTTTTTTGTAGAACATCAAATTTTTTCTTAGAAACATGTTTGCAATTTATCGCATATTGATTTGCTCGTTAATTAAAAAAATTCAAAGCAAAAGAGCAAAATCAAATATATATACTTACCAGTTTTTCAAGCTTAATTACTTGGAAACGTCTAGCCGTTAGGTTCATAATGACCTTTTTGGAGGAAATCTAATTTCCTGCAAAAATACGCGGCGTTTAAGTTTTTTGGCTCAAAATGGTCCAACAGTTTTGACGCTAAAATAAGGTAAGGCCTAAGGAATAGAAAACACCATTGACGGATCTCTAGGTCTCTAGATCTGGTCCCTACGATTTGTAGTTAGTTTTTGGAAAATATTTACGTACCTACCGATGTACGTGTAAGCATAAACCTATATTTTGTACACAAAACACTTTTTGAAAAAGTCTTATTTAAAAAAAAAATTAACTTAATTTGAATACTTGCATAGCTAGTTGTTCCTGTGTTTTGCTAAGAGATTAATTTTTACACAATATAGTACGAGCATACTGTAAAAAGTTATGTAAACATTCCTTTTACAGGATTTTTTCTAGTCCCAATAGCTAAACTAAAGTAAACCGATCTTGATTCCTTTTAACGCACTTATCTCAAGACATTAAGATACATCAAAACTGATGGCAGTTTCGTTATCAGAGAGCCCAAATCATATTAGGAAAAATAGTTTTTATTTGTTATCAAGTGAGTAAGTAATTATGGCCGCCTTTGTTCGAGAGTGGGACCACTGTGCATTGGTGAGTTGATTATGGGACTGTTGAATTGCGACAAAAGCGCTCCCTTTACCAAAACTTTAAAATTATTCGAAAAGACATGAATGATTTAACTTTAAGGCATTGGTTAATGTGGTTGACTGTGTAGAAGGCTCTGATTAGTGTTAACTTGATGTCGCCCAGATGCTGCAACTTATACTAGACTAGTATAACTAGTATTACTAGTGCACGTCTATATGGTGCTTATATTATGCTATAATTCCTCGCGGTAACTACTGTTTACTGGTCTAGTTGAACCGCAGTCAGATGTGACTTTCAAACCAATAAGTGAGAGTTCGACGAGAAACCGAAAAGGTGTCAGTGCCTACTTTGTATGTGTGTAAAAGATGACCTTCGTTGGGATGATCACATATTTGAAGTGAAAGAAAAATGCTGCGAGTGGTTCCCATTGGCGTACCGGTTAGCATGTTTGCCTGTTCGTTGTTTGAGTCCCAACAGAAACAGAAATGTTTTTCCTTTCGCGAGGAGTTGGCAAGTCCTCCGTTAGCAAATTCATTGCCTTGAAACTTGTTTTCTCTATTAGCCGTTCGAAAGCAGCTGAAAATTGTTGGTTTCCTCCATTCCGTCACCGAGCATGGTTGTGGGAAACGGGCTAGGTTCCGGAGTTAACCGCTATATTGCGCCACGGTAAGAAGTATTTATTTTAAAAGTGCTGCAAAGTGCCTATGTTTTTCAAAAGCCCTGAAAATGCACTCAGGTTACCCGATTTTGCTGCGGGGCTAATTCTTGTTGTTTCTAGCACACGTTTCCCGCATCCAAGATCAATTAGCCCTCAACCAAACTGACCACGTTACGATCGACGCAAGAAATTCTTCCAATGTTATTAAAGTACGAACTCTCGGAGGGACCAACTTTGACAGTACCTTGTTGCAGCCAGCGTGAAGCAACGCTGTGAAACGATACGACCGACGCGACGTCAGAAACCTACATCACAAGAGATAGCAAATGATATTTTTTTCCAATCGAGTATCGAGACTATCCTTGCCAGCTGCCAGCATCAAGCACTGAATACGAAGGGCAACAATGCCTAGCTATCAGAACCGCAGAATCTGATTTTCATGGATTCGTTCGGCTTCAAAAAGCGCGACAAATGTTGCTGCAAAAGAGAAAAAGGATTGATTTTGACCAATACAACAAGATTTACAATGAGAAAAGAAAGAAGAGCACTTAATTCTCAAAAAGAATAAGAAACAGCATGTTTCTCAATTGTTTGAGGGAATTGAGGGATGCCATGATACTACGCCGGCATATAAGAAAGCAATAGAATCGCAGTTTCTACTGAGGATCTAGAAAGTCCACTTCTGCTTAACGGCGAAGAAGAAACAAACTCCAGAATTTCCCGTGCAACTTGGAAGATGAACAAAAATGCCGTCTCCCGACCTAGAGAAATTTAAGCTTGCCATATGTAAGCTTAAATGAATTAAGAGTGCTGGAGCGGATAGCTTTAACAAAGAGCTTCAAGGCAGCCGGAGATCAGTTGGAAAGGAGTACTAACCATCACATTGTATGGTCTCGTAAGTCCGAGCTTAAGAAATGGAAGGCCCTCAAAATCACGCCAGTCATAGAGGAATGAGGCTCCCTAGGTTCGCATAAGATCTTGTCTGCTGTTATATGTGAGCCTCTCAAACCTTACAGGACCGGAGAGATTCAAAATCGAAAAGAATTCACATTACGGAAGATCTTGTAAGAAAAACTGGAATACAATATCGACATACATCAAGGCTGCAAATGACAATATTTGTAGAGACGAGCTGTACAGACCCATGATTTACAATCGCTGTAAAATTGAAACGGCTATTCAAGATGACTTTGGAGAATTCACGCTGATCCGTCAAAGTTTGTGAGGATTTACCGAGACCTTTGATGCCGAAAGAGACTCTTCGACAAGGTGTCATGATTTCATCAACATCATACTTGAAGAGATTGTGTAAGACTTAAACGTCAATACCAGAGATACAGTCATACCAAAGTCTTGTTACTTCAACATATTTCGTCTCAAAGGTTGGCCCGCATTGTGTCTAAAAATGTTTCAAAATACATTTCTCCACTTTACTTCAATAGAGTACACTATTGTTTCATTTACAAGGCAATTCCTCCCCACCTTTTACACAATTCATGTCATCGTCATGTCACATACATTCTTTGCGTGCTGTGCATTTTTATTTTTATTTAAACATAAAGGGCTTTGACTTTAAATGTAATCAGATATCAGAATGTAAAAAACGAAATTTGATTTTTATTTTTATTTTCGTATAAAATTCTCTTTTGGGGAAAAACACAGCGCTAAAAGGTCTCATTGATGAAGGCAACAGGCCAACGACGACAAGGACAACGTTAATGCTTGTGACATCTTGATGTACCGTTATTACTTTAACGCTGTTGTTTATCCCTAAATTGACTGGAAGGAAAATACAGCGGTTCAAAAGTAAATGTGTACTAAGAATGTTTATGTATGTATGTATGTACATGTATTGCCTTATTCTAAAATAACTGAATATGAATGAGAAAATAACAATCTCAATTCTTTGATGTTGTTTTCATTTCACGTTTGGATAAGGGAAGTGGTTTGGGAGTTGTAATTATTTCAATTCATGAAAACGAAATCTAAATTGTTATTTTTATCCAATTTATGATGTTGGCCTTTATTGCAACTACCTACCTGCTAGCCTACTTCTGAAAATTTCTTTGATAATAGCTGATGAAAATAAAAGTCGTTCGAAGTAAAGGTATAGCCAGTGGCGTAGGTAGCAAAAAGGTACCGGGCTCGGTTAGCACTCTCCAGAGAACTGCATTGCTTTATATTAAAACTGAAGTTAGTTATAAAAAGGACTAAATTCTCTTAGTTCAGCATTTGGAGCCGTATGTCAGCAATAACGCATGAAATATTCTCTTCCAAGGCATCAATCTTCTGGATCATAAGCGTAGACAAGCGACTTCACAGTTCACAACTAGTGACAAATAGTCCAACGGTGTTTAATCGCATGATCTTGAAGGCCATGCCACAGGCTTGCATGCATTGGCTTAACTAGTGCCATGAGAACAACACCAACTGCAGCTCTGGATACTTCCCTGTCGCTACCCCTACCTAGTTCTTTTTACTAAGGAGATGGCGGCCAAAAGCGCACTGCGACTCAAACAATTCAACAGTTGGAAAACAGACATATCAGGACATAAAATTATCATGAACCATACAGATATAGACATTCGAACAGACTATACCCCCCGCCCCCGCATATTGACTTTAATCCAGTGGCCCTAACAGTCTTTCCGATAAGAGAAAGCTGGGATGAAAACAGGGTTATAAAAGAAAATCACATTTCCGTCTTCACAGATGGATCCAAAACGGACGAAGAAGTAGGGTCAGGTATCTTCTCAGATTACCCTACCATGAATAGATCAATAAAGCTTACCGACTTCTGCAGTGTCTTTCAAGCAGAAGTGCTCGCAGTGTTCGAAGCCGCAAAACACCTAGCTACGCTAAACTTGATCAACAAAGGTATTGACTTCTTCATAGACATTTAGGAGGCCATTAAAGCTATCTCATCCATTATCACTAAATCCAGATTAGTAGACAGCTGTTGCAGTAATCTTAGACGAAACAAACACCGTAACTTTAACCTGGGTTCCAGGACATCGTGACATAATCGGTAATGAAATGGCGGATAAGCTGGCTGAAATCGGGTCAGCACTCGAATCCAGCGAAACGAACACCTCAGTTCTAACGCCACTAGAATAAGAAAAAAACAGAATCAAACATAAATTTCAAAAACCGGAATGACAGGTGGTCATCTTTAGAAACATGCCGAGTATTCAGAAACCTTTAGACAGATATTTCCAAGAAAAAAACAGAATTTCTACTCCAGCTAAGCAGACCTCGGCTCTCTTTGTTGATTGGCATTCTCACGGGCCATCTCTCTATGAGTGTCCTAGCTTGGCCCATCGGAGAATACTTCTTCGACGAACTAGGCGACGCGACATCTCTAATCTCCCATTGAGCAACGTTCTGAAATTTACTCAGGGCTCCAAATGGTTCAGAAGGGGTTCCCTAACTCCATAAACCAATCACCAACCCAACCCTCTAACTCTCCAATCTTCCCACCTGCTCATCCTCTGATTTTCCCGGGGAGCACAATGGATCCTTGAGATCCCTCATGCAACCTAACTTAACCTATGCCACAGGCCCTAGACGCGAGAAAAAGCGCTAACCAAAAGTTTCGTTGAATAAAATGATCATTTTGTTCGTTGTATAGCACGTAGCGCCATTTTGTTGCAGTCGAAGGTCGACGACCTCAACAGCCTTTAATTGAAACAAATAAGGTAACGCAACAGAGCGGGGAGCCCCAGGGCCTTGCGAATTTTTCACCACCATGCCTTGAAGGGACCTACAATTTTCTGCCAGCTCCAAGTGGCTAATCGGGAAAGCGCTTTTCATGGCAATGAATTTACTAACGGGAAAACATTTTTGCCTCTGTTGGGATTCGAACCACAAGCCTCTGGGTTAACAGACAGACATGCCATACATCACGCCACGGGTACCACCTTTAATTAAGGCACAAAAAAGTCATTAATCATTCCTCTATATAGTTCTCCTGTGACTGTCACATTATATGCAGCTTCATTTTTGGAGAAATATGAATCAATGATTCCCTCTGCCCTTATAACACCCCAAAAAGTGACTTTTTAAAGATGCACATGCTTCTCAACAGTGGCTTTT
This sequence comes from Melanostoma mellinum, assembly GCA_914767635.1. Taxonomy (NCBI): domain Eukaryota; kingdom Metazoa; phylum Arthropoda; class Insecta; order Diptera; family Syrphidae; genus Melanostoma; species Melanostoma mellinum. The sequence continues at coordinate 194,278,319 of OU612058.1, read as the reverse complement.
CAATTATCATGACAATTTTGTTTATTAACGAACGAATGAGCGTCATTACTGAACAAAATTTTCTTGCGAAAATCGGGGTCGGTGTCCATTTTGTTTTGGGCCCGTTTACCGAATGTGCGAATAAGCTTCATGGTCTTTGGACTACAATTCTGGAACGAGTTGGGTATTGTAAGGCAACAAACAAATATTCCTTCCTCAAAATCATCCATAAAGTAGATGGGCACAAGCTCCAATTGTTGCGCGCAATGGCGGACAGACTCAGTCGGTACTCTTCGATACTCTGCTGCGCACTGTACGGTAACTCTGATGATGCACATCATCTAGTAGAGTAAACGAAAAACCGATCTATGGTTGATCCGATTACCGACGCAGTTAGTCGATTATGTCGGTCGAGTATTAGACCGCTATTAGCCCGATATGAGACGCGAGAACCGAACCATTATTTTCGTAATAAATTTGCACGATTTGTAAAGGTTGTTCCAGAACAGGTTTGTTCGTTGAAGCACTGGGGTCGCCTAAAAGAGTTTTTTCAAAAACTTAAACTGCCCTTTATGTGAAACTGAGTATTTTTGAGCCTTGCGGTTGACCTGGGTTTGCCTTCAACTCGCCCTAAGTTTTTGTCAAATGCCATGTATTTTTATTCTAATGACAGGGATGTGTGGTGATTTTTTGGTTTAGTGTTTTCTGAGGACTGGAAACCCCGAGTTTTTTTGACAACTCAAAGAGTTGTCAAGAAAATCTGGGTCAACCCTGGGTAGAGTTCAACGAACGAACCTGTTTATTTTAGAAACGGCAAACCAAACTGAACATAAATCAAGTGACAGCTGTCAATAAATTCAACTCCAAAAATGGATTGGCAGATTGAAAACCCACAAGCGTAAAAAAAACTTCTTTAACTTTGTTTAAGAGATGAAAACTTTGTGTTCCTATTAAAGCCATATGAACCGCATGCATATTTGAGAGAAGTTAGGATTTTTAATATTCTCGTGTCTATGGTCCATTGATTTCACTTACTAAATCCACACAACTTCCAATGCCCAACGTTAAGCCCTCGACTCTCAACATTGAACTTCAACTTTCTGGCTCAGCACTTTTAACTCAAGAAACACAAACATTAGCTCTGTCCCGGGTGGCTAAAATCCACGCTACGCCACTGAGCATGACTGTGTAGCGAAAAATACATTATTCAGTCGAAGTTAAGACCTTTTCAAAAGAAATTTTTAAAGCAGTATTCGAATTCCTTTATGGTACACGAATATGTTTTTCATTCAGTATGAAAGGCCTAGGGCTTTTAACTCGAATATTTATTGGACTGTCAAGTTTCATTTAATTGAAACGAAGCAGACGAAGAATCGGACTCCGACTCCGACACTGGAGTTAAAAGTAAATCCAGTTTGTAACAAAAATATGAGGAACCAGCTGCAGTTCAAATAATCTAGAAAACACAGAACAGACCGCCAATAAGTCGAGGAGATCTGCTGGTTAACTATAGGCAGAGATGCTGAGCCATTGAAATTCCATTCTTTCATATATAAGTTCTTTGATTAATGTGATACGTGGAATATTGACAAGGGTAATAGATTCTAGCTAATTAAAAAAAGAATTTCCTCCTTTGTGCACCAAGGAAGCCTCTTAAGACCCTTTATTTTACATATCCTATTGCTTTCTAATTAAGGAATTATAAGTGGCGTCCGTGCTCTTTCAAGATCAAATTCTGTCATAAAAGCAAAGAACTTTTATTCAATCTTTGATGGAAATGTTTTGAGTGAATTTTAAGTGAAATAACTTGCAACTACTCTTTGAAGAAAGCCACCGCTATTAGAGCGATATGCGTACGATTGAAAATTTTGCTTTTCTTTAAGAGTCCTACGTCCTTCCTTATCCTCCTTTTTTTATTTTTGTTCCTTCAAAATAATCTCAATCGAAAAAGTTAAACATTAAACCAATAAAATTAGCCACACCTATTAACCAAAAAACGGCGCCCAAACGAAAACCATTACACAAATTCCAGTCGAAGAATTGTCGCCAAGCGTAAGCCCAAACTCTAGTCTCAAGTAATGTGTTTTTAAGAAACTCATCTCATTATATTCATTAATCTACTCCTCTTTTTGGTCTTCGCAGCAAACATCTTCAATGTACAGATTGTCTCTCAAATAACAGTGATTTAAATGCAAGGCATGAAAACCGATTATTTAAGGAAATATTTGTATCTCGTCAACACAGATTTAGCATAGTCTATTTCCTTGTTTGGTATCCTTGATTATAGGGTGTAGAATATTCTTTCTCAGCCACCAGGATACATAAAGACATTCCAGCAGCAACTAGCCTTAATGATTATTACATGTACAATGTACATAGTTGTTGTTTTCATTTTAATTCGTTGTTTACTTGTTTATTTATGCTGTTCTCTTTCTTCTTTCTGCTTTCAGATGAGAATGGATGCTAAATGCCCGGAAATAATCACTGAAAATACAATATCCTCCTAAGGATATCCAAGTGGAAAGAAGTCCTCCCCATAAGTGAGGACATTGTTGGAGCGAGACAACATCTTCAGTGTTGTTTTCAATCTTTAGTTTTACATTATTTTTCAAGAAACCGAAATTATTATTCAAAGAGGGTTCTACAGATTGCAAACGACACAAGGGCCAATACGAAACGAAAGGAAGAGGGAAATCGTATTCTAAGTCATATATTTGATAACATCATTGTTGCCAGGTGAAAATCATTTAAATTTGGAATCGAACATGCACGAGCGTCGAGTGAAGAAGTAAGTACTTGCCATTTCACATCAGCCGTTGTTAAACTTTTCTCTCTTTTTTGCCATCTTTCAGACTTAAAAGCGGTCATTATGTTGCTACACATGGTCGTCTTACACCTGACCCACCGTATGTACACTCCAATCGAGGTTACTCAACCGATGGCGAGGAATCACATCGTGCACCATCGGAACGTACCATGTCCGAATATACAATGGCCAATGAACGAACCTCACCAGGACATTACAATTCAGCTCGCAAGACCAGAATGAATGGAGTCCATACCACGGATAGTGGAATTGGGGGTGGTTCGGCGATCAATGGTGGGCCAAGGTCGTTGGGTCCTAGTGTTATAAACGGCCCACCAACCCGAATACCACCGAGAGCGCCATCCGCACTGAGCTATGACCATGGTGGTGATGCTGGAAGTGATATTTATGTCACGAGCGCTGCTTACAAGGCACCATCCGAAATAAGGTAAGGACTGACAAAATATTAAAAATGAGGTTACGTTTTGTCTCAATTTTTTTGTAAGTAATTGGATTTTGAAACTTTTCTTTTTTTTGGAAGGGGGGGGGCGGGGTTATTGTCACACAATGAAATGAAGTGTGTGTTTATTTAACGGTGCATGAATGTTGAGCCAAGAGTACCTTATACCACATTGCTGTTTTAGAGCTGTTGAATAGATAAAGAAAAATTCCATTCAGAATTTACTGTGGGAAACGTGACACTCGTAACACTTGCCTAGAAGGGATTCCATTTGCAATAGAAAAATGTGTGACTCTAGAGATAAAATTCAAATTAGTTTGTCACTCCAGTGAGTCGTTTTTTTTTTCTGCTTGCGTTCTTAGGTCAACACTCAACAGTAAGTGAGATTGAAAGAAGTGAAATAAATTGTTTGGACTTGATACACATGATTGTTGCGTCAAGAAAATTTTGTTTTGTCAAATAGAGAATTGGTGATTTGGACTCCTCGTTATTTTTCAATTTCCACTTATTTTCAACCTGTTGTTGTTATTGAGAAAAGTCATTTGAATTTGCTGGTGATTGATTTGGGTTGATAAAGTTTTATGACTTTTCTGTTATGCGAATATTTATAGCTATGATCAGTTGTGAAACGATTCGGAATGAAGCCATCAGTCATCGGATAAAGCCTAGTACACTAACGTGGCTGAAACGAAGAGAAAAATCAGATACAAAAATTACAAGACGAAATCGTAAACGGATAATTTCGCATTCCTTTTCGTTGTGCAGTACGCTTCTGCTTTGCGAAATGGGTTCTATGGGTTAAAAAGGCTTTTTCAATTACGTTTTGTTCACAAAAATTAATTTCTTTATTTTTTCTGGAGGGAACTTTACTTGATTTTGGTTTGCCACTTTTTCTAAATAGCTGATAGAGACTAGAACTTACTTGTGAACCATGTCGTGATTCCGTACAAATTTGACATTTTCGTTTACTAGCGACCAAAGTGTAAACTTTTCGTTCACGAGCCGTGAACTTCATTGCCGTTATCGTTCACAGCGCATTCAAAAGTTCGTACTGGTGAAAATTTACTTTCATCACTGCTAGTGGTTCACTTCAGTGAGTCAGAAGTGAGTACCTACTAGGTTTAATACTCTACACAGATAATTTCCGCTGAGTGTTTGTTCACGATTCCATTGTGAATATGGAGACTCACAAAAAATTTCGTTACGCATCAGCAGCGTACTAGGCTTAAGCACAGTTGTCGTATGCGGTTCACGCAGTGCTGGGCAGTGTATACACAATGAGTATTAGAATAGGTTGATGGCAGTTAAAATTGAAAATGCTCAGTATATAACAAAACTTGTTCGTATTGAACCAATATTTGTGGAAGCCTTAATGTTAAAGATACTTAAAATAAAGCTCAACTGGTATTAGGAGAGTTTTTATCACAACTCAACAATCCTATAATCAGCTCAGCAATATGCAATATACAAAATTGGACTCAAAACCAAATAATCTAAACCCGGGAGGATTGTCGAAGCGTTTTGAGTCGCAACGTACCCCACAAGCGGACTACGAGTGAATATATACAAAAAGAAAACTAGAAGAAAAAATTTCTATGATAGATTTGTTGAAGATCGAGAAGATCTAGACTACCAGCATTAAGTAGACAATTTGGAAGCAGTGATTAAATCACAACGCTCATAGTGAAGAAAAGGTATTAGAAGAGTAATAGCTTCATAACCTTCCTTTAAATAAATTTTAAAGCTTAAAGAGATTGACATGTATATTGTATACACTCCTTAATACTTACCCTCAACGCGAAAGTAATACGGACGTTAAGTATTTTGAAGCTCTAGATTAGGTTCGCAGTTCATTCGGTCACATTTCAATGCCAAGAAACATGGAAAAATGCTTACAAAGCCTGTTCAAATTGCTTAAGCAACGAAAAGGGTCACTGCGAAAGTCAATGTAAAAGCTGTAAGAAAGAAGCGAAGAGGATGTCAGTCAGTGGCGTACCTAGGGGGGGGGGGCAGAGGGGGCGGTCGCCCCGGGCGCAACGATTTGGGGGCGGCAAAGTGAGCTCCGCTGTTCCGCAAAATTGAGAAGTAATACAAAAAAATTTTTCTCATACAAAATTTTTTTAATCACAATCAAATTGAGTTTTACATCTATGAAAAAGATGACGTTGACATTTTATATAAATTTTTGATGAAAAATTAAATTTGGATCTTATTTTCATACTCTCGAAACATTGAAACCTCAAACTTTTTCTTCATAACAATGAAAAAACTCAGAAGTTAACTTTTCTCGATTTCATTGCTGCAAATTCACGTACATATTATATCCTCGTAATCTAACATTGCAGCAGTTTCACTTTCGATTGAAAGAATTGCAAGGTTTGATAATCTACTTTGACTCATGGTTGATCTCAAGTAAGATTTGATCAATTTAAGTTTGCTGAATGATCTTTCACAAGAAGCAACTGAAACGGGTATGGTTAGTAAAATTTGCAAAGCTATCGCTAAGGCTTCTCGTCCCATTGATGAAATGTATAACAGAAGTTGTTCAGGCGAAAATCCAATTTCCTCTTCGTTTTTCTTCGCTCTTTTTAATAAAAGTAGGACGTCTTGAATATCATTGAACAAGTCTTCGTTGTCCAGGTCATCTGGATAAGACTCGTCAAGTTTCTTGCATTTTCCTTCTATTTTGAGAAGCTCATCTTTGTAAGAATCTCTGGGAAGTTGTACTATTTTTTCAAAGTTGCAAAGGAAACCAAAACGTTCATCGAGCTTCTTCAAATTTGTGAAACGTGTAGATATTTCCATTGAAAGCTTATCCAAAATTTCAATCAGAGATCGTCGCATTTCTTCTTCCGAATTCAATTCAGAATCTTCAGATTTTTCTCCTAGCATATTTCGATTTTTTCTAATTATTTTGACGGTGCTCACACCCAACTCGTTACATTTTTCTGTAGCTTTACAAATGGCACGTTCGCACAGGTCGATTCTCTAACCATTCAGTTTGTCTGTCAACATTTGCAATTGTCCAAGTACATAAGTGAAACTGATTCCTTTTTCTTGTAACCGTTTCTGAACTCTATCAAATGATACGAGAATTTCTGCCCAAAAAAACAAAAGAGCGAAGAAATCAAATATTTCTATAGCATTGATAACCAACGCTGCCGCTTGTCTGGTATCAATATTTTCTGTGACCGTATCTCTCAAGTGTTCCAGCGCCGAAATGACTTCGTCCAATTGTGTTGATACTGGTCTCACAGCTTCAGCTTCTGAGCTCCACCTAGTTTCACAGTGTCTTTTGACCGTTATACTCACGTATTTATTGAGAACGTCCCATCTGTGGGTAGAGGAGGAGAAATAAGTGAAGAGACGCTGTATTGTTCCAAAAAATGTTAACGCTCGGACATTGACGTGGGCTGCGTGTACTCCTGCCAAATTGAGAGAATGATTATCACAAGGAACGAAAACAGCTTGTTCATTCAGGTCGATAATTCTCTGCTGGACTCCTGTATGGATACCGGCCATTGTTGGTGCATTATCGTACGATTGACCTCTACAATCTTTCAGGATTAATTCATCTTCGTCCAGTTTGTTCGTAATAGCTTCAGTAACTCCTTTTGCTTTTTTGACTTTCAGAGGTATGAAATCAATGAAGACTTCTCTGATTTTTACTGAATTTGGTTTAACTTCGACGAATCTGATAATTTGAGACATCTGTTCCTCAATTGCGGAATCCGGAGTTGAATCGAACATTAGACTGTAATATTTCGCATCTTTGCACTGAGAAATGAGAAACTTACGCACTTTGTTCCCCATCATAGTGATGAGTTCGTTTTGAATTCTGGGAGAAAGATACGATAAGCATCCTGGTTGTGAAGAAATGTGTTCGAAGTGAGACTTCATGACAGGATCAAATTTGGCCAAATATCTCAGCAGACCCAAAAAATTCCCAGGATTTAGATTATCGACTGACTCGCGATGTCCTCTCAGAGGCAAATTTTGTTGTGCAAGCGTTTGAATAGTTGCGATAATTCTTTCGAGTATATTCCTCCAATATTTTTCCTCTTCAGCAACTTGGCGTTGTAAATTGTAAATGGGAATAAGATGCAACAAAAGCAAAACAAAGCATTTTTGATCAGGGAAAAACACATCCAGGTGCGAGCGATCCGTTCGCCATTTTTCAAAGTTTTCTCAAACCAAGTTTTGGTTAAAGATCGTCCAGTATCATCCAATTGCGTGAATAATGAATAGATCATCAAAATTGTAAAAAAATATCAGGAAATTGTGAGAGGACGTGATCTACGGAGTCTGTATGTATGAGGATCATACAAAACGAAAAGGTGGGTGGGGGCGGCAAATCATTTTTTGCCCCGGGCGCTAAATTTTCTAGGTACGCCACTGATATCAGTCCAAATCCAAGTACAGGACACAGAGAGCATGTTATAGGAACATATTTTCTGTAATATTTTCTGATGCCAACGAATCCATTCGACTTATACGACAACACGCAGCTTGAATAAGAAAACAGTCATCTTCAAAATAGAAACTCAGATTAGTTCGCCGAACTTCACTAACGAATGAAGATGATCAAAGACAGTTTCTTGTAGATGATATCAAAGTCTGTTGGCGAGGCGATACCCGCCCATTGAACGAACAATATCATGCAGAGAACCTCACTGAATCTGAATCTATCTTAACGAAAATAGCCGACATCATAGTCGAAGAAAATAAAGAAGAATGCAATGACATTGGCTCAGAGTCCAGAAGAGATACTATATGAATAAAAAGATGGCAGAAACCGGGCTAAAATGGCTCACGATTTTCAACTCACAGCTTATTTGAGGTGATGTGATAATTTTCCTGATCAATGGAAGTTTAGGTAGCCATCTACCAATGAACAAAAGAAAAGAAGACATACGGAGTTTTGAAAGCTTATGTCCATTTCTTTAAAGATCCTTGAGCGGGTAGCCGACCGACATGAGATAACCAATGCGGGTTGGTCGAAGGTAAGTCAACAACAAATGCGATCCGTAGTTTGTGTATCCTGAGGTAGAAACATTGTGAGTTCTTATAAGATTTGCAGGTTGTGCCAACTGTCTAAGAAAAAGCATTCAATCGACAACCACGAGATCTAATATTGGTGGTCCTCAGAAAATGAGGAGTTTCAGAGGCCTTTATCTAGTCTAGTTGTCTAGCTGGAGTCGTTGAATCATTTCAACGGTAGGATACACACAAAAGTAACGTCTTGAGTCGTTTGCTTATTATTACATAAGAAAAAAATAAAGTAGGGGAGAGTGGGGCAAGAAGGACCTCGGGGCAAAAAGAACCAAACCGATTTTTAAAATGGTTTCTAACTCCATCTTATATTCAATAGCTAGAACTAATAAAAAACCTTCTTTCCCAACACATCCCTTAGTTTCACTGAAAAACTGAAGTTAGTTCCGGTTTAAATGATGAAAGTTTAAAAACGGTCCATTTATTAAAAAAACTTCCAATTTGCAAAACCAATTCAAGGAAACCAGTTGATAGTTCCAAAAATTTTGATAATTTTAAGTGTTTTGTTATCATTAGTGCTTATTTTAACAGCTGGATAGAAAGGTAAATAAATAATATTTTGTTAAATAAAAAGATTTTTTGTAAAAAACTCCTTATGGGGCAAATGAAACCAGTACGTAGTGGGGCAAAAAGGACTGGTAGTCCGTTTTGCCCCACTACGTACTGGTTTCATTTTCAAAGCAAAACAACAACCGAAGACAAGTATCTTTTGCTCAATGACCCTCACGAGGATGTTTTTCACAACTTATTTTATGTACTAGGTACCTACCTATGTATTTAAGTACTTAAGTTAAAATTGAACATTTGTATCTTTAAAGATGGTTCGAACATACGTTCGAAAAACGACTAGGGGTGCTAGTTGGACCAAAGAGGAGTTAAAAAAAGCTATGGAAGCAATTAAAAGGAAAGAGATGGGGTATTTGAAGGCTAGCAAGGCTTTTAAGATCCCGAAATCCGTACTAATTCGCAAAAGAAAGTTGGATACCAATGAAAAAACTTGGACGGTTCACAACAGTCTTCAGCTCTGAGCAAGAAAAAGAATTGATTGGACATGCTAGAGTTTGAAAAAAGATTCTTCGGAATGACGACTCGCGTCATTTATTGTATTGTTCCTAGAAGGAATTTATATTTTTTGATACAGTGAATAAAATGTAAGTGTTTATACTGAAGATTGTTTCTGATATCATTGTTAAAAGAAATCAGTGGTTCGTTTTGCCCCATTCATAGGTCCTTCTTGCCCCGCTAGTGGGGCAAGACGGACTTTCGAGATAAGTTTGTAAAATTGTGTATATCTCTATATACAACTGTTCAACTATTCTGATTGTTTACTATGATGAATTTCAAAAGTTGGACTATTATTTAAAAAAATATTTGCTTCCATTTTAGGACTAGAAAAAAAATTAGGAGTGTCTAAAGCTTAAGTGGTCCTTCTTACAGACCAACAAAGTACATCAAATTTTCTTTGCTCACTTTTGACTCATCATAAGAAAGGATTTTGTTAGTTCTTTCCTGTTGAGCCTAATAAATGACAACTCAAGTAGCACTGTTGCTTTACGATTCCTCTTATAAAAGGCGATAAATGAGAAACTATTCAAATTAGATCAAAAAAAAGTTTGTCACATGCAATCATGTTCTTAAGATAAGTTAACTGTCTTCTCTAACAGAAGAGAACTCGCTAAATGATTTCTTTTGCCAGCTGAAGTGCATTTGCTTGACTTCATTAAGGGGTTAGGGGTAGTCAGGAGCGTGAAAAAATGCCATTTTTTAATAATTTTTTTTATTAGTAGGTAATTAAACTTTTTTCGCAAAAGTAAAAACATAGTATCATTTCTTCATACTTTAACATTGCTTCACTAAAATTTCAACAAAAAAATAGTAACCATTTTACTAGTTATGGCGGTCTAAGTTCAACAGATTTTAAAAACGGGTCCTTGCGGTGACCACTGTAACTCAAAAGCCGCTATATAGATTCGAATGAAACTTATATAGTTCTTACAAAACATAAAAAGCTAGTGCCTGATCGATTCTTTTTTGTTTTTTTTTTTTTTTTTTTTTCAAAATTAACAAAATGGCGGCCTCAGTATTTTTTTTTCTGATTTTCGGGAAAAACCAACAATTAATTGTTTATAAGAAATATAGAACTATATATAAGTTTCATTCAAATCTATGTAGCGGTTTTTGAGTTACAGTGGTCACCAGTTCAAAAAACATAGTTTTGAGAAAAACGCATTTAAAGTTTTACAGTCGCCTTATGTACAGTAATGAAAGCTGGAAGTAAAGCTGAATAACTAGAAAGATATTTGTCGGATTCACTTTAAACTTTCAGAGAATTTTTTAAAGCTAGGGGAGAGTGTGGTCGAAAGTAACATTTTGCGTATTTGGTTCTATAACTTTTGAACCAAAAAACATAGAAATATATTATAACGCGCAAATTGACAAGTGGATATTTGGCTATCTTTTTAAGCTACTCAGTTTTCCAACTTTCTATTTTCTTCTGGTGAGAGCTAGACAAAAGAGGTGAAAGTCGAATGTTACAACCGTCCTTTGCGTTGTTTCGATTGTAACACAAAGAAAGGACGGTTGTAACACCATCTAAATCTTAAACAATAAATGAATGATATTGTTTCAACTTCATATTTAACAAATAAAAATTAATAAAATAAAAATCAAAAACTAAAAGCAGTCTTTTAGCAGTCTTTTAGTACAAACAACAAATAAATTAATACCTGAGATGGCTTCAGGAATTAGCGAAGCTTGTGATGAAGATGTAGGCATTGATGTTAAATTATCATTTGAGAAGGTTTTAGAATGTTTGGAACGTTATACGGATTTGGTCTATCAGTAACATCGGAAGGAGAAACTCATTATCCTCGGTTGCAACGTGTTACAATTGCCAATTCAAAAAATGTTACAACTGTCCACATTTCGTTTTTTTTTTTTTTGATTAAATATGAAGTTTATTCAAATACTACTGCGTCGATTACAGAACCGCTTTTACCATTAAATTTGAAATAAAATGAAGTAAAATTTTAATGTTACCACTGAATCGAAATTGTTTTATTTTAAATAATTTATTCAAAAACTCACCACCAAAAAAATTTGCTTTTATACATAAATTCCACCTTTTGAACTATATTTGGCACAGGTTATTACTTTGACAGTTGAAGTTTTGTGAATGTATTCAGCCCCGAATAGCGAAGAATTCTACATTTAAAAATGAACGGTTACACGCTCATTTTTCTTTTAAAGTTCAATGTTACAATTGCAACGCGTTACTTTCGACCACACTCTCCCCTACTATACTTTAAGAAAATGCAAGAAGAAAAAATTGATTTTTTGAAAATTCTGACTACCCTAATTCTCTTAAACATTTTTCAATGTTGTTTTGTTCTGGTCTGCCTTCCTGTTTCATTGAATAAAACTTATCTCAAGTGTACTTCTGCTTTGCTATAAAGATGAAAACTTTGTTCTTTGATACCAGTATAATCCTTATCCTCATAATTGTTTCCCATGGTCGAAGTAATTTGTTCTCATACAAACACGTTGAACGTACATCGTACACCTAGAGAAAATTTTGTTAAATCGCTACACACGGCATTGTCGTACAACTCGTAGTATGCTTTGATAAGACAGGGTTAATGTGATATTCGAGTATGAGACTGGCCTTTTTACCAAACTTTTCAAGGCAGCAGGAAATCAGTTGGAAAGGAACGCATGCACCAGCTGATCTGCACGATACGGCCGGAAGAAAACATGCCCGATGAATGGAACCTCAGTATCGTATGTGCCAATTATAGAAGGATAATCCTCCTTAACGTCCTTATAAGATCTTGTCTGCTGCAATATGTGAACGTCTGAAACCCCACGTCAACAACTTGATAGGTCCTTATCAATGTGGTTTTAGACCAGAGAAGTCCACAATAGACCAAATTTTCACATTACAGCAGATCTTTGGAAAACCCCATAAATATGTAATATTGATATACACCATCTTTTCAACGTCACATTTAAAGCCGCGTATGACAATATGTACAGAGACGAGATGTACAGAGCCATGTCTAGTTTCGTATGAGTATGCGGGATGACTTTGGTAAATTTATGCTGCTCCGTCAAGGTCGGTAAAGAGACCTTTGATTTCAAAAAAGGCCTTAGACAAGACGATAAGCTGCCATGCGAAAGAGCTCTGGCAGACCACTGAGGTTCGGGTAGTCAGTCTATACTCGCAGAGCATTATAGTCTTGATCTTATTAGTTTATCAGGCCCTCTCCGGACGGAGCATCCAGTTCCAGGCGACAAACTGTGATGCGATTTTTTTAACATCGCATAAACCAGAGGAGTAATCTTTCAAAAGACTGTACAATTACTCGGTTACGTAGACGATATTGACATAATGAGAAGAGGCAAGCGTGATATCATAGATGCTATTCCGAGCATTTAAAAATATGCGAAAAAATGGGTGTAATGGTTAATGAGGGCTAAACGAATTATATGTTGTCATCAAAACACAACAGAGAACATCAGTGAATTGGACAGAACGTCACAATAGACATACATAACTTCGCGGTAGTACAGGACTTCGTCTACTTACGATCCGCACAAAAATCAGAGCGGAGATCAAATGTGGAGAATAACTCTTGCCAACCATAGCATCATTGAGAAACAAAACCTTTTATAGAAAAACCAAGATAACCCTTTATAGGACCATAATCATCCCAGTCTCGGGAGCGGAAGCGTGGACCTTATCTAAAGCGGATGAGAAAACTTTTGGTCGTTTCGAAAGAAAAGTACTCCGTGATGTGATGTTGGGTCCCGTATGCGAGAACAGTTGATAGAAGTGAACGCATCAAGAGGCTAAACTAAAATGTTACCTTGGTTTCGGTTTTCAAAGCCTGCCGTATTTGGTTGACACCTTGCACAAGGTGATTTTAAGTCTTTTAGCGAAATATGAAAAACTGCGTAAGAACTTTGTTGTAGAAAAGCTAACCCCCTCCCCCCCTGGCAGCGTTGCTCGGGTCCTGCAATTATGTAGTTAATAGCACTCTAACGGTGAAAGAATTTTTGAAATTGGCCCAGTATTTTCTAATGTCCCAGTTACGTTCCCGTTCCCACCACTTTCCCGTGGGAATATGGGGATTTAATGTAGCCTATAGCATTTCTCAGTTTCTATGCCATCTTTGTTCCAAAATTTCATTCAAATTATGCCAGAAGTTTTGGACCCTATTGAATTCAAACAAAAAACATTTTATAACAGTTCAAAGATAAGGTACCATAAGTTTTACTATGGAGTTGAAAGTTATGGAATTTCGAATGTTCTAGTGAAGAGAACGAGTTCAATTCTCTTGAGACTCTCGCCCAAAACACATTTTCCTGCCCATTTATACAGTTTGGCTTGGCTATGTTCCATATAGCAGATGATGGGATGCAGTACTTCGCCTTAGTGACAAATCTATTCGCAGAAAAGTCCCTTATGTCTCTTTCCATTTGTTTCACTTGAGGAAACACTCATTTCAAAAGCCAATGCGAACACCTAAAATTATTTCTGTTCAGTTTTGACAGATTGTTTTTGAGTGAGTAAAACACTTACAGCTCATAAAAAATATTTGACATTTGAGTTTGAGTTACGTGTATCAGTGCTTCTTGAGTGGGTTCTCACTTCTAACCGAGAAGAGGCTGTCACTTCTCAGAATCATGAGAAGCGATCCTTTTGCGTTAAGGAAACAGTTTTATAATGCTCTTGGACTCCCCTGGAACCGTCCAGTAGAAACGAAAGTTCTAGGTACTCGTTTCGTATTGGTTATACCATGTTTACCCATTACTTAGGAGTTCGTAATTTAAATCAAATTTTTCTATGAATAGATTCTTGATTAAGCCCTAAGATTCTCTCACTTTTCTTGCACCACAGTATTTATTTATGTATTGCAAATTTGTTAGCTTCCGAGGTATACGGCGGGCTCTGTTGTACCACTCTAACACTTACGTATCTTGTTCATCTACCAAATATTTCTTAAAGTGTATTGAGCAACAACTTAAGCGAAGTTAATAAAACCGACCATAACAATGACAAGGTAGCCAATACCCATGCCACATTTCACCAACCTCCTTTAAGTGTTGAAGGAGAATACAAAAGATTGCATCATTGTTGAACTTTTGCAACTAATAATTGTTGGGTTGTCTCAAACTCAAATTGGTTTCCTTGTCAGGAACTACAACTCATCCTCATTACTGCTGGAGTAAACTTTCGCTTCAATTGGTAATGCGTTTTTTTTTATACTCTTCTTTAAAAAATGTTATCCTTTTAGAGAACAAAAAGGAAAGAATATCTGAACAATTTAATTAATAGACTTTTAGTCAAAAGCTGTCCCATAAGATGTAAAGGCGAAGAGAATTTCGTAGTAGGTAGGTACTTCTTTTTTTTTATTAATTTCAGTTGAAAAATTATGCTGCTATCGTTGTTCGGAATTATTCATGGAAAGGATTATAAAAATCTCAGGGCAAACGAGCTATGCAAAGAAAATCCTTTTGTTCATTCCCAGGTATTTGCATTTCGCTTACGTATTTGCGTTTTGCTGGCGTGTTTCAGGTTTCCAGGACATCGACATTACAATGCGTTAAGCTTAAGCTAGAACAATTAACTATAACTGGATCTTGTTTTTGCTGCTTTTGAATGAAGTTATCTATAAACGAAAAAGTTATAGACGGGATTTCGTTCATTTTTATTGTCATTTTAATTTGAATTTTATGTGATGAATGAGAATGAGGTTACCTTTTTAAAAAGAACTAGCATTCAATAAAAATTAAAGGTGAGAAAATGGTTAAAAAAGAAAGAGACGGTTCTAGATATAGAGGAAATGAGCTAAGAAGAAAAACTGCCAAGAATAGGAGAGGAACTTAAAAATGGAGACTATCAAAAGGCCACTTTAATTCCGCCATTAAATTCCACTTAAAATTATTCCCTAATTCGTTTTTCTGATCGCTATACCTGGCCCCTTATCAAGACGAAAATAATGACCTTACGACAAACCACCCATTCAATGTCCTATGTTTTACATATCAATAAATTGTGTCTTTGTTCACTTTACAGTCGCTACAGTCATCGACCTCATTCCCGTGGTGGACCACGCAGCGTTTATTCCGTGGCAAGTACGGCCAAAACCGGCCGAAGCGGTCGATCACAGAAACACAGAGGTGCCAAAATCGAAGCGATGTCAGCCCCAAATCCATTCTGTCCGAATGTCAAAGGTGTCTGCTGTCTCATGCTGCTGCTTAACTTAGGTCTTATTTTAGTGACATTGGGCTTCGTGATCGTAATTCAATTCTTTGAGCCGCTGTTTGTGTGGTAAGCACTTGAAAATCTGTAGTTTCACGATAACAATTTTTTTGTACTTCTAGGGTCTTGGGAATAATATTCCTCATTTTCGGTTTCCTCACTCTAATTGGCAGCATGATATACTGTGTATACGTCTGTCGGGATGCAAAAACTCCGTCTCAAGTTCGAAACGAAGATCTGTATTGGACGCGTCACTGGCAAAAGAACATCGGTTATACACCCCAAGAAATCAATTACAAAGCTGATAAATACGACGGCTATTCTGATCGCTATTCAGTGAGCAAAATGAGTGGCAAATATTCAGACAGGGAGAGTAATCGTTATTAAACAGTCAGTGTCACAGGATTGTTTTTATTTCAACATGCCATAGCCGGGGAACGTTAACAATTTTAAAAGCTTGAATTTTGGAGTGATCCTTACAAATGAAGAAACAAGCCAACAATCACAATAGAAACCCTGTTACAGTGGGGTAAAGTCAATTTCGAATATTAGAAACGAAAAAAATACGAAGAAAAAAATTAATCAATTTTAACGAACTAAGCTTAATTTTACATTTTTTAATGGACGCCTGCTAACCTTACGATTCAAGTTAATGTATTTTTTTGTATAACTGTTTGTGTATATTTTAATTAAAAATAAAAGCGTACATAATTTACTAGCTCTACGATGCAAATGCATAGTGTTAAGGTTACTAACTATTTTTTTTTATATATATAAATAAATATTTTACATGTTAATTAACAATGGTTTCTTAAGTCGATACATTTTTTGTATTATTTTAAATGAAAGCTACAAAATTTGATATTTTTGAACGTTTTTGTAAATAATATAAATAAATATTTTAATTAATTAATACCAAAACAATGTGTGTTTTTTTTTACAAAAAACAAATAGGAAAAGGAAGGCGTAGGTATTATGCAGGCCGAGTACACTTTCTTTAAAGTTATTTTAATTTTGAGTATAGTGAAAGATTTGTAAAGGAACTTGTGAGTATGGTTTGTTCATTGATTTTCTTCAGCACCATCATTTCTCAAATAAGAAGCAAGAAAAATACTGTATTGTGTGTTCAGATTTCCTTTTTCCTGTGTTACAAGCTTCTTGAGCTCGAAGGGATCACAGCTTTCCTATTTATCTGCTTCACACGAGTCGTCTGCTCGTGTAGTACGTTGCACCGGTGCTGTGTGCCGCGTTGACCTCAGAAAAAATCAGCAAGCATCCCCTTTTCAGATTGTTCTATTTCTGAAGCCAACTAAATGTAGATGTCGTTACATTTGTCTGCACTATTCATCTCTGTACGTTAACCTGTTGAAAATAGCATTTTTAAATGTTCAGTTTTCCAAATTTCTTCTACATAGTTTTACATTTACTACATTCAAATTATGTAGAAAGTTAACGTAATTTGAGTACATTTCCATTTTAGTTATATTTAAAATTCTCAAAGATGTAAATAAACCACTGAATGACAACTCAATGCTCAAAATCAAATGTCATTCATACGCTAAAACACTCTTAAAACACACATTTCTGCGTTTAAGCTAATCAGCCCTTATTCACTGACGAAAAATGATTATAAATACTGTAACGTGAACCCAACATTTTATACCAATTTCCTAATCGAAAAACGTTCAACCGAAAACACAACTGGCAACACTTTAATGGAATGGTATAAATGACAGGCGTTGCTTGTAAGCCAGTGTGTGTGAGTGTAGAGAGACAGACAGACAGAGAGTAGACAGCAAATGTGGAGACAATGTAGAAGTTACTGGAGAGTTCTAGATGGCATGTCATTCGATATAAATAGCCCGCCCGAGGCAACCAGAGGGCAGTCTTGTTTATAGAGTGATAAAGTTAAGAGTAAATACAAGTGATAGTCCAAAAGTCGAGTTGAGTTCAAATAAAGTGTATATCGAAAGTAGATACTGAATAAAGTGGTAGAATTAAATTGAAAGGTAGAGTTTTATTTTCCGAACAAAGCGCACGTTACATTGGTGTCAGAAGTGTAAATAAAACTTATTTGACTAGTAAAGTGTAAAAAAAAAAAAAAAAAAAAAAGTAAAAAGAAAATAATAATTATATACAGTGAAAATGGGTAAGTTGTTAGAAGAGCTCACTTGCATTGAGCTTAAAAGTGAGTTAGGTAAGCGAAATCTTTCTAGAGCGGGATCGAAAAATGAGCTCGTCCTGCGCTTGCGTAACTATTTGGAACAGCAAGGGGAAGACGTAAACACTTTTGTTTTTGAAACAGAAGAGGAAGAGGAAGCAAGTGAAAGTGTAGATTTTTCTAGTATAATGAAGCTTTTATTAGAACAAAAGACAGAACAGCAGAAGGTTCTCGGACGTCTGGAAGAACAACGAAACGATCAAAAGAAGGAACAGCAGAATGTTCTCGAACGACTCGAAGTACAACAAAAGAAGCTGGAAGAGCAACGAAATGAGCAGAAGAAGGAACAGCAGAATGTTCTGGAACAACTTGAAGCACAACGAAACGAGCAAAAGAAGCTGATTGAAGAGCAACGAAACGAGCAAAAGAAGGAACAACAGAATATTCTCGAAAGACTTGAGGCGCAACAGAATGTTTTGGAAGGTCAGAAAAACATTCTAGAAGGTAAATTGGGTAACATTGAGAAAAATGTTTGTGCCCTAGATGAACGCGTTGAAGGTGTGGAGAAACAGCTTTCTGTTGTAGAGAATCGTTTCGAAATCGTAGAAACCCGATGTGATAAACAGTTTTCTGTTCTGACCAAGGAATTGGACCAGATCCGGAAAATCAAAATTCGAGAGTCTGCTGGGGAGTTTGTAAAGAAAAAGGAGATGAAACCCCCAACATTTGATGGACAGTCTTCTTGGCCAGTCTACAAGAGACAATTTGAGGCAGCCGCGACAACAAATGGCTGGGATGACGAAGACAAGTACGTTGCACTGACTCTTGCTCTTAGAGGACCAGCAGCTGAATTACTTCAAACAGTTCCAGCTGGTAAGAGCGGCGATTTCAGTTCTCTCGTGGCAGCTATAGATAAACGCTTTGGAGATAGCCACTTGAAAGAAGTCTTCCGAGTCCAACTCAATAACAGAGTCCAGAAAAGGGGTGAAAGTCTACAGCAGCTCCAAGCAGACGTCGAAAGACTGGTTCACCTGGCATACCCGGATGCTGGAGAAGAAATCATCAACCAGCTCGCTGTTGAGTCCTTCGTTCGTGCCATTTCCGATATACATCTTCAGAGGTCT
The DNA here is from genome assembly GCA_914767635.1 of Melanostoma mellinum. Lineage (NCBI taxonomy): Eukaryota > Metazoa > Arthropoda > Insecta > Diptera > Syrphidae > Melanostoma > Melanostoma mellinum. The sequence goes on along the minus strand of OU612058.1, from coordinate 194,259,470 downwards.
GTGCGAACTGCTAGAACACGTACTCTTTCCGAAACTTTAGCATTCGCATTGACAATTGAAGCAGCAGAACAGGCTTCTCAGGGAGTACATCGACTTAGAGAGGCCATAGTCGAAGAATGCTCGTGCCAAAGAGCTGAAATACAAAAGAACCGGAGCGGACTAGCAAGATGTTGGAACTGCAACAAGACCGGGCACTTACAGCGCCAATGCCGACTACCACCAAACAAAGCCAGTTGTCAACATTGTGGAAGCAAGAGATCCAGCCCAGAGCAAGGTAACAACAACACCAGCGTTGCCTATCAGCCCGTAAGAACCAACTTCGAGGGGCAGAGGCTGGTTTCTTGTATCGATGGCCCCAGAACCACCATCCAGGTCTCTCAGACTAAACGTGACAACAAAAGTCTGACTGTGGAGACTACTATTAACGGGAACAAACATGTGGCTACCATCGACACCGGTGCCACAGCCTCCATAGTACGTCGAGACCTGGTAAAGACGACGTGGCTTCATAACACCAATAGCTACCGTCTAAGAACCGCAACGGGAGAAGCAGCAAGAGTATATGGAGAAGTGTGTCTTAAGATCCGACTGGCCGATCTAGTGTTTACTCATCAATTCCTGGTGGCAGATATATGTGACGAGTGCATCATTGGAATCGACTTTATGAAACAGCACGGAGTTATTTTGGACATCGGTAATCAGGTTTTGAAGTACCAAAATAAGGAACTTCCAATGACCTATTCGAACGAAAGTACGTCGACACTGAGAACTGTCATCAGGGAAGATCTGATTCTGCCTCCTTCTTCTGAAGTGTTCGTTTGGACGAAACTGGACGGTGAGTTTGGAAGCCTTCGATACCTCATGGTGGAACCAGACCCAGAGTGTTCCTCCCAAAGCGTCATCATTGGGAAAACACTGGTAGCACCGAAAAACAAAATGGTCCCCGTACGATTACTAAACACCAGACCGTACGATGTAAAGTTGAAGAAAGGAGAAGTCGTTGGACGTTGCGAATCGGTTGCAACAATTACGAAGATCACAGACGAAGCTCCGAGAAAAACTATAACTCCGGAGGAGCTCAAAACCATCAGAGCTAAAATACTGAATTCATCCAACCTTGATCACCAACAAACAAGGATGGCTGAAAGTCTCCTACAAGAGTACACTGATATCTTCGCATCGCAAAAGGGGCAATATGGTAGGACACAGTTGGTGCAGCATCGCATCAACACAGGAGATGCAAGACCGATTCGTCAACCCGCAAGACGTCTTCCACTGGCCAAACAAGGTGAGGTTGAGGAAATGATAACAGCAATGAAAAAGGACGGTCTTATCGAAAATTCCAAAAGTCCTTGGGCGTCACCAGTGGTGCTAGTGAAAAAGAAAGACGGAAGCACTCGTTTTTGTGTGGACTACCGAAGGCTGAATGATGTAACTAAGAAGGACAGCTATCCCCTGCCGAGAATCAGTGATACCCTGGATGCCATGGAGGGAGCGCAGTGGTTCTCGACGCTGGACTTGAAGAGCGGATATTGGCAAGTTGACATCCACCCTGATGATCGGGAAAAGACTGCGTTTTCTACAGGTAATGGGCTCTGGCAGTTTAAAGTTATGCCGTTTGGGCTATGTAACGCTCCGGCAACATTCGAGCGTTTAATGGAGTGCGTTCTTCAAGGACTGACGTGGAAAGCGTGCCTAGTCTACTTGGACGATGTCATTGTTTACGGGAAAACATTTGACCAACATTGCAAGAACCTAAAAGCCGTGTTTCAGAGACTTCGAGAGGCTAACCTTAAACTGAATCCAGAAAAATGTGCACTTTTCAAAACCGAAGTCAAGTATTTGGGACACATCATCTCATCCCAAGGAGTAAAGACTGATCCTGAAAAAGTTGACTCCGTCAAAAATTGGCCAACACCACAGGACAAACATCAACTCCGAAGCTTTCTGGGACTTGCCACATATTACCGACGTTTTGTTAAGAACTTTGCTGGAGTTGCAAAGAGTTTGCATCAGCTCACCGAAAAGGGGAAGCAGTTTAAATGGTCAGGTGAGTGTGAGAAATCTTTCCAGGAACTCAAATACCGCCTCTGTAACGCTCCAGTGCTGGCACATCCAACACCTGGCAAAACATTCATCGTCGACGCAGATGCAAGCAACGTTGGAATCGGGGTGGTACTATCCCAAGTGCATGATGGCGAGGAGAAAGTGGTGGCATACTACAGCAAGGTCCTATCGAAACCCGAAAGAAACTACTGCGTGACCAGAAGGGAACTGCTAGCTCTCATCTTGGCAACAAAGCACTTCCATAAGTACATCTATGGACAGAAATTCCTTCTGCGGACAGACCATGGTGCTCTGAACTGGCTGTTGAACTTCAAAAATCCAGAAGGTCAAGTCGCAAGGTGGATAGAAAGATTGCAGACCTATGACTACCAGATCCAACACCGCAGAGGAAAGCTGCACTCAAACGCCGATGCATTATCCCGAAGGCCTTGCAAAGTGGATTGCAAGCATTGTAGGCGGCAAGAAGACAAAGAAAATTATACCGCTCAGCGACTAAGAGCTGACCCAATGTGCGGATGGAGCAATGAGGAAGTGAGGACTGCTCAACAGGAGGACCCAGATATCGAACCCATTCTCGCATGGAAAGAAAATGAAGAGAAACCTGAATGGGGTGACATTTCCGACAGGAGTCCAGTTCTCAAAGCCTATTGGGCACAGTGGGACTCACTGTATGTGCAAGAAGGTGTCCTCAGGCGAAAATGGGAGTCCGCTGATGGTAAAACATATGTGATGCAGCTGATCGTACCGCAATCGAAAGTCAGTGAAGTTCTTCGGGAGATGCACGACGGACCTTCTGGAGGTCACCTGGGAGTTAATAAAACACTGGAGAAGGTGCGACATCGGTTCTACTGGCTGCATGCTAGAGATGACGTGGAGAAGTGGTGCCGAACATGTGACAAGTGTGCTGCAACCAAAGGACCTGGTAGGAAGATTCAAGGTAAGATGCATCAGTACAACGTTGGATCGCCTTTTGAGAGGATTGCAGTAGATGTGGCTGGGCCTTTTCCAGAGACCAACGCTGGAAACAAGTACATTCTGGTCATGATGGACTATTTTAGTAAGTGGCCTGAGGCGTATGCCATCCTAAATCAAGAAGCCAAAACGGTGGTCGACCAGATTGTGTTTAACTGGGTAAGTAGGTTTGGCGTGCCTATGGAACTCCATTCCGACCAAGGGAGGAACTTTGAGTCAAACATCTTCCAAGGAGTGTGCGGACTACTAGGCATTAAGAAGACAAGAACCACACCGCTTCACCCACAATCTGATGGGATGGTTGAAAGATTCAACCGAACCTTGAAAGAACACCTCACTAAGGTCGTAGGCGACTACCAAAGAGACTGGGATAGGCACGTACCGCTATTCCTGATGGCCTATAGAAGTGCAGTACATAGCTCGACAGGACAAACACCATCTGACATCCTGTTCGGGAAAACCATGCGGCTGCCCAGCGAACTTAAATTTGGATGCCCCACAGAGGAGCCACAGGACACAAACGAGTATGTGGACGACCTCAAGGAGAGACTCGCTGACATCCATAAAAGAACAAGGGAACGGATGAAAGCCTACAGCGACCGGATGAAGACACGGTACGACACAAAAGCGACAACGTCAGGATTCCAAGCAGGAGATCGTGTGTGGCTTTATAATCCTCATCGTCAAAAGGGATTGTCACCGAAACTTCAGCAAAACTGGGAAGGTCCTTATACTGTAGTCACGAGGATTAACGACGTGGTTTACCGCATCCAAAGAGGACTAAGAGGCAAGTTAAAAGTAGTTCATTGTGACAGGCTGCATCGATATAGTGGCGAGACTGCAGATGGAATTATTCGGGACGAACAATCCTAAGGAGGGGGCAGTGTAACGTGAACCCAACATTTTATACCAATTTCCTAATCGAAAAACGTTCAACCGAAAACACAACTGGCAACACTTTAATGGAATGGTATAAATGACAGGCGTTGCTTGTAAGCCAGTGTGTGTGAGTGTAGAGAGACAGACAGACAGAGAGTAGACAGCAAATGTGGAGACAATGTAGAAGTTACTGGAGAGTTCTAGATGGCATGTCATTCGATATAAATAGCCCGCCCGAGGCAACCAGAGGGCAGTCTTGTTTATAGAGTGATAAAGTTAAGAGTAAATACAAGTGATAGTCCAAAAGTCGAGTTGAGTTCAAATAAAGTGTATATCGAAAGTAGATACTGAATAAAGTGGTAGAATTAAATTGAAAGGTAGAGTTTTATTTTCCGAACAAAGCGCACGTTACAATACGATTTTTGTTTCAATCAACGAATAAGCGTGTTTTAAAGTTCCGCGGAGTTTAAAATAGGGCTGTTAGTATTTCGGTATGCCTTTCTTTTTGTCGCTTCTCTCTTAAACATTGTATGATATAGCTTTTCTTATGAGTTTCTCTCTTTAGAACACGACAATTCCAAACGGAACCGGCTGTGCTCTATCTTTTAGAAAATGGTTTTTTAATTTGAAGGCTTCTTTCAATACTTATGCAGCTATACGAAGCCTCAATAATAGTTTGCTTACTCTCATAGTTTTATTTCTTAGTCCAACAATTTAAAGCGTATGTGAGTGCTGGACACATAGCCGCGGTTAAGAGAACACCATTCAAAATTCAAAATCTGGCAACCCTAAGCCTATAGGAGCCCAATTTAAATACAGTTTTAAAGATTATTGTTTCTACAAAAAAAATTAAGTCTTAAATTAGTTCTTTGTTATCAGTATTGACAGAGAAATCGAATTTAGCACAGGTCAGCGTACAACAAAGTTAGCCATTTTTAAATTGTCAAAATGTGATGCCAAAGCTTGTGAGGTTTCTTTGTTCTCAGCTGGGGTAGGGCTCAGGGGGTCCCGGGGGTTTCCCAAGGAAGCTCGAAAACTCGGGCAGCGGCAGCGGTCCAACTTCTAAAAATAACGAGACACTGCAAAGTAAATTCAATTATTCTTTATAATTGCAAAATTAAGTTGTTTTGATTAATAAATTTAAATTAAATTTATAAATTTCGCCAGTTTACAGAAACAAGATTTGCATTAGCATACACAAGTCGCCTGGTTTGGTCGTGGCTTTGAGTGCGGGTGGCACTTCCTCTTCGGCTGCTCGGATGGGAACTAAATCCTTAGTACTCGGACGGCGCGCAGTGTCGGTACGAGTTGGTAATTCGGCGGTCTGACGAAGTTATTTAGCTAGCAAGGGCCTGGTGCTTCTGTCCTCGGTGCATTCATGTAAATAACTAAGTCTCAAAACGATTAGAAACGTTGCCCAGAGTATGAAACGACGCTTATATAAACAAACAGGGATGTGGTGTCTATAGCGAGGCCACTGGTGTCTATAGCAGAGGAACTGATTAACGGACCTTATTCCGACCTGTGACTGAAAGTCTAATAGGTCAGGAAAGTGGTCACTTGACTTGCTCCAATCAAGTCAAAGGCTATTATTTTACAAAGGCGGATATAACCAAAGTGGTGGTCACAAGATTAAGTCGGCTTTGTAATTTCGGGCAATTGATCAGCGGACCTTATTCCGACCTGCGATGAAAATCTAATAGGTCAGGAAAGTGGTCACCTGACTTGCTCCAATCAAGTCAAAGGCTATTATTTTACAAAGGCGGATATAACCAAAGTGGTGGTCACAAGATTAAGTCGGCTTTGTAATTTCGGGCAATTGATCAGCGGACCTTATTCCGACCTGCGATTGAAAATCTAATAGGTCAGGAAAGTGGTCACCTAGCTTGCTGTGGTCAATTCAAAAAAGAAGTCTATTCGGGAGTTGAGGGGATGGAGAAGAGATTTCTCAAATATCAGAGTGGTATTCCCACAGCTTATACATTCCTGAATTTCTTCTCTCGTTTTTTTCTTGGAAAAACCCGAGAGTATAATATCGATATTCACCATCTCTTTGTCGATTTCAAGGCTATATATGACAGTATTTACAGAGACGAGCTGTAGAGCCATGTCTAGTTTCGGCATCCCTGCAAAACTCGTACGACTTTGCAGGATAACTTTGGAGACTTCACGCTGCTCCGTCAAGGTCGGTAAAGAACTCACTGAGACCTGTGATGTCGAAAAAAGCTTAAGGCAAGGGTACCCGTGGCGTAATGGTTAGCATGTCCACCTGCTAACCCAGAGGTTCGAGGTTCGAATCCCAGCAGAGGCAAAATGCAAAAATGTTTTTCCACGGGTATCGCCTTTCGCGAGGAACTGGCAAGTCCTCCGTTAGTAAATTCATTGCCATGAAAGGCGCATTCTCAATTAGCCGTTCGGAACCGGCGAAAAATTTTAGGTCCCCTCCATTCCCTCACAAGGCATGGTTGTGAGAAATGCGCTAGGCCCAGGGGCTCCTCGCTCTGTTGCGCCACCCTATTTATTTTTTTTTTAAGGGGACAAACTGTCATGCAATTTCTTCAACATCGTACTTGAACAGATTGTAAGAAACTCAAACTTCAACACCGGAGAAACAATCTTTCAAAAGTCTGTACAATTACTCGCCTACGCAGACGATATTGACATAATGGGCAGAAAAAAGCGTGATGTCATAGGGGCTTTTGCGAGTATTGAAACAGAAGCGGCAAAAATGGGTTTGATGGTTAATGAGGGCAAAACGAAGTATATGTTGTCATCAAACAAGGACACAGAACATCGACGAATTGGACAAAACCTCACAATAGACAGACATAACTTGGAGGTAGTAAAGGACTTCGTCTACCTAGGATCCGCTGTAGACACGGACAACAACATCAGTGCGGAGATCAAACGGAGAATAACTCTTGCCAACCGTTGCTTTGGGTTAAGAAGGCAATTGAGAAACAAAACCCTCTCCAGAAAAACCAAGGTAACCTTGTATAAGACCTTGATCATCGCAGTCCTATTTTACGGCGCGGGAGCATGGACCTTATCGAAAGCGAATGAGGAAACCCTTGGTCGTTTCGAAAGAAAAATTCTCCGAATGATCTTTGGTCCCGTATGCGAAGACAATGTGTGGAGAAGAAGATACAGCAACGAGCTGTATGAGCTGTACCGCGTTGAAGACCTCAACCGACTTACAGTGCAAAACTGGAGAGAGCTCGCCCGAAATCGAAGTCGTTATAGAAGGATGTTGGTTGAGCCTCAGTTTCACCCACAACTGTAATGACCACCTAAGTAAGTAAGTAAGAACTTGCCAATTTCTAGCTAAATGTGATACCCGTGGAAAAACATTTATGGTTTCTGTTGGGATACGGACCAGGAACCTTCCTCGTAACAGGCAGATTTGCTATCCAATTACGCTACCGGCCAGCCGGCTACCGGCCTACCAGGTTGCGTTCTCGAGGGAATATGGGGCGCATTGAAATGGTGAAAAAATATTTTAAATCGGTAAATGGTTTTTGCCTGGTTTTAAATTTAGAGTAACTCAAAAAAGCCTAAAGTTAATATAAAGTATAAATTGATCCAAGGGAGTTAACTGAGTTCACTAATGCTAAGTGTACACGTTTGGTAGGTCTGACAATCATTTGCAGATCTGCAAACGTCTGACAATGCTCGCGTTTTTGGCACCTATCTTCGAAAATCTTAACTTAAGATTCTGTCACTTTTCCCTTGTAAAAAGATTCAGATTGGCTGCGTTCTGACGCACCATCTGAACTTAAGTTGCTATCTGTCAGTTTATGAACGACCATCTGAACTTTTTTTTTGTCTTAAAGTGGAACTGTGATTCACCTCTCGATTCTACATAGTTAGTAGTAAAATTAATTGTAAAACACAGATTTTTTCTGTTTGAAATTCAACAATTTGACTTCCAAGTGTTTCCAAACTAAGCAGTATTAAAATTACATTCATTTTACTTAGTTGTGATAAAAATAATGAAAATCGTGTGCCTTCAAAAATGTATTTTCTTTGTTGATAAACTCACTATTAAAATTAATTTACAAAACAGAATATCCAAACACCAATAATTATCAATTTCAATTCAACAAATAAGCGAAAACTTGAAGAACAAAAAAATAACCCAAGAATACCGAGTAAAGTTCGATTGTCATGTATGTTGTTTTCCTTGTTTTGACAAGTAAAATCTTAAGTTCAGATTTTCAGCCAAGATTTTCCATCTGAAAATCTATGTTCGAAAATCTGAAAATCTAAATTCGAAAATCTGAAAATCTGAATTGTCAGCTGAACTTTTGTATGGAAAACTGACAGCAACTTAAGTTAAGATTTTCGAAGATGGTGCGTCAGAACGCAGCCATTTTCAGATGACAATTCAGATGACATTTAGATTTTCAGATTTTCGAACATAGATTTTCAGATGGAAAATCTTGGCTGAATATCTGAACTTCAGATTTTACTTGTCAAAACAAGGAAAAAACGTATATGACAATCGGACTTTACTCGGTATTCTTGGTTTATTTTTTCTTTTACTAGTTTTCGCTTGCTTGTTGAATTGAAATTGATTTTATATTGATTTTCGGATATTCTATTTTATAAATTGATATTCAAAGTGAATTTATCAGCAACAAAAAAATATTTTTGAGGGCATATGATTTTAATTTTTCTTATCAAAATTGATTGAAGTGAATTTAATTTGCATACTACCTTACACAAATACTTGGAAATCGAATTCCTTAACTTCAAACTGGGAAAATTAGTATGTTTTCCAATCACTTTCACCACTAACTATGTAGAACCGAGAGGTTAATCACAGTACCATTTTACATCTGACACAGAGCTTAAATAGCGTTCTTGACTGACAGTAGTAGTTTCGAAAACTTCAAAGTTGCGAAGAACGCGAGCAATGTGTGAAATTGAGCTGAACAATGAGGTGGAAATTCAATTTGTATGTACACGGTTTGCAGAAACCTACAAATCTGTGCAGATCAGTTGCCTAAAATTTGGCTGAAAATGTAACAAACTAATTTGGCCAAATAGCTGGTAATAGATTTTGGATCTGCATTATTTTCAGCTCATTGTCACATTGCATTCGTCAAAAAAGTTCCAGTCGAAATTGTATGATCTAATTTCATTTTTGTGATTTTTGAACAAATATGAACTGTCTGAAGAAGAACCTTTTCCAATTATTTTTTTCAGTTAATTAAGAAAGACAAATACCATAATAGAGCGACGTACTTTTTAAGAAGTGACTTTCCTAATTTAAAACAGTTAACAGTTGAATTTGAATGTGAAGTTGGAAAAAAATGCTCTAGGTGTCGCTTATGTGTTTATCAAGTACATGAACCATGCTAAAGCTCGTAAGTTGTTTGTTTTCATTTCGTATTCACTGCCATCCCTGTAATTTTTACCTGTCAAACTTCTGGGTAAAAAAAACTCTGTGAGTGATGCCATCTGCGTTTCTTTTAATAAATACAAAAACATATTTCAGCTTTTAGTTAATCATTCAAAATAAACGAAATATTCTTATTGGAAATTCTCACATATTCTTATGTTTATTATTTTCGTCACTTTCTTTGCATCTATTAACTCGTTTTGATTCTAAATATCAGAATAGAAACTCAGTACAAAGTAACGCATAACTTAAATGGCAACTCTGCTATCAGACAGTCATTTTTTAGAAAATCCATTCGCTTTTGCATCTTTGTTTCTTTTCTATTTCATCGTTTCAATCGCGTATCCGCATTCATTCATCGAGCTTTGAGCTTCTTCTCGGAAAAGTAGTGAGTGATACATTAAAAAATTGTGTGTCGTCTGTCGTGTTTGTTGTATCGTCCAAGAAACCAAACCGAATTCCAAGAAGAACAAAATGTCATCCACCCCAAGTAGCAGCAGCACCCCAACAAATACCCCCGCAACTCCAGTCATTGGTGCTAATTTAGAATTCGTTCGCGAAGAGGATTTTGTGGAATATTTCATTTTTCCAACATCAAATAATGAAGATATACAACACCTTCTCCAGAAAGTTCAAACACAAGTGGACCAAATCGCAAGGGAATATATTTGGCACAAAGACGAGTTCAATCTTACCATTCGCACAGAGGCGCATGAGAGTCTGATCGAAGAAGAAAACAACGAAAAACATGGTAAGTACAAGGGCGTTCATATTCGATTCTATTTATAGCTTTTTTTCTATTCTGGTGCAGTTCCCCTACCGCCTCACCTGTATGGGATAACTCATTATGGTGATAACATACAAGATGAATGGTTTTTAGTTTATCTATTATATGAAATAACACGTGAAAATGCTGGAGTTGTTGCTCGAATCGTAGACGCTGACGGAGAATTTCTCGTAATAGAAGCTGCTGATTACCTGCCCAAATGGGCTAACCCAGACACGTGCGAACAAAGGGTAAGTGGGTGCAGCTTAGCTGTTATATGGCTTTGTGTTGCCTTTGTTTTAAGTGCAATATGCGGAAGACGGTTGGTTTGAGTTTCTATTGTTGTCTGACGTTCACATTTTATCCCCCACTCTCAGGTGTATATATCGGAAGGCCATTTGCTGCTGGTACAGAATTCACCATCGAACTCAGCTAATATTCTGCCTGTTTCGGGAGCACTTTTGAAAATTTCTCAAAATCCAACTTTGTATAGAGTATCGAGTGACATTCAGAACTGCATCGATGAGAGGCTGCAGGAGTTCACGCTCGAGCGGCGCGCGGAAGCTATTCACACACAAATTGCTCACCTTCCAATAGGGGTGGCTGCGATTTTGGCGGAGTCTCCATCACTTATAGCAATGGCATGCCGAGCGTTTTGTGAGCGCGATCCAATTGACATGAAAGCTTGCCGTGCCATGAGGTTCTTCCCGCCAGAGGACAGGGTTAGGACGGTTGTTAAGTTCACACGTTGCCTCTACGCTATGTTGATGCACAATGCGTATGTTCCAGATCGCCGAACGGGCTGGAATCTAGCAGCTACAACCAGTCCTGAGGAGTACAAGGAGGATTTGTTAGGAGTTAAAATTGCTTGTGGGTTTGAGATACTCGCCTCACAAGCCAAGGACAACGGAAGTCTTGAAAATGACACAGCTTGGCGGGCCTATTTAAAGAGTCTTATTGGCAGAGGATATTTTAAAGAAAATCTTGAAGGTTCTGCGAAACACAATCAACTTCTCGAAGATGCCAAATCATTTTTTATGACCAATCGTAAGAGATTCCGAACGCGTCCAGTAGTAGGTAAGGAAATTGTAGACATGCTTCATTCGCTAGATGCCTCCAGTATTGAACAACTTCGAGAAAGAGAAAGTAGTCTCCCAAGAAGCGACAGCGACACATGGCTCGACATATCTTCAGAGGAACTGGACTCAATGCTTAACAAGAAGTATGGATCGAAAAAACTGTTCTTACCCACTGGTGACATGAATGCCAAGGAATTCACATCAAATATTACAGAATTTCTGGATAGACAATCAGAGTTTGATGGCATTGATGACGAAGATTCGGATCCAACTCCTCGGAAAGTGAATATTAAAAAGAACGCCTCTATGAGGAAGGCTGTGAAGGATCACCCAATGACTGCTCCATCGCCAGACCAATCAGTGAGTTTCGACCCAGACGCGTTTTCTACTCACGTGAAAAACTTTTTGGACTTTGTTATACCCGAAGACAACTGGGAATCAAATTCTGAGATGAGTGAGTACGAGGACGAAGAGGACATTGAACGAAATATCGAAGAAATGACAAATTCCGAAACGCACATTGAATCCGACATTAAAGCTTACATGGACCAGATGGACAAAGAGCTTGCCAAAACAACTATTGGCAAGTCTTTTGAAAAAGGCAATGAAAAACGTCCCAAATCGACGGGTGAGGACGACTTTGATGACATTGAGTCATTCAAACCAATTGATATCAATGTCAATACACTGAAGAACATGATGGACAGTTACAAATCTCAGGCTGGTGGAACTGGACCAGCGTCTAATCTCTTAAACGCCATGGGTGTTGGCATGGGGAACTCTAGAAAGTCTTCCCAAGATGTAAATCCGACTGAATCGACCGTATAGACTGCGGAATGTACTTACTACCACTGCAAAAGGTTTCCTCATGCATTTCACCAACTTCCTCAGCACACATTTCGAGACAAAATATGAACCACAAATGAGATAGCTTTAACTTTTTTTTATTTTCATTTTATTCGTCCATTCTCTTTTCATTAGAGTGACCAAACCAATTTATGATCGTATTCTTTTTTCTTCTCACTTTTGAGCAAATAAAATTATCAAAACAATACGCAACCCATGGCTTTGTTTAATTCCAGTGTTCTCTTCGTTGATGGTTGTCGTGACCGTAGTTTCTCCGCTTGTTGTAAGGCCGATAATTCCTCCTCCCACCTCCACCTCCACCCCCACCTCTTCCATTGTTATGTTGGTTTCGATTGAAGTTTCTATTTTCGGGCCAGTCTGGAACAACTGGTGGATCAGGCATAGGCTGCGAGCAGTACTTAACAAATTCTTCATCCAAATCTGTGAAACGGTAGACAAATTCTTCTTCACATTCGTCAAGGAATTCAATATCTTTGTCGGTAAGACGATTTATTTTGCGGTTTGGATCTACCATATTTGTTTAGTTGTTACAAAAAGCTAAGCTAACTACTGATAAATTCTTAATTCAGTAATAAACGATAAAATAAAAAAACACTAGAATGGACTCGAGCTGTCACTCTGACAGTAGACGGTACGGGTCACAATTGAAATTGCGAGGGCCAAGGTTCGCATTCACAATTGATTAGTTTTTTTTAATTAAATGATTCTTGGTACAGGGGAGATTTAAGGTTTGTTTCCTTGCTGAAAACACAAAATGCATCCAAACTCACCGAAAATCAGAATGGTCCAGCACAGCCATTGCTCATAATTGTGCAAAGAAGAGCGAGTGCTCACTAGAAAGTAAAAAATGTCCACCCCACCCTGCAAAACTTTTATCACCAGAATTTCTGTGCGGAAATCGTGGACAGCCAAAACAAAAACAACTGTCAAACACACGTCTTTTCATGCGTTGCTGTGAATGTTTTACGTAAGTAGTTTCCTTACTTTGTTCACAGTTTGTCTCTTTCTGAGTGAATTTTGCACCCCATCAGCTGCTCCCATTCACTTCTTTGCCTTCAAATCGGTCGACAAATCAACCAATATAATCACCCCTTTTGGGTACCTTGTATCGATTTTTTTAGTGAACTCGTATTTTACTAGTATTTTTATTGTGAACTAATTACAAAAAAAAATCCCTGGACACATTTCATTCACAATTGTAATTTTAGTTTGACATTTCTGGCAAGTGGCAAGACATGTGCACATTACAGGACAGCTGCTGCACTTCATAAAACGTAAACAAAAATTTGTAAAAGTTTTCAGAAAGCCACAAAGAAAGAAAATGTTATCAAATCTTCTTATATCTTCTCAAAAATTCGTTCTGATCGTTGGTAAGCAAATTTACTATCATATCATACAGCAAAACCTTAATTTTTAAATATTCAGACTCGGTTGGTCAAGAACGAGTTGCAATCTCAACAATCAAAGGCTTCCTACATGAACAAGGTCAAGGAGACGCACTAAAATTATTAAACCTTAAGGAAAACGTCTACTGTGAAGAAGACAGTTTCACAAACTTTTTAAATGAATGCTCTGAAAAAAACAAAGTTAATATCATACTCCCTCCACTGAGTGACCTTTTGCTCTATCATCCAAAAAAATCCGTACTCTTTCATTTTATACATCAGCTTAAAATAAATCGCAATGTTAAACAAATATTTCTATGGGCATCGAAGCAGCATGTCCTTGATACATTCACCATTGCATGCCTTGAGTATATGGCAGATATCGTGCTTTATATTGAAACAAAAGATACATTGTCTATCTTGACAAGGAAATCTGGGGGATCTGTAACAAATAAGGTAAGTTTGTTGACCTAGAATTCTATGATAAGCAAAATGCTATTAAATATGTTTCAGGCCTATAATTATACTAAAACCAAAGACAGTTTTCAAGCGAATCCAGTTAAGAGAACTGCAAAAATTACTGAGAAACCTGGGGTCAAGCCTGAGCAGCTGGGCACGTTTAAAATTGAACTAGAAGAAGATGAACTGATGGCAAGAAATGCACTTAAAATGCCATATGAAAAGTAACTATCTTGCATCCTATTATTAAATGTTTTGTATTAACAATTTCATACTTGTTTACAGAACCAGTGAAGCTGAATGTAGTGGTGGTGGAAATATTATTTACACTCCTGATAAAGACGATGACTTCGACGAAGAGGATCCGGACGAGGATCTGTACATATAACACTAATCTAAAAATGAGTATTTACCTGAGTGATTCATTAAAATGTAAATAAGAATGGTGTTCCAACAAATACATAAAAATATGTTCAATAATTTCGAAACATTTATATTAAAGTCAGAGTCAGGTAGAGCAATCCACTTTCGAGTTATGCGGCTAAAAAAATGAATCTATGCCAGATTCTAGACTCTACGACCGAAGTTGGGATCAAGGTAAAACTGATGAGCATTCCTGGTGAGGCGGATTTTGCTGCGGTTAATTTGTTTCAGGGGAGGAATGCAAGTGGCTATTTCACTAGAGCACTGTTTGTAGAAAAAGTGATAAAAGAGAGTGAGGCAAGTAACGTTTCGACGATGTTCAAGAGAATCAATCAATTTTGCTATTGAACTATCACCTATCAATCATAGCGCTATTTTGTACCCTATCGAGTAGATGCAAAAATGTTTAAGAAGCACATGACCAAATATGAGAGTTATACTCTAGTTTTGGACGGATGTAGCTATGCTATATCAGCAAAAAATGTTGATGCGGTAGTTTTTAGGGTTTTTCTGTGCATTGCTATTTTGTTTTTGTGAAGTTACTGCGAGTTGATAGTAATTTAATCAGTTTATTTTATAAAATAAAAATTAAAATAAATAGGGTGGCGCAACAGAGCGAGGAGCCCCAGGTTCTAGCTAGCGCATTTCTCACAACCGTTCCTTGTGGAGGAATGCAGGGACCTACAATTTTCTGCCGGTTCCGACCGGCTAACCGAGAAAGAGCTTTTAATGGTAATGAATTTACAATCGGAGGAGTAGCCTATTCCTCGTGAAAGGCGATACCCATGGAAAAACCACCACCTACCTCCAGAATAACAGGCAGACATGCTAATCATCACCCCACGGATACCACAGGCCAGTTTTTTTTTTTTTTTTTGCTAAAGTTAAATTTCTCACGGTAGAATAATTAACAATCGTTTAAAATTCCGCAAGAAACTTTCGAAAATTATTGCCGATACAAATTTTTCGAATATGGGAAATTTTTCCAGGCAAACTTTGTTCACGATAGTCACTTTGTTTCCCAGAAATTTCATAAATCCCAAGGCTTTCCACAACTTCTACTATACTATTGGATTGGTTTCACAAAATGGAAAATTCACAAAATAGTTACACAATTACAAAAAAAAAAAAACCTAGACTCACTTCTCAAAAAAATAAATAAAGTGGACCTACAATTTTATGCCGATTATGATAGAAGGCGTTTTTCATGGCATTTTATTATAGTTGTTATTACAAGGTTAGTTGTTTCACTTAAACTTCGACAATCACTGCGCAAGATGAGTTATTTTACTGTGGTTTAAGTAAAACGATTTTGTGCATGTTTTCCTAATGTTGACTTGATCGTAACTTTGACGATGACGGGTTCAGTTTTGAAATAAGAAACAACTCAGTGTTGATCCTCCTTAACATACTCCAATGCCTTAACCGTGACGGTTACATCTTTTAACTAACGCTTAGCCATGTCGACCTAATTAGAATAAAAAAGTTTGAAATAATTCCCCTTATTAGGAAACACATGATGAAATTCTTTATGATTATTAAGAGATCATCTCAGTGTGAGCGCCCGAAAAATCACGGTTAGGATATCCTAATCGGTCTGGTTTTTTTTAATAATTTAAAGCAGCGATGAAGAATACAAAAAGATTTGTTTTGCGGTGATTTTTATTATTATTATTAATTTTCAAAAATGTTGTAAAAAAATAGAGTCCCAATCGGTGTCCACTTTTCTGGGCTCAATTTTGATCTGAAACAAAAATTTCAAAATGATTAATAATCTGTAGGAAAGCCTCAAGCGTCTTATGGAGGCTTTTTTTAGATTTTTTTTACAAAACGGCGCTGATTTCAACAAAAAGTAAAGAATTTGGCCTATTTTCCGACAGTTTTATATTAAATAGGTGTGCCAGCGACTTCGTTCGCAAGAATCGGCATAACTATTTTATTTATCAACCGATTGACATGAAATAGAGACTAAATGTTAAGTGAAGCTTACCACAATATATTACTGAAACCCCCATCTAGACAGGATACGCAGTTTTGGAGATTAGCCTGCGCAAACAAACAAACTGTTACGTTTTTATTATATGTATAGATAGGAAGTTTAAAAAAAGCTACCATAGGACGATCAGGAATGACAAGAAGAATGCTCTTTAAAACTTTGAAATCGATATCTTGAAAACTCTTCTCTCGGCAGAGGAAACCGTTCTAAAAAATACGCTTAAACTTTGAGGTCCATCCATAGTGAATGCCGAAAAACAAAAATAAACTGAAATGCTTGGCTTCCCAATGAACCAGTTTTATACCTTCAACGAATTTAAAGGGCTCAATACCGATAGAAGGTCACGTGCTGGTATGAACACAACAAAAGGAATAACGGCTGAACGGCCGGACGGACGCGGCAGATGTGACACTCCGTTCCCTTTATCTAAGAAATTCTGTAGTGACGAAAATAACTCAAATTTTATTTTAAAAATTTAGCAGCTTGTTTGTAACCGTGTATACTATCCGATAATCAAAATAACGATTTTTTGAAAATTTCACACTGAAATGATCCCTTAATATGTTACTTGTGATTTTTGAAGACCTCATTTGTTCTAACGATTTAAACGAACCAAGAAAACTAATTTTAAAAATAAACTTTATTATTTTCTCACAGTAAAATTGATTACTTTTAATATTTACAGATTGATACCTACATATGTAACGATTAGAATTAAATTATTTTCGCTTACGATTTGTATGTTATGTTTATACAAGACCTTTTAGAAGAAACTTGTTGCAAGTACAGTCATGTTGGCAAGAATACATTCTCAAACGACATGCAACAAATTATATTTTTCTCATTGAAAAGGTTTTGTACAAAGATCAAAGAATTTCAAAGAATTTATAACAATAATCTTTTGATTCTGCATTTTTTTTTTTTTCTTTCATGTCACAAATACTGTAAAAGGATATGTATATATAAGCGAACTCTGTCCGCTGGTGCATGTCGTGTAGAGTTTGCATTTTTTACTACACCCGCAAGGGGCAGCTACATAATTCTATCACGAACCAGTAGTTGGCTTGCAACTCTATTTGTAAAGAAAGCTTGTTTAACAAGCTTGAAACAAAAATTCTCTAAAATCATTATTTTTTGTTCAGTTAAAAATTAAAAAAAAAAATAATTGGAGAAAAATATGTATGCTCTTGAGTATCGGCTGTATTATAATGAATTTAAAAAAATATATATATATTATACATAAATTACTTTACATAATTCTTGTTAGTAACTAATTTACAATTAGAACTCATAAGATGTTTTATAAATTCAAGCAATCATACTTTATGTTCTCAAAAAATACGTGTGTGTATTTATGTGTTATGTATGTACATTTAGTTTTAATTAAATTGCTTTTGGTTTCGAATTGAATACTCTAGAGGTCTTCGTCTTTATTATTTAAAAAGGAATTGAAAGCACGAACAAATAGAAATATGAATAGAAGTATGTTTAAAGTTGTATAAATTTACACAATGTTATACAATGTCAATTTTAGGTTTTTAGTTAAAGAAAATTTTGTTTGATGATTTTTTTTATAGATATATTCGTAGTTAAATTAGTAATTGTGGCAAAAGGACTTCCTGCAATATTTTTAAAACATAAAAAACACAAATTCGATTTTGGTTTAATCGTCTAGAATATGGTCACCTTCATTACTTCTATTTTTATGTTTCATTAATCAATCGATACTGATTGCAAGTGCGATGGAAAAAATATTGTTTGAATTTTTTTTAGAGTTTTCTAACTAAAATATTTATAATGCAATTGTAAAATGTACATACCAATAGATGAATATCACATAATCCTAATGTTGCTGACTCTTTTGAAAAACGAAAATGCCAGAGAAATGGAAAAATATTACTACTAGACTATTGAAGCAGAAAAATATCTACAGTTGACAACCAAAACAAAAAAAAAAGTAATGATCGAGGTTGGTTCAATTTAGTTTTTATACTTTTCAGTAAGTGGGAAATACGGAAAATGGTTTCAATCTAAAGCGATCATCAAATGCATCCGAGGTAGAACCAAAAGATTGAATATCGATGCGATGGACTCCCAAACTACTTAACCGATTTTAATCAGATTTGTACACCGTGTGCAGTTTGATCCAACTTGAAAGATAGGGTAGCTTACATCTCAATTTATGTTAGGTTAGCCACAGCAACGCGTGGCCGGGTCATAAGATCTTGTATTAAATTTGGAAAACTTTTTTTGAGTATATCCTACGGACACCGGCAATGAATCAAGATCCAACCAGATGTGGTTGGATAAAGTGTAAAGCAAGTGTAACCTACGAGAGTTATTCGACATGTAAGTAGGTAGGAAGCGGGTTAAGTGGCAAATGTGCAATGTACCATGCTGTAAGTATTATCTTACAGCCATATTATGGTTGTCAACTATCAATCAATTGATACACGATAAGTGCTATCAATTAATTGATAAATCGGTATTATGCATGCCAATTGATAAATTTACTTCCATTGTGAACAGTGTGCTCGTACTAAGCGTTGACACACCCCACATCTAGGTACAAAGCGACCATTTTAATTTCCTGCATTCAATGAACACTAAACACATTTAACTTCAAAATTCAATTTGGAATGAATTTTTGCTATACTGCACAGAAAAAACACTTCACGATATAGCCCTTATATTAGTCAACCACGTACCTGTGTTTTGGCTACACATTTCCAGTAAAATAAACCAAAAAAATATTCATCAACGACGAATTTGCGATTGACTGAAAAATTGATAGCTATCAATAAAGTTGATAACCATAATGCCGAATAAGCAACCAGAGACGTTCACAATGGATCGCAAAAAAGCATTTCATTCACAACTGATCAAAAGTTCTGGTGGTTGTTAGATATCTGTAATACCACTTAACCAATTTCATTGATAGACGAGCAAATTTATCAAGTAAAAAATAAAAAATAAATAAATAGGGTGGCGCAACAGAGCGAGGAGCCTATGGGCCTAGCGCATTTCTCACAACCATGCCATGCCTTGTGGTGAGGGAATGGAAGGGACCTACAATTTTCTGCCGGTTCCGAACGGCTAATCGAGAAAGCGCTTTTCATGGCAATGGATACTAACGGAGGACTTGCCAATTCCTCGCGAAAGGCGATACCCGTGGAAAAAACATTTTTGCCTCTGTTATCAAGTATCGTATTGATATTTGACAACCATAATAGGGCTGTTAGCTAGAGTGTTAAGAAGGTAGATCGGACGCGTTGGTTTGAATCCCGCTTTGGGCATCTACTTTTCTTTCAGCCTCTCAGTTTCATCTGGACACCGAAAGTTGATATTTTTTTCTTAAATTTCTTAGCATGTCCTATTCTCTGCTAGTTTTACATAAGCAGTGGCTTGATGTGACACTCCTTATAAATAAATAAATAAATTAAATGAAATAATTTGGCAAATAGACTTCGAGGAAAACGAGGCCTAGAGTTTTTCTTTCAACCATACCACGTAAGGGATGGATACATTTTCACCGATTCCGAACGCCTTAAATAGGAAGATCTTTTCATGGCATTGTACTACACTCAGATGACTTACCAATTCATCACGAAAGGTATTTTAATTTCGAACTCAAATGAATGAGTGGAGATGCAAAACATAAAGATACAGTCAGTGCGATTTATAAATAAAATGACGATGGAAGCATTGCTTCCGAATTGTACATTTGAGGAAATATTAAAAGTGTTTTTAACTGTTGAAAGACTTGTTAATCTTTCATTTATGGAATATAAAATCAAATTAAAACTCTAATAAATAAATCATATCATCAAAAAATTGACCCGTGTTTTTGTTAGGAGTAACGTTATTGCTGGTTTCTAATACACACAAACACAAATTGGTAATTATTGAAAGTGCACCATATCAAGAATCTTTAAGAAGCACTCTACTTCTCTTACATGTTCTCCTGGAAATAGTGGTTTGAAATGTAAGTCGACGTACGTGACGTACTCTTAAGACGCAGATATTTTGAGGAAGCTTATTATACTATAAACTTACTAATTGTTGATTAAAACTACGAGGGCGGGTCAACAAGTCATATTTTTATGACTGGAGAAACGTTGGGCTAAGTGTATGGAGCTCAAAGGAGACTACGTTGAATTATAAAATAACTTTTTATCTAAAAACCTGTATTTCATTCAAAAAGTCACGGACTTATTGACCCGCTTTCGTATTTATGTATGTACATAGATCTGGAGAAGCCTATGAGCTTTGGACAATCCAAAATTTTGTCCTTTTTTTTAAATGCAAAAATTCTTCATTCATAGAGAAGCTGAATAGATGATGGCTACATTTGGGAGTGATGCAAAAGGATGTGTAGCTAATGCCACTTATGAAACAACTTTTGAGTCAACTTGACGAAGATACAAAAGAGTTTGTATACATACATACATATGGTGGCGCAATAGAGTGGAGAACCCAGGGGCTTTCTCTTAACCATATCTTGTGAGGGAATGGAGGGAACGTACACCTACAATTGTCTGCCGATTCCGAATGACTGATCGAGAGAGCACTTTAGATGGCAATGAATTTACTTTAGAAGGACTTGCCAATTCCTCGAAAAAGGCGTGCAAAAAGTGCAAAAACTTTTTTTTCATTATTTTCTGTTGAAATTTGAACCACAAACCTCCCGCGTAACAGGCAGACATGATAACGATTACGCTGACAAGAGTCTGTTTTTTTCCAAAAGTGAACAAATCGAATTCACATATTTTAACTGTCACCAACAAAAGACGGAACGAAATTTAACCATTGTTTGTAAATATAAACCGACTAAATCAAAAAGGTGATTTAACAATCTAATGGACCGGAGAATACCGGTGGCGCAGCAATGGCTTTTATATATACAATGGTGAAACCAATAGTTGCAACGAAAACTGCAAGGTTGGACCAGAGACAATAGGTCCAAAAGTCTACACAGTCCTAAATAGTTTATATATACAATGATAAAACGTGTGCACAAATATCTGTGGAAAACTGCTTTGTACATATTTTAAAACTTAAACTCAGCTTATCAGAATTAAGCTCCATGCTAGTGGGAACTGGAAACTGGCCCTTTGATATTGGCAATTGAAAACCGATTATGTTCGTTTTCTAAATGGTGGACCAAAAAAGAACACAATGTCGATTATAAATTAAAACTTCCTTGAAATGTTTTTAGAAATGGGCGGTTCA
Organism: Melanostoma mellinum; assembly: GCA_914767635.1. Classification (NCBI taxonomy): domain Eukaryota; kingdom Metazoa; phylum Arthropoda; class Insecta; order Diptera; family Syrphidae; genus Melanostoma; species Melanostoma mellinum. Next base: position 194,237,938 of record OU612058.1, on the reverse strand, counting down.
ATAAAAACTCCTGGAAACTTAAATTCTTTTGTGCTTTTCAATTGTTCTCAACGAAAAAGAAGCGAAATTCAAGCAAAGAAATAACGAACTCAGGGAGTTTTCCGATAGGAAATTCTTTTCCCAAAATCATTAAGAGTATTTGTCACTATTCCAGTTCATCGTTTCAGCTCAAAACAGACAGTAGCTGAATACTAAATATTACTTTCCATCTGATTCGTACTCCAAAAGCTAAGATCTTGAGTTGATGAAACTAAATGCGAGGGAGTACTACCTTTCCATTTCTCTGCATAACTATATAAGTCTTAGAAGAAGTACAATTTTAAAAATATATTTTTTTTTATCAAAAATAAAATACACTTTGCGCTACGTTTGCAAGCAAATGCATTTTTTTTTTTTAGTTTTCATGAGCTTAAACCTCTAAGTAAGGTGGATAGTTTTGGTGCTTTTTACAAGGCTTTGGGTTAGAAAGGTGTTAAAAAAAATCAACTCTTTACAATAAAATGAAAAATGATTTTTCACAAAAAAGTAAACACTAAACATAAAACATTTAACTAAATAAACTAAGTATTTGGCTTGTTATCTATAGTCTATCTGCGACGATGCAGCAGAGCGTCCACGTCACTCTTCGGGTCTGGTGCCAGTGAACTCCAGTCAGTTTCTTTACATATAGGGAGTGGTGAGTCTTTGAGTGGCACATTGCTGACCACACATGTTTCGCGAATGAGAAAAAACTTACTAACCAGCTCATCGATCCAATTGAGTAAACTACTACCAGTGCGTTTAGCATTCACCTGTACCAGTTCCTTTAGTATTTTGACATCTTCATCTGGTGGTAGATGCTGATGCCAATCTGTGGGATATGATGTGACCTGATAGCTTCCCGAATTCAGAACATGGGCTCGCACCGGTAAAATTGGCTTACCATGTTCGAAAGCAAGGGGAGATACAAGAAACTTTGTTTGGGCGTATATTGAGGATCGTCCAATCAGTTTTACAGTCCAAATACCAGGAGTTAGTGGATGCTTCAAATTGGCCTTAGAAAAATTTATTGCATCGGACTGGGTGTCTTCGACGTGGAGCTCGTTGAAATCATGCAATGTTCCAGCAGGATCTATCCAAAGAACGGTCATATTGTACGAATGGCTTTCGGTGTGCGTCGAACCAGTGAAGGTAAAACTTAATACTATGTCGGTGGATGGTCCAAGGAATTTGCCATAATTCCGAGAGATTTGTTCTTTTTGATCGAAATCTGAGCTCACTTCGAAATTTCGAACACGTTTGGCAAACTTCGAATTCCGCGCCACTTTTGGATATTGCGTTGGTCGAATGCGCGTCTCAAACTCAACTGTTGTGTTCGATGGCGTTCTCTGAGCACTATATCGCAAAAGAAAACCTTTGTACTCGTCGTTACTCAAGAAATTTGTAATCTCCCGTAGGGAAAAAGCTGAATAATGTATTTTTCTTCCATTTATCCGCAAAAGGCTATGAGCGATAGTCAAGAGGAGATCATCCGCGCTAGCATGCTTATCTAGATGATGATGCAGACTCTGCCAATATGAATTAAGATTCACGTACTCACTGGTGTACGGTCCAAAGAGCCACTCTTCTAGTTGAAGTATTATTGCCTGATTTATGATGGGCTCAAATTTACGGGCAAAGAATAACATCTTCTGTTCGGTTCCCTGGAGTCGTGTCCAGTCGTCTGGCTTAAAATCATTCGGACTACAGCCACACCAATCGACGACATGTTTGTATTGACACTTGCATCCCAATTTCCGTTTCCAATTAGTCACATGAAGATTGTTATCCACATATGTCTGGCAGAAGTGCGAATTTCTCAAGACCGTATGGAAAAATGATTCAGCCGGCAATAATGTGTGTCGGAAAATTGTAAGTAAACCTTCTAAAAGCTCGTTGTTCTCGTTATCCGTTACGTATTGCACAAATGGTTTGGATAGAGCAACCCAATCGCTGCCACCATCAACTTGTATACCATCAGGCAGTACTCGATCGCCTATCCGCCACATGTGCGTATCACACTCTACGAATGTTTTGTCTAGACCTTGTTTTTGAATGAAACGTTGCGTTTCACGACCATGACTCTTTACAAAATTCCTTCCCTTGTTAGCTGTTAAAAAATTGACCAATTTATCAACAGGTTTTACGGGGAAGTCACTTTCGCTTAAGTTTATCACAAAGTCCCATTGCCAATCTGAAGCGAGTAGATCTCTCATACAGTGCATTAGCATCGTGAGCAATGAAGCTCCGCCCCAAATTGTAGAAAATCGATTGCGTGCCAAACGGATGTTGGGGAATTTCGATTCAAGTTGTAAGAGTTGGCGATAGAGGTAGTCTTGGCGCTGAAAAAAAAGAAAGAGAAATTTCTTAGTTGAAGTTGTAAAAATCAAGTTAGAAACTTTACAGTGTTCCTATAACAATAATCGAATACTAAATTTACACTCAAAGTTCCTGTCAAGTATGAGATTAACTAGAACAGATTAAATTTACCTAGATGAATCAGATTGGCAGTTCCTATATATTTCCCACTAAATCTATACTATATATATTTGGTTATGAATAATATAAATTTTTCATCTAAATCCACATAAGCTTTCATCAACATGGGTATCTCTCATTTCGATTAAATACAAGCATCATCTTTTGATCCCAACCAAATAAAAGTGGATGGTTGAAAGTACGATCAGATGAAATAAAACACACACCTTCCTTTCTTTGCGGAAGCACCTCGCAACACTAAAACAACGCGACCAATTCGATCATCCTTCGATTAGAACTTTCCTTTAATCAAGTTTTTTTTTTTTTTCATTTTCAACTTAGATGTTATAGCGTTTTGTTGATGTTGATTCAGAGAAAACTGCATGAGTCCTTACGCTACAGTATTTTAATTTTATGAGTCCTAACGCTACAGTTGTTTGTTTTATTAGTCAGCAACAGTGGTAAAGCAACAAAGCAACAGTTTATCTTAGGAAAGTTTCGAACATATATGTGGCATCTTTTTATTTGACAACGGATATGTCTGAGACAATAATGTTGATTTCCTTCATCACTTTTTTTTTCTTTTTATACTACTCGTTTTGTCTTAGCGCCTTCTATATCAAATATAGTATTTATCGATAGGTCGCTTTTTCGAAGTCAACTAGCACAACCATCGAATTGTCCATAGAATAACAATTTTACACGAATTCTAATACTTTCGATTGGATCTGTTGTTGACTTACCCGTCTTACGAGCCCGCAACTACCTATATGTTTCGCAGTCGGGCCCTATACCCAATACGCACCGGTCTTTAGAGTGTGGAACATCAACTTGATCGAAAGCTAGGTAAGTATTATAGCTTGGTGTCCAAGATTCTCATTTTTTTTTTTTTGTACATTGGTAGAATGTAACTTTTTGTCTATAGCTTAAGCAGACTTTCAACTCCTGAAAGCTTGGACATGAGAATCGTAACAAATCTAGCCTCTAAGCTTCCTATCCTTTGTATAAGTTTGAGAAAACTTATATGGTAACTTATCTGCCAACATTACTGTGGTTTTTTAGTTCTGACCGCTTTATGAGCTTCTTCGAGGATGATGTTGCATACTTCTCAGCATTCAGCTGTTGGAAGATGCTTTTGACAAAACTGTTTGTTCATTTTCGTCATATTAGCACTGTTAACACCTCTCCAAAATTTTGTCGGCTGCCACAAGAAACTTTCCTTGCACACCGTTAATGAAACATTTATATTTCATTGGCTAGCCATTTTGAAGATGGTTGTCTCCTTGTTGCATATTACTTTGCACCAGCAAGCAATCGAAGCACACATTTCTTTCAGCTCCCGATAAATGCCCCAAGTACTCATGGCTTGGAGTTAGGGTCAGTTCTTCTTTGCTTCTTTTATGTAGCATTCGAATTTTAATTTGAATCAGGCCTTTTCTTCTTTATTATTTAAGGGGCACTTTGATCATGTTTGAAGACCTCTTTTTCCTTCTTGTCACTGCTTAAGCTTCATCATTCCACTACCAGATTTCTTTGGCTTGATGATAGCTTTCCTTTGAAAACCCTAGTGAGGATTTTGCTCTTTCTAAGAAAGCTGAGTATAGACAATCCTACGTTGATGGTGTAATACATATAAATTTTCATATGCGAAATGAATTGCTTTCCTCTTATTAATACAGATTTTTCCACTTGTTTATTTTTGTGCCGTATGCCGATTACAAAAAGCTAACAATCATTTTGGAAATTTATGGATATTAAACATCATCTAACGGCATCTAAACTTAATAATCGACCACTACAAAGTACAAAGGCGAAGGTTATCATAGGTAAAAAAAATATGAGGCTTGTGCAATAACTCGATATACGAAAGAACCGACCAATTCAATCAGCCGTAAATGTTATCATCTTGTAATTTATATGCATACATATCATATCATCAATTCATATGTTTTTTGATAAAAATTTAATTAGCGCAGCCTTATCTATAACATATGAGCCTAGGAAATTCAAAATAATTATACCACCATCTCTGGATTTGATTCGTGCACTACAATCATCAGCTACGAAAACAACAACAAACTAATCTATATTTTTTTAGCTTAGTTAATGGTTTAATCTGTTTTATAGGCGAAAATCTAGCTCAAAATTTTCAATTTGACTCCGAACAAGAAAAGTTTTACTTCAAATTTCGATTGCTGTTGATTGATTGTAAGACAAAAGCGTATTTCGGACGTGAAACATGCCACTTTCAAAAAAATGTGACAATTGCCAACCACATTATGCGTTGATTTAGTTAAAAGTTTTAAGCCCCGGTTTTGTCTCCGACTCTAATCTAATCCGATTTACTCTTTTGCCAACGACTCAAACCTCAGATTTTCATATTTGTTTCCAAATTCACTTCCCTGCTCTTCGGATATGGAACTGGAACGGCTGAGTATGATAAGCTCATTGAATTTTGACCTTGACAGCATTGTTACATTGGGTAATAAAAACCAAGTAGAATTCAATGCTTTGAAAACTCAATGCTGTCTTTTGTTGCTTAAGCTCAACATCCTATTATAAATTATAATTAGGGTGGCGCAACAGTGCGAGGAGCCTCTGAACCTAGCGCATTTCTCACAATCATGCCTTGTGAGGGATTGGAGTGGACCTACAATTTTCTACCGGTTCCGAACGGCTAATTGAGAAAGCGCTTTTCATGGCAATGAATTTATTAACGGAGGACTTGCCAATTCCTCGCGAAAGGCGATACCCGTGGAAAAACATTTTTGCCTCTGCTGCGATTCGAACCTCGAACCTCTGGGTGGAGATGCTAACTTTCACGCTATGGGTACCACAAAAGCTCAACATGCCCCACTGCCATTATTCATGAATGGTAGAATGGTACCTGCATCCAAGAACAGAAAAGCTGTCAGTACTTGGTATATGTATAAACGTGTGTACTAAAAGAACGTGTTTAAGAACCTGAAAAAGTTGCCAAAATTTGTTAGACCATATTAAAATACCTATCCTTTAATGGCTGAAAGCGAAGTTGAAAGTTACATGAAACAATCTTTTGACCATACAATCGACGATAGACGACTGGACGATAATGATCTAAAAAGTTACGGAATCCAATCCTTGCAATTATTTATGCCATTGGGTGACGTGTGAAAATTGCATAACCAATTTAGCATATTACACGATAGGTTCGTTCGATCAACTTTATCCAGAGTTAACGTAGGTTTCTTTGATAGCACTAAGGGCCTGTTGCTCAATCGAATTATATATATGTGGTCCGTGAATTAAATATTTATGATGGGTTGGTGACATGCAATACCAGGGATACTTTTCCACATAAAATCTTGCAGTCTAGAGGTGACGAATTCAGACCAATTTCCATATTGCCATTTTTATCTAAGGTTTTCGAGAAAATTATTCAAAAGCAAATCAATATTTTTCTTAAGCGCTACAATCTACTGTCATCAAAACAATCGGGTTTTCGTAAGAATAACAGTTGTTTAACTGCCTTATTGAGTGTATCTGAGGATATTAGGAAAGCGATCGATAAAGATAGTGTCACGTTTCTTATACTCCTAGACTTCTCTAAAGCTTTCGACATGGTGAATCATGTATTGCTTTGTGAAAAACTATTCCAGCTATTCAAATTTTCCTCTTCCGCAATAAAGCTGTTGTTTTCTTATTTAACCAATCGAATGCAAGCTGTTTATTTCAACAATACTTTATCAGACTTTCTTCCTGTCATGAGTGGCGTTCCACAAGGCTCTATACTTGGTCCGCTGCTTTTCTCAATGTATGTTAATGAACTTCCTGCTGTTGTACGACATTGTTCTATTCGTATGTACGCAGACGATACTCAGCTATACTTTAGTACCCCCCTTGGGATGATCGAGCACTCGACAACTTGTATAAATGAGGATTTAAAACTTATTGATTGTTGGTCTAATGATAATGGACTGCTGTTGAATCCAATGAAATCTAAATGTCTGGTTATTTCCAGGAGCAAAATTGACGTTTCCTATTTCCCTCAACTACTTCTTAAGGAGAGTCCAATCGATTACGTCGATTCTGCTAAGAACTTAGGTGTAGTGTTTAATCGTAATCTTACCTGGGATCTACATGTAAAACACACTGTTGCAAAAGGCTATGGTGTTCTGCGAACGCTCTGGCCTTCACAGCACATAATTCCTTTTAAAACAAGAGTGCTTCTTGTAAAAACATTGTTTTTACCTGTGCTAACTTACTGTTGTGAAATTTTCTGCAATGTAGACTTTGAAAGCAAAAGGAGACTAAATGTTGTATTTAATTCTAGCATACGTTACGTTTACGGGCTAAGGCGTTATATATATATATTTCACAATATGTATTTGAATTCCTTGGTATGACGTTCGACAACGTCATCAAATTTCGCACAATAACCTTTTTTTCCGGTATACTCTTTTCCCGCCAGCCTGAGGACCTTTATAATGAAATTAATTTTTTAAATTCAAATCGATCACATCATCTTTTGATTCCGCGTTTTTGCTGTTTGACTTCCGAACGCCAGTTTTTCGTCAATGTTATAAGAATTTGGAACTCACTGCCCAGAGAAATTAGGGGCTTAAATTGCATTACAGAGATACGAAAAGAGATCGAAAAATATTATAAGAACTAACTAGTTTCATCACATGTAAATATGTACTAAAATTAATTGTTTTGTATATTTCTTCAATTTCATTCAAAAACATGTTTTATTAATTAAATTTTCTTAATTTTTTCTCTTTTGTACAATTTACAATATTTCTTTAATGCTTTATAACCTAATGTTAGTAGCTATTGTACTCTTTAAGAGCTGCACTATAAATAAGATATTCTTTTGTCTTACAGTGTAAGCTTATCATAAATAAAATAAAATACTAAATACAATTGCAAAAGTGTTAAACTTTTCGACAACAATTTCATGGCCACTAGCCACAACAATTATAATAAGTGCATCTTTTTTATAAGAAATTTCAGCATTTTGAAAAAAACGTCTGGCCGTATTGCCGTCATTAGAATTCCCGAATCAGGGCTTTGGTTTGTCTATTATTAGTCCACAACGATCTTTAAAATCTTTTTGTATCCTCTTTTTGTTTTCTGCAACGACAATCTTGTCGTCCCCTCGAGCTTGCCATTTCTTAAGAGGCAATTTGTACGATAAATGAGTTTTCGAAAAATCGTATCCATCCGTGAAGAACGGACAAGCCAAACTCTAAGTTTTCTGTTTTTACTTCCCTTGTCAACATACTATCTATAACACTGAAGTTTCTAGACGATGCACCACATATGAAACACTTTTGTGTTGATGACGTCCCCGTGATAGCATTACAGACTTTTCCGTCAATCATCGTAAAAAGTAGAGTATGACTGACTTTTAATTGTCTTTCTTCAATTAAAGCTGTCGTCTTTTGCAAATCCTTCACCTCATTTTCAACTCTATTTTTTTCTGCAATAGACATTTCTGTTGATTCCTTTGCAAACTCTATCTTCAATGGCCTGGAGTATTTTGTAGAACCAGGGCGTGGATTGTGCCATACTATTTTGGAACTGCATGAAAGTCTAAGCGGAACAATACAGGTAATAAAGACAGAAGAATCAGTTGCCTCAAGACCATGGAAAGCTTGTTTGTAGGAGCTGTGTCCCAAACTCCCATCAAATCCCCACTTGCAAAACAAGCTCACATTTTCCGTTTCAACGGCTGTTAGTAGATTAATAACTTCCTTTTGCGATTCCACCAAACGCTTTGTGGTTAAATCTAGCAGTGCCTGAAGGGTAACCTCTACTAAAGTTTCGCTTACTTTGATGCACTCGGGGGGTGGATAACACTTTGCAGCTTGTAGAACCTTATATGGTAGAAATTTTTCCGGTGCACTCATTCTAATAACCTGGTATTGATGTCGAGATAGTTGCGCTTCAACTGCAATCGCTAAAGCTTCTTGGTCTGACATTTTACAACTATTTGTTTCGGGTGACTCCTCATACGACTTCAAATATTTTTTTGCTCGGTCAGGGGTAGTTGTTGTTATCTCCTTTAATACTTTAGAAGCATTAACTTGTCCCACTGCTCTCAAGCAAATTTGAGTAGCAAAAGTCAACTCAGATGTTGAAGTAGACTTTCTTAATTTTTCAGTTTTCATTCTTTTTGAACGTTCCGTACTTTCATCAAATGAAATATTTGGTCGACCACGCTTTAACTTTTCTTCAGGGCAACAAAAAAAAAGAAACGGATGTCTCGAGCCACGAATTGTTTTGTTTTGAAAACGTCTCGGTTTTTCGAAAAGCCTTTTCCGAACGAGATTTGTACTCAGATTTAAAACGGGAAAGTGTCTTCGTTAAACCTATATTATCTAAGTCTCTTGCTCGTTTTTTCAACTCTTCTTCCAGAAAATCAAATTGATTTTGTAAATAAGTATTTTCAGACGAGCGAATTATATTTACAAGCTCCCTCCGAGTTATAAAAATCGTACTCGAACTTGTACCTAATGGTTAAAAGAAGTCTTAAGCTACGTGCAGACGGCATATAAAAGCCGCACACGTTTGCGGTTCTGACGTCATTTTTACGTCATAATTTGCGAGTATTGACGCATATCGTCTGAACACCCTTTTGGGACAGTCCGCACATGCACGCAAACGGTTTGCGGACGATGTGCGACGGCGAAACCGCACATAAATGTGCGGCTTTTTCGCAAATCGTCTGAACACCCTCGCACATTTTTTGTGACAGTTTGCGTCATGTACGTGCATGTACTATCTCCAAAATCATTTGCGGTGACACGAAAATAGGACAACGCAAATGTGCATATTTTACGCAAATCAGTAGTAGTTGTACAGCATAGTTGTGATAGGTTTTCAATTAAAAAAAAGATAAAATGAGCGAATCCGAAGTGTGTTGTAAGTAAGCTGTTTTTATTTTCATGAATACAATACGTACTGAAATAATTATTAGGCGTGTTTAATGAAAAAAAGAGCAGAGCAGCGTAGCTCAGAGCAGAGCAAGAAATGAGATAAATGTCAGGCAATTTAGAGCAGAACAGCTGGTGTCAAAAGTCAGCTGATAAGAAAGCAACAAACATTTTGCTAGTTTGCAAAATTTTGTTTGGTATGCTATTATAATAAAAATCTATGTGCGGAAACATTGGAATAAAAACTAAACTAACATGCGATGTTATTCAATTGATTTTAAGTTAAATTCGATTTCAAATAGATTGCAAAACGCAAAATATTAACAAAAATATTTGAATCAAATGTCAACAGCTGATTTTGACACTTTTGCTCCACTCTACTCTTACTCAAAAGCAAGTGCAGAAAATGCTGCTCTAAAAGCTCTAGAGCAGGTCATTAAACACAAAAAGTTCTTGCTCGGAGTAGAAAAATTTGTCATTAAACACCAAAAAGCTGCTTTTTTCTGCTCTAGATCGATCTAGAGCAGGTCATTAAACACACTTATTATTAGGTCTCTTGAGTATTATGTTTTTTTTTTTTTTACTTGAGTATTTTATTTATTAATGAATAATTATAAAAACATTAAAACTGATTGCAGACAAATCATATCCAATTCCAAAACAGCAGTAGTACCCCACTCTCTTTTCGACATTTTCAAATAATTTCAGCACTTTTAAATTTGTGCACGGATTAGCTTCGTCAACAACCACACCCCATGAATAAAACACAAAATTCAAACAATTTATTGAATTAACGCAAACCTGCATATGAACGCAAATGGGTGATGTGCGGATTTTTCGGCATACCGTGTGAACACGTCGCACATCGACAGCAAAATTTGCGTACTCATTTGCGTACACTTGATGTGCGAGCAAATCAACGCAAACTAATGCGCGGTTTTTGGGACAGATTCTGCACATCGTCTGAACACCCTTACATGCGAGTTTGCGTACAATGATTTACGTATAGCATTTGCGTTGAATTTACAACTTTTTATGTGACGTCAGAACCGCACATATGTGCGGCTCTGACGTCACATAAAAAGTTTTAAAATCAACGCAAATGCTATACGTTAATCAATGCACGCAAACTCGCATATAAGGGTGTTCAGACGATGTGCGGAATCTGTCCCAAAAGCCGCACATTAGTTTGCGTTGATTTGCTCGCACATCAAGTGTACGCAAATGAGTACGCGAATTTTGCGGTCGATGTGCGACGTGTTCACACGATATGCGGAAATATCCGCACATCACCCATTTGCGTTCATATGCAGGTTTGCGTTAATTCAATAAATTGTTTGAATTTTGTGTTTTATTTAATTTTTATTTAGTTAATTAATTAATTTATTTAATTAATTAATCAGTAGAAAAAAAATTAACTTAATAAATTAATAAAATACTCAAGTCAACAACAAAAAAAAAATTAAATAAAGAGACCCGATAAATACATACTTCAATACTTATTGTATTCATGAACACAAAAACAGCCTACTACCAACACACTTCGCTTCGCTCATTTTTTTTTAATTGAAAACCGATCATAACTATACTGTACAACCACTACTGATTTGCGTAAAATATGCACATTTGCGTTGTCCTATTTTCGTGTCACCGCACATGATTTTGAAGATCGCACATGCACGCACATGCACGCAAAGTGTCACAAAAAATGTGCGAGGGTGTTCAGACGATTTGCCAAAAAGCCGCACATTTATGTGCGGTCTCGCCGTCGCACATCATCCGCAAACCATTTGCGTGCATGTGCGGAGTGTCCCAAAAGGGTGTTCAGACGATATGCGTGAATTTTCGCATATTATGACGTAAAAATGACGTCAGAACCGCAAACGTGTGCGGCTTTTATATGCCGTCTGCACGTAGCATTAGCAATCTTCAGGTTTTTTTTTTTTTTGTAAGAAAGCAAATTTTCTAAAAATACTTTTTAATCAAAACCGCAAAAATCCGCAAAATTTTTTTACAGTTCCAAGAAATAGATAGCACAAGCTACCAAAAACAACAAAAATTAAGCTTGGGACTAACTGGGAACACAATTAAACTGATCAATGTTTGCAAAAAGAAGCAAAAAAACACGATGCTTTAAAGCATTTAATAACTACCGTTTTTCATAATTAAAAGCATTTTCTCACAAAAAAAGCACTTAAATAGCTTAACACATACCAGAAGTTGAAGGCTCCATCCCAAAAATTTTAATATTAAATAACCTCGACTTTTATTTAGACAATTAAAAACACTTTGAAAATCTCTTCACAACAAACTCCAGCTATCTGTGAACAAGAATGGCTTGCGCCGATGCATATCATTCAATATGTGTTTACGATAACGGTCTGAAACTTGCACATTATTAACAGTGGGGTATTTGACTATAAGAAAAAAAATAGAAAAAATAGAGCCAAATTCATTTTTCGGTTTATTGCCAACGATAAGGCCATTCTGCCCCAGTGTGCGTCGTCTACTAACACGAACATTTTAGGCACTAAAAAACATATTTAAAAACCTGAAAACGTTACCACAGCTTGTATGATGATAGTAAAATAGCTATTCTTAAATCGAAGTTACCTGAAACAATCTTTTGGCAATACAATCGACCATAGACGACTGAATCATAATCTTCTAAAAAGTTACGGAATCCAGGACCTAAACTACGAGATTAACTAAGTTCACACTGTACAATTAGTTTGACAGACTTTGGCTTGAACGTCCAACGTGTGAACCCTCAGACAACCGCTGGACCAACTTGTTGGATGGTTTGCAAACATTTTTGAAAATCTAGAAGTTGGGCGGAGTGGAAGAGTATGTGACACAAAGTTGGACGACAAGCGTGATAAGTGTAAGTGCAAGCTACATCCGACCATCCAACTTCCATCAAACGAAGTCTGTCCACCTAATTGTACAGATGAAGTCTTGTTTAACGTGAACACCTACCAATTATGGCTTAATTTCACGGCGGGCCTACCCAACATAACGGAGTTGAATTTGGTGTCAACCACCACCCTAGTTGCCTAGTAGCAAAAGTGAACTCGTTGAGGAAAGCCCACCCCCCTTGCTGAGGGGCGAAGCCGACCTACACTTCTTGCATTCAATGAAGAATGCCAATTGTTTCCGCATTCGGACAACCACAGCCCCCGCGATGCTCCCACTAGGGGGCCATCCTCATCGATATACCAAGACAACGCCCCGCACCTCAAGCGCAGAACGTCGTCAAGGGGGCTCTACTCCCGCGGTAGCAGACCTAAACTTCTGGTGAAGCCGCGCATCCCGAAGGATACTTGTAGATGAGTACCTCAATACTCGAGGCCTACCAAACCTCGATGTAACGCAGCCAGCCACTGATCAAGGAAGAAACCAGCAGCCAGCCACGTACACCTTGGACCTTCTTAGTTTGTCTCTTAAGCTCAAAACGAGCCAGACGTAAGCCGTACGACAAGGTGAGGTCCCCGGGGGGGCCACCTTATTGTACAGTGTGAACTCGGCTATTACCACACATGTCTATTATTTTGGGAATCATAAATCCTATTTGGCATCCCTATTCGCTTTCTTGAACTCGCCCCAGCGAGTAACGGATTTCTTTCACGCGGGAGGTTCGAATCCCAGTAACATCAAAGAAATAAAATGTTTTTCCACGGATATTGCCTTTCGCGAGGAATCACGATTTCTCCGATAGTAATGTCGTGGCATGAAAAGGGCTTTCTCGATAAGCCACTTGGAATCGGTAAAAAATTGTAGGTTCCTTGCATTCACTCACAAGAGCTTTGTTCGTTGAAGCCCTGTGGTTTCCATGTGGTCACCACAAAGCGTTTTTTGAAAAACATAAACTCGCTTTGAATGTCAAACTGAATGTTTTTTGAGCCCAGGGTTTGCCCTGAAGTATCACTAGGTTTTTGCTGGAGCAAAAGTTCAGGTAATGTCAAATGGTTTTTTTTTTTATTCAATTGACAGGGAAAGGGATGTGTGGTGATTTTTTAGTAAAGCGTTTTCGAAAGCTAAAAATCCAGTTTTTTTTTTGACAACTCATGCCATAGGATGGTTAACTCTACTCTGTGTTCAGTTCAACTAACGAACCTAATGCTATGTCCGCACCTGAGAGTTAACCTGGGTTATCTCAAAACAATCCCAAACCAACATGATAACCAAGTGGTTTGCCATACAAAACGAAACCTTTTTAGTCACTGGGTTTCGAGATAACCTACTCGAAACCAAGCGCGCTGAATGCACTATTTCCAACATTCCATTGAATTTGACATTTAAGAGAGTGGAAGTGAGTGGAGAGAGAATGAATTCTCTCATACGTCGTTGACGTTCTGCTCACACCTTATGTCTGTCTCTTTTTAACTTAAGACAAAAAGATAAACTTAAAACTTTTTGGCATATGCGGACACTACTTGGTTAACTTAAACCAAACTGGAACGAAACCCAGGTTAACTTCAGGTGCGGACATAGCATAATGCTATGTTCGCATCTGAAGTTAAACTGGGTATCGTATCGTTCCAGGATGGTTTGAGTTAACCAAGTAGTGTCCGCATATGCCAAAAAGTTTTTAGTTTATCTTTTTGTCTTTAGTTAAAAAGAGACAGACATAAAGTTTGAGCAGAACGTCAACGACGTATGAGAGAATTCATTCTCTCTTCACTCACTTCCATTCTCTTAAATGGGAAATTCAATGGAATATTGGAAATTGTGCATTCAGCGCACTTGGTTTCGAGTAGATTATCACGAAACCCAGTAAATAAAAAGGTTTCGTTTTGTATGGCAAACCACTTGGTTATCATGTTGGTTTGGGATTGTTTTGAGTTAAACAAGTTTAACTCTCAGATGCGGACATAGCATAAGGTATGTTTGAGAGAAATGAGCTAAGCCCTAAGGCTCCTCGCTTTGTTGCGTCACCTTATATATTGATTTATTTAATCCTCTTGCCAACAATCCAATAAAACTCAAGAAATATGGCTGATCAACAATTTATTATTTTTACGTCTTCTGGCCGGGGACTACAATACCAAAGCAAATCATGCTTTCAATGAAAAACATTACATCCAAAAGATACCCAAAAATCTTTTACCTGTAATTCGTTTTTGTTTTGTGCAAGACTATTTGAACGACTGGCTTTGTTCAAACATATATACATCAGTCTGCTTTAAGGACCTTCAGATTTGATTGATAAATCGAAAAAATGTTAATGTTTACCCAAATCAATTTAATTATTTAATTCAATCAAATTACTTCAACAAATATTGACTTCTATGTGACGCAAGGTTTTGGTTTAGTTTATTTATTTATGATTGTAATGAACTCCAGAAACGTCTTCAACCAACTTTATTGATTTTGGTTTGAATGAAAAATGTATAACAAAGTATAGGGATAACCACTTTGAGTTAAATTGTTTCATTGTTCTATTGAACAGTCTAATTGACTTTACTTGCAAAAGGATTGGCATATTCCAAACAACTGACAGGATGATTGTTACAAGTATTGTATGATGTACATAACATACTGAAGTTCGTTGTCTGTGGGCGCTATGTGTACATAAATGCGTTCCGACAAAAGTAATAGTCTTTCCTTAACCCATTTAGACATTTAGAACCTGAAATAGAAAGCTTATAACACGCATTCGCGTGTTGAGTTCATTCTGAGAGCAAAGCCACTTTTGTTCGTACTACTCTTTTTTAAAATTAAATTAAAAAACGAACGAACGAATGAATTCACATTACATACTGCAGCACTGGTTACAAAGACCTTACAAAACAAACATACTATTCAATCAGCCAAACGCAAGTAAAAACGGTATCTATTTCTATACTACAAAGTTAGATAAAATGTGGACAGGCCAAAGAGTTGGCCTTGAGCCAACAATTCAGAAATTCAAACAAGTGCTCATATTTCATAAGCACGAATAAGTAGGTATACAAACCAATTTAATGCAAGAACTTGTTTTTAAGATATGATACGCTAAAAGTTGTTTACTTTACATTCAAGTATAAAGCAACGAGTCTTATAGGCACTTCAATTCGACCATCACACCTAGTTGCGCAAGGAGTCTACATAAATATTTCTAAGAGCATTTCAAGTTGCAATAACTGGTGGAAAGCAAATTTAAGTACATTCTTGACTTCCCCAATCTCCAACGAATGACAAAGTGTTGTTCCCATAAACAGTTCCAAGCAACAGATAAATCCAAAGACCTAAATTTCTTTACGTGCTTGCACTTTTTGTAAATGCAAACCTATACAGTTTACCATGGGATTACTACATCCGATTATCTATCTGCCTACACATAACTTACCCTAGCACAAAATCAAGTTCTGACTTGTGACTAAGTTTGCAAGGTAATTGCATTTCATTATACTAATGAAGACCGCGTGTGGGGCACAATCGCTAAACAACCCTCATAAGAGAATGGCTGCGGCTCGGCTGATGGATACTCGTACTATTGTAATTTTGTTACTTAATCGCTCCTATCGCCGGCCGCATCGTATGCCGCCACTTGACATAATTCCATTACTAACCTAGATTAGAGGGTGTGTATAAAATGTTTAAGAGTCAGCAAGTGCCTCCCTCCTGTCTTTCTAAATTATAAATGCCTTCGTATGCATCTGGTTGAAGTTGTGCGTGAGCGCGGACTTTCCTATATATCTCATCATAAAATCATAACTATGTATCTTGTAGCGGTATTCTAAATTCAGTGCATGGTACTGATGGAATGATGACTAAATATGCATTTCTTGGTACTTACCGAATCCACATGAATGTAGAACACATGGTTTGGTGAGTAGAGTGCTTTGATTAGACGGTGCACTTGACGCAGAGCACGACCGTTCAATGTAAGTAGGAATGCGATTCGGACACGGTCAGTTTCCGGTTTTGGTACAGTTTCTGCTACTTGTGGTGTGAATTCTGAAAATAAAACCAATTGCCATTGGAAGAGCTAGTTTAGAATTTCTTTTATACTGAAACAATCTAAAATTTAAACGAAAAGATGTATGAATGTAGATAAATCGATATCAAAAAAGTAAAATAGAACAAATTTTCATTTTTTGTTTTTGAAAACAAGTTTTTCCTCATTTCAAGACGTTACTAGAGGTTTGTTCGTTGAAGCCCTAGGGTCGCCCTGGGGTCGCCACAAAGCGTTTTTTGAGAAATCTTAAGTCGCCCTGAATGTAAAATTGAATGTTTTTTGAGCCCTAGGGTTGACCTAGGTTTTCCCTCAACTCGCTCTAGGTTTTTGCTGTGGCGAGTTGAGGGCGTCAAATGGCATGTACTATTTTATTTTTAATGAGAGAAATGTATGGTGATTTGTGGTTTAGCGTTTTTTGAGGACTACACAGGTTTTTTTGACAAGAAAACCTGGGTCAACCCAGGAGAAAGTTCAACGAACGGACCTTATATTTTTGATCCCGAAGGCATAATACCTCTCTCACTTGTCTTATATTTACAACTGATAACCGGTGTAATCCATCTTAAAAAAAGGGTTTTACAAATCGCGTGATTTCAAAGGAATATTGATAGTTTTACGTACTACAATAATTGTTTTTTTTTTTTTAAATAAAGAGTTTTGATTTGTAATTTCAATGACGACTTTGGCCTCAACGTTTTGAAATCTAGGAAGCTTTTCTGAATTTCTTAGCTGTAAGTCAAATTTGTATGTATATATTACATATTATGTTATTCTATTTATTATATTATTTATTATATTATTATATATATTATATTATATATTTTATGTATATGCGTGAAACGTTTGAACCGGCTGAGTTCGGGGTTTCAGCATATAACCGATTTGATCGGTTGAGCGGTTTCCAAGATATCTAAAGAAAGAGCAAACATTTGCGGAACGTTAATTTATTGAATTTTACAAGACCTTAGCGGCGGGCGTTCAATAATCGTATCCGGATAACTTTTTGTTGTTGTTTACGTGTTATTCAAAGGTATCCGAGAATTTTCGGTATACCTTTCTGTTCAAGTGATCAGCTGATAGAAAAATTTTTTTTGTTTCTTTTCATGTTGGCTTTTTAATTTTGGTGTGCGTTTATTTCAGGATTTAAGCCTTTCGCAATCACATCGCGCTAAGTGCGTGTGATGTGATTGCGTTAATTCAAACATCCGTAAGGTTACATGATTGTATTTCATTATGACAGAAATCGCATCGCACGACGTAATCGCGCTGGTTTGCGCATGGCTTAAAGCCACTCAAGTTGCTTGAGAATTCAAAAAAATGGGCACGACTGGGTCGCACGAAATTGTGATTGTGTGGTAAGCACAATACCCAATCCTTAAGGCTGAGAAAGGTTTTAGTATTTGCTCTTCCTATATTTGGTGGTACAGAGTTGCCAACTACACATTAATATTTTGAAAATTAAAATAAAAATAAAAATAAAAAATGAAATTAAATATTCCGAAAGTTTCAAGCGGAAAACTAAAAACGTGATTTTCTTGCAGTTTAAGATCTTGTTGAAAGATGTTTTGAAAAGAATTTGAAATAAATCAAACAAACCGTTTTGAAATCAATCAAAAAAACAAATTTTTTTTTTAATTAATTTTTCCAAAAAAAATTTACATCATAAGAATAGCTGTCGCAGACTCCGTAATCGAGAAAAAGTCAAACAAAAAAGACTACTACAAGTTACGACAATTTTATTGCAAATGAATTGACTTGTTAGATTACAATTGTGATTAAAATTTGGTGATTTTTAAAATTGTATTTTTTCTCTGGTGCTGAAATCTCGTGCTGCTTTTTTACTAGGTCTGTTTGCTCGGCGATGGTTGACTTTGTTCTGACCTTAGATGAATAAAGAACAAGATGGAAAACCATTACGTCTCCTTCCCCGCAACTTCCATTTGTTTACATTGTTGTTTTTGTAATCGCAACCTCCATCTGTGAATACGTGTGAGCCGCAGAAAAAAGGCGCGAAAAAGTTGTGGAAGTATATGCGTGGTGAATTTATTTTTTTTGCTTGGCAACTTGAAATCACCTTGAAACATAACCTGAAATTTAATTTTCACCATACTACTGAAAAATTCTTAAGGGCAGGGTTTGAACAACACCAAGGTTATAGTTTTTTAAAAACTCAATTTTTTTTTGTAAAGCTGGGCAAGATGTGAAAACTCATAAACATGCAACGATACTGATTCTATTGGGACTTATTATATTCTGATTCGCTCCCTCATCTCGGTTATTTGTATTAACTTTTTTTTAATACCAAAACCTAAATATCAAACTATGTAGACATTTTTTGAAAAACTTATCTCATTCAAAATATTGAAACGCAGAAATCTTGTAGATATTATGGAGAGCTCAGAAAGCCTTCATTCATCTCTGTAGCACAATTACTTACAAAGCGCCAACACTTTAAGCTTTGATTTTTTGTTTCTACTAAAAGCTCGGTAGAAATTTTTTTAAAAACTTGTCTCAATCAAAATCTTTAAATGTGGAATTTTTGTCCACGTTGTGTTGAGCTCAGAAAGCCATCATTCATCTCTGTAGCACAATTATTAACAAAGATCCAACACTTTAAGTTTTCAATTTTTCTTAACACAAAAAAAAATATTAAAACTTAAAGTGTTGGTGCTTTGTAAGTAATTGTGCTACAGAGATGAGTGAAGACTTTCTGAGCTCTCCATAATATCTACAAGATTTCTGCATTTCAATATTTTGATTGAGATAAGTTTTTAAAAAAATGTCTACATAGTTTGATATCCGCTTTCAATTCTTTTACTTTTGATTTTTTTTTTAATTCAATTAATTAACTGCTTAAATTTTCAACTCAGCTTCAAGAAGAGAATCGAAAGCTTAAGTTGGAATCTCTTTCATCAAACAAATGCAAAATTCATATTTATTGGTTACTGTTTTGCTTTAGTATATATTTTTTTAACAGTCATACTTTTCTGTCTATTTCTCTTAAGAAACGTTTTTTAAAAAGAAGAAATAGAAGGGAGGAGACTACTCAGAGAAATGTTTAACAAAAAAGAAAATATTTTAATATTTTGATGCTTAAATTTTTATTTCCAAATACTTTAAAACGTATATAATCACAAATAAATTTTATTTACAAAACCCAAAAAAAAGTTTTAAATCCAAAAATTCTGCCAGACGTAGCCTTAAGGTGACTAAAAGTAAAAAAAAAAAACCGGTTCCCAGACGAGAATACCAATACTACGGTACAATTTTGTGTAAGCCCTGTGTGTGGATCCGAATATAAAGTGGTGTTAGTGAAATTTTGTGTAAGCCCAGTGTTGAGATCCGAATATAAGGTGGTGCTAGTGAAATTTTGTGAATGAGTACGTGCAGCAGCTTGTGGGGTGGTATCAATGTGTTAGTGTGGTTTTCCATCTTGTTCTTTATTCATCTAAGGTTCTGACTCTTTTCGTGTCGTGTTCTCCTCTTCTGGATAATAAAAATGGCCGACCTTCTTCGAATTTTCGGTATTAAAAAATGGTAGCGTTCCCGGTGGTTGGGTTCCAAAGGCTAGCTGATGAGTGGCATCGTTCAGGCCGATTATGCTGAAGTAGCTTTCTACGACAATAGCTATTCAGAAATAATCCCTCACGTAAAATTTCGTCAACATCGTGTAAGCCATTCACGAGAGAGTCGGTTTTGAATAAACGGTACTATGGGAGGTACCTCTTTCCGACTTAAAAAAAAAAAAAAAAAATAACCACAATCTATGATAAACACCAGAACAACAAGTACACCACTTTAAGAAGAAAACAACTGATTCTGATTTAGACATACATATATAGATATGTGCCTCCCAACCTATAAGTGTAAAAAGTTGGAATATCTGGGATCTATGATCGAAATAAAGCAACCTCTGATATCAGATATCACATCAAATGCCGAGTAAGCGTGGATTGGATTAATTGTAGAGAAAGTCCGAGAAAATTTTAATGTAAAAAAAACAACTTGCTCAGTTGGTATTATCGGAAAAACGCCGTCAAAAATGCAATATCATTCGAACTTTCGCACAAAAAAATAGGCACGTCTCGGTCGCACGAACTTGCCATTGTATCAATACAATATCAAAATTTTAAGGCTGAATAAAAAGTTTAAGCACGCGCTCTTTATAATACACTGGTTGGAATTGGAACAAGGCTGCCAACTACATATTAATTACGAAAATTTAACAAAATCACATAAAGTATTGAAAAAAAATTTAACTAAATATGTATTCCAAAAGTTGTTAGCGAGAATATAAAACCTCATTTTTTTCATTTGCTAATACATAAAAACTCTGAAAATTTAATCTAAATCGTTAGACCAGTTTTTTCAAAAACGTTTTCCAATTTTCGCTTTTTTAAAAAAAACAATTCCCCAAAAAATAATTTTTTTTTAAATTAAATTAATATAAATTTCAAAAAATCCAATTTTTCCAAATATTGACACGTAATTTTTCTTTAACAACCTTAAACTTCTTAAATTAAAAATTTAGTCAAAAAGGTAAGCCATTAACGAGAAAGTTGTTTTTTTTTTTGGAAAACGGTACTATTTTGAGACTTTTTCCAAAAAACAAAAAAAAATTACATCGTAAGAAAGACAATCAAACCAGGTTCTCAAAATAAATTCTCAAAAAAAAAACAGGTACCTCACTTCTAGAACTGCTGTAAACTCGTTTGAAGGGTCTACGAGACTGAGAACAGCTTAAAATAAGAGGATCAGTTAGAGCGCTCTAACTGTTTACAGACAGTTCTAACTGTTCTTTTCAACTTGTCTGCAACTTTTCTTCAAAACGACTCAACCGATTGACTTAATTCGAATGGCCTTTATAATCTGGCTATCGCGTAAGCCTCAATTTAGAATACTTACAATAGTTATAAACATTTAAGGTGACAAAAAGTGCAAAAAAAAAACTAAAGTCTTTCAATTTTTTAATTGTTTGTAAAAATTTTAGTCGCAGCTTAACGCGACAGATTATGAAAATTTTTTTTTGCTTTCACATGTCTCATTTTGGAGTAAACCTGCAAGCAACCAAAAAAGAGGACAATTTTGAACGACAATTTGAAAATTTAAATTATGTACTATCAGCAGCAGAAAAAATCAAGCCGATGTTTAAATTGTAATTAAAAATAAGATTTAAAAAAACAAAACAATTTATTGGGAGAATCTGGCCTCAAAAAATAAATTCTCACATAAAGCTTTATTGAAATCGTTAGAGTCGTTCTCGAGAAAAATAAAATAATAAAATAAATAAATGTGGCAGCTGTAAACGAGAGCGTGAGTATTTGTCAGCGAACACGTTTCCACGACCTGATTAAACTTTTTTTGTGTGGAACAGGGAAAAACATATGTTATATGTTATACTTATATACTTAAGCCTAATACCATAAAAACAATACACCAACTACAGAACAAAACCAACATCAAGGTCTTAGAAAGTTGGGGTAACAGAATGCGCTACAGCGAAGCCATCCGAGGCAGCTACTTGAAAAACGATCAGCTAGCTTTCCTCAGACTAATTTTACATATTATAAAAAACATGAAAGAATAAAATAAAAGAATTTTATTATTTTAGGAAGAGTATTGTGATTTTAAAATCAAAATAAAAAGCTTTTGTGACCTTATATAAGGTTTGTTCGTTGAAGAGGGTCGCCCTGGGGTCGCCACAAAGCGTTTTTTGAGAAACCCAAAGTCGCCCTGAATGTCAAATTGAGTGTTTTTTGAACCCTAGGACTGACCTAGGTTTTCCCTCAACTCGCCCTAGGTATTTGCTGTGGCGATTTGAAGGCTGTCAAATGGCATGTGTTTTTATTCAAATGACAGGAATGTGTGGTGATTTGTGGTTTGGCGTTTTTTGAGGACTGGAAAACCCAGGTTTTTTGACAACTTATAGGGTTGTCAAGCCCTGGGGAAAGTTCAACAAACGGTCCTATTATATAAAAAAAATTTTTTTTTACACTTAACCGGTTTTCAATACAATTGACAAGATTTCTGTAAAATCTTAAAACTGAAACAATCGAAAATTTAATTTCCTATCCCTGAGCCAATTCCCTGGAGTAACATATCCAATCGATTAATTATTTTCATTCTATAATTTCATGATTTAAGTATTCGATTTTCAAGTACCCAATCAATGTCTGAAGATTAGTGAAAACTTCAAAGTTTCATTGTCATTAGGTTTGTTCGTTGAAGCCCTGGGGTCGCTTTTTGAGAAACTCAAAGTCGCCCTGAATGTCAAATTTAGTGTTTTTTGAGCCCTTGGCTTTTTTAATGGCAAGCTGCTTGCTCTCGGCATTCCTCGTAAAAAGTGATATCCATGGAAAACCATTTGGATGTTTATAACAGACAAACATGTAACAGACAAATATCTTTACTATGACTACATGGGTACCTACACCAATCTCCTCACGGTATAATTTTACGGCTTTGATGACTATCTTATTCGTTTTATTTATTTTTTTAAAAATGCTTTAACCTTTTACCTACTGACATTAAAACAAAGCAGAAAGCGAAACAATTTTTTTTATGCTTCGTGCTGAAAATTTATAATTTCCCTGAGCCAGTAGACAACAGTTATTTCAAAAATTAATTTAATTAATTAAAACCTCTGTATATAGTTCCGTCTTTTCAATCTCAACATTAAATTCACAGTTTAGATTGAATGAATTAAGAGCAATTAAAGTTGAATTTTTCTTTTTATTTTATTTAAAGAAGTTGTCTAATCCAAAAAATTAAAAAAAAAAAAAATATTAGATAGCTACAAGTTCTGAGAGGGTATTGAGAGTAAGAAAATGAATAAAAATGAACTATAACTAGGTGCACAGATTTGAAATTAAAGTTTAAAACTTCAAGGTTGTTGACAAAGTGTTTATTGTTTGAACATTTTGTGAAAGGGGAATATTTTTTTTAAGAAAATAAATAAACAAGAAATGTACAATGGAGCACTTACTTGCTATTCCTGTCTCGAATACATTCATACTAAAATACCCGCCGCAGACTTCCTTCGCGTCACCAGGACACTTCATATTACAACTGGAATCCGGTAATTTTGCAGCAGATGGTGGCATGTCAGCTCCGCAAAAGCACTCCGTGCCATACTGAACACCGCCATAAGGGAATCCCGATTGAAGGCACATTTGAATGCATTTCTTTGGTGAATTATTTCTTTTAAAATTTGTAAAATATCCCGACAGCAAACGATACTCTTTTTCGTCGCGAAAGCAGCCCAATGGCTTGAATGCTGTATAGTTACTATTTACACAATAATTGGGCAATTGGATTGCATAGAACTGCTTCGATTGAATTGCACATGCAATATTCGCTATTTGTTTGCGACAATCTTTCGTCTTGGCTCGATGCAATGCAGATATTGCTTCCTTTGCTGTAATATCACATGGTGGCTGAAAGCCTAATTGATCAACATTCAGGTTACCACTTTGAACGCCTAAATGTGCATCTTTTTTCGCAGGACTTCCATTAAGATCCTCATCGTCGGCAGCAGAGTTGTGATTTGTTTTCCGCAAAACTTGGGACTGACTATTAATGGCCGTGGAGAATAGATTGCTGCCAGCGCCAAATGTCAGCTCAGGGATACCCAAAGACTTATAGGCAAGGAAAACCTGCAATCCAATTATGAGAAGACCGATTAAAAAGAAGAATTTGTAGCGGCGCATCCATCGCACGGCCAGATTATCCGACATTATAGCAACAACGGTGATGCACTGACGACGCTCGCTTCGCGCATTTGCATGTTAAATGGAATGGACTCACTTACAAAACACAAAACACAAGAACTACACACAAAAGTTTTATTACAATCAACCTTGAATGTGAAAATTGGGAGGGCCGAGGAAGGAAAAAACAATCGTTTCCTTTTTAAAATTCGATCATTTTTAATGCACAAGTAGGATTATAATACACTTTATCGTAGAAGCGATAGTAAGTAAAAAAAACCTCTTATTTCGTCTGTAAATCACACACAAATGCTTTCATTTTTCATCATTGCACTAATATTTGCTCGATTAAAAATTCATCTGCACTAGCAAAAACCAAAAAGTTGTGAAAAAACTGATTTCAAGAAACAAAAACCATGCTGTCAAAATTATGTCAATTTGACAGCGTTAAGCTTCTCCTGTTTTACAGCAGAAGTCGCTGATCTAACTAGATGCCATTCACAATTGTGAAATGGGGTGATTACAAAAGTTGAGTCTATGCTCGATTTACATGCATCTGCTACTGCAGAAGGGCAGAAAAGTAAAGCGGGACGGATGATGATTTGATTAAAATGCTGTGCCCCTGTTCTGTAACTATCGGCTTGGCGATAAACGGTGGAAAATGGAACGAAATTCTATGAATTTAGTAGGATTTAGTTCCATTTTCCACCGTTTATCGCCTGCTTTTATCGATGCGATAGTTACAGAACAGAGGGGCACTGGGTTAACAAGCATCTGCAACTGCAGAAGTGCAGAAATGTAAAGCGAGACGGGTGAAGATTACAAAGCACAAAAGTTAAAAAGAGAGACGAATAGGATTATGGATGCGGATGAAAAATTATGGGTGCAGATGAACATGTTCATCTGCACCCATAATTTTTCATCCGCAACCATAACTAAGGAAGTGCATATGGTGTGTTCCCTCTCAATCAGACAAATATGAATTTTGGGTGCAGATGAGTTTTTCATCCGCATCCTATAGCTAAAAGTGTCTTCCCTCTCTATCAGACTAGTATGATGAACATTTTCATCTACAGTGTAGGAACTTCATCTGCAGCCATAATTTTATAGATTCAAGTGCCAATTCATATAAAAAAAATTATTAAAATAAGAAAAATGGTAAATTCCATTTACCAGCCATCCCTGTTGTTCACTTCTGCAAGTGAGTTATTTTTGTCCACTTACGCTATTCACTTATATTCACTTAAGAGTTGTTGTTTTTCCATGAGCGATGTTTTGCTTAAGTGAATATAGATTACCAATAAAACTCGGCTATAAATTCTCACTGAAACACGGCTATTTTTGTTCACTAATCGTTGTTGTTCTCCCATGTGCGATGTTTAGCAAATTTTTTGCAAACGTGAGTATAGATTAAGACTTGTTCTAACAGTACAGCGTTATTTTTTCGAAGATGTAAGCATTTAACACCAGCCGTTCCTAAATGTAAATAAAATATAGAAATGTAACTGTCATAACACTGAGCACGTGCAAGAACCCATTGCATGTGCTATCCCGGATACCCGTATCTTAGACACCTTAATGAACGATTCAGATATCTTTTCTAGTTTTGATGCCCACAACAGCTGTGAAATATAAGAAATCAAATTTTAAAAACGGAAAAACATTAAGATGTTGTTGCTAAACGAATGGTAACTTAAGTAGCTTTAATTCACCCCAATCAGAATGATACATTTTGTAACTTTTTCGAATTCATCTCGGGGTGTTGTGCTTAGATGTTAGTCTGCTGCTCAAGCCTTTTTATTAGATCTTTTGACATTCCTTCTAAACTCTCCGAACAACAATTGATTTTCAAACTTCAATTGCAAATGTTTATTTATAATCAGATTTTTTATCAAAATTTTTCGTGAAGATAGCTTTATTTTTAAACAAACTCCTTAAATTCTTTTGTTTATTTGTGTGACTAAATGCTCACACTTTCATGCAAAACGATATATTTCTCTGCTCTAGTATAATACCGGTATTTGTACTCGAGCAGTTATAGTAATGGTCCTCATAGTTTCGCTAAATAACACACAGCACATCCAACCAATGTCTTCTCATTCACAGTTGAGGATACAGCACTCAATAAGACAAATATATTTCCATCTTGTGTTTATGCACACTAGTTTATTTAAAAAACACAGTTCATTTGTTGCTGGGCTAATGTGACCAAAATATATATTTTTATTTAAGTTATTATTATAATTTTAAAGGGTTTTCACTTACATCTAAACTTGAATATGTAGCTTCAAAAAGTATTTGTATTTTGAATTGTATGTATGTATATATAGAAGTATAAAATAAAACAATTCGCTGTCTACTCTACGATTTCCCTAAAAAATTGTTGCACCATGTCGTTTTCGAATATTATTTGTAATTTTTGTAGCTTTTAAAATATCAATTTGTCATTAAAAAATAAATAAAAATCTTTGTTTTCAAAAATAAAGATACCGTTGAATGGTACCTATAAGATGTGGTGTTAAATATGTATTAATAGTGTGCAGAAAAACATAACACAATAAAACACAACGCATTAGTTTAATAAGAACTAAGCTGAGAAATGAACTTAAATATTACCTATAGACAAAAATAATTACGATTTAAAAAGTAGTATGGAGCAGTGGTTAGGTAAAGAAGTGGTAGGATCATTTTAGTTTCAAATAAACATTGAAATAAGTTGAAAGTTATCACTAACGCAATTTTTAACACTACTTTGCTTTTATCTCACTAAAAAGTTCTTTGGTTTGACCTTTTGAAAACATTTAGCTTATAAAATTCTACTACTTATATCCGAAAAAGAAACATCTGACCACAATTACTGCGAATTTGTTTCACTCTCAACTACTTTTCATCAAACTAAAACAACAATAATAAAAAAAAAAAAACATAAATACACACATCAAAAGGACATTCCATGAATCTTACTAAGATGTCCGAAGTTGAGTTAATCTGCGACGGCTGTTTACACAGACTAAAAACTTTTTTCAAAAAATTCAATATTTGGAGCATGTCCATCACATAATCACAGCACCACATTGGTTGTAAAAAAAACAATAACCGACACTTCTTACATTCGACTGCAGAATGTATAAAGCAAATTTCTATCTTCAAAGTGATAAACATTGTTTATGTGCCTCATCACTCGTCCATCTACCAAATGCTTGGCATAATGAATTGCTTCCAGACGATCCTTCGCGAGGCCTACTTCTATGAGCCAGTTAACAAAGTCGCAGCCATAAAACACTTTGTGGTAAACTTTGATACGCCATCTAGTAAAAAAGAAGTGTAAGTAATATCTAGCCGTATTTTTAAATCGAAATGAGGCCACCTCTTATCTGAAGCTATGTCCTTTTTGCAATTTTCCAAATGATGATTACGGAACTGCTCACAGATGTGCTTTGTCTCTGCAGTCACAGTCGCCCATTGCGGTAACTTTAACATGTTGGCTCCATACCTTTTGATAAATTTAGGTATCGTAACAATTTTTATCTGATTTTAAATTTAACTTGTGCTCACCATATCTTCCTCCAATATTTACCCAGCGGTATAAGCAATTCACTAGTATCGGTTATAAACACAGCAAGTACTATCAAGCTTTGTCCAAAGTTGAGGAATGCATCAAGGAAACTCAGCTCCAAGTAAATACCCGACATTCCTTCCATAACCAAAGTCCAAATAGAGACGGCTAAACTCTATTACAACAACATATTAAGATATAATTTAAAAAAATTGACAACTTCAATACTTACCACAAACATAGAACACAGCAGAATTATAAGCAACACTGTATGTTTTAAAGCCTGATGCTCATCACCGTCTTTGGGAAATTCTAAAGGCTCTAAGCCTCTTCTTGCCTGCTCTTCGTATTGCTGAATAATAGCCTGACAATTTTGACGAGAAGGACCTCCACAACTGAACGATGGGCTGCACATGTTGGCGCGTATTCCTCCAAAGCTAATTGAGCGATTAATTTTTTGTTCAACTCCATCAGCCTTAGAAATTACTTACTCATCATCGTCAAATTGATGACTATGGTGTCGGTTCTCAGCTTTGCTGCCCTGACCTCGATTTAACAAATCTTCAATATCAACCACCGTTGTGGGGTTCGCTGATGAGGAACAACAGTTTCCATTGCCATTACCGCAATCAGTTTCGGTTTTAGCGATTTCTTCGTCATCTGACGACGACAACGATACATTTCTGTGACGAATTCTTGGACTTCTGCGATCAGCTGCATTGGACAAAAGATTCGCCGTCGATATTGATGCCCCAATTATATGAGATTGCTCTATAAAATGCCAAAGGGTAAACAAAGAATTCATATTGTAAAGACCTCTTTTACCTGAGTCAGGATTAGACAGTTCTCTGGCTAAGGTTAGATATTTTTCGAATCGTCGTTTGTATCTTTGGTGCATAACTAGGCATCCGACGGTCACTGTAAAGCATTGAAAAGTAGCATTAGAATAAAAGAAGCCCAGTTCATCGTAACTCCCACTGCTATGAAAAATTTCTCAGATTGAAAACTAAGTCATCACTACAAAACCCATTTTTCTTGAAGAGGTCGCTTTTACCGAATACGAAGCCATTCACATTTACGAAGTCATTACACATTAACTTTGCAACTATTCGATATAAATCAACTTCAACTCAAGGTAACAATCTCGTTCAAATAGTCTGGGTTTGTCATAACTTGTATGAGGTGTTATTTGACATCATTTTGGATAAGAAAATCGTGTGTTCTTTGTTGTAACTGAACTACTTACCAATAAAACACATTACAAGCAAAAATACTGAAATAGCTGCCTGGGCATTTCCATATTGAAAGCTAGGGTTGTGCCTTCCACCCGAAAAGATATTTGCATCGAAAGTTATCAGAAGTCCCGAAATAATACCCGGTAGACCCCAAGCCAACATTATCTATAAAATAAGAGAAGGGTCAGTAAGCCTAAGTTGAAGCCTTAGTAATTATTGACAAACCATATATGGCCACATCTTGAGAACGAAGCATAAACTACGGCACTGCAGAAAGAGTAAGCTAATCGCTAAAATAGCCGTCCAGAGCCTACTGCTATACGCTCCTATATTAAACATGAAGAACTGCGTGTATAGAATCCATTTGTTAGCGTGATCAAACTTGGACCACAGGATTACACCGACACAGCAGAACAACTACGAGATAAAGAAAAATTATTATCTGCAATTAGTTTAATTTGGAAAACTATTTTACCTGCGACAAAACTAAGCACACGGTGATTCTGTGCGGCATTCGTCTAACCTTTTTAGTCAAAGTTAGGAGAAGAATAATCCAAACACAAGCTATAACTCCTGTCACACTGATATCGAAGGAAAATTCATCAAGCTCATGAAGGTAATCGGCGGGATTTAAGTTTGTTAGTGATATCATTTTTGCTGAAATAAACATCAAAGGAGCACTAATAAAAGTACACGCCACCATACTTTTGGCAATCTAAAACGAGAACAGGCACATAGACTTCATAAATCAAATTTATCAATTATAATTTGTAAGTCTTACCAGCTCAACTTCTACGTTGTACTGCGTTGCTATGACAAAAGCACCTGGAGCGGCGGGAAATGTTCCATAAAGAAAACCAAAAGTGCTCAGCTCAGTTGTTTCATTGAAGTTAGCTCCAGCTTGCATAATGTTGACTGTTTGACGTGCAACAAGTGGCAACACAAGACTAAATTTAAATAAAATCCATTACAATCTACGCTTTTGGCACTTAAATTAAATTAATTACATTTTGACGATTATCAAAATTCCAGGAATTAAAAACCCAGATCCCCTGAGAGTAGTCCCTTGGCCGACGATCTTTAATCCAAGTAAAAACAAAGCCGTAGCAGAAAATGAATTGCCAAACACACGCAATACTCCAGCGACTATTTCTGGCAATCCGTCTGGGAAAGCAAATCCACCAATTACTCCTAACAATGTCATCAAAAGCATTGGGTTAAAGAAAATCGATTGAAATGTCTTCAGAACGAGCATTGTCTTTGCACCCAAGAAACAATTTTCTGTGGGTTGTTGCTGCTGTGCGGCGGGACAAACAGGCATATTATTGTCAGTTTTGTTTCTCTGGTCGATTTTTTGTGAAACTTCCATAAGAATATAACCGATTGGATTGAGAATGGCCAAAGATATTGGCGCCATTAGGTACAGATAAGCAGCATATTCAGGATGAATTTGTTTATACAGCGCATTTACTGAAAAAAGAAAAATTGTGAACAAATTTTTTTGGCAAAATAAGCGATATATACACATACCTATGGGGAATCCAATAGCAAAGTCATTACTTTGAGTGCAAAAGATTGCCAGCAATCCAGCACGACCATAATTAAGCGGTCTAGCTATAAGAAGAGATACTCCAATCACAGAAAAGAAAACTATTGCTTTTGAAATGAGAATCGATAGTAGGAACGTCCAGTTAACAGTTCTCCAATCTAGTTCGACGAGCGAAAGAAATATTAGCGAAGGAAGGGCAAATGTCCCGACGAAAGTGCCAAGTCCTTTGGTTTCAGAATTTGATATGATTTTCAATCGACCAGCGATATATCTAAAATAAAAAAGAAAACAGAAAAAATATTATAAAAGGGATAAACATTAAATATTCATAATTAGTTGTGTTAACAAAACATCGACGAATTGGACAAAACGTCACAATAGAGAGACATAACTTCGCGGTAATACAGGACTGCGTCTACCTAGGATCCGCTATAGACACGGAAAACAACATCAGTGCGGAGATCAAATGGAGAATAACTCTTGCCAACCGTTGCTTGGGTTAAGAAGGCAATTGAGAAACAAAACACTCTCTAGAAAAACCAAGGTAACCTTGTATAAGACCTTGATCATCCCAGTCCTGCTTTATGGCGCGGAAGCATGAACCTTATCGAAAGCGGATGAGGAAACTCTTGGTCGCTTCGAAAGAAAAATTCTCCGAATGATCTGTGGTCTCGTATGCGAAGACAATATGTGGAGAAGAAGATACAACAACGAGCTGTATGAGCTGTACCATGACATGGGCATAGTCAGAAGAGTGCACATCGCGAGGCTACGATGGTTGAGCCATGTAGACCTAATGGACCCAAACGCTCCGGCTCGACGGGCTTTCGAAAGTACATTGCAGGGGAATCGCGGAAGGGGAAGACCTCGTCTTAGGTGGCGCAATCAAATGGATGAAGACATCAACCGATTTAGAGTGAAAACTGGAGAGAGCTCGCCCCAAATCGAAGTCGTTACAGAAGGATGTTGGTTGAGGCCCAGGTTCACCCCGAACTGTAATGCCCACCTATGTAAGTAAGTTGTGTTAATTTAAGTAAAGGACATTTTCAGTTGATTATTCAATTTTAAGTTTTAAATAATTTTGAAAGATTACAGAAAAGTTTGACTTTTCTGTAAGAGACCTTATCTTGACGTCTTAACAATCAAACATGTTCTCTGAAAAACCCTGATAACCACTTCATATCTAAATCCACATCTATAGGTAAAAAAAAAACGTTAACTTACATCATAATGGCGTTAAGTCTTTCATTCGGTCGCTTATCTAAACTTGTATTTTAAGTTTCAGATCAGTTTAAAGGGTGTTTTCTTTTTTTGAAGGTATAGAACTTCGAATTGAAATCAAACACAAGAAAATCGTTTTCATGTCCATCAATTTGGCTTTATTGGAAGGATAATTGCAATGATTTTTAAATATGATTTCGGGCATGTGGCCGCCGCAGCTGGTTCGAATAAATCCAACCATTTTTTCGAGCATTTTGAGGCCGTATGTCGACAATAGCGCCACGAACGTTTCTGATTTGTTGACTTAGTTGAACGACTTCACATATCCCCAAAAAAATCCAATGGTGTCATACCAAACGATCTTGGTGGCCAATTGACAGGTCCATCCCGCGAAATTATGCGCTCATCAATATTTCCTTCAATGACATGCTTGTGACGTAGGCTGTGTGGCACGTAGCACTGTCTTGTTGGAACCACATCTCATCCACATTCATGCCATCCAATTCGGGAATCGGTTTTCATGGCTCTATGCTGGTCTCCATTAACGGTTACTGGCTCGGCAGCATAATTGCAAAAAAAGTATAGCCCCAAATGACCCCACCAGCCCCCAAAGAGAACACCAAACAGTCAGTTTTTGTGGATGTATTTGCGTCTCAAGGTACTCAAGTGAATTCTCCTCACTCCAAATGCGACAATTTTGCTTGTTGAACAATTTCTGAACTCATCTCATTTTCGGCCCATACATTAAAATCATGACTCATTGCATGGTCTCGCGGCTTTAATTCTTGCACAAGCTGGATCTTGTAAGTTCGTAAGCCAAGATCTTTGTGCAAAATCTTCCATAAAGTTGATCAAGCTCCAAAACTGTGCATGGTGGCGAATCGGTTCATTCGGGCCCTCTTCAACAGTTTGCTCTACAGCGGCAATTGTTTTTTTGGTGCGCACTGTTCGACGTCTCTGCGGATCCGTATTATCACATAAATTAAACGTAGTGCGAAGACGATTATGGTTAACCGAATTAATTGCTCTGATGGACGATTATA
The DNA here is from genome assembly GCA_914767635.1 of Melanostoma mellinum. NCBI lineage: Eukaryota > Metazoa > Arthropoda > Insecta > Diptera > Syrphidae > Melanostoma > Melanostoma mellinum. The sequence continues at coordinate 194,205,266 of OU612058.1, read as the reverse complement.
TCGACCACAAAATGGACGGAGCTTGCGGTTAACTTCTCGAACTGAAGACTGAACTATTATTTTTGAAATAAATCATTTGCAACCAAACCAAATTGAACATAAATGATATTAGAGTTGACCGATTTGGCCACAAGATGTCAGTTTTATCCTTATCCTCTAGAAAAAAAAACACCTGATATTGCTTTTTTTACGATATTTTTTTATTAGGATCCTTATACTTTGCATCTGTTGTTGCAGGCGGCTACCCAATACCCGCTCAATCATTTTCAAAGTGTGGGAGATCAGTTTCATTGTACTCCACAACTTTGCATATCTCCCTTCTTTTTGGTAAAAGGCTACAATAACTCCATTGCTTAAACAGACAATAAACATCTATAAGCTTAAAAAATGAGAACCATATATGCTATCTTATCCCGATGTCTCCTATCTTATCCCAGAACTTACATGTCCTCTGACCCAGCACGTTTGCTTTTTGGGAAGATTTTGAATTAAGTTAGTTTAAGCTTTTGGAAAGTTCTCTCGAGAAACTCGTCAGTTCAAAAAGCCATCACAATACTGTCAGCCCTATGCCGAATTTCGGCGTCAACCAGCTAAAGCTGTTTTTGAGCATCGTTAATAAAATTTTTGAAAGAATTTCCTGAGCATTTCTTCTTTGAGCGAATGTTTTAACGATGATTTCCCTTTTATTCAATGCAAACCGGATCAATCTGTGTTTTTTGGATCGCTTACGAAACGTATTTCAAATTTATGGGACAGGCAAAAGATTTCAGGAACCAATTTCACGTCATTCAAGAACTGAAAGCCCCAATTGTTGACTGGTTTAGCACGATTAAAATAAATCTCTGCTTTTTCGGATATCATTTTCCAACTGCATAAAAAAACTATCTAAAGGATTTTATTAAAAACTAAGTGTGCCAGCGACTTCGCCCGCAAGAATTGGCAAAACATTTTTATTTATCAACCGATTGGAATGAATTAAAAAATAAATGTTAAGTGAAGCTTACCACAATAATATATTACTGAAAACCTCATCTAGATAGGATAAGCAGTTTCTGAGATTAGCGTGCACAAACAAACAAACTGTTAAGTTTTTATTTAATTTATAGAAGATAGATAGAAGATGGTGAATAATATTAATTTTATTACTTCTTGAAATAACGGTACACCTTTTGCCCCACCCTATATAAGTTTTTTAACATTTGATTACCAGTAATGAAAATTATTTCATTTCATAACACATCATTCCCAACAACTGCTTCGGTAATATAAAATATAATATAATCACTCAAATTCATAACAAAGCATGTTTTTTGATTTTCTTAATAAATGCAACTCAAATTACTGTCGTATTAATTAAAAATGTAGTCAATCAATCAACAAAAAAAACTATATAAATAGTCGAACGGGTATATAACATTGCATATCTTATATGGTTCCCATTTGCTTACAATAGAGGCAATTTTTACAAAGTTGCAAATATTTTCCAGGCATATATGCATACCGCAATAAATTGGAAACAATTAAATTTAAGACAAATTACAGTCTCAGACAGTGAACATGAAAATCGTAACTTACAACTGATAGACATGCAAGATGCAACACAGTGGCCTATCAAGGCGATCATCTCTTTTTAGATTTCAATTGATTTGCATAAGGGCTGCCATAAATTACGTGGCATCCACGTAAATTGTACGACCTCATCACTTTTCAGGTTTGTAATAAGATTACTATTTTTTGTTTTTGTTTTAAATTAAAAATAATTGCTACCCCGTAAAAGTATGATATGGCACTTGAGGTGTTTGAAAGGGGTAGGTGCTAGTTTAAAGGTAATAGCTGCCATCACTTTCCAATTATTTCCATTTGATATAATATGGTATGTATGCTCATTAAGTTATTTAATTGTAAATACGGTTCGATAACTCCGCTGGAATAAAAAGCGACAATCATACTTCAGTGGTTGCTGGTAGGATGATTGGGGGTGGTGTTTTTCTAGAAGCAAACTAAACAATTAACTTAATTAGAATTGATTGCTATGTTTTTATATACATCAGATTAGGATCCCACACGTGTTTAATTAAAGCTAAAAATACTACACATTTTATTTCTGCATAATAACCAACTGTTTGTTGCAACTGAGAGAATAAGCCACTAGGAGCAATAAAGAGGATCATGGAAGGATTTTAGTTAGAGTTATTGTAGGGGAAGTTTTTATTTAGGCTGAGAACTCAACGTGGTTGACGAAAATACATGTCGAGTCAACATAACATGAATCATGCCCAGTGGAGGCAAAGTGTTAAGAGGCGGACCTATAGAATCCGTTGCGTCCATTCGCAGCTGGATTCAAATGACAGCTCAATTCAATACACACGTTTTTATGAGAGGTGATCCATAACCGCCGGATGCAACGGACGCAACGGAACAAGTAGACCAAGTTTTAGTTTTTGCGTCCGGCATAACCGATAACATTAGCTGCCAAAACCGATTTGAAGTTTTTTCTATTGCTAGTGATGGAATGAAACAAACTGACTTAACTTTACTTTTTACCGATACTGAAATAAGAATTTTTTCTGCCGGAATTTAATATTAAACTAGTTTTCGGCCTAAAGTAAGTAAGTTTTATATTTTCTAAAACGTTGTTTTCGAAACAAAAATGTAGTTTTTGACACAAATCTTCACGCATCACACAGTAAATAGAAAAGAGTAGGTACATTTTTTCAGTTTACATTGTATTCCAATATGTATAGAAATATTAAAGAAGTTGGTTGTGTTTTACAATGGAAGAGGAGCTAATGCCACTTTTTTATAGACTTTTTGGCTTTTTATTCGTCAGTCAAGGTAGGTAGGAATTTTAAGGAATGTAAGAGTAGGTAGGTATGTTACACCTACCTTTGCTTTAGCGCAGTTTTTACTCTCTATCGTTCTCTGATTACCCAGTTGTGATGTTTGTATATAACCACTGTCGGTATATCAATATCAATTTCTGTGACTACAATTAAGGAACGTAGCCAACCTTTTCAGTGTAAGATAAGAGACCGCCCGAGATGTTTGACCCATTTAAGAAGATTTCCTCACTTATTTTTCAAATTCTTTTATTGAGAAGTTTACCAAACTGAAAAACAAATTTCAAACTTCAACTCCAAAATTTCCTCACAAGGAATGGTTGTGAGAAAAGGGCTATGCCCCCCCCCCCCCCCCCCCCCCCACTCTTTTGCGTCAGCCTATGTCAATATGTATGTAACTCGGTATGACCTAAAAAAAGTCATTCCTATAGTGATAGTATCTGATATGATGAATGCATATAAAATAATAGGGGAATAGGGCTATTTTTTATGCGGTGTAGCTAAGCTAGTATTGTACAATCGTTTTTAAAGTGTAAGACAAAACTAAAATGGCGAAAAAAATTTGTTTGGCAGCTGTCATCCTCAATACAAGATACAAATTTTTACAACAGTCTAGCTGTGATTTGAAAAAGTGTTTTCACGATTTAAATACACCAAAACAACTTTACAAAGTTACACTTTTTTCGCAATCTGATGTGAATCGACCTTGCAGTTTGAAACAAGCTGGGACATACATAAAGTCATTATAACAGGAAGCCTACAATTTGCTGTCAAAATAAATGGTTTATTTTTTGTTTTCCTTAAATCTTTTCGTTTACTCGAAAGTCTAAAAATGTTAGATTCAAAAATAAAACTACTTAAACCAGTTTAAAAAATTCAAACAAAAAGCTCACTCAACTCTAGTTCAAGTCGACTCATTGACTCAACCCTAATTTTTCTCATTCGTTTTGACTAAATAATTACTGTCAAAACAACGTAACGGATTCTATGCTGTCACGGTCACCCCTTTCCGTTGTGTCAAAACAAAAACTCTCAGCATTCATTGCCGCAACAGATGCAACGAATTCTATGGGCCCGGGCCCTTTAGTTTGTGCGCAGTGTGTCAGTTTCTAAGAGAAGTTTACCCCCACTCCTGAAAAGATGGTAGAAATTAAATTTCGCTGAGCCTATTGTCTATAAGTTTTCTGAAAGCCTTTCAGAATACGTTCCAAAAACTCTTATGCTTAAGTATATTTCTATGAAAGAAAATTCATACGTGAGTGAAAAAATTTCATGGACGTTATTTTTAGTTGAATACTAAAGGGAGGACCAAATAAAATTGTCTTTTTAACAATACAAACATTTCCATTCAGTCATGGAACACGATGCCGCGCCGATGCGACGTCGCGTCGTTAAATTGGCTGGCTCGGCTGGCTTCGCAGTATAGCTCACTCAAACTTTCAAACGCTCTTAGTTTCGGACTCTAGCTCTCGGATTACTTAGATAATGGGCCATATGCATAAAGGCTAGTAAATGCTTTTACTGGTAAATTTCTATAGTATATACTAATTCTCGTATGCATAAAACCATAGTAAATACTGGAAAAAAAGTATTTACTAGGTAACAAAGTATTTACTGGTTTCGGATGAATTAAACCAGTAAATACTTTAATCGGTATGCATAAAAACTATTTTGTTCAAGTATGTACTGCAATTTTTTCAAGCTTTTAAAAACCAACTTGAACATTTGCTAGTAAATACTTTTTCATGTTAAATGTCCATTTTAGTCGGCAGTTTTATATCCAAATATTCGCTATACTTTTTTTTCAAATGGCCTCTTTTTTAAGTGTAATCGCAGAAAAAAATTATAAGGAGCGAAGAGATCCCGGAGATAACAATTTCAAAATGCTTTACCCTTTTGAAAAGGAAAACGTTGATTTATTTAAAATTTAATGGAACTAAGAAATAACTAATTTATTTGTAATAAAAAAGTAATAATATTAACAGTAATAATAATAATAATGATATAAACATTTAGGTACTCAAACTGAAAAAAAAAAGTTTAAACTTTTAGCCAAGATTAATAATATAAAAGTTATCTCTAGGCCGAAAGACATTAGCAAATTTAATCAAAATCATTACAACCATGTTAAAAAATTGCTTTTTTATTTTTAATGTTTTTTTAGACGAAATTTTAAAAATTTAAGAACATAAATTTTAAAATCTTGCTGAAATTTGTATTCACGAAAAAATTTTAAATAAATCAAATATATATGTAGTTTTGAAAATATTCGAAAAAACAAATTTTTTTTTAAATTAACGAAAATTCGAAAAAAGTAAATTTTTCAAATGTAGATACGCAATCCTTCTAAAACAATCTAGGACTTCTAAAATATGAAATTTCGTTAAAATCGTGTTAGCCATTAGTGAGAAAGTCGGTTTTGAAAAAAACGGTACTATGGGGGTTACCGTTTTTAGACTTCTTCCAAAAAACATTTTTACATCATTAAAACAGCTATTCAAAAATAAATACCTCTAGTGAAATTTTATCAAAATCGTTAGAGCCGTTTTTGAGAAAAATAAGTATTATCATATTATCATACCGTTATTTCAAGACCTAGAGACCCAGTAAAAAAAAAGTGGATTTAAAAATGAAAAAAAAAAAATAAAAAAGGAGAGGATCTACTACCCCTGATGAAAATATCCGAATCTTTTTGAGATATGTTAGAGATCCAGGATTTCAAGCCGGGGTTGGAGAAGACACAGGCTTCCATCAGAGTACTGTTTGCAGAGCTGTGCATGACGTAGCAAATTTAATTATTAATAAATTATATACTTACCTAGTACCTACTGCCAATTTCCGATGAATTGGTAGTATTTACTTGGATGAACCCAGTATATACTACTAGTATAGTCTTACCAGTATAAACTTAATTTTATGCATACCAAATGAAGTAAATACTCCAAATTTGAGCTTTTACTGGTAGTACTAGTATATACTATAACCATTTTACTACTAGTAAGTACTTCTCTTTTATGCATATGCTCCAATATCTGCCTTCAGTACCTAAATCGATTCCGGATTGTTGGTAAAACATCTCTCTCACGGTTTTTTGCAAAAAAAAAAAGAAGTCGAAAGGGGCCAAATTGTAGTTCCAAAGGGTACGATTGCGGTGGGTGCTTCATTTTGACCAAAACTTCTTTTCAAAAAATGCACTGTTTAGGCTACACAGCGAAAGCATTCATTTTGAAAATAAGTTTTCAATATTTTCCAACGTTGTTCAAGCGTATTTCGTATATACCTCTGAAAATCGACTTAGGCCAGAACTAATGCCGATTACTATTCTTAGCATCTCGAGCCATATATATGTATATTCAGTCCTGCAACACAAAATAAAAATCAGACACCTTGTGTGGTTTCCGAACGCATGATTTTATAAAGCACGATTCTTCAGAACAAATCATCCCTCACTGTAGTTTGCCCTCATGGTAGCTAAGTTATTATTGTCATTAAATTCAAAACTCTAGAATTAGTGTCGTTCATGTTAAAAGTTCCCTTCCAAAATACCCAAGTCCAATAGGTAACGCTAAACACCGTTTATTATCATACACGACGTTATTTTTAAATAAATATTGTCACCACTTCTTATAATTACGAGCACGTCTTTATTTCATGTATGCATATCTGGCACGATAGATGTATCGATTAGCATTTTATAATTACACTTTAAAGTAACGGAAAAGCTCATAAGTGTGGGCTTAAGCGATGCATGTCCGAACCTATACAAATCATATTCATTTCAGAGCAGCATGCAAACATTTCCAATCGGTGTTTACAAACATATTAATCGCATGCAATGTTTTACGGCTTTACCAACTAAAGTCGAGACCACAACAAATGTCAAAACAAACCAAGCAAAGAACCAACAAAGACAATAATGCGCCAGTTCATTATCATTAGCGTATAAAGTCGACTTCATACTAAGAGTTGTATTTGATATGTTGGCGCCCTTGTGCATGTGGTAGTTTTCGTTTGAGGGAGAGGGCAGGCCATGACAGAGGAGATGTGTGGTTGCCTCTTTACCCTCTTCGTCTAAACAGCTTCTACAGAAGTGTCTTGAAGGAACGCCGAGTCTTGTGGCGTGTCTGCTTATAAGGCAATATCCGGTAATGGCAAGGAATACGAAAGCAATGTGCAACCTACTTATGGAAAGCAAGCGTTTTGTTCATTTTAGATCCAACTTTGGCCAGATCTGTTTTGTAAATTGGTATTTCTCTACCTGTTGTTTGTTTTATCAATAATAGTTTGCTGTTGCAAGATGCGGTGCCCCATGGCGTAATGGTTAACATGTCTGCCTGCGACCTGCCTGTCGGTAGGTTCGTGGTTCGAATCCCTACAGAAAACAAAAATATTTTTCCACGGCTATACCCTTTCACGAGGAATTGGCAAGTCCTCTGATAATAAATTTCATTGCCATAAAAATCACTTTCTCAATAAGTCGTCAGGAATCTGCAGAAACTTGTAAGTCCCCTCCATTCCTTCACAAAGTATGGATGTGAGAAATGCGCTTACCCCCGGGGCTCGCCGCTCTGCTGCGCCACCCTAGTTCTTTACATTTTATTTTGCTTTTGCATGAGTTTTCGTAATTGGTATACCAATGTTTATAGCCTACTGGTTGGGATTGATTTCCCACTTCCGTTTCTGGCTAGTCCATAGGCTTTGCCGTTTCCTAGGATATCTCTTACTCGGCACCTAAAAAAGGTATACGTTGAACTGTTCAGCAATTTCCATGAGGATTGGAAACAACACCAATCTGGCTGCTTGGCTGTCTGAGAAGATGCGGATATTTACTGAGGAAATATCGTCTTTTTTTTAACCCAAATAGGGCTTCTAATTTGCCAGAACTTCCGCTTGGAGTACACTACACTGGTTTGGAAGGCGGAATGAGAGACTCAGACTTATAATAGGACAAACTTTTACTTCTCTTGCCCCGCAACCTCCATTTGCTTACATTTTTGTTTTTTCTAACACGAAATTTATCAATAAATAAATGTACGGTGTTGATAAAAAAAACGATGACTTTTTGGGAAATTTATTTCCATATATATATGTATGTTTCTCCATGCTCACAAAAAAAATATCTAAAGTATCAGCTTTACTAACTTAAAAACTTAAAACACGTAACACTTACATTTTCTAAAAGACAATTTGTCGCCCTAGCTATATCTTCTAAGCCTTTAGTAAAATACGTCCCTGTTCGTGTGAATGATACGAACAATATCGTGACGTAGAGAAATATGAATATTGATGGGTGGCTTGAGATTTCCCAAGCACTAAATCATTTTGTGATAGGTAGTCGATGTTATGTGTTTAACCATTAAAAGAGTGTCATTGAAAGTCATTATATGAGATAACGTTCATAGATTTGTTTGTACTCCAAAAAATTGAATGGTGACAATCACTTCTTTTGTGAGCTCCCAGTCTAAATGAAATAAAAAACTACCTATACCAAGCAAGTGCAAAGATAACAATGAGTACCGAATGATTCATCTCATGGTAGACTTTGCTTATAGAAACAATATACCCCCACAGTATAACGTGAATACGTAGGCTTTCAATTGTTGTTGCCTTTGGTCAACAATCCATTCAGCAATCATTTGACGGTATAAAGAAATTTGCATGAAATTATCATTAATTTAACAAGGTCTTTGATCAGATTGTCAAAATTGAATGAACAGAAAATGTCACCAAATGGAACAGAAAATGTCATCAAATGCTAAACGTTTAGGAAATTATGATAATTTAGCTGTGAATTATAATTATAATTCCGTGTCAACAATGTAATAAACTACACATAAATGAAAATTTATACAAAAGAATAACGTACACAAAAAAAATCAATCAGGAACTTTTTAGACCTTGAAAGTTGCAACATGAGTGAATTATCTTTTCCAAATACAAAGTACATACTTTAATAAACGACCTTCTGATAATTATTTTTCGATTTATATTTTTACTTAACGAGAACCAAAATGAAGCGTGTGTAAGATCTTCGCTTCAAAAGATTAATTTTTCCCAATAACGAGTTCACGAAAGTATCGATACAATATCCAAATAATTTTTGAACGCATAAGAGTTAAGAACGAAAAAACTAGCGCATTTCCCAAAACCATGCCTTGTGACGGAATGGCGGTGACCTACAATTTTCTGCCGGTTCCGAACGTCTAATGTCATTCTATCATGGATTACGACGCATTCATTATTGGCAGTGAAAATTTCTGAAGGGCCACAAAAAAATAGTCGACAAACTGCGCCTTTCGGCTCGTTCTATGTAGCAGCGAATGATTCTATCCATTCTATCTATATACATTCTGTCCAACATACAGCTAAGAACATTCTGCTAGAAGAATCTAACAAAACTAAGCGCAACTTTTCTGGACAAACCTGCTCCAGTCAAGTTTCAGTAAAACGACTACCAGAATAAAGATGAATTTGTCTTAATAACAGCATACCGAAAAATAAATTTAAAATGAAAAATGATAAAAAAGCTTATAACGGTTACTAAAAAGAGGTCTTGAAAGTCCAAGTTTGGTTTAAAAACTGCTGTTTTACATAAACCCTCGTTGTTTTTGTTCTTGCCTATGCCATCGGAACTTGAATAAATTATCTCAAAAATTACTTCTAAAAAAATTTATAAATAGTGTGGGGCAAGCTATGGAAGCTTTGGAAATCTCGGGGTTTAGCGCAGGACCTATAATTTTATCTGGGATGAATAGCCACCTCACAAAAGGCGGTATCCGTGAAAAAATTTTTCTTTGAAGTTTTGGGGATTTGAATATCGATCCTCCCACATAGGCAGACATGCTTTTTTTTTTTTTTTTTGCATCTCAGAGTCTTAAGCGGTACTGAGCTTAGAGCAAGCTCATATGTACGCACTTATCTACGCTCTTCATCATTAATGCAAGTGTTAGTTGTTAGTAAAAACGCCAACACAAGCACAAAAGAACGTATTCGAACAAGGACATAACATTTAACATAATTAACTTCTACTACATCGATAAAACAAAATCAAACTATAAAAACATTATTGAAAGTATAAAAAAAAATACAAGTAAGATAGGCTACAATTAACTAATAAATTAAATACAAATTAAATACAAATTAAATATAAATTAAATACAAAACAAAAATCATGCTTGTGGAGCACTGGTTTTTAGTTTTAATTTTAAACTACTTTTTCTAAGATTGAAATCTGAAGTAAGAGGGTTAGAGTTGTATAACCTACTCATGCGAGCTAATGGCTCATGCATGCCATAGTTAGTTCTGTGGTGGTAGCAATGCAAAAACTCCAGATTTCGTAGCTGGTGAGATCCTCCGCCATAGTTGAATCCTATGCGAGAAAGCAAGTCAGGAGCATCAATTGAACCTGTTATAAGTTGATGGAAAAAAACTAAATCATTGTTGATCCGTCTTTGTGAGAGTGGTTGAAGATTTAAAAGACGAATACGGTCTTCATAAGGGGGGAGATTAAAAGAATCTTCCCAGGGAAGACCTTTCAGGGCAAAACGTATGAATCTGTGTTGTACTGCCTCAATACGAGATTTATGAACTTCATATAGAGGTGACCAAACCTGAGAAGCATACTCGAGATAGGGACGAACATGACAGTTGTATAAGGAAAGTGTAACATAGGGGTCGTTAAATTCTTTTGCCCATCTCTTTATAAACCCAAGCATTAAATTTGCTTTGCTTGTTATGAGGTTGATGTGTTCATTGAATTCAAGGTTAGTACTAAAAATGACACCAAGATCACGGAAGTTCGAGACTTGAGATAATGATTGCTGAGATATTGAATAATTTGTAATAGAGGGAATCTTTTTGCGTGAGAACGTCATACTTTGACACTTGGAAGGGTTCAAACTAAGACCGTTTTTAGAACACCACGTAACAAAACTGTCGATATCTTTTTGTAATAAATTACGATCTGACGAATATTCTATAGATTTGAAAATCTTCATGTCGTCAGCAAAAATTAGAATGTCGCTGTATGATATACAAGAAATGACGTCATTTATTGCAATAATGAAAAGCAAAGGACCAAGGTGACTCCCTTGTGGCACACCAGACAGACCATTGAAAGAATTTGACAAGACGTTACGAAATTTAACTTGATAAGATCTATTTTTTAAGTATGAACTTATCCAAACAATAAATACTGGTGGAAATCCAAATGCTTTTAGTTTATATAATAAAATATTATGAGAAAGTTGGTCGAAGGCCTTAGAGAAATCAGTATAAATGCAGTCTAACTCATACCCTTTTTCGAGTGTATTAGAGCATTTATGGTAAAACGAGAGAAGATTAGTAGCCGTTGATCTTCTTTGCATAAATCCGTGTTGTTGATTACAGATTATATTCCTTGCAAAGAATGATATACTTTCGCAGACAACTTGTTCAAACAGCTTAGGAATGCATGAAAGCTTTGCAATTGGCCTGTAGTTTTTTATATCTATTTTTTCACCTTTCTTGAAAACAGGGGTAATAAAAGACTTTTTCCACAAACTAGGAAATTTTCCGGACTTTAAGGAAAGCTTGAAAAGGTATTCGAGAGGGATGGCTAAGCGTAAAGAACACTTTTTTAAAACTATAGGTGGTATCATATCCGGACCAGATGAAACGTCATCATTTAGAGATGAAAGGTAATGAATAATTCTACCACTGAAAATGGGGATTCTATTAAAACTTACTTGAGAACAGTGAGTTAAATACTCAAAATAGTTTTCATCAATTTTGATAGGTGTACTACAAAAAGAGCCACCAAAATGATTTGCAAAGGCATTGCATATGTCAGGAGTATCCTTCAAAAGATTGCTAATATAAATAAAATTTGCTGGATAGCCGTCTGATTTCTTTTTGGAGTTAACAAAGGACCAAAAGCTTTTTGGGTCATTTTTAAGAGAGCAACTCATTTGAGTTACATAGTTGGAATAAAGATTTTGAGAAAGCGTTCTGAAGTCTTCAAAAAGACTTATGAACACTTGGTGGTCAGTTAGAGAAAGAGTGGTCAAATAAGTTTTCCAGGCCTTGTTTCTTTTATTCCGCAGAACTTTCAGTTCTTTGGTGAACCACGGCTGGCAATAATTTTCTTTTTTAATCAATTTTAGCGGAATTGTTTTATTCATGCAGTCGTTTAAAATAGAGTAGAAACAGCTGACTGCTTCGTCAAGATTTGCTAGAGTTGATATTTTTTCAATACCAGCCCTGCTTAATTCATCCGAAAGCAAATCGAAGTTCGCTTTTCGAAAGTCAAAGGTATATGAACAGTCATATGGACTACTTCTTTCGTCAATCACATTGCTAAGTTCAATAAAGATATCTAAAGGTGGGTGTAAGTCATCTATTCTTGTGATTCCAGAATTTGATTGCATTACAACAGTCTTAATAGCGTCCGAAGAAAATACTAAATCTAACATACGATTTTGATAGTTTCTAATACAGCTTACTTGCCGTAAGTCAGAAGAAATTATGTTGTCTAAACAGGAAAGCTCCTGTTGTGGTGAAGACAGGGAAGCTTTTTGAAAGGAACCATCATCAGAAGGTAGCCACTGAATGTATGGTAAATTAAGGTCCCCCAGTAATAGAATCTGGCTTTCAAGATCGGATATTTCGAAGACATAATCCAAAATAAGAGATAGCTCATCATAAACTGGTGCTAAGCTTTTAGGTACAATATAAACATTTATGATGAAAATATTTTTAGACAAGGTACAAACTTTCACACAAACAACATCAATAGACAGGTCAAACGGAAAGTGTATACGAGATGACATAAACGTGTTCCTGACCGCAATAAGAACACCACCTCCAACAGCTTCTGGTTTGTCTATATGCCGATCTTTACGGTAGACGGAAAATTCTTGGCTGAGGATTTCGGTATTCAAATGGCTTGGGTTAAGCCACGTTACCGTCAAAGCAAACACATCATGTGAGAAAACGAGAGAATTCACAAATAAATCTGCAGTTTTACTGCGAAGCCCTCTAACATTTTGGTAGAAGAGGGAAAATCTTTTTAGTTTTTTGGAATACTCTTTAATACATTTTTATTCTTTTTGTTGTAGCTAGAGAATTCTTTGACAAGAGCACCAGCTGGCCAAATATTACTGTCACAAAGAGAGTCAAACATTAAGGGTGGGACAAGTAATTTAAAAGACGAAACAAAACTATCAGTTTTACTTATTTTAGAACATTTAATAAAGTTTTCACTAGGAATAAGTTTCTTTGTAAGTAAATTATGTAAAACATCATTCGTTACGAGCTCAGGTCTCAGCCGAGATACAAAAATGGATCTAGGTTTGGGGACTGCTTCCATTCGAGTAATAGATTCTAAGGGAACAGCATCCAAATCGTTACTTACTGATGGTGAACTAATTGCTACCATATCAACTACATCAGTTTGTTCTAATGGGACTGAAACGCTGTTCACCTTTTTAGAATTGCTTCTCAGAGTCTTTCGCTTTGAAGGAGGACTCTGTTTAGTGGAAGCAATGCTATCACTGATTCTTTTGGAGCCCTTATTTAAGACGGAGGCAGGGTTCAAACTTAAAGACGATGCGGATTGTTCACTTAATTCCTTCGTAGCTTGAGGTTTATCCAAAGTCAACAAATTTAAGTCATCTGTTGAAGTAGATATGTCAACAGAGCTAACAGGGGAAGAAAATGACGCTAAGTTTGAAACCGATTCATTGAAAACTTTATGAAGCGTTTCGAAGCCTTTAGAGAGTTTTTCAATTTCTAATTTAAAATTAGACATTTTTACAGCTAAATGGGATAGGGAAATCTTCTTACAGTTTTCACAGTACCAACAAGCGATTTTCGATGCACTTATTTTATCCAATAATGCATTGTTGGAGCCAATACATTTGGCATGAAAAACATTTCCACATGGCCCATAGCAACCAAACAGAGGTGAGTTCGAATTGTCGAGGCATTTACCCGCTGCACAATCCATATTAAAAAAGAATACAAAAAATTATTTTATTATTTTTTTTTTTTAGGCACGGGTAGGAGTTGAACCGAGGTGTAGAAATTAAATTTTCAAATTGGTAAAGACTCCTCATTTCATTTTCCTCCTACTCCTACCAATTCAACCAAACTAATGATAATTTAGAGGTTGCAAAATTGTTAACTTAAAAAGGTATATTCTAAAAGAAAGGAATTAGTTGAAAGGGATGTATGAGGGATATTAGTTGTTAAACGGAGAAAACAATAATAAAAAATCACTCAAAACACACTCAACATAAGAACGGAAAATATTGTCTTACCAATACAACTATAGATAACACAAAACGAAATCAGAATCTAATTTATTTCAACTTTGTTATATTAATTGTTCACAACACTTTGAACCAAAGTAAACTAATAAGAAGATGCTTAAACTAAAAAGATTACTGAAACAAATCACAGTTTAAAATAAAAGTACGAAATACACACTATTTAATTAGTTTAGGACAGAGCTATGAAAAACACAACAATGCACAGAGATAACCAGTACTGCCACTGGCCATTACGTCATCGCGCGAATTTTTTGCAAGAGTTGATTATTTATATCATAAAATTGAACTAAGGGAAAGCACAATTCTTAATGTGAATGTTACTTAAAAATATTGACAGTCTCAATTTTAATCATGTATGTATGTTGTCCGGCTGCAACTGTATAGCAGCACTTCAACTCCTCCTGGAGCATAGGGCAGCAACCAGATCCCTCCATCTGTCCCGATTCGCCGCAACGGGTCTTAGCTGTGTCCACGATTGAATACCTTGAGACTGAGCTTCTTTTAAAACAGATGACCTACATGTTGTTTTTGGTCTTCCAACGCGTCTATCACCCTGAGGATTCCATTCGAATGATTGTTTCGCTATGTTGTCGTTAGGTTTCCTCAGTGTATGGCCTACCCAACGCCACTTTCGTTGGGTGATATCTGCATCCAATTTCATCTGTCCGGTCCTATTCCATAGTTCAACGTTTGATATGGTTTGCGGCCATCGGATCTTCAGAATGTAGCGCAGACAACGGTTGACGAAGGCCTGTAGCCTGCTCGAAATGTTGACAGAGCATTTCCATGTTTCAGAAGCATGTAACAGCACAGATTTCAAGTTGGTTTCGAAGAGTTTCGTAGCGTAGCGATATTTTGCTTGAGTTTCACACAGGAGAAAGGATTCCAAAGGCACTACGGGCTTTGTTTATTCTATTGTTAACATCCAGGTCCGTTCCGCCATCAAGTGCAACAAAACTGCCCAGATAATTAAACTGCGTGACCTTCTCTATGGTTCCCTGCCTTAGAATAACTTGTTGTGTGCTTTGGTCCGTGGTCATTATTTTGGACATATTTGCGTTGATCCTTAAGCCAGCCACTTCTCCATTTAGTTGCAGCGAACGACATATTTCATTTAAATTAGCTGTGCTGTTTGCCATAAGACGCATATATCGTCAGCATAATCTATGTGGCTAAGTTTGTCAAACAGACCCCATTGGATACCGTGTCTTTCAGTTGTACCCACAGTGGCAGTCATTACATCGTCGATTGCTAGCAAAAACAGAATTGGTGACAAGACATCTCCTTGTCTCACTCCTTGGCGAACATCAAAGGAGTCGGATAGCTCTCCATTGTGCAAAACGAAACACCTTGCGTTGTTGTACGACTCTTTAATAACAGCAGCAATTTTCTCTCTCGCAAAAAGCGATCTCCAGATGCATTCACGATTTACCCTGTCGAATGCCTTCTCAAAATCCATAAACATGAGGTACATGAGTGTTTGGTACTCAGACGATTGTTCAAGTATTATTCGAAGGTGTCGACGCACGATCGACCGCTGCGAGACCCCGCTTGGTGCCTCTTGAGGGTAGACTCGATCCTGGACTATATCCTCTCGAGAATAATAGTTGCCATTAACTTCGGAAAAACGGACAGAACAGTTATTTCGCGCCAGTTATTACAGTCTTTGAGGTTTTCTTTCTTTGGTAATTTCACAAAAACTCCATCCTTCCAGTCCTTTGGGTAAGTTTCACTCTCCCAAACAGCTTGCACCAGCTTAAGCAAAATACGGGAAGCTGCTTCAGGGTCTACTTTAAGGAATTCTGCGGGAATACCGTCAAGTCCAGCTACTTTGTTTGTCTTTAGGAGATGGATCGCGTCTCTTATCTCTGTACTTGTTGGGGGGGCTGGTGTCAATACCCCTAGAAGACCTGCGCATGTTGTTCAGTTCAGGATTCATTTCTGCATTGTACATTATATACAGCTCCCTTGCGTCCTCTCTTCCTGCAGCATGTTCCGCGTTCTGCGCAAGTTGGGCCACCCTTGCCGTTGCACTGTCTTATGAGATGCTCTATACTCGTTCCGTAGAATCAATTTGCGTTGAGCATCACTTTCTGAATTGATCCTTATTTTAAGTGATCTTCGATGTGTAATTTCGTCCCAGGTATCTTGGGATATCCAGGAATCTCTCGCTCTGGTCAGTCTTGGTACAGTTTCAGATCCAGTTTCCATGAAAGCGCTCTTAATTTGACCCCACATAGCCTCTATCGGTAAGCCAGCGTTTTGTAAGTTTGACGATTTAACGTCAAGTGTGGTGGCGAAATTATATTAGGGTCATTTAAGACGCTTGTATTGAATCTTGGTCTCCTTGCTATACCCTGTGCGCGACGCTGAACAGCAGCTGTTCGTAAGCGAAGCAAACCCAGTAGCAGGTGATGGTGGCTACCTGCGTCCGCCTTTTTTTCGTTGCGAACATCGCACAGTGACTTCCTCCATTTCTGCTGTATAATGAAAATTTTAATCATAACTTCACCTTTTTTTTTTTTAAATAATACCTCACGTGTACCAAATCAAAAATGGATTTGGTAATGAAGGTAAAATACGAAGACAAAAAATTAGTTAGGAAAGTAGCCCCATTCATAGTTGTTTAAAATAGCATCTTACCACAAAGCTATAAGGCTTTCTCAAAAGTCTAAAACACAATAACAAGTCATTTGCTGGCCCATATTGAACTACCATTTTTTTTTTTTTTTTTTTGCAAAGCGACATAAGGCTTTATATCACTTAGCCTTAAGCCACTGCACCTTGTTTTGTTTGAAGAAGCGAATTATAAATTCAGTCAGAAGAGTGCAATAACCAGATAACCATCACTGGAAAAAGTGAAGGAAGAGACGACACTAATGCTTCCGACCAACAATGACGAGTTTTTAAAGGTTTTTCAAAAAGGTATTTTAGGTTTTGGTATATTAAATGTTCCGCTTAAAAAAACAACCAATAGATCAATAATTTCAACCAAATAAAAACGCTTTGATCGATGATTTCAACCCTATTCCCTTAATTTATTCAATTCTCTACAACCGTTTAAGTTCTCAGCTTTCAACATTTATTCAGAATAAACTTAAGCAAGTGTTAAAATACGCTTCAAGCCAAACATATAACAACACTAATTGTCAAGTTTGCGGCTTTTAAACGTAAACAACTCATTAATATCCAGAACAGCGCGATTGACAAGTGGGAAAAATCCAATCAGACATAATATAATTACTGTCATTTAATTACATGTTCATTTTTAATAGAATAATCTCTTACAGCGTGGTTTTTGTTTCTTTGTATAAACAGCATAGTTGGATAATGTTTAATTTGAGCCACAAAGTTTTATAAGCCGCTTGTGCTACACGGAACGCTCAAAGGCTTGTCAAGAGGCCTATAAATAAGCTGCCATTTAAAAAAAAAAAAAAAAAAAAAGGAAGTCCAGACAATTAGAAAGAGCCAACGGTTAAGTTTACAATCGTTGACCTTTTAACGGTCTCAGTCAGAACGATGACGAGAATGTTAATGAGTGTTTAAATTTAGTTCCGTTGACTTTCTAAACTGTTTCCGAAACCAAAAGTATTCGTTTGGGGCGATTTGGCTGGGGGAGGCAAAAAGCTTTCTGCGCCAAAAGGCAATATTTTTGTTCTGCAAATAACCTTCACATAGAGTTGTAGATAGCTGACTGAACCACTATTTGAATTTAAGAAGTCGGAGAAAAACCCCATGAGAATAAATAAAACAAATTGTCAGCCATCCATAGTTGAAATTAGATTTAAAAACCAACCTGCGTAGGCACTGATAGAATCTGCTAAGTGCGTGATTGTTCACTGGTTACAAATAGATTATGCTAATCAATCTTCGTACCTAGCACTAGGTCGCTTTTCGCTTATTATTCTGTTAAACACATTTCTGTTGGGTGATTTTTAGATGTCGCAGTAAATTTTGGATTTGCAGAATTGCTTACGCATTTTCCTACATTTTGTTCCTTGAAACTTTACCAAGCGACAAATAAAATTGGCTCTTTTTTATAAGAGGACCAATCGATTGAAACTATCTAAATTAAAGATCACCAGATGGACTGAAATAGCCAGAAGCTAGACCTTACCTAATGGAAATATCCGACATCACAATCGAAGGTGTTAGTGAGGCAGGGCCAGCTGAGGTACCATATGAGTATTGGAAAAAGATGGGAGGGTTTAGATGGTCCACGATGAAAAAGATGAAAAAGTTTGTAGAAGTTGATAGCCTGAGTAAACAATAGACCTAAAGTTACGTCCTGCGAATGTTAAAAGGGAACGAAGATACTCGAAGTTAGGATAACTAACGTTCTGTCAAACCGATGTCTAACACATTGAAGATCGTTGATCTTTTGGTAGCGGACTGCAGGAAATAACAAAGCGATGTGAAAACCAATGCTGGTTTGTCGCTGGCAAGTCAACAACTGTTGCAATCGAAAATATAAGAGTCCTAATGGAAAAACATCCTTCGAGGATTTGCATATTGTGCTGGTCGACTTCGCAAAAGCATTCCATCGACCACACGAGATGTAATATCTGTTGTTCTCAAATAAAAAGGGCACTCAAAGGCCCATGTGAGGGTGATATAGGATATCAATGAAACAGCAGTGACAGTGAACAGGTAAGACGACTGGCTGGAACCAATGAAGAACTTCAAGTCACATTTGCTGTACACCAAGGAAGCGTGTTTTGTCCTCTTCTCTTTATTATAGTCCTTGACTAACTGCTGGAAAATAAAGTACAGAAGACTCTAATGTACATCACTATTACTATATATAATGCGTTCTGTGACCTTTTTAAATTTTACTAGATATATATGTGTTTTTGTGGGCGATAGGCCACTATTACTACTATTATTTGTTGCTAGCAATGGAGCCATAATAACTGAGGATCCTACATTCCTGCAAGGAGCACTTTATGTATCGATACAAGAAGGTAGTGCGTAACGTAACGTATAATTCAAAAAAGAGTGAGGAACATTCTTATCACAGACATTTATTTGAACTGAAATGTGATTCCCAACTGCGAAAAGTTTAGATTTCTGCGATCTATGATCAATACCTGCAACTTGGATTGACGACATCACCTGCGTAGCTCAACACCGCTGTTGTTTGCCAATGTACAAAAAGTTTTAAGAGCAAGTTTAAGACAGTTGAGATGAAGATAATTCCAATGACAGCAGGAATAACAAAGCTTGAGCTTATTAAAAGTACCTAGATGTAGGAAGCCTTCACGTTAAAAGTACAATTTTAGAGAACACAGAGCAGGATCGGCTCAGTTAATATTGTGATATTAGAAGAAGAGATCCAGAGCACCCCTTCAAAAGCGTATAATATCATACAGAGTTAATAGACACAATAGAAAAGCAAAAGAAACAAAAAGTAAGGTAGTTCAAAACCCTCCGGGTGCAGGCAAAAATAAACGACGCCTGTATTTGGTTATCCTCAGACATGAAACAATAAAAAAAAATGGGAAAAAACTCCCACGCATTCTGTGGGAAACGCGACATAACTCATCTGGCGGATCATTAGTGTGAAGCAGAGAAGTGGGAGAGTAATGCTCAACAAGAAAGGAGAAGCAGAAGACAATCGAAAATAAATTTTCCATCAGCGTAGACGCAACTATTTATGCAGATAGAAGTTTTTCGCCAGTTGATTTTTCATTTCGTAAATGTGTATTTTACGATGTCCTGGACCTAATCGAATGGAAAGTTTGTTGCTTGGAATAGTTTCAACTTGCTTTAAAGCCTTTCCATCAACAAAACAACAACTCGAAAACCTATCATTGAAAACACATATAGTATGTAAGAGAATATGCTCTTACAAGACACCGACATCCGACATATCTTCGAACTTTTATAGAGCTTAGTCTACCTAGGATCGTTTGTAGACAAGGAAAATAGCATCATCTAAACTGGATGAGTGGTACCCGTGGTGTGATGGATAGCATGTCCGCCTGTTAATCCAGAGGCTCGTGGTTCGAATCCCAACAGAGGCAAACATGTTTTTTTCCACGGGTATCGCCTTTCGCGAGGAATTGGCAAGTCCTCCGTTTATTTATTTATTGAAACCGGATGAGGAGACCCTTGATAGTTTCGAAAGAAAAATACACCGTATGGTATCTTATGTCAAGCCAATATGTGGATAAAGAACTATACTAGCTCTACCGCGACATTGGTACACATTGATAGACTACGATGGATGTGGGATGTGGCTCTGAGATAACCACAATGGGTTGTTTTGAAAAACCTCAACTCACCCTCAGTATCAAGCTGAGTATTTTTAGAGTTCTGAGTTTGCCATCAACTAGTTCTGGAATACAACTAAGTTTTTGCTGGGCGAGTTCAGTTAAGAACCATTGAGGTTAAATGACACAAATTTTCTTCAAATGTCCGTGGCTAAGCCTTTTTTTAAAACCGAAGACCTAGGTATTGTTGTAAAAAACTTTTAGGGTTGTTAAGCAATTTTGGGTCAACTTTGGGGAAAGTTATACGAGCGAACATACCGTTTGTAATTAAAAGAACTGCAGTACCACTCAGTGATTGTACAGAAAAAGCTCAATAAAGGATTTTTTTAATCTACCCTCATTCGCCTTGTTGAAAGTCTTCTTCGGATGGTGGATTCTCTTTTCAAGATAATCTCCAGCTCCCTTAAAAATTTCAGCGTCGAGGCCGTCTGCAAATGCCGTTTTATTTGAGTTAAGCTTACATATGAGCATGGCAGCCCTAACTTCTTATTGGTTTGGAGTATGGCATTCTTAACCTTCGTCTAAGTTGAGTCTGCAAAAGTAGTTTTTCCAGATCCTCAGAAATAATTGCGGTTCTACCACTATGTTTGTTTGGTGGTCTGTACGAGCTTGGTTCGAGGGTATTTTCCCTGGCATGACTTTTTTTTAACTTTTAGTATTAATTCTGAAGCTCATACTTATCACAACATTTCTCTATTTCCTCAAACAAGCGCTTCTCATGCTGCTTTTAGTGTTTGAGAACTTGGGAAGGGAAGAACACCCTTTCTTTCTTTTTTTTTTATCGGAATTGTTATTATTTTGATCATTTTAAGCTTAGTTTCATCATTTTTATTTTCATCTTCGACCACACATTTTTTTAGCAAGTGACAACGGTGGGTACAGCGCGCGGCGGGAGAAAAAAAGCACACCAAACTAAAACTTGTTTAAATAGTTTAGTTTGAAAAATCAAAGACTTTTTCCGAAAAATAGCACTGTCGCATCAAGTGAACTCATCATGTGATGGAGGAACCATTCAACAAAAAAAATGTAACTGGTACAATCAAAAATTAATGAGATGTATTATTTTGTGCGAAATAAGGAACGTCATAAAATTTATTCAATTAACTTGTTATTGTCAAAGAAAAAGAAAACAAGTTACGTTGTACAGGTACGTCATCGCATAAAAGCGTTTTCACAAACGAAATCGAATTAAATCACAAAGGTAGCTTCTACATCACATACATATTTATTTATTCGCCTATGTACGTATGTATATTACAAAATCTAATCTCACTTTCAATTTACTCAATCCATTAACATGAACTGAGTGTGGTCAGTTATACTACTGTATTGTCCGAAGTGTGGGAAAGTAATTAGTCATTAATTAGCGGACGAAGCTCCGTTCATTACGCTGATAAACCTTTGGTCGTCTGCCAAAGTGATGCATTCATCTGCATCTGCATATATTGTACTGTAAGCTACCCGGAAAATGATTTGGTGGCTAGTTGGTACGTCATAAATCAGAATCGTGTAATGAATATAAATTACCATTTCAAATTGATCACGACATCAAGTTTGGACATGGGAATTATATGACTTGAATACACCGGCTCATTCAGATTATGTACATGAAACATATGCGTCACACAAAAAAACTCGGCGAATTTAATATTCCGTGTGTGATTCCGTAGTGGCAGGGAATCTCGTTGCTTTGACAAGCATGAATAGAGAACACAAATAGTTTTCATCTCTTTTTTTTCAAAATGAATAACCTATCTACCTATCAAGCACCAACAACTGATAACGAATTCATTTTTTAATAGCTTCTGGAAATAGAATGCAGTTCTGTTTTGAGTTTGCAAAATAAACAATCAAATTGATTGGTAAATGATTCCATTTATTATTGTTGCATCAGCACTTCTGTCAATTGCACTGTACACACTTATATTAAATTTTACTGTCTTTAATTTACAACGTTGGCGTTGGTCATAGCGGTAGGTTGTTGTCGCGACTCTTGCCGTTCAATCCGATATTCAATACGGCGCTTATCAAATCAAAATAATTTTTTTTAATTTGTTTTGATTAACTCTGAAGCTTCTGCGTTCAGGTACACATTAAATTGCAAAATTTATTATGTGAGTAACCATTTACAAGTGGGAACCACACTATACAATTGAATTATGGGAAGAGGTATTCTTTCGTTTGAAAAAAAATCTCCACATATGTATTTTTTTTTTTTTTTTTCATGGTAATGAATGTCACAGGTAATATGGTATTGTTGACAATTGAGACGTAGAAAGGTGGTAGGTATTAGGTAGGCAGCAGCTGTCTAATTGTAACGACTTATCAATTAAATAAGGAATTTTACAATACGAATGGAAAACTGCATTTCGCTGTACTCATCTACTATTTATAAGAACATTCCATGATATTTTATCAGCTACTAGCATACAAGTTTCAAATGAAACAATGTTTCAATTCCAAGGATAATAACCTTTTTACGTCTGCTTTGGGGTGGTCGTTTGGAAAATGCTTTCTCATTTAACATTTTAACGGTTTGCATTTGAATAGTCATTAATTAGTTGCCAGGTGTTTTTTACTTAATGGAAAAACATAGAGTAGTTCTCAGTTCACTATCAAGAGCAAACTCTGAAGTAACGCAGCCACAGGTTTGATGAACAATGCCAAACAAAAGCTCAATAAAAGTTGATGTAAAAAAGAACAGGGGTCGCCTTTGAGCAGTACAACGCGATTTACAAAGAGAAAAGAACGGAAGAACAACGCACTCTCAAAAAGAATAAGAAGAAGCATGAGAAGTGCTCGTTTGAGGAAATTTCGAACCTCAGCAGTCAAACAGTGATAGAAATGTCGCTACTTAGGATCTGGAAAGATAACTTCTACACACTACTTAGTGGCAATGAAGACACAAATTCCGCTATCAGGCAGAATGCCCCATTCAATTTATACGATGATTAAGAATTCCGTAAAACGACAAACATGCTCGTTTGCATTATCCCCGAACATACATTTCGTGTTGATTCTCCACAGCGTAAAAATGTGCCGTTTATAGCAAAAATAAGGTTTGCTTCATAGCAAAAAAAAAACTCGCGAGCATGCATGGCCCTACATGGCGAACATCAAATCCAAAGGACATGAGAAAATCGAAATTATTCGCCAACAGTGAGTGGATCGCGAGCTGCTCGCGAACCAACCCCTACACGACGAAAATACGTTGAGCACGAGCATGTACGACGAGCTTTAGGCTAGCACTATGCAAACGCAATTCAAATAAAACTGCAGGTGCAGTTGGGCTCGACGCCGGACTTTCCAAGGCAGCTATGGCTATAGATTTGTTAAACATGCAACAGTTGATCTGTACGATATGTTCGGAAGAATACGTGCTCCATAAATAGAACTTCACAATTGCGCTAATTATTCTTACATAGTATAAAACCAAGTCGCTTTCCGTTGCCTGCATGCTTGGATCACCCTAGATGGTCACACGGGGTCAAAATGACCCCAGGCCTTTTTTGTGAAGTCTTCCGATTTTCAAATTTTTCCCAATATCTACATTTTTTTCGATATAATAAACATTAAAATATGCACATATTATTATTGAAACATTTAGTTTTGACATTCAGGAATGTATAAAAAAAATTTGGAGACATTATTTTGAAAATTGCAAAAGTTATCAACGTTTATATACGCTGGGGTCAAAATGACCCCGTGTGACCATTGTGTGATTATTTTGACGTATGACCATCTAGGGTTAAAAGCTACGAACGGATTTTGATGCATTTTTCTAACATCCAAGAGGAAGGCTTATGTTTACGTTTGACTGTTTTCCAAAATTATTCAGGCGATTTGAATGAAACTTGAAACAGAAATGGTCTAGAACCTAAGAAACGACATAGGCTATTTTATTATTGTTTTAAGCATTATTACAATGCGGAGTTGACCCCGAGTAAAATAATGTGGTTATAAATCGATATACACAATCGATTTTACAGAACCATGTCTAGTTTTGGCTTCCCTGCAAAACTAGTACAACTATGCAGAATTACTTTGGAGAGTTCAAGCTGCTCCATTAAGGTTGGTAAAGATTTAAGGAATGTGCTATGCAACCTTTTGAATGTTAATAAAGTTGTCTTTGAGCAGGTTGGAAAAGAACAAACTGAGACCTCAAGTGTAGAATTAGCCTTCGGGCCAGGCAAACTGTTAACCGATTTTTTAACATCAAACTTAAAAAGATTGAACAAATATCAAACGTCAACACATCAGCAACAATCTTTAAAAAGTCGGTACAATTATTCGCTTATGCAAACGGTATTTACGCAATGGGAAGCAGAAAGGGCAAAGCCATGTTCTTTTGCAAGTATTAAAAAAGGAGCGGCCAAAATGCGTTTAATGGTCA
The DNA here is from genome assembly GCA_914767635.1 of Melanostoma mellinum. Taxonomy (NCBI): domain Eukaryota; kingdom Metazoa; phylum Arthropoda; class Insecta; order Diptera; family Syrphidae; genus Melanostoma; species Melanostoma mellinum. The sequence continues at coordinate 194,180,446 of OU612058.1, read as the reverse complement.
ATGAGGGCAAATTATATGTTGTCACTAAACAAGGACAGAGAAAAGCGTCGAGTTGGACAAAAATTTACATATACATAACTTCAAGGCAGTACAGCACATCGTCTACCTGAGATCCACTATAGACACGGAAAATAACACCAGTGCGAAGATCAAACGGAATATAACTCTGGTCAATCGCTGCTTTTTTGGGTTTGGAAGACAATTGAGAAATAAAACCCACTCTAAAAAAAAACAAAGGTACCGTTTGTAGGGCCTTGATCATCGAAGGGATCACTAGCGGAAAAGAAAACAGCAGAAGAACGAAGAGTCGCTAAAGCCTTCGCTTCCTATTGAATGTTCGGTTCCCTACACATAACAAAAGGTTCTTAAATGCAACGCCTTTCGGAAGCCAAATAATTCTTTTTCGTTTTTGCGTATTTCTATTGTGATGGTGTTTGTTGCTATTTTAGCTGTGGTTCCAGGTATTTTGCTGCGTTGACTATGATTTTTTCTTATTTATTTATTTCTTATTTCTTATTTTCTAATTTTTCTCCTGTTCTTTGGTAAAATAGTGAAGCGCAATTAACTTTGTAAAGTTCTAAGAATTTAGTTTTGAGGAGTTTGTCTTGTTCTGCTATTACTTTTGTAGATTTCCTATCTTCTAGTGCGTCAAGGTCTCTCAATGTTTTTGTGTGCATTTATATAGTTATGTTTATTTTAAAAGCTAAATTAGATTTCGTGTTATTCCTTTCTATTGAATGTAATATAGATGTAGAGTTTTTTAGTGAACGTCACTAATAAATTTTATGAAACAAAAACTCAATACCTCCGTTTGTGTTTACTAATAAAATAAAGTTTACAGAAACACAAGTAGTTCTATGACACTACTATCGGAGGCCGAATAACTACTGGGAACCAAGTAAGTAGGAAATCAAATTCTTGCAGCGTTATGGAGTACCTACAAAAGAAGAACTGGTATGAAACAGTCTCCACGTTAGAAAAAACTATGTGAGAAGTACAATTATCACTTTCATTGTTAATTAAAGTAATAAAAGCCTTTCGATAGCTTTGTTTTCGTTTCTTAAGTGGAGAGGTTCTTAAAAGTTTCTTATGTCGTTTAAACAGAATAATAATTTACCGCGGTGGAATACTTTTATTTTGAAAATAACATAAAATTTATTTATTAGACAAAGGCTTTATCATCCCATTAAATTAAAATCGTAGAGCGCAATGATCCCAAACGATTGTGCCAGACTCCCTGGTTTACCAAAGCAAAGTCTATAGTCTATAGTCTGTGTCCCAGTTCTGGAAATCCATTTGATATAGAGGAAATCCTCAATCAAAACATTCATCCAACACAAAATTGCATCATTTGATAACTACTGTGAATAAAGAAAGTCTCGATCCCAGTTATCTTTCATCTTATCACGAGAGATAGCCGTGAGTCATTCTAATGATACACTACCATACACAATTGACACAACGTAATGGAGTAAATTTTTAATAGACAATAAGAACAAGAATTTTTTTACCTATTCACACAGCATTTCATTAAAAAGCAAGGTTACACAAATGCATTTGAGCTGGGTCGATTAGTTAAAAATTCTTCACGTTTTTCTGCGCTTGTTCGGCAAAAATAGATAACCTTTTGACATATATGTATATAAATATAATCAACTTACATACAGAATCGTATGAGCGTTGACAAAAACAAAAACAATAAGGAGGCAAATTTGTGTGTTCTTCACATCCATGATACCCAAAAACAACCCCCTTTTTCAATTAAATTCTAGCCCGGTATCTGCGTCAGCAGAACATTTTTTCGCAAAACACCTACGCTCTGGCACCCTCTCTATCTCAAAAGACATAATGTAGTCCCACACAGCCAAATTACTTACCCACAAATAATAATTCCAAAGCACTGCACTAAAGCTGGATAAAAATTGTCCATTGAAACTGATGGTGTGTCCGAGTCTGGCTTGTCTGTTGTCGACGATGACACTGAATTCATGGTCGAATTCTCCATCGTTCTTCTTTCCAAATGTACTCTAGTTTATCGCAAAAAGTATGTTTGTCGAATGCTTTGCCCCTGTTACTCTTGTTCACGTCTTGTGACTGAATTTATTGCATATTTATTTATCTTTCACTTCAGCATTGTTTCGAGAGTACGTATTTCAGAAGTTGACTGCGCGAAACATCAACCATACGGAAGGTTTACCACTCAAAAGACAATAAAAGCGATCACTTTGCAACACCTAATGGCATTGATAGATTTTGTATAGTTTTGTTTCAATTTGCAATTTAGTTTGGCTTACATTTTGAGGGAAATCTTACAATTAACCTTGAATTTGGTCAAGGATTTTCAAGGAGGCAATATACTATTTTTCACTTTCACTATCACTGCAGTTCACTGACGCCTATGGAAAATAAGTATTGGAGATATTTATTTGATGTGAGAGATTCTTTTGTGATGCGGAGATTCGGAAAGAAAATGTGTTAAAAAATGGTTTGAGAAGTAAAAATCGATTGAAAAACGCGTTAACGATTTGTGAATTGTGAATAGAAATGACAAATGGTGGTTTTTGTTATGGGGTATATATGGGACATAACGCAGTTGACATTTGCCAAGAAATAGAAACTGTCAGTTGAAAAGTGAGAACAGTTTTGTATAAGGGTGAGTGAAAAGTATGGTTGTGATGTTTTAGAATTTCGACGAAAGCAACATTTTCCTTAAAAAAAAAATAACAAAACAGTAAAGCCTTGCGCAAACCAATGCGGTGAGTGCGTGAAACGTCCATAACATTACATAGGGATTTGACTTATCGCAATCGCATCGCACGCACTCACCGCGTTGGTTTGTGCAAGGCTTTATGCTGGACTTACATCCATCTGCTAAAGCGCAGAAAAGTAAAGCCTTGCGCAAACCAATGCGGTGAGATCGTACGATGCGATTGCGATAAGTCAAATCCCTATACATTAAGTCAAACGTTTATGGACGTTTGACTTAAAGCATAGGGATTTGACTTATCGCAATCGCATCGTACGATCTCACCGCGTTGGTTTGACCAAGGCTTAAAGCCTTGCCCAAACCAATGCGGTGAGCGCGTGCGATGCATTTGCGATAAGTCAAATCCCTATGTAATCTTATGGACGTTTGACTTAATACATAGGGATTTGACTATATGTATTTATATTTGACCTATGTATTATATTAAGTCAAACGTCCATAAGATTACATAGGGATTTGACTTATCGCAATCGCATCGCACGCGCTCACCGCATTGGTTTGGGCAAGGCTTAAAGCAGGACGGATGAAGATTATAAAACACAAAAGTAAAAAAAAATAGGATTATGGCTGCGGATGAGTGATTATGGGTGCAGATGAACATGTCCATCTGCACCCATAATTTTTCATCTGCAGCCATAATTAAGAAAGTGCAGATGGTGCGTTCACTCTCTATCAGACAGGTATGAATTTTGCATCTTGTATCTTTTCCGATTTTCATTTGCACTTGCATGTAAGTCCACCATAAATGTCAATCACGATTCAAAAGTAGAAACGGGGTATAATTCACCGCGATATCATCCCTGGAAACTGGGATGTCAACAGAGACAGAAATGTCAAAAACACCAGGTTCGGATTCAGTGCAAATTTTGTAGTTTTTGAAAAAGCTGCCGGCAAAACAACTATCTTACTTGTTCACTTCTTAAATTCTCAATAATACTCAAAGATATGGCAACAGAAACACCATCTCCAAACGCAAATTTGAAGCATTTAGACAAACGATGGAGCAGTTTGAGGAAAATCTTAGAACGCCCAAGACCATTCTGCAAGTCTGACTTTACTCCTTCTGCTGATAATCTAGAATTTCTTTTGAATACTTGCAAGATCCTGGTCATTGGTAATCCAAAATGAAAGGTAAATATTCCAAATTGTACTAAAATTTTGTTTCTTATCGTAAGGTGCTGGAGGTCTGGGCTGTGAACTGCTCAAAGATCTCGCTCTTATGGGCTTCGGTGATATTCATGTCATTGATATGGACACTATCGAGTTATCAAATTTAAACAGGCAGTTCTTGTTTAGAAAAAAGGACATTGGCTCATCAAAAGCAGAATGTGCTGCAAATTTCATTAATGCCAGGTAATCGTTTGAGAAAATAAAAATGAAAAACAATAAACATTCTCGAAAGCATTTTATCAACGTTTTAGAGTTCGTACTTGCAAGGTTACTCCACACTTTGCCAAAATACAAGACTTCGATGAGTCGTTCTATCAGCAATTTCACATTATTGTATGTGGCCTCGACTCCATTGTGGCTCGGAGATGGATAAACGGAATGTTGATTGCCATGCTGGGATACGAAGAAGACGGGTCAATAGATCCGTCGACTATTATTCCCATGATCGATGGAGGCACAGAAGGTTTTAAGGGTAACGCTCGTGTCATTTTACCCGGTTACACTGCTTGCATAGAGTGTACGCTAGGTCTATTTCCTCCACAAGTAAACTATCCATTGTGCACAATCGCAAACACCCCTCGTTTACCGGAGCACTGTATTGAGTATGTGAAAATCATTCAGTGGGATAAAGAAAATCCATTTGCAGCTGCGCTGGATGGTGATGACCCTCAGCATATTTCATGGATCTTCGAACGGGCTGTAGAAAGAGCCAATCAGTTTAATATATCTGGAGTGAGTTATCGGTGAGTTTGGCTTAGCACTCAGTTTGACTTGATTAAGATATCAGTTTTTTGTAGATTGGTTCAAGGTGTAGTTAAGCATATCATACCAGCAGTAGCTAGTACAAATGCCATTATTGCAGCTGCTTGCGCTACAGAGGTACGAAAATAACATTTTCTTCTTACTATTTTTCTCACACTCCCCGAATTTATCTTAAAGGTTTTTAAGCTCACAACTAGTTGTTATGACAGCATGAAAAACTACATGGTTTTTAACGATCTTGCTGGAATCTACACGTACACATATGAAGCGGAAAAAAATGAAAACTGCTTGTCATGTAGTAATGTTCCTCAGACAGTTAACGTTGATGATCCTAACACAACAACTCTGGAGGACTTCATAAAAATGCTATGCGAAAGTCCAAATTATCAAATGAAGAGTCCAGGTTTGTTAAGAAAGACAAAATGTATTGAAGGTAGTACTCCGAAAAATATTGTTTTTAGGAATCACTGCTTTTATTGATGGAAAGAATAAAACGCTCTACATGTCGGCAGTGAAGAGCATCGAAGAGCGGACACGGTCGAATTTAACTCAGTCATTATCTGAACTTGGTCTACGAGATGGTCAAGAGCTGATGGTGGCGGACTCAACCACACCGAATACTATTTCTTTAAAACTAAAGTACACTTACAATGAAATTGAAATGAATTGAGCTAACTTGATTAAAATAAAGCAAAAAGCTAAGCCAATCCGTAATCTAGTCCGTGAGAAGTGATAAATCCTTTCTTGTAGATTACAGAAAAACTGAACGTACTTTTAGTAACCTGCGAATTATACAATTGAATTCGTTGCTACAATGCAACAGAGGCACACACCGAATATAATTTAAATAGAGAGAGGAAACCCGACAAAGTTTTTTAAAACTATTCGCTTCGCCTTTAATGTGCAAAAAAATTAATGTGCAAAAAAATTACTTCAAAATATAAAACCAACGAACAATATGCGTAAGTTTATTTTCCAATCAAATAAATTAAAAACTTTTTCACTTTTTCTATTCACTAATTTCATCAATGACAGGAACATTCTGTAGTTCGGAACACTTTCTTTTCCACAGAGAGAGCTTTGAAAAAAAGAAAAATCTCAATAAATTCAATGCAGGAACAACGAAAAACATTTTCTACTCAACCTGTTCCTTCAAAACCTTTTCCTTTGCAGCAGCTCGTGTAAGCAATATTTTCGCCTTTTCCAAAAGCTGCGTCTTTTTGTGCAACTGATCCCTTATCATTCGCACTTCATCGTTTGTAGCGGCTTCCAACTAAAATAAAATAAGTTCAGTAAAAATGTCACCAACTTAGTTATCTTCAAATGTAGTCCTTACGCGACTTTTCTTGCCACAATTTTGGCAGATTGCTTTTAATTGTAACTCAATTTGCAGTGCAGAGATTTTGTCCAAAGATTCTGTGTACATATGTTGCAACCTCGTAAGTTCATTAGGAACTTCTTTTCCCTGACAAATGAAAAATTATTTTTTTGCCTGAAATTTATCGGATATTCGTATTTACCCTGGAATCAAATGGTTTGGTGCCATCCTTAAGGTACCTATTCTCTGCTCTCATCTTTTCAATTATACTTCGTAGTGATAGAATGGTTTGCTCGGCTTGACCAGGTGCATACTTTTTTTCAGGCTTGCGTTCGAAGTTAAGATCTCTTCTTGCTTCAGCTTGAGCAAGTTCCTCCTTGAGGGCAATAATATAACTGAAATGGAAATTAGCTCATTTGAGAATTGAAACAACACTTGTTGCAAATCTTTTTATTACTCTTCGAGGTGCTTAAGTCGCTTCTGCATTCTTTCACCTGAGTCTCCTTGACGTAGAAGATCATTGTCTAACTGAAGCTGAAGGTTTCTTGCTTCGAGACGTATATTCTGCGCTTCAATGGCTGAATACTTTTCTTGAAATTTTTCCAGCTCAATTGTAAGGGCATTGCTGCCTTTGCCTTCCATTTCCATCGCCATTATCTTTCTCTGTTGCATTTCTATTCGGGCTTTCAAAGCCTCAATAAGTTCATTGTGATTGCTTCCAAGAAAATGCATCCCCCTTGTAGGACTACTGCATTCACTGCCTCCGGTATAAGTCTCTGGCGTTTCGGAAAGAGCGTACTTGGCTCCTTGGAGGTTAGGGCAAGATGGAGTTCGGCAGCATTTCAATGTATTTGAAACTTAAAAAAAACATTTAAAAGTGATATATGACAAAGAACTGAGTTCCTTACCTTTCCCTACTCGCGACTCTAGTATTTGTTTATCCTTCTCCAAGCGGGATATTGTAGTTCTAGCTGAATGAAGTAAAGCCTTGTGTTTTTCGAGGGCTGTTTCAGTTTCTTCAAACTTGGCTTTAAACTTCTCAGCACTCTGTTGCCAACGTTTTTGTTTCTCCCAAAGGCCAACTTCATTGTTGCTCTTAGCTCTTTTGGCGTCAATCACTACTTGTTGCCGCTTGATTTGCAGCTGAGCATCTTCCAATTCGGATTCGAGTTGGCATACTTTTTTCTGAAGATTTTCAGTTTTCAAACGGGCGTTTAGTTCAGTTTTAATGGAGACTACTGGTCGTTTGATCAATTGATTTCGAAGAGAATTGTTAAGCTCCCTGGCCTGTTTCTCTCGTTGGTTTAGATTGGATAGTTGTCGACGCAGTGCTTCGAGTTGAGCTTGATAAATCTTATTGGTGGCATCAGATCGAGAAAGACTAGCTGCAAGTTGAGATATTTGATCTGCCGAATAGGTGGATGAGTCGTTCATGAAGCGTTGCTGGTCATCCTAAACCGAAGTGAAAGAAAGGACATTTATTAAAAGTAAGGCAACAAGAAAAAAAAAATTAATTAGTGAACTAGACTAGAAGGGAATCTCGCGCTAAGCAAACATTCCCGAAATGCTACCATGAAAATACTGGTAAGCAGATTGTTCCAAAATTTCGCGCGCTAAGCAAACATTCCCGAAATACAACCATGGAAATACTGCTAAGTAAATTTTCCCAAAACACAGTACATTCTTTTTGTGTAGACTCAAACTCTTTCAAGCAAATATTTAAATCATGTTGCCTACTTTCCTTGCATTGGAACTCAAACGGGTTCTTCCTCATGGTGAGCGCGAGTTTTCCTATGCAACTCGTGTGTTTAGGGATTGTCATCAAATCGAATTTGGTCACTTTCCCCATAGGTCTGTTATTTAGAAACATCCAAAAACGTGTTTCATTACTTTTTGACGAGAATGTATCTTTGTTTAAAATCGCTTCCATAGGGAGGCTTGATATAACTTGGAGTTGCAGCTTCATATTTATCATTGCTATCCAAAATTCAAATGCACCACTGAAAAACTAAAGAATGAAAGAATTTACTACGCTGTGTGAAGGAAGGTCATACAATGCGCGTAAGGGGTCTTGAGGATTTTTTGCTGCGTATCGAAATTTTCATTAAGTATAACTTTTGACTCGGAGAAGCCACAAAGTTCGGCTCTCAGTGTTTGTCAAAGTCTATTATGTATATAAAACATCAATCTTATATAGTTACAGTGAATGTAATAAACTGGTGATAACAAAATACAGAAATCGTATATGGTTGGAAAGGGTTTCCCAAGTTTCATCGAACGATACCAATGAAACACCATGTGACGGAGGAAGTCAGTGCGGTAAACGTAAAATAATGAATGCTGCCGAGCGAATCAACGACAGTCTGAGTTGGAATTGTTTTGTTCAAAAAATTTTACCTGTTGCGAGAGGTTTTCTCGTACAACTTACAGAACTGCCCAACCCATTTTTTCTGTCACTAAAATGAAAACTTTAAAAAAAAAATTTACACGAACAACTTGGTCGGGCATCTTCTTGCACGTCGAATCTACTCGTTTATGAAATCAGCCGATAAGAAATATTCACTGAATTAAAGTTTGCATTGAAGTAAAATATATATAAAATTATTTATACGTTTTTAGAATGGCGCCCAACTGATTTGAAAATAATTACTCACATGAAAATTCGAAAGTGTGTCCATCAAATCATTGATATGCTTGTCCTTTTCCTCCAGCAATATTCTAAGCTGATCAATTTCTGGATTCATCCCAGAGTCACTCTTCTCTCTCTCCTGGTAGAGATTTATCCTGTCAATAAGAAGAACACAGCTTAACAAAAATAATTATAGAATATGCATTGTTCTTACTTCTCTTTCAAAAGCCCTATCTCTTCCTCCTTAATCTTCAATGTGTTTTCCCAGTGTTTTTCTTTTGTTTTCATTTCGTTTGCATAGTCGTTGATGTCTGTTTGGGGTTTCTTCTCTGATTTCTCACTCACTCGATCATCATTGAACATTTCTTCGATCTTTTCATCTGAGATTTCTTGCAAACTATTGTCACCGTTTTCGTCGACACCTGATGTGATTTCAAGTTTTTCCTTTCCAGTTATTCTGTGAGCTTCTATTTTTGTTTTCAATTCCAAGATCTCTTCATCTTTAGCTTTGACATTGGCACTTAGATCTTTGATAGTCTGTTGAAGGGACTCTATGTTCTTTTCATATTTAACATTAGCTTCATCGTTTTCATTTCTTTCTGAAGTGAGAAGCTCTTGGTATTTTTGTATAGCATTGTCTTTCTCCGAAAGAAGTGTATGGAAAGAAAGGATCGTTTTCTAAAAACAAAGTTATATAGTCATAACAAAATGAATGTACTTAATAAGATTACCTCAATAATTCCAACTTGACTGTTCGCTTTTTCTTCAGTATCAGTCTGTTTCATATTCTCTTGTTGGTCTAAAAGTTTCTTCTGGAGGTCTTCAATAGATTTCTGAGATACACGTAGACTTCAGATTCAATGGTTAGTATTTATTTTGATAAGAACCGTTTATTCATGTTACCTTAGCTCAGCTTTGTCAAGTAGCTCTTTCCTGTTCTCAGCTAATGCAATTGCTGCACTCAATTGATTTTCTATGCCTTGAAGTTTTGTACCGTCTTCTACAGTTGCTTCGCGTATGGGTGATCCTTTTGGGGAAGTTTGTATAGCTTGAGATTCAGTCTCCACTTTTTGATTGGGTTGTCTCAAAGGAGAAGTCTGAACACTTTGTGATTGGAACTCTTGAGGTGATTGTTCAACTTTCTCCAATTGCTTGGCAGGAGTTCTGATAGGAGAAGTTTGCTTACTGGACATAGTAACAGAAATAGTTTGGGTTTCAGAACTGAGCATTGTTTTTTCTGTGTTGGTTTTAGTCGGAGACGTTATAGGTGACATGTTTTTGTCGACCTTTGGAAGAATTGTTGCCTTTTCCTCTTCTTCGTCCGTCTTGTCCGTGTTTGTATTTGAATCAACCAGTTCTAAAATGCAAATACATATAACGGTATTCAGTCTGTAAAAACACTGTTTTTGTATTTAAACTCACCAATAACTTCAGTTTGAACTTCTTGCTCAGCGACTTCTTTTGGAAGGTCTCCACCAAATAAAGCTTCGATTGTCTTCCAGTGTTCATTTTCTTTGGCATTCGCCAACCGCAGTTCATCAATTTCAACTTGAAGAGCTTCATTTTTTCGATTCAAAGTCTGGACTTGCTCCTCAAAATATTTGGCTTTCGTTTCAGTCTTTACAAGCTTAATAAAACAAAACATTAGTAGCCTTCAGATTTCTTTAAAAAAAAATTACTCTAATCATATCCTGAGACTCGGTGTCAAAACCGTTAGATGCCTTCATTTTGGAAGACAATATGTCATCAATTTTAATGGAAATTCGTTCCTGGATTTCATGCTCTTCGTCCTTCGATCGCTTTGCAAATTTCGAGTACGCATACACAAAGTTTGTAAGGAAGATAAGTGGAGTAAACTTAAAATATTTTTGGCGTAGATTCTTCAAAGCTATCTGCAGAAACCTATAATGATTTTTTGAACGAATGCAGAGTAGATTAGGTAAAATTTGGTAATTCAGTAATACAACGATCAAATTTTTCTTTTCATTTCTTTTCTGAATAGCCTTTGGTGAAACTCAATAACAAGAAATGTGTATAAGCTGATAGTAATGGTTAACATGTCACCGTATTAAGTGGGAATTCGAATGTCAAAAACATTTTATGTTTTTTAATGGGCATCGCATTTCAACAGAATGAGAAGTCCTCCGTAATGACACTGCCATAAAAGCTACTTCTCACCGTTCAGAAACGGCAAAAAAATAGGCTCCTGAAATGTGTAAAGCTACCCGAGCTTTGTTATGTGCCGTCTACTTACTTATTTTTAGATATCTTTTCAAAGATTAAAGTTAAGAAGAGAAACCGGTTGCGCTGTTTTTTTTTTAGCAAGTATACGCCACAGTATCATAACCCAAACATAAAAAATAAGAACATATATGTTTGATGGATTGGATTTGTGTTCGGGTTTGGTGTTTTGCACTAGTCATACTAAGATGACTTGGAACGAACGAATAAGCTACCTGGGAACGACAGAAGATGATCAGCACCTGGAACAACTCAAATGGCCATCGTCAGTCAAAACTATTCATTGACTTATCCCACCAACGTATGAAAGAAATTCTTGACATGAGCAAACGTGACGCAAAGTTACTTACGGACTTCTTCACTGGACACTGCTCTCTCAAGTATCATCTTAAAAACATGGGCATCAGCCAAGATGACACCTGTCGTCTCTGTCTTGAAGACATAGAAACAGCTGAACACATTTTATGTGAATGCCCTGCCTTAGCTAGATCCAGGCTAAAAATATTCAATAAAGGGTTCCCCTGTCCCATTGATATCAGAAACACCTCTTCCTCAAAGATTCTTAGGTTCTTACATGACCTCAGCTTCGAATGAGCTAATCTATACACTACGTGTTTTTAGACCTAAGGGAACAGCACAAAAGATCTTTTAGGTCGACGTGCTTGTAAATGATGACTTGGACTTTGTGTGCCACTTATAATGAAACATAAAACAGCAAAAAACCATTGCACAATTTCTTGAGGAAACTATTCTCTTAGAAATTTGGTGGTTTTTCATCGGGTTGTAAGAAGTGTTCTTTTTGCTCCAAGATCGCTTCTCACCTTTCTAAGAAGTGACAGTCACTGTTCGGTTTGAAAAGTGGACTCCTGTTAGTTTTCTTTTAAACAGCTATCAGTTAAATGAATGTTGCTTATACGTTAAAACAAGCAGACCCAATTTTCGGTTTAAATTTTCAAAATGAATCATTCCTCGAGTGAAAGCAATGGAAAGCGACATAAGAATCGTGAAAAGCCCTGTTTTCTTATGTTGCTTTCCTTTAGTCTCCCCACTATGTAGCGCCACCTCTTTAATTTTTTATTTGTTATAAAAATAAAGTGAAATAAACGAAATTGAACAACGTAACTTACTTGCTTTTGATACTTAAGTTTCGTATTTGGTTACTGTGGCTCTGGGTTAGTTCATTAATTGTTTCTTCTTTATCCTTGATTTCATTCTTTAAAGCCTCTTCATTTCTCTCGAATTTTTCTTTTTCAAATTTCAGAAGTGAAATTTCCTTATTTGCTGTAACACAGGAAGATGTTCAAGCATAATGTTCCAGAAAACTTCATAAAGAGTAGTTTACACTCACCGCCATCCAGTTCTCGTTGTGTCTTTGCTATCAAAAATTTTTCTTCACTAGTGCTCTGTAAATCAGCGACAAGGTGTCGTAAGCTTATATGGTTGTCTGTTATTTCATTAAGAAGTTTCTGTTGTGACAAAACCTAAGGAATTACGAATCTTTTTGATGATATAGTTTTTAGAAATGCATTTTTTACTCACTTGTTCCTTAGTGATATCAAGAAGGTTTTCGAGATAGTTACATTTTACTTGAAGTTCTTTTGTCTGTGTTTCTAGCTCTTCTTTCTTGTTCTGTATATTTTCATATTCTTCAATAGTCAAATAATCAAGTTCCATATTTTCTTTAATAATTCCATAGTCTGTACAGATTGCTTCAACTTTTATTTCAGGAACCTTTCCCGATAAAACTTGGTCCATTAGAGCAGCCACTTGCGATTGGAGGCTATAGAGTGTTTTTTGCATATCTTTATACTCTTCGCTGTTGCAAACAGATATCTGTTTTAATAAACTCTCGTTTTCCGTTTTCATTTGGTGTAAATCGAATTTTCGATCATTGACTTGTTTCTTCAAATCAGAAATCAATGTCATGTTTCTCATCTCAGAAGCTTTGAACTCATTGAGAGTACGTTCAAAGTCTTCCTTAAAAAACTCATAAGTTTTGTTCTTTGCCTTTTGTTGGATTTCAAGAGTTGACAGCTTCTCAACCAGCACTGAACAATACTTTGTTACATCACTTTCAGACACTGACATTTGAGTAGTGAGTTCTTCGAATTGCACTTGGAATACTTGGAGCCGTTGAATTTCTTGCTGGAGCGCTCTATTTTTGTCAAGTGTTTTCAAAAATTCTTTTTTCACCGATTCATGTTCTATATCAGCCTCGGCTATGACTGGATACAGTGACGGATCCAAGGACTTGTTGGGAGTAGTCGGTCTGGTATATAAACCTAATGGAATGGATGGAGCCGGACTGTTGGATATTTCACCAGTTTCTCTTAGTTCACCGATCGATGCATTTGAAGAAGGTACTTCATCATTTCTAGCAATGGCATCGATTTTGTTACGCAATGCAAGTTCCCTTTCCTTAAGAGAAGCTAGTTCATTTTGAATTTTCATGGCCGGATGGTACCAATTACGAGCATCGAGGGCATTCAATAAACGGTCAAGGATTTCAAAGTCAATCGTAATGTGATCAGACGTGGCTAAAACATTGGAGCAATTGGTTAGAATTTGTAAATTCTTTTGTTCAAAGGTTTTACCATCATATTCGCGGATCTTTTCCAGTATCTCATGCATTCCGGTCCGAAGACTATCATTTTCCTCAACGACATCGGAGTATTTATTTTCCCAATCTTTGATAACACTCTGCATTATGGAATCATTGTTTGGAAGCATCTTCAAATGATTTGGTTAGACATTTTTTCTGTTTTAAAATGAAAAACCTAACTTACCTGGATATTCTTAAGGCAGTTGTCGCAGTACACCTCAGGCCTCGTTTTTGCAGGTAAACTTTCAACTTTTTCTTGAGGCCTGTTTTCTACATTTTCATCAGTAATTGTATATGCTTTTTGGTATTCAATAAGTTGCCTTCTAAAAGTTAAAATCGGAAACACAACAATTGAAATGCAAAACAAAATGGGAGGTGGTCGAACCTTGTGACATTATATACAGGCAAAAAAGGTCCGTATTATGAGTAGCGAATCGAACGTTCGACTGGAAGCGAATGTTTTAGAGAAACTCATTTATTGGATTATTATCATTAAACTTCGTCCATTCTCTTATCTGACTTACCTTAAACGTCGAAAAAAAAGTTTTCTACAAAGTTTTTGTTTCTACAACCACTATAAAAGAAGCTCGCAAAAACATTCGCTTCCAATCGAACGTTCGATTCGCAATAGGGACCTAAATATGCCATCGATGGAATTTACTGCTGCATTTTATAATATAACTTAACTTACCTCAACTCACTCTTCTCCAGCTTCAATTGAAGTCGCATTTCTTCAGATGATCTTAACTTCAGTACCAAACGTTCGATTTGTTTTTCCTTACTTCTCTCCTTGGTAGCTCGATTTTTAGCGGTTATAATTACATCATCTGGAATGTCGAGTTTCTTCCTCAGCAGTGCATTCTCACTTGATAATTCATGCATTGAGTTTAGTTCCAATACCAAATCACGAATTTGTTTCTCTCTTGAACTTAACTTCTGTTCCAAACTGTTGATTTTTTTCAATGCCTTCGAAAGTCCATCTTCTCCTCGTTGATAAGCATCCAGAGTGGCGATAGCTTGAGCAGCTTGTTTCGATTTGAGTATGTTGTCTTCTTCGGATCTCTCAAGTAGTTCTGATAGCTCCCGACACCTATTATTCGATGCATTGAGCGATTCCTCGACAATTTTACAGCAAGAGCGTGGTATTTTGTTGGTCATTGAACGCTCATCTTCACGTACAGATGAAAGTTTGTTCATAAGGAGGGTAGATGACATCATTTCATCGGCCATTGCTTTGATTTTTGATTCCATTTTTTCTATGATTTTATCACGAGCCTCGATTGCCTTTAATAAAAAATTTTGGTAAAATTGAACTATTTTAACAAAGTAAAATTTACCCACATGCATCATTCTAGTTGATTCTTCCACTATACGTTGTTTCTCATCCTCTTCGCTTGGTTGTTCACTTGCTTCTTCCTCCTGAACTGAACCCTCACAAAAAGATTCCAATTTAGATTTGAGCTTTCGAATCTCCTTGTCTTTGTTGTTAAGTGTTGAGCGCCATGACTTTGCCTTTGATTCCAGTTTTTCAATCATTTGCTTTAAGTCCGCTTCAGACTTATCACGCTCATCCTCCAAGTAAGTTATATTCCCCTCGAGTCTGGTAAGTTCGGCATTAAGTTCATTTACGCTCTCCTTTAAAGCCTTGTTTTCTCCATCTAAAAGAACAACTTTTGAACTTAGTTCTTGAACTTGAATTTTTGCCTGTTGATGGCGCTTCTCCAGGTCAATTATGGCTTTGGATTGTTCGATGTTTGATACTTGCAGTGCCTTAAGGTAGTTATAGAATTAAGAACAACTCTTCGGTGCCTCTTTAAACAAAAACTAACCTCAATTTCTCTTAAAAGTCTCTTGATATGTTTATTCTTGAGGTTTATGTTTTTAAGAAGCTCTTCTTGGCGATCAAGTTCTGATAATGGGTCCGATGAATCCTTGTCGCTTTCAGCAGATTGAATTGTTTCTGATAAGCGCTTCTGCAAATGAGCAAGTTCTTCATCCATCTAAAATAAGTTTTTTTTAAGCTCTAAAAACTGATTTGTAAGTAAATAAGGGACGAACCTCTTTGATTTTATTTTTAAGAGTAACCTTGTCTTCTTCTAATTTGTTGACCATTCGTTTTAACTTTTCGTTTTCCTCTTGCGTTCTATCACTGTGAGAATCTTCTAAAAATCAAATTGTATTTTATGATTTTTTTAAAAAAAACGAATTTGGTTTTTCATACCTCCACTATCTGCTGGTGTTTTTCTTTCCAGCTGTTCATGTAACGTATCCACCTGGAAGAACAGAGTTCATATATAAGACAAAAAACTTCATATCCATTGTACCTGCTCCCCTTTGTGTTTCATTATGGCCAAACACACTGCAAGAGTTTTTCTCAAATTCTTTCGAGGTATATCCTCTACATTTTGTATTCCAACCAGTGCACTGAATATTTCATCCTTTACTTCTTCATTTAAATAGTTTGGATCTAATGCGATTATTTCCGAGAGATCCATTTCGATGTTAGTTTTAGAAAATTTTTCCAAACGCCATAGGAAACCAAAAATAAGACGACAAAGCTTTTGTTTGAATTGTTTTGATTTTGGGATGACAAAGCCGTTGGCATAGAAACCATAAAATGTAAACAAAATTTTTTGTAAAAGAGACTTGGTTGGATGTTCGGTGAAGCATGACGGTTGAGGGAGTCGTTGTATCGAAATTTTAAACATAACTCCTTTGGAGTGTCGGCGGGACCAGCGCTTTTTGACAAGTTAACTGTCATTAGCGATGGTAACTACATCAATCGTTCAAAATTTTAAAGTTACTGGGTCTGGCTACTTGCCGCTGCCTATAAGTGAAGTTGTCCAACTTCACCCGTAGCTGATTAAGATTTATCAAAAGAATTTAAAACTTTTCAACTTTTGTTAAATTCAAACGTTTATTGCATTATTATAGACATAAAAACTTAAGAAATAAAGAAAAGAAAAATATTTTACTGCTTTGCTTTGAAATGTGCACAAGCATATTGAATATGAAGTTGTTTCACAAGCTGTTAGTAAATTTAATTTAAAAAAATATATATTCGGCAAAAGAAATTTCGTTTTACGTAGTTTTCAAGGAGGTCGGTACTTTTGGCAAACCAAACTCATCCACTTCAATTCCGCCCTGTAAAAAATTAACTCATGAATGCAAAAAATAAATCAAATGATTCCTCTAAAGAATTACTATTGGTTTGATACTGTCTGCTCCCGGTTCCTTGTCTGGGGCCGCAGGGGCTTTAACCACATCGTCCAAATAGCTGGTATCATCATCCAATGCAATTTCATCGCCCAGCGCCATAAGTTCTGACTCGAGCTCTTCATCATCAACCTCAGGCATGTTGTATGTGCGACCGAGTGCTTGCTGAACTTCATCAGCTTCCTCCAACATGTCAGCCATGTCATCATGAATGTCCTACAGAGAGAGAATACACAGTTTCAAATGTGAATGTCGATTTGTATTTGTGAAACCCACCTCAATGCTGTCAATGTTTATATTCTTGAACTCTTTCTTCATTTGCTTGACCCCATCTTTCATTGCGATAACAGTTGCGTTAGTATCTTTAAGAGTTTGAGCAGCATAGTTGGCTTGTTCCATGTTGAATGACTGATTGCGAAGGCTTTCAACTTGTTGTTCGTATCTATAAAAAACAAACAGGAATACAAAATCCTTGCTTTGAAAAAGGTAAAGTACCAACTTACGCCTTCTTTTGTTTAAGCACACGCATTGCCTTTTGTTTGACGGAGTTTTTTGCAGGGCCTTCCCGCATTTTGCTCATCTGTTCACGATATTTACGAAGTTCACTTTCAAGCTTGTTAACTTTTTCTTCAATTGAACTAGCTCGAGTATCAATCTAGCGAAGATTTTTGTTTTGTGATAATAAGCCTTTAAAAACAAAATTCTAATTTTCTTACCCCAGCAATGCAATCATTTATGTTTGGTGGTGGAACTTTCGGTTTTGCTTTGCCAAATAAGCGATTCATTTTGTATATTTTCTTGTTAAATGCACTTTATAAAAATTAATAATAGTCGAAATATAATTTTTCTTGGATCGAGAAAAAGAATGACGAATTTCTTGTTTGTACTTTGACAAATGACAACTGACTGAAGGCACAAAAAAAAACAGAAACAGATAAAAAAGTTCGCCCACTATTAAACAGGGATGTGAAAAAATTTAATACAATTTGATTGCCTGGAACTTCAAGATCTTAAAATTTTTAAATTTTCGTTTGAAAAGCTTTATCAAAAGAGAGTTGATGAAAATCCGGCTACATTTAAATTGGGCCTTGCGAAACATTTATTCTCAATAATTTGCAATTGATAGCCAAAGCCTGAATCATAATCACGCTTTGGTTTCGGTTTCGAGATTTCAAAATCAAATAAAGTGGTTTTAGTAATTTTACTGATAAAACTTTATATTTAGCTAAATACGTGTATCGCAGATTGATCTCTTGTTCTTTATTTCTCATTGGTTGTCTTGCAAACGAACCAACGTAACATCGGCTTCAAAGTGACAGACAAGATCTAATGACTTCCTATGATAGAACTCATAAAATTCAGTTGAAACCGTAGATACAGCGGCAGAAAAGAACGTGTGTTCCATAACTTTTTAGACGATTATCGACCAAATATCTATCGTATCGTATTTATGTCCGTAAAGTTCTAATGGTTGATTAGCATGCATCTGCAAGTCCAGATGAAAAAAGTAAAGAGACACAAGATGTAAGATTCAAGCCTTGCGCAAACCAATGCGGTGAAATCGTACGATGCGATTGCGATAAGTCAAATCCCTATGAATTATGTCAAACGTCCATAAACGTTTGACTTAATGCATAGGGATTTGACTTATCGCAATCGCATCGTACGATCTCACCGCATTGGTTTGCGCAAGCCTTCATACTTGTCTGATAGAGAAGGAACGCACCATCTACCTTATGGTGGATTTACATTCATCTGCAAGAAGTGTAGATGAAAAACGGAAAAAGACACAAGATGTAAAATTCATAATTGTCTGATAGAGAGGGAACACACCATCTGCACTTCCTTAGTTATGGCTGCAGATGAAAAATTATGGGTGCAGATGAACATGTTCAAACGTTTTTCAATAGGAAAGACATTGCAAAGCGTTCGCACACACGAAAACGTTTGTTCGCTTTTTACTTACAAAATGTCACCCCAGACTTGAAAAATACCGTAACAAATGTAGTGTATCCTCTACACTACTGTCAAATTTCAATAAAAGAGTGGCAAATAATATTGACTTTCAGCCATATTAATAAAAAACGCTTATTCCACTCTTATTCTACAGGCTTACTAAACCATGGAATAAGACTTAGTCTATGGGTTAAAATTTCTCATTAATAAAAATAAATTGTTCCCGGAATAGTAAAATGACGTTTACCAGAAATTCCCCTGTGGGAAATTTATTTTTGCTGCCTATTGACAAGCAACTTGAGTTATTTATTTAGAAAGTTGATATTCTGATGTATCTGGAGAAATAAATTTCTGTTATTAGATTAGATTATATGTATCACCAGTCACCACACATAAAATAGCGTGTTTCATGGCTGGTTAAATGGCTTAGAGAGATGCCAAGCAAATGTAAGTTTTTTGCCCTAAATATGGACGACTTTATTTATTATAATAAATTTGATTGCAGGGGAAGATTTGCTGACGAAACTCATTCAAGCAGTAAACGAGGAACGTTTCATCGGTTTGGTATTACGCAAACAGACTAGAAATCTTGTCGAGGAGTGGAAAAAGTTAGCTAATCGAACTGATGAAGGCTCATTTAAGTTTTTTTTGATAACTTCTGCGTCGATATGCCACAACCACGCAAAATCTTCTAATGAATCGAAGAAAGCGCCCGTAGTACAGTCACAAGATCAACAAACAACAACTGTAGTCAACTGTTGGAGTCCACATACGCAACTATAACCAAACAACAAACAAAAACCGGAACCGTTTGCCTTCTGTGTGTTCACTTCATAATCAATAAATAAAAATTTGTTTTGTAACTTTTAACCACTGTGAAGTTGTTTTTATTACTCTCTCTCCTTATTACCACAATTGCGTTTGAATTAGAGTCTTTTTGATCGCACGTATGGACGAGTATGCGAGTAGGGTACTTCAGAGGTGTCTTGCCAATGACCTTGTTAGTAATAAGGGCGGTACGCATACCTTGCAGCAACGGTTGAGCCAACCTGACTCCTGAAAAAACGATTGAGCGTCTAGAGACATTGAGGGCCGGTTGATTTTGCTCATCAACAAATTTTTCTTAGAACTACTCTGCTGAATTTCTTATTAGTTGACGCTGAAGGAAGTACAACTGCAAACAAAGAAAGAGTTTTCAAGTAATAATTCAATAAAAAAGTTAATAAGTAAAGCAACTCACCTTTAAAAGAAGCCTCAGGTTAACATCCAGGGATTTGGGTTCAGTTTGGCGAACTTTGTTTTCGTATTTATGGCAAATATCAATTCCCTAAGACGAGAAATCAAAAATCTATTAATTATTAAAAAAAAGTATATAAATATATTTGATCTTACATAATTATAATTTCAGATGTCACTGAATTTATGGAAAATAAATTAAAAAATAGAACTTTTGTAGGCACATGCATTTTAACTCAAAAATTTCTTTCATTTTGTATTTGTACACAATCCTTGGTTATTCCTTCGCTAAACCACCCTCATCGGTGGAATAACTTAGTAGACGTCAATTAACAAAAAATTTCCTTTATTAATAGCAATTTTCACTTAGTCCATGGAATAAGGCTTAACCCTTCGCTATTCTGCGTTTATTAATACGGCTGTATATATTTTAATATTTATTGCATGAGTCTTGAGCTGAAATCAATAGGCGTGTTTTTTTTTTAACCTAGTATATAGTACAGCATTCTAGTTAAAAAAAACGATCCGTCCACAGTATTTTCAGTACTATTTTCAGCAACAAGATGGAGCTCAACGTCAAAGCTTGCTGCTACTTTTCAAAGCTCTCTGTGAAATTCAAGATGAAACAAAATCAAATTCATACTAGGTTTGTTTCGTTAATTGTTCTATCAAATGAATAACGATACCAAGCCAGGTATGAATTTGTATTTTTTTTTCTTATTTTCCATACATCAGATTCTCTCTTACAGCTATTTTTTGCTATTTTTGGAGACATCGTCCAGCAGTGAAGAAAGCTCTGTGTCAAAGTCAGCTGTTTTGTTGAAAAAAAACTTACGGGTATGTTCGGGGAGTATGTAAAAAGATATTAAAAACTAATCTTTGATGAGATTTTCCATTGGAAAACAGAATCAATTTATTTTTTATCCAAACCTGGGGTAAAGCAATTTTACACTATTGAACAGTCTTTTCGATAGGTTTAGAAAGAAAATAAGTTGATTCTGTTTACAAAACCGTGAAATTGAACTATAATATTACCGCACAAATAAACACAACCCAAATTAAAGTAAGTTGAAACACGTACTGCTAGTCCCAAATTTGAATTTCTATTGAAGAATATTTAATTTTCATACATATATCTTTCCCTTTTGACCATTTTTTACTGCTTTGTGTTTTTCTTGCATTGGCCTATATTTTTTACTCAAATAATTCCATGAGAAAAGCTATTAGCTTCAGCAAAAAAGAACTAACGCAAAATCCTGTATTAAATACACCACCAGGTAAGAAACAGGGCGAAAATTCAATATGAATATAGTTTTTATTTCTTTAATTTTTAATCGAGAGAAAAAATTTCTTTGCAAATACCACATTTTTTTTGAACACGTCCTTTCGAAAAAGCTTTTCTGATCCAGACAAGCCTATTAAAGACATTTATTTGAATGGAAATGTGCTTCCCAAGTGTGAAAAGTTTAAATATCTGGGATCTATGATCAATAGTGAAGCATCTTGTGATGACGACATCAATCATCGAGTAAGCGTAGGGTGGATGAAGTGGCGAGAAAACTCCGCTATCTTCTGTGATCGAAAAATGCCCCCTAAGCTGAAGGGAAGACTCTACACAGCAGTTGTCCGTCCAGCTCTGACATACGGTTCACAATGTTGGACAATGTACAAAAAGTATGAGAGCAAATTGACGGCAGCCGAAATGAAGATGCTTCGGATGACAGCAGGAGTAACAAAGCTTGATCGGATTAGAAGTACTAAGATCCGTGGATGCCTTCATGTCAAAAGTACCATCTTGGACAAAATTCAGCACGACCGGCTCAGTTGGTATTGTCATGTTCAAAGGAGAGATCCGCAGAACCCCGTCAAAAAGGCAATATCGTACAACGTTTCAACAAATTCGCGACGAAAAAGAAAAGGCAGGCCAAAACACTCCTGGTACAAGCAAATGCAAAAACAGCAGCATTTGGTTGGCCTCAGACATGGAACAATCCAAAACCGGGAGGCTTGCCGACGATTTCTGAGGTCAACGCGGCGTACCCCACAGGCGGATCACTAGTGTGAAGCAGAAAAGTGGGAGAGTTGTGATCGCTTCAAGATCACTACTCGTAACGCCGAAAATGAAAAAGAAGAAGAAGAAGAAGTCCTTTCGAAAAAGCTTTGATGAACTGAAATCATTGGTGGTGCCATCTTATTTTCAAAGTTGGAAACTATCAATCCGCAGCAATGCCATCCCTGTTTTCACTGTGGAAAATTACGACAGTAGGCGTGTTTTTTTTTAAGCTAGTATATAGTACAGCATTCGAGTTAAAAAAAAACGATCTGTCCACAGTATTTTCAGTTCTATTTTCAGCAACAAGATGGAGCTCAACGTCAAAGCTTGTTGCTACTTTTCAAAGCTCTCTGTGCTCTCTCATACCAGGTTTGTTTCGTTAATTGTTCTATCAAATGAATAACGATACAAAGCCAGGTATGAATTTGTATTTTTTTTCTTATTTTCCATACATCAGATTCTCTCTTACAGCTCTTTTTTACTATTTTTGGAGGCATCGTCCAGCAGTGAAGAAAGCTCTATGTCAAAGTCAGCTGTTTTGTTGAAAAAAACTTTCGGGTATGTTCGGGGAGTATGTAAAAAGATATTAAAAACCAATCTTTGATGAGATTTTCCATTGGCAAACAGAATCAATTTATTTTTTATCCAAACCTGTGGTAAAGCAATTTTACACTATTGACCAGTCTTTTCGATAGGTTTAGAACGAAAATAAGTTGATTCTGTTTACAAAACCGTGAAATTGAACTATAATATTACCGCACAAATAAACACAACCCAAATTAAATTAAGTTGAAACACGTACTGCTAGTCCCAAAACGTGAATTTCTATTGAGAATGTTTAATTTTCATACATATATCTTTCCCTTTTGACCATTTTTTACTGCTTCGTTTGTTTGTTTCATTTGTTTTTTTCTTGCATTGGGCTATATTTTTTAGTCAAATAATTCCATGAGAAAAGCTATTAGCTTCAGCAAAAAAGAACTAGTGCAAAATCCTGTATTATATACACCACCGGGTAAGAAACAGGGCGAAAATTCAATATGAATATAGTTTTTATTTCTTTAATTTTTAATCGAGAGAAAAAATTTCTTTGCGAATACCACATTTTTTTTTGAACACGTCCTTTCGAAAAAGCTTTGATGAACTGAAATCATTGGTGGTGCCATCTTATTTTCAAAGCTGGAAACTATCAATCCACAGCAATGCCATCCCTGTTTTCACTGTGGAAAATTACGACAGTAAAATGATTTGTTGTTGCTCCCCAAGGGAAATTTTTACTGTACTATATACTAGCATAAAAAAAAACACGCCTAGTAAAATGATTTGTTGTTGTTCCCCAAGGGAAATTTTTACTGTACTATATACTAGGCGTGTTTTTTTTTAAACCTAGTATAAGCGTGTTTTTTTTTATGCTAGTATATAGTACAGTAAAAATTTCCCTTGGGGAACAACAACAAATCATTTTACTGTCGTAATTTTCCACAGTGAAAACAGGGATGGCATTGCTGTGGATTGATAGTTTCCAGCTTTGAAAATAAGATGGCACCACCAATGATTTCAGTTCATCAAAGCTTTTTCGAAAGGACGTGTTCAAAAAAAATGTGGTATTTGCAAAGAAATTTTTTCTCTCGATTAAAAATTAAAGAAATAAAAACTATATTCATATTGAGTTTTCGCCCTGTTTCTTACCTGGTGGTGTATATATAATACAGGATTTTGCACTAGTTCTTTTTTGCTGAAGCTAATAGCTTTTCTCATGGAATTATTTGACTAAAAAATATAGCCCAATGCAAGAAAAAAACAAATCAAACAAACAAACAAAGCAGTAAGAAATGGTCAAAAGGGAAAGATATATGTATGAAAATTAAACATTCTTCAATAGAAATTCAAGTTTGGGACTAGCAGTACGTGTTTCAACTTAATTTAATTTGGGTTGTGTTTATTTGTGCGGTAGTATTATAGTTCAGTTTCACGGTTTTGTAAATAGAATCAACTTATTTTCTTTCTAAACCTATCGAAAAGACTGGTCAATAGTGTAAAATTGCTTTACCACAGGTTTGGATAAAAAATAAATTGATTCTGTTTGCCAATGGAAAATCTCATCAAAGATTGGTTTTTATATCTTTTTACATACTCCCCGAACGTACCCGAAAGTTTTTTTCAACAAAACAGCTGACTTTGACATAGAGCTTTCTTCACTGCTGGACAATGCCTCCAAAAATAGTAAAAAAGAGCTGTTGGAGAGAATCTGATGTATGGAAAATAAGAAAAAAAATACAAATTCATACCTGGCTTGGTATCGTTATTCATTTGATAGAACAATTAACGAAACAAACCTGGTATGAATTTGATTTTGTTTCATCTTGAATTTCACAGAGAGCTTTGAAAAGTAGCAACAAGCTTTGACGTTGAGCTCCATCTTGTTGCTGAAAATAGAACTGAAAATACTGTGGACAGATCGTTTTTTTTTAACTCGAATGCTGTACTATATACTAGCTTAAAAAAAAACACGGTGTTTTTTTTTATGCTAGTATATAGTACAGTAAAAATTTCCCTTGGGGAACAACAACAAATCATTTTACTGTCGTAATTTTCCACAGTGAAAACAGGGATGGCATTGCTGTGGATTGATAGTTTCCAGCTTTGAAAATAAGATGGCACCACCAATGATTTCAGTTCATCAAAGCTTTTTCGAAAGGACGTGTTCAAA
Source organism: Melanostoma mellinum (assembly GCA_914767635.1). NCBI lineage: Eukaryota > Metazoa > Arthropoda > Insecta > Diptera > Syrphidae > Melanostoma > Melanostoma mellinum. The sequence goes on along the minus strand of OU612058.1, from coordinate 194,155,786 downwards.
AAAAATGTGGTATTTGCAAAGAAATTTTTTCTCTCGATTAAAAATTAAAGAAATAAAAACTATATTCATATTGAGTTTTCGCCCTGTTTCTTACCTGGTGGTGTATATATAATACAGGATTTTGCACTAGTTCTTTTTTGCTGAAGCTAATAGCTTTTCTCATGGAATTATTTGACTAAAAAATATAGCCCAATGCAAGAAAAAAACAAATCAAACAAACAAACAAAGCAGTAAGAAATGGTCAAAAGGGAAAGATATATGTATGAAAATTAAACATTCTTCAATAGAAATTCAAGTTTGGGACTAGCAGTACGTGTTTCAACTTAATTTAAATTGGGTTGTGTTTATTTGTGCGGTAGTATTATAGTTCAGTTTCACGGTTTTGTAAATAGAATCAACTTATTTTCTTTCTAAACCTATCGAAAAGACTGGTCAATAGTGTAAAATTGCTTTACCACAGGTTTGGATAAAAAATAAATTGATTCTGTTTGCCAATGGAAAATCTCATCAAAGATTGGTTTTTATATCTTTTTACATACTCCCCGAACGTACCCGAAAGTTTTTTTCAACAAAACAGCTGACTTTGACATAGAGCTTTCTTCACTGCTGGACAATGCCTCCAAAAATAGTAAAAAAGAGCTGTTGGAGAGAATCTGATGTATGGAAAATAAGAAAAAAAATACAAATTCATACCTGGCTTGGTATCGTTATTCATTTGATAGAACAATTAACGAAACAAACCTGGTATGAATTTGATTTTGTTTCATCTTGAATTTCACAGAGAGCTTTGAAAAGTAGCAACAAGCTTTGACGTTGAGCTCCATCTTGTTGCTGAAAATAGAACTGAAAATACTGTGGACAGATCGTTTTTTTTTAACTCGAATGCTGTACTATATACTAGGTTAAAAAAAAACGATCTGTCCACAGTATTTTCAGTACTATTTTCAGCAACAAGATGGAGCTCAACGTCAAAGCTTGCTGCTACTTTTCAAAGCTCTCTGTGAAATTCAAGCTGAAACAAAATCAAATTCATACTAGGTTTGTTTCGTTAATTGTTCTATCAAATGAATAACGATACCAAGCCAGGTATGAATTTGTATTTTTTTTTTTTTTTTTTTGTTATTTTCCATACATCAGATTCTCTCTTACAGCTCATTTTTACTATTTTTGGAGGCATCGTCCAGCAGTGAAGAAAGCTCTATGTCAAAGTCAGCTGTTTTGTTGAAAAATACTTTCGGGTATGTTCGGGGAGTATGTAAAAAGATATTAAAAACTAATCTTTGATGAGATTTTCCATTGGCAAACAGAATCAATTTATTTTTTATCCAAACCTGTGGTAAAGCAATTTTACACTATTGACCAGTCTTTTCGATAGGTTTAGGTAGAAAATAAGTTGATTCTATTTACAAAACCGTGAAATTGAACTATAATATTACCGCACAAGTAAACACAACCCAAATTAAATTAAGTTGAAACACGTCTTGCTATAGTCCCGAACTTGAATTTCTATTGAAGAATGTTTAATTTTCATACATATATCTTTCCCTTTTGACCATTTTTTACTGCTTTGTTTGTTTGTTTGATTTGTTTTTTTTCTTGCATTGGGCTATATTTTTTATTCAAATAATTCCATGAGTAAAGCTATTAGCTTCAGCAAAAAAGAACTAGTGCAAAATCCTATATTATATACACCACCAGGTAAGAAACAGGGCAAAAATTGAATATGAATATAGTTTTTATTTCTTTAATTTTTAATCGAGAGAAAAAATTTCTTTGCGAATAAATTTTTTTTGAACACGTCCTTTCGAAAAAGCTTTGATGAACTGAAATCATTGGTGGCGCCATCTTATTTTCAAAGCCGGAAACTATCAATCCACAGCAATGCCATCCCTGTTTTCACTGTGGAAAATTACGACAGTAAAATGATTTGTTGTTGTTCCCCAAGGGAAATTTTTACTGTACTATAGGCGTGTTTTTTTTTATGCTAGTATATAGTACAGTAAAAATTTCCCTTGGGGAACAACAACAAATCATTTTACTGTCGTAATTTTCCACAGTGAAAACAGGGATGGCATTGCTGTGGATTGATAGTTTCCAGCTTTGAAAATAAGATGGCGCCACCAATGATTTCAGTTCATCAAAGCTTTTTCGAAAGGACGTGTTCAAAAAAAATGTGGTATTCGCAAAGAAATTTTTTCTCTCGATTAAAAATTAAAGAAATAAAAACTATATTCATATTGAATTTTTGCCCTGTTTCTTACCTGGTGGTGTATATAATACAGGATTTTGCACTAGTTCTTTTTTGCTGAAGCTAATAGCTTTACTCATGGAATTATTTGAATAAAAAATATAGCCCAATGCAAGAAAAAAACAAATCAAACAAACAAACAAAGCAGTAAAAAATGGTCAAAAGGGAAAGATATATATGAAAATTAAACATTCTTCAATAGAAATTCAAGTCTTGCTAGTACGTGTTTCAACTTAATCTAATTTGGGTTGTGTTTATTTGTGCGGAATATTATAGTTCAATTTCACGGTTTTGTAAATAGAATCAACTTATTTTCTTTCTAAACCTATCGAAAAGACTGGTCAGTAGTGTAAAATTGCTTTACCACAGGTTTGGATAAAAAATAAATTGATTCTGTTTGCCAATGGAAAATCTCATCAAAGATTAGTTTTTAATATCTTTTTACATACTCCCCGAACATACCCGAAAGTTTTTTTCAACAAAACAGCTGACTTTGACATAGAGCTTTCTTCACTGCTGGACGATGCCTCCAAAAATAGCAAAAAAGAGCTGTAAGAGAGAATCTGATGTATGGAAAATAAGAAAAAAAATACAAATTCATACCTGGCTTGGTATCGTTATTCATTTGATAGAACAATTAACGAAACAAACCTAGTATGAATTTGATTTTGTTTCATCTTGAATTTCACAGAGAGCTTTGAAAAGTAGCAGCAAGCTTTGACGTTGAGCTCCATCTTGTTGCTGAAAATAGTACTGAAAATACTGTGGACGGATCGTTTTTTTTTAACTCGAATGCTGTACTATATACTAGGTTAAAAAAAAACACGCCTTATATACTAGCATAAAAAAAAACACGCCTACTAGCATAAAAAAAAACACGCCTAATGCTAAAAAACTTTTACATAAAATTTTACAAATTCTTTTTGGATGCTACTGCTGTGGCGTCTATCTTCTGTGTCTTCTCTCTTCTTTAATTCTGGCGGTATTTCACAACATCGATTTTTGGTGGTTAGCGCAGAGCACATTTTCGTTCCATGTTTCTCTACTGTGGCGTAAGTGTGGCGAATGAGCCGCCACACAAAGTTGTAAAGAGTGACATCTATTACTTCAACATAACAATTAGAGTCCACTGAACTGGAATCTCTTTATGTGACATTCTCTTTTGATTGTCCTTCTTCTTTCTTTTTTCGCTCTGTGGCGTGTGGCACCCGCTCCGCTTTCTTTTACAAAATAGTGCTGCCGCGTCGGATGTAAAATAAGAAAAAATTCTTTTGAGTTTGTTTTTTGCCCCGTAGTCGTATTATATCGTAAATTTTTCTTTCAATTATTTCCCATTGTTGAAATAATTAAAGTAATAAGTCGTGTCTTCATATATTTTTGATATTAAACCACATTTTTTGGAGTAAAAAGTAAAAACCGACCAGATCAACAATAATGGCCGACGAAGTTGAAGTTCAAGAGAAAACCATAGCTGAGGATTTGGTTGTTACAAAATATAAATTGGCTGGCGAAATTGTTAACAGTAAGTGCATGGTGATAGTAAATTACCTAATGTAATCAAAAATTTGTGAAAATTTCCTCATAGAATATATGCTAACCCACAAAACCTTTGTCCACCTCCACATTTCCCTTTTGTAAAGAGCCACGCGGATAATTGCCAAAAAAATTCTAACCTTCAAACTTATATATTCCACTTGGAGTTTTGTGCAATTTATTTTCAACTTCACATGTTAAGTAATTGCATATTTCCTAGTGCAATGAATGAAAAATTGATTGGTTAACTATGGAGTGCGTTATTTTTACATATATATATTTTTAACAGAAGATAAATATAAACCAGATCCAGCTAATTCTGTTCAGGTTATCTGTTTCATCTCTTTTTTTTTTTTTTTTTTTATTTGGTACCAACAAAGGCACCCAGAGAATAGATTGCCACCTTTTAACAGAGTACCTATACTTTGGTCGTTGTGGTATCGTATATATCGCTCTGAGTTTTTTATTTTGTGGTTTCTTTTGGAATTAAAGCCGGTTGGCAAAACTTTGTCACCCCACGCCAATTTTATTTTTAGGGTCTTTTTTTTTGTTGGTCTTCGATTGAATTAAAGCAAACCCATCTGCACTTGATAATTATATCGGAATTAAATTCATATGGGTGGCTGTTTTTTTTAAGCTGCACATTTATCGATTATTCACATACACTGCAAAAAAACATTTTTTGTCATGGATTTGAGTGCACTTCGTTGTGTTGGTATGGTAGTTGCTTTAACCTAACAGACTGATGTTAGTTCAATATTTTGTTCTAAAGTGAATCTAATGTCGTTTTCCAAAAACCAAATCGGGAGTGAATTGGAAAGTTTTTATGTCAGATCTGACAGATAAAGTCTCCAAATCACTCCCAAACATGTTCCAAAATGCGGTTGGGAGACACATTTTGGAGTAAATTTTTCACTCCCGTTTCTGTTTAGGTGCAAGGGAGTGAACACCAACACATAAACAAACTGTCATCTGACTGCTTGTCAAAGCAAGCCGCAGTTTCTATTTATTTTTTGTCGGCTCACAAAGCACGCGATAGTTTAATAAATTATCTTCAGAAGACCATTAAATAATTTTTAAAATTAAAGTGAACGATTTTTAGTCTTGTTTTCTGCTTTAACATGAAAGAAAAAATTTAGCTAGCTAACCACTACCAATGCAATCACTCCAAATCTGTCACTTCGATTTCCAAAATAAAACGAAAAAGGAGTGAAAGAGTGAATTTGTTTTTGGAAAACGACATAAAAAAGCGTGAAATTGGTGGATATTGACAACTATGCTATGGGTTAATAACAAATGTACTAATATGGATTCATTGTAAGGTAGGTTAATGGTCAGTCTTACAGTGGAAGTTTAGACTTGAATTCCACAAATAACTCGGCCTATAATGTTCGTTTAAAATTCGAATCTTGTTACATACATATATATTATGCCATTTGTAAGCGCATCTTGCCTCATTGACATTCCTTGCAGCACCTTGCAGTAGAAGAAGCTAATTGGCCCATGCCAATTCCAATATGATGTAAATGCCACTGAACATGTTCTTGAGCCTCAGTTCTTCGGTGCATCCTTGCATGACCTTGATAGCTTTTGCATTTGATTCATGGCTTATAAAGAGGGTGTAGCATTATCTTGTTGGAGCCACATCTCATCAACAAAATAGTGAGTTATCATGGCTCTATACCGGTCTTCATTAACGGTAACTGGCTTGCCAGCATGATTTCGGAAGAAGTACGGTCCAATGACTCCTCACCAGCCCATAGAGCACACCGAACAGTCAGTTTTTGTGGATGTAATGGCGTCTCAAGGTCCCTTCACTTCAAATGCGGCAATTTCGTTTGTTCACGTAGCCATTCAACCAAAAATGAGCCCCATCACTGAACAAAATTTGCGATGAAAATCAGCATCGAGATCAATCTCATTTTGTACAATACACCAAAATAAAGATGCATGGCATGGTCTCGCTTTAATTTTGCACAAGCTGGATCTTGTAAGGTCGTAAGCCAAGATCTTTGCGCAAAATCTTCTTTGAAATTGATGGACAAAGCTCCAATTGCTGTGCACGGTGGTGAATCGATTCATTCGGGAATTCGTTCGACGTCTCTGCGGATTCGTATTATCACATAAAGTAAACGTAGTGCAAAAACGATCCATGTTTAACCGAATTAATTGGGCGAATTCCTAAACGCAAGTCTTGCACAAATTATGCAAAGCACACAGTTCCTAAATGCCGACAAAAAATCCCTTCGAAGCAAAATGTCCCAAAACGTATCAGATTGCTTTTTTTCCCGCAATTGCAAGTGAATTTGTGCAGCTATCAAAAAACACTTGCATACTTTTAATTGCATTGCAAATATTATTTGTGATTATTTTTGCTTAGCATTTTTGACTTTACTCAGCAAGGCCTGCGTTTAGGAATTCGCCCATTGTTCTGATGGACGATTATGTCGACCATAAAATCGAAACTTGCGGTAAACTTCTCGAACTGAACCATTATTTTTGAAATAAATTTGCACGATTTGAAAGCATTGTTCTTTGGTTTATTTAACCACAAGATGTCAGTTTATTCCTGTTCGAAAAACCAACCTCTAAAAAAAAAACACCCGATATGAGAAGCAACAAGAAGCTTCCTTAAATTTTTGATCAAACGCAACAATTGTGTGTCTCCAATTGTTTCGTTGCACTAATTCATCGATGGATACGAGGGGTTTTTCAAGCTGATATAAAGAGGCTTACATAGGCGGGATCTAGGGTCAAATCACCGACGAACGATTTTATACCATCTAAATAGTACTTCACGTTGCAGTTAATTTTTTCCAATAAACTGACAATTCAAAGCGTAGCGACGTTGCGATAGATTGTGCTCTTCGGCGAAGGACGACGAGAATGTAGCCGCTGCTGCACTTTCCATTCCTGTGCTTCGCTATTCATTCCCAACTTTTGTCTCAGATAATCATCGAACGAATTTTTTGAGATCATAACTTTCAGTATGGTGAACTGAAGTATCTACAGATTCGGAAGCGACTGGTTAAAACATATTTGGATACTGTTTTCGCTTTAAAACAGTAGATTATCCTCGAAAGAGTAACCCAATTCAAATATTACTCATTGTTGTACTTTGCGAAGTTTGAGGAGATTAAGCAAACGTAAAAAATGTCATTTTACTTATTACCTCCTTTGCACAGAAAATTCGAATTAGTGTCTATTAATCGATTCGGAGACGACTAATTAGGCTGAACCCGAAGCTAAAAAGCTATCACTCGATGCGGTGTTGCAAAAAACCTAAGTCGAAATTTCATTCCATATTCGATTCGATTCGGTTCATTTCGAATTTCTAAAACTTTGATGTGTTCTTTTTAGTTTTTACTCACTAGTTGAGCTTAAGAATTCCTATTGAACACATCTTACTAACAACGCTTTGAGTTGAGCTTTACAGTTATTCTCAGATATATTTTACAAAAATAAAGCCCTAACTTTGTAATTGTATCGAAAAACATTTATTTATCTTTTCAAAAGCAAACTCAAAACTTAAAAAACATCGCGCTATAAACGAAGCTTAGAAAAACATTAGCTTCGAACGGTCGACTCGTTATAAGAGCCTAATAATTTAAAAAAATACAAATAAAGTCTTCTGTTTTTGTTGTTGTTTCTCTGTGTTTAGATTTTCGTTTGTGTCTGACAAAATTTTCTTCATAGCCAATTTCCAATTTCGGGTTTGCGTGGCGTGAGATTCACACTCTTTTTGCTAGAAGTGCTTTTAAATCCTGCGATTTATGCAAGTAAACATAATCAAATGCAAAATGCGTTGCGTCTAAAGAACAAGTATCGGCAAGGGTTAACGGAAGTCTAAATCAACACAGTAGTCGGTTCCTGTTAAACGCTCGACAGTAGATATCCGCCTTTATTACAAGGCCCATTGTAACAATTTCCGACTACGTTTCGCAACAGATATTAAGAACTGGTTCGTTTGTATTTTTATCAACAGCTTCTTTTTTTGCATTTGTAGTTAAAATGGTTACAATTGACATTGTGATATAGGCCATTAGTTGTTTCCAGGCTTTTCAGACATAAGAGAGCATATGTACATTTTTTCGGCGGTTTTATTGTTTTTCTTTTTGTATAAATTAATTGTTTTTCTTTTCAGAAACATTGAAAGCAGTCATCGATCTCTGTGTTGCCGATGCCTCTGTCAGGGAAATTTGCACAAAGGGTGACAATCAAATGATTGAGGAAACCGGCAAAGTAAGTCATGAATTTTTAATTGTTTTTTCTTTTGCACAGTATTTTAAATGTCCAATGATTAAAAATACGCCCTTGAGGGTTTGAAGTGACAGTACGAAAGTGAAAGTATGCCTATACCCTCCTTCGGGATGATAGGGTAGGCAAACTCGTGCCATATTCAACATTGGCAGCTCTCTTTTGTGTTGGAGTGGATTCCCGAAGATTGTAAGATTATGAGATCTGAGGACAATATTTAAAACCACTTGAAATAAGGACAATTTATTTGTAAAGAAAAAAATTAACTTGCATTGTTTTTGTAGGTTTACAAAAAAGAAAAAGACTTAAAAAAGGGAATTGCATTTCCAACCTGTGTATCAGTTAACAATTGTGTGTGTCACTTCTCGCCCACAAAGAATGACCCCGATTGTGTTCTCAAAGAAGGCGATGTGGTTAAAATGTAAGTTTTGCAAAATTGCTCCTAAAAGTGATAAAATATTAATCTAATGTAATTTATTGTTTGTTTAGAGATTTGGGTGCACATATCGATGGTTTTATTGCAGTTGCCGCACACACTATTGTTGTTGGAGCATCAAGTGCTAACAAAGCAACAGGCAAAAAGGCTGATGTTACCCTGGCTGCATACTGGGCTGTACAAGCTGCTCTTAGGTTGATTAAAGATGGCGCAACTGTTAGTATTTTTTTTTTAGCATATTCGCAAAAAATTAACAAACTTTTGTTCCGACAAATTAAGTCGAAATTAGTGTTGATTTTTTGCAAGATAAATCTTTGGTGAGCCACAATGGAGAGATTCTGGTCAATAGGTTTCTCCTAAATATCTCCAAACATATCAACTCAAGGCAACTAGTTGTTGCATCAATTGAATTATTGAGCTATTCTGTTTGAATTTTTTAAGATGCATTTCTTTTATTTTTCTCAGAACTATGCAATTACCGAAGCTGTGCAACAAGTTGCCGAGTCGTTCAAATGCAAGCCAATTGAAGGTATGCTGAGTCATCAACTGAAACAATTCAAAATTGATGGCGAGAAAACGATTATTCAGAATCCAAGCGAAGCCCAGCGCAAGGAACATGAGAAATGTACTTTTGAAACTCATGAAGTATACGCCATTGATGTCATAGTCAGCTCCGGTGAGGGTGTTGTAAGTAACAAAACGATCAATGAATCTACAACCACTGACCATGTCGATTATATATCTTAAAAACAAGGGTCGAGAGAAGGACACAAAGATTTCAATCTACAAGAAGACCGACGAAAATTACCAACTAAAGTTGAAGGCGTCCAGAGCACTGCTAGCAGAGGCAAGTTTTTATTTCATTCAATTGTATAAAAGGAATCAAAAGAGATTTGAATTCACTAACTAGCCCGTGATTAAAAACTTACGCACTTGAGGGTACCAACGGGCGAAAATGAACTCGTCTTTTGAGGTATTCTGTGGAGAAATGCTTGATGGCTGGTGAAGTTTTTGCTTGTTAACCTTGTGATTGCAAGATTATGAGATCTGAGGCGAGGGATTGATACAAATAATGATTTTTTTCTAAATAAATTTTGTTGATTAAAATTTACACAAATATGAACACACATTTTGTAGGTAAAGACGAAATATGGTAACATGCCTTTCAATCTGCGCCACTTTGAAGAGGAGACCAAGGCTCGAATGGGTGTTGTTGAATGTGTCTCCCACAAGATGATTGAACCATTCCAAGTGTTATATGAAAAACCAAGTAAGTATCAACTATACTGGAAATCTTTGGATCAGAAATCGTGCCTCTTAACGAAATACTCTTTCTCTATTTTCAGGTGAATATGTGGCTCAATTTAAACACACTGTCCTGCTAATGCCAAACGGTGTCAACTTGGTCACTGGTATCCCATTCGCCGAGGAGAACTTTGCCAGCGAGCACAGTATAGCTCAACCTGAACTAAAGGTAATTTTTAATATTAAGTATTAATACAAACTGTAGAGTAATAAACTTTGCAAGAACCTAACAATCCTCAGCTTACTTATATTTTCTGATGCGATTGTAAGTTTTTGCTAGAAAAAATCTCTTGGGGAGCCACAATGGAGAAATACTAGTCAATAGGTTTCCCCCTAAATATCTCCATACATTTTTTGTTTAATGTTTTAGTAAAACCATCAGTTTCAAATTTGTTGAAATGTTACCACAACGTTATGAAAGATTCATTCGTTCTTTTGAGTATAATTTTTCTTATTGTTCAAAAACTTTAACAACTACAAAGTAAAATGCGATTAACGCGAAAAGCGACAAAGAGTACTCATATCTGTTCTTCTGCGGGTTTATCTTTGAAATGTGTATCCCTTAAACACTAGCAGTCGTATTTATAAAATTTGTTTAGACAGTTGCCCAGCTAGGCGGTGTCTTAGTAGTCGGGCAAGCTTTAGCCAACTTCGTATTTATAAAGAGTTGTCTAAATCAGACCTTAAACACTCACAGACGTACATATGGATTCTGTCAATTATGAATGAAAAATTGAATGGTGGCTTTCACGTACAGTACCGTACAGTACCTAGTACAACAACTAAAAATTTGAATTAGACCAAAGCAAAATTTCTGATTTGAGTTTCTGGTTAGTTTTTCTAAGTTTCATAAAGTCATCAAATTTCGGTAGTTTGTAAATGGAAATACATGTATTCAACAGAAATGTTGTTTGTTTCATAAAATGTTACTTTAGCCATAATTTAAAAAAACCAATTTAAAGTTATACACTCCTTACACTCCTTAAACATTGATGGAAATGTGAATGAATACGATTTGGAGTTGGACGCTGTTCTAGGAGCTGTCTAAAGTTAGACATACTTTGAGATCTGATTTTAAATAAAACTGCAAATATTTAAGATTATGTACATGTGGAAATACATTTTTTGTTTTCTGTTGGTATTCGAATCACGAACCTTCTGCGTAACAGGTGTACATGCTAACCATAACGCTACTTCTACTACTTCTTATTCGAAATGACATAAGTTTGTCAATCCAGGAAAATAAAAATACAAATCTACCAGAAAATATAAGATGAAATGCAAATTTTCTTGGAAAAAAAATTCTCTGGGTTATTCACAATATGACATTTGTTCATTTGTTATTGAATTCTAACGAAAACATAATTATTACTCCGATTGAAAATTTTTCCTGATAAGTTTTCTTAATCGCTATTACTGACCCTTAGGTGGGCATTACAGTTTGGGCTTAACCTAGACCCCAACCAACTTCTTTCGCCAACATTTTCAATTTCGGGCGAGCTCTCCAGCTTTGCACTCTACGTCAATTAATGTTTTTTTTATTTGGTTGCGCCACCTAAGGCGAGGTCTTTCCCCTCTACGAATTCTTACAATTTGCTTTTGAAAACGCAGGGCATTCAGCTCGTCGTTGAATCTTATTCTCCACATATGACTTCACGAGGTTTTACCCGTGCCGTGTCCTGATAGTTAGCATGTCCGCCTGTTAACCCAGAGTTTCGTGGTTCGAATCCCAACAAAGGCAAAAATGTTTTTCCACGCGTATCGCATTTCGCGAGGAATTAGCAAGTCCTCCGTTAGTAAATTCATTGCCATGAAAAGCGCTTTCTCGATCGGAACCAAGATACAATTGTAGGTCCCCTCCATTCCCTCACAAGTCACATGGCAAGTTTGTGAGGAATGCGCTAGGCCATGGGGCTCCTCGCTCTGTTGCGCCACCCTATTTATTTATTTTATTTTATTTCATTGACTTCACGAAAGACTGTTTTTCTTTTGAAACGAGTAAGGGATTAATTTTTCTGCTTTAAAATTAACAATATATTGTAATTCGAAACGAGATCCGAAATCGAATCCGTACGGATTGAATATTTACGCACTTATTTCCGAACGGATTCACTACTGAGATTAGTCATAAGAACGATTTAAAAATCAATATTTTACGATGATTGGAACTGTTAACTTTTGTTCATGATCGATAATGTTTATACAGGGTGTCCCGTATTTCGTGTTACATACTTTGGGATGTGATTCTTGGTCGTATTCTAAGAAAAAAATTGTTTTACAGTAAAGTCTACTTCTCAACTTTGAAATCACTTTTCGACAGTTTACAAAAAAAATTACTTTGGTGTAACCTGAGGTTAAATTCGATTTCTCTGTACTGCTGTTAGGGACCTAATTTTAAATTTTATTTTTAGTAGAAATACTAATCTTTAAAAATGTATTTAAATGGGAAATATATAGTTTTAGAGTTGCCAGATTTATTAAATGGCGTTCAAATTTTTTTCCCGAGCATAATTTTGATTTCGAGGTCATTTTTTTCATAAAAAATAAATTAGAAATTATTACGGGCAAATGAAACTAATTTAAATCTCTTCAAACTTCGACGAATGGAGTTGACATCTCATGGATTTAGGATGTTGGCGAGCGTGTCGGGTATATTGTCTGCGGATGTGTTTATTTGGCGAGAAACAGGACTTCTTCTTCTTTTTCATTTCCGGCGTTACGAGTAGTGATCTTGAAGCGATCACAACTCTCCCACTTTTCCGCTTCACACTAGTGATCCGCCTGTGGGGTACGCCGCGTTGACCTCAGAAAGCGTCGGCAAGCCTCCCGGTTTTGGATTGTTCCATGTCTGAGGCCAACCAAATGCTGCTGTTTTTGCATTTGCTTGTACCAGGTGTGTTTTGGCCTGCCTTTTCTTTTTCGTCGCGAATTTGTTGAAACGTTGTACGATATTGCCTTTTGGACGGGGTTCTGCGGATCTCTCCTTTGATAATGACAATACCAACTGAGCCGGTCGAGCTGAATTTTGTCCAAGATGGTACTTTTGACATGAAGGCTTCCACGGATCTTAGTACTTCTAATTCGATCAAGCTTTGTTACTCCTGCTGTCATCCGAAGCATCTTCATTTCACATGCACTCCACGAAAATATGCCAAATTGTAAGAGCTATCCCACAATTTGAGCATTGCTCTGGGACCTCGCGAGTGTAGTAGTGCTTGCTTGTAAACAGAGTTTTTCCTACTCTTACTCGTAAAATTTTTATGAATTCTTCTCTACTAAATGATTGGTTGTACCGGATACGGGTATTCACGGGTTGATGTTTTCGAAGAAATGTTTCTGCTGTTTTCCATTTTTCTATGACTTTTCAATATGAGTAAAAGCTCTTTTCGAAAGTTGGTGCAATTTCGGATACTCGAAATGCGTTTTTTGCTGCCGAGTCAGCGGCTTCATTACCTTTAATTCCACAGTGTCCGGGTATCCAAGATATTACAATATTTCTGTGGCGGAACAAGCAGCTTCTTAAAATGTCAAGAGATGGACATTTATTTGTTGCACTTCTTAAGCCTTCGAGTATACCGAGGTTGTCTGTTAGGATTAAGTAACGTTGAGAGCGACAGATATGGCTTTGTAAATTGCAGCTACAGCTAGTTCAGCAATGTAACAATCCGCATATTCTGGGAGTTGAGCTTGATGAATAGTAGAAAATTGCGCATTGTGTTGGAGTTCTACTACAGCATAGGAGCACCAGTGATTTTCTTTTCGTGAACCGTCGGTATAAATAATCCTATCTGCTCTTACATTATCGATTAGTTCTTCGTGTAGCATTTTGTACATATCGTCGGAAGTGTTTGCCTTTTTGTATTTTGCGAGATTGGTGTTGATTTGCAGTTCACTTCGTTTCCATGCAGGGAGGTTCTCAGCTGATATGGGTATATCTATTCCGAATGCCGTGTCAGGTTCCACAGATATAGACAGCATGTTATTTAGCGCCGATACAGAATTTCGTTTTGTTTTTTTGTTTGAGGAAATAATTTTTTCGATTTCTTCGAACAACGGGTGTGTTGTGTTATTTTTTGCCTTATTGACGAGATTACTTGTCCTTCTTTTGACAATGTGTTCAAGAGATACATATCCTCCTTCGACTCTTAGAGCTTCAATGTTTGTAGATCTAAGAGCACCTGTTGCAGTTCTATAGCATTCGTTTATAGCTGTATCAATATTTGATATGTTCTTTTTTGCAGTCCACATGAAGATTGTCAAACTGTGTTGAAGTGTACCTTCCACTAGGGCTTTTGCTATCTGAAGCGATGTTTCCATATGTGGTCCTCTTCGTTTTGAACAAATCATTTTTAGTGCGTTGCTTCGGCTTTTCAGATCATTTACCACTTTTTTGACATGTCTATCCCATTTAAGGTTCCTTATGTTGTCGGCGTATACTCCAATAAAGTCATGGTTGTTTGTAGGATGGGAGAGTTCAACTATCAGGGAGTCTATATAAATATGCGTTGTATAGGATTACAGAAAGCGGGGAACCTTGTGGTGTACCATTGTCTAATTTCATAAGTGCGGAGTCGTATCCGTCGACATTTACTTTCAAGGTTCTATTGCTCATAAAAGATATTATAATCTTCAGTAATTTTTTAGGTACACCCCATTTGTAAAGCTGCTCAATTACTGGAACCATCGTAACTCTGTCAAATGCTTTTTCCAAGTCAGATGACATTACTATACTGTGTTTAGCTTTTGATAAGTTTTCTGCTAATGTGTGTTCCAGCAGGTGCAAGAGTGTTGAGACTCCTCTGTTGGGTCGTAATGCATGTTGTTCTTTACTAGCCTTTTTTCTAGTAGCCAACTTATCCGTCTCGCAATAATTTTTTCGAAAATTTTGGAGAGAACGGGAAGGAGAGAGATCGGGCGATATTCATTAAAATCATGGTTATTTCTTGTGATTTTAGGAATCGGCTTGAGCTTTGCTCTTTTCCAGTCGTGTGGAAAAGTCCCAGTCGTTAGAATAATATTGAATAGCGCACAAATTCTATCTTTAAGGCTGGTATCGCTTAGTTGAACCATCTTGTAAGTAATTTTATCTTCCCCTGGGCTACTTCCTTTTGCAATCATTAGTGTCATATCGAGTTCGATTCGCTCAATTTGTTCCGTTAAGAGGTCCCAAGAGTTCTGATTTGTCTGAAGGGTTTGTAGTTTGAAGTTTAACTTATTTGTTATTATACTCCCCTGATATGTACTATCTGCGCTGTATGATGCCCACTTTTCTGCAAATATGTTGGCTATTTTACTTGGATCTACTTCCACTTTTTCGTTTGTTTTCATATAAGGAAATTTTCTGTCTGAGGTCGGCATACGTATTGCTTTAATGCGACTCCATAGCGTTCTCATGTCTATAGAAGGGTTCATAGTGTTGATGAATGTGTCCCATGAAGTTCTTTTGGAGCGAATAGATTCTTGTCTTACCTTAGGAAAAAATTTTCTGTGTGCAACACAGTTTTCCGTCGTTGGAAAACGACGGGCCTTTTTCCAAGGTTTGTTTTTTTCTTTTACCAACAATGCTAATTCCTTTGTAAACCATATTGGGTTGGTATTCTTAGGTTTAGGCTGAGTTATTGGGATCGATTTGTTTGCTGAGCTTCTGATGATTTTTTTTTTATTTTTGAAGCTTCTTGGTTGACGTTGGAAGACGGGGTTATTTGAGCGCTTAGTCGTTTTGTTTCTGCTTCATACAGCTTCCAATTTGCCAATTCCTCTTTATATCGTGGAGTAAATTTTGTTTGTTTTGCGCGCCTGCATTGAGGTTAATTTTTTTTTTATAATTGAAAATGTTGATTGAAGATTTTTGTGCAAAGATAATTACGTGAAAGTTTCTAAATAGCTTCTGCGTCCAGACACTTTGCCATAAAAAATTGAATTTTTTACAGAGTTTGAATGTTTAGATATTTTCAAATTTTAAATAAATTCAAACATGCTTATAATAGTAGATGTGTACGTATAATTAAATAGAAAAATAAATCTGCAAAATCACCGTATATCGGTCCTTAGATAGAGATACCAATTTTAGAAAGTCTCTTTTCATCAGTTTTATTTCATAAAACTGAAGTAGCTTGCTTGATTGTGCAAAGATAATTCCGTAAAAGTTATCCTAGAGACTTCTACGTCCAGACACTTTGCTATAAAAAAATTAATTTTTCACAAAGTTTGAATGTATGTATTTTCAAATTTTACATAAAATCAAACATGCTTATAATAAATAATACATTACGTATAATGAAATAAAAAAAATACATCTACAAGATCACCGTAGACCGGTATTTAGCTACAGATTCAAATTTCAAATCATCTTTTTTAATTAAAAAAAACTGGAGAATGTTTGTGCAAAGATAATTCCGTAAAAGTCATCCTAGAGACTTTTACGTCCAGACACTTTGCTATAAAAAATTTTGAGTATCATGACTACACTTTTTGTGTTGTCTTTTAAGATTTAAGTGACCCTTACTTATTTTTAAAACATACTCAAGCACATACATTTTAATTTTGTTTTTGAGTTTAAATATTTTGAATACAAATAATCCTGAAAGTAATACAAAAATACATATTCGTTTTTTATTCAATTACAGGAACTTGTTAGCAATCCAATCAACCCCACAAAAGGTGCCAAGAAGGGAAAGGGTTCCAAGAAGAAGACAGCCAGCGAAACAGAACCAGCAGCTAAAGTAGAATCAACGCCAGCAGCCGTTGAAACAAAAGCATAAATGTGTCTAACACTATTTTGTATAACGAAATTGTTTCTTTCTTATCTTTTTCGCGGATGAACGATTTTTAAATTTTTTTTTTTCTTCTTTTTCCCCTTCAAACAATTTTTTTAACAAACAAATTCCGCGAATTAAAAAAAAAAAAAATTAAGCCAGCGACGATAAGTTTAAAACTTTTATAAGATTATTCGAAATAATAAGTGCAGCCTGCTAAAATAAATTGTTTATATAAAATCAAGTTACATATTTGAAATAATAACAAAAATCAATCCTTAATAATAAAAAGAAAACAAAAACAGAATTTATGTTTATTAATGTAATAGAAGTGTAAGAGTATAAAAGATAATCTTATCACTCAATTGACATTAACTTATTAGACACAATTTGTCTAAATTATCACTCAATTGGCTTATTACCATCACCGAATTGGCATGGCCTATCATTCAGAATTGGCCTATACTCCTTTTTCCATTTTTTTGAATTTTTGTATTTTATTTTGACAAAAATATAAGAATTTTAAATGAATTACATATTTTTATTTAATCAGTTGGAGTTGAACTCGATTGATTTTACTCGTGGAATAGAACAAGTAAAATAATTTGTTTAGTTTAAGCGTTTCATCTGATGCGGAACATAAAACTGTTCTGTTTTGGTGGTGAGAAAGATTGCTGGCAAAACTAAGGGTCTACTAAAAAAAATTAACAACATCCGAAGGACTATTCTATGCTTGACTTTTAACTTTACTCATAACAAGGCTGAATTTGTTGAACTTTTTTCACTTACAGGGGCTGAACTGACCACCAAGCCGTATAGCTACAAACTTGAGTAACAGAGAAGGAAAATAATTGCTTTATTCGCACGAAGTTTCAACAGTGCGTGTTGATTTGATTTTGGGAACCATCCATTCAACTGCCCCCTTTACCTCTTTGGAAACAAACAAAAATGTTGAACAAATCGACCATCCCCATCATCTTAAAACTTTATGTACCTTAGGCAATCTTCAATCTAAGCCAGGTTTTAGCCTTATATGTATAAATGTTGGAAAAAGATATCGGAAAAGTTTAATAAACATACTCCAAAACTCGCCCTTCACCTTTTTACGTGAGCAAAGAAAGAATCAATTTATTTAATGGGAATACAAGAAAAAAATAAAAAGTTTGCTAGTGCGCCTACAAAATTCATCACGGTCCAAAATTATCAGATGTCTCTGAGGGAGAAGTCAAATCAGTTTAACATTCACCTTTCATGGGTGCCAGGGCACAGGGACATACCAGGCCACTGTATGGCAGACGAACTAGCCAAAAAAGGCACGACCACTTCCCTACGCTCAGAATGGAACAACATAGGTGCACCTATCGCTACAAGTAAACTCCTACTAAGACAAAACGCTTCGAGGATAACAAACACTAGATGCACTGAGAGTGAGAGCCACAACTGCCTTGCAACCAAAAAAGTTTGGCCGTGTGTAGACTCAAAACACTCGAAGAGTTTGTTAGCCCTGAACCGCCTGTATCTAGGTTCTACCATAGGTGTTCTTACGGGACACTGTCTAATAGGAAGACACGCCAAAAGACTTGTGTTTTCCAATGATTTCTGCAGAAGTTGCATGGACGAGGAGGAGGAAGAAACCGTTCAACACCTTTGCTCATGCCCTGCACTACTTCATAGGAGGAAAACTCATCTCGGTGGATTCTTCTTCGATGATACTAGCGACTTAGCTTACACAGACCCCAAAAGTCTTTCGAAATACATTAAAAGTTCCACGTGGTTCGACTAGCAGGTGATTAACCGGCTCGTCCCGTAATGGAAGATTAATAAGTGATCAACTCGTTAATCTTACATCGGGTTTCTGAGAGCAGTAGGTGATTAACTTGCTGATCTCTGTGGTATCACAATGGGCCCTTGCGGCCTAAGTGTGTCAGGCAATGTACTCATTGGCTGACAGCCACTTCCACCTTACCTAACCTAGTGCGCCAAACTTGTCCAAACTGGGTAGACAAATTTATGATTATAATTATCCATCTTTCGGCGCATCCCACGAGAAAATCACTAGTGTGAAGCAGTTAAGTGGGAGAGCTGGGATGCCTTGGAGATCAAGATGCTCGTAACGCCGGAAGAAGGACTATCCACGGATATTTTTATTTCTAGTACGGCCAAGCTTTGAAACCTCTGCTCTCTTCAACTTGACTGCTGTCAATTAAACTCTCACACTTCTTGTACATTGTCCAACATTCACCCTGAGCTTACTCGATGATTGATGTCATCACAATTTGCTTCGCTTCACTACTGATGAATCCGAGATATCTCAACTTTACACTTGGAAAGAACATTTCTATCAAAACCAACAGTACCTTAACTTAAAAGTTTTTCATTTATTTACTAAATAATGAATTTAGCACAAGATAAACAAAAATAAAAATAACAGCACATTGAATTTCAAATGAAACAATCAATCTACAATTTATTTATAACTACCAAACTCAATTCTTTACTGCTGTTTCTTCCAACGCTTTGTTGATTGTATCCTTGGTCTTCTTTGCTAGTTGACCGGCATAGCATGGCAGCATTATGATAAATCTAAACGTACTTTTTACCCCAGAGTTGTAGTAGTGTTCGGCAAGGTAACGAATTTTACCCTTTTCGGGTAGTGCTGGGATTTCAAATGGTAGCTGTTTCATCAAACTATTCACATGTGGTTTGGCTTGTGCCTTCAGTTCATTGCATAGCTTCTTTGTTTGAATACTATTGCCCCAAACCCCAACACTACAGGCATAATGCATGGCACTATAAGCTATACCGGATTTGATTGCTAATCTATGCGTGGAAAGACGATACAAAATCAATTGTTGTGGTACATTAAAGAGTTACGTAAATTTGGTTCAATGGTTAACAATATATTTGTTTTGATTGTACTTACTTTAAGGCCATTTGGACACAATAGTTAGAGGTTCACTGGTGGGGAATGACTATTTTGGATTTAAGATAAAATATATCAAAAGTCGGATGCAGATTTTCCTTTTCAAAATAAAAATTTGGAAAATTTGCTTTCGTTTGTTCGTACGTTTTCCAAAATAATAGAAACTGTCATAGAACTGTCAATGAAAGCTTTGTCACTTTGACAACCTACAAGTAGTGATGAGATACGTTCATGGGATGAGAAATTTTTGGTACTAAAAAATTAAGGCTTTGTTCACACAAAAAACAAAAACAACTAGCAATATTTCAAATGTCTCAAAAAAAAAAAAAAAAATTGGGTTCGAAATAAAGTCTAGCACAAAATAATCTATAGCACTAATAGACCGATTCACTGATGCCCCAAAGGTCACAGCTTTCCAGTAGATTCACAACTTTCCACTGAGCAAGAGTCACAACGTTGTGACTTGTAACTTTTAGGCGGAATCGGGCTGTAAAACACGAGATTGTTGGAACAACCAACATTGACTGGAACTTCTTTGATATTGCCTTTTAAACGTTAGCAGCCTTATTTCTTAGATTTCAGTAATACTAGTTAAAACGAGTTGTAGCACTTAAACCTCCATTACGCCACATCAAACGAGTCCTTATTTATAAAACAGCTATTCGAAAAGCGATATCGAGTTTCACTTTTTAACTTTTGTGATTTTTTATATATATATGTCCCGCATTACTTTTCTGCACTTCTATACTAGCAGACGCATGTAAATCCCGCATGAAACGCTTTGCGTATGCGCCTCCATATAGTTGTCAAACTGAATCGATTCGAGACTTTTCGATTGAATCGAATGTTGTTGAAACGAATATACAATTCAATCGGAACAAAAAACTTCTTAGAATCGGTTCACAATACTCCAGAGATTAGAGACAAAGTTATAGCGATCAGGAAACATCATCAGGAAACAATTAGACAATAAGGTACATCAATTCTTTCATGATAAGCGTTAAACGGTCGAAATTCTAAATTTAATTAGTTGGATCTTGTTGCGGTTTTTGTCGATCGATGAACAGGGGTACAGGAAACTAGACAAATACAATTTCAACAGAAGATATTAGTTCAATTAAGCCTTGCGCAAATCAACGCGGTGAGTGCGTGCGATGCGATTGCGTTAGGTCAAATCTCTATTTAATCTTATGGACGTTTGACTTAATGCATAGGGATTTGACTTAACGCAATCGCATCGCATGCACTCATCGCGTTGGTTTGCGCAAGGCTTTAAACATCTTTACAAAATAAAAAAATTCTGTGAGTTATTTACCAGCGATTGGTATAGTATTTGAGGCTCATTTCTAAAGAAACCCATAGTTCATATCGCATTATAGCAGTTTTTCCTGATAGCTATACCGCCCCTATAGCTGCTCCTTATTTAAAAAACAAATCTTTATAGTATAATTCTAGATTATTTTTTCTTTTAAAAAGAAAACTGCAATTCCGAGTGGATACAAACTCGAAATAGAAACCATTATTTACAATTTGATTGTGGTCGTTTCAGACGTTATGGCATTGTACAAAAACGTGTTATCAATAGGTATATACTGTTTGGTTATGAGTTTAATTGCTTCTTGGGCTGCACATCCTCCTAAAAATTAACATTTCATTAACAATCTACAAATGTTTAATCCATTTCAGTCTTACCAATAAAAGCCGAAACCGTATGCACCTCAGAGCCGCCATAGCTACAGATTTCATGAATCAAATCATCACTAATTTGACTATGAACTCCCCACTCTGTCAGCATTTTGTTTGCAATCCCTTTTAGCTTGGACGTATCATTTTCCACGTATAGTTCCCCAGGAATGTTCCCGAATTCGGTTTGATACCGCTCGTAGGCCAGTAATCCCACATAGTATTCAGTAAGGGTTCCTTGAGTTTCGAAGCCATCCACTAAAAAGTAAACCTAAGTTGTGGTTCCTTAAAATTCAAGTTCTTCAAACTAATTTACCAAAACTAGAAATTTTGCTAGACTTCTCGTACTCATCTGCAAGTTTGGTACCCCGTACTACTGACAAACCAGCTGATTCACGACAAAACAAACGAACAGTTTTGTCGGTAATTGTTTCTGGGGGCAACCCCAGTTCTTTTAAGTAGTGCTGACATTTTCTGTAAATATTGTCGGCATCTTGTAATGCTTGCTGACGGAAGATGTTTTGGAGATTAATATAAGATTCAGTATTAGCTGTCATGTCGGGAAGTACTCCGGGCAATGGTAAGTAGTTTTCATTTTCATTGACGAATTCCCTCAGTGCTTTGGCCATAATCCAGAATGGCGGACTCTAATTTAAAGAAAATAAAAGCTGACCTCGATGATAGATAGGATCATAGGACTAACTTGTTTGTTTAAATTTTTGCAGGCATCATCCTCGAAAATAGCCTTTAGAGATGGTGGAACTAAACCAGCACCAAAAGCAGTATTAACAGCTTTTATAGCCTCTTCATAGTTCTCTTCGTCGGCGGACATTCCTTAAGAATCAAACAAGATTATATTAGAAATTAAAAAAAGGACATTAGTAAATTAGCCCACCACTTCGAATCATTTCTTTGAGTGCGGTCTTTTCTTTGTAAGTCTTTGGAACGCGCCCATCATTGTTGTTTTTCCAATCGCATAGGAATTTATTTAAAATGATAAGCCAAGGAACTTTCGGCGATATAGCCGTCGACTGTTAAAATTTGAAATACTTTTTAAGGTTTCTATCAACAATTTAAAATTATTTGTTTACCTCCAAGTGCGCCTTTAGAGTGCTAAATGGCTTCTCAAGCCTTAGATCATAGATCCTGTCGTCTGGATGAGCCTCAATTACACAATGCTCTTTTATTTGCAACCGAATAGAACCAAAAAAACCTACAGATCGGCAATAGATGAATGGAATTTTTGCATCCCAAAGCTTGTTGGAGAGAGTAAGAAGTGTTTTCTCATTCAAATTGGAAGCAACGACAACATCAAAAGTATTAAAGAATTCCGGACGATTGCTCAATATAAAGTCAATGCTTTCATCAACATAATCACCATTTGCATCGGCATTGAGTTCTTGCAAAAATTGCATACACTCCGATGCCTTTGATTGGCCTTCACTACTTTGCTCCAGAAAGAAACTGCAGGAAAAAGGAAATACAATTGTTCTACGTCGATCTTTGGGGTACTTATAAAATGTCTTACTTCGTTCCAATATCTTCTTCGGTGACAACCGATCCATCGACAATAGTGAAACCTCCAACACCGGGTAGAATGAGTCCTTTAAAAATTTCACATCCAAGCGCATTTGCATTGATCAGACACACAGTTGCGTTTTCCAAGAGACTTTGGCCATTCTCTCCCCAGAGTCTTCAAAGCTGATTAATAAAGGTTTATTTTAAAAATGCAAAGTATGTTAATTACCTTATTTGGCGGTCATATTTCTTGCTTTTATCGGATAATTCTGGTGATTTTGGTGCTGGAGACGACATATTTTGGCAATGTGAAATTTGTTGATGAAAAACTGACAACTATGGTTTATCAACTTGAACTGTAAAAAACCGGCCCAATTCTAGTACTTTTATTTATTTGACTGGTGATGCCAGACAGAGATTTCAGTTGGGAGATGGGAAGCAAAAGCACATTCTAAAAATACTTTTTAATCAAAAACTGTTTATATTGCGCCACAGGACCAGTTCTGATTTTGCTCTAAAAATCACTTTTGTTAATCTCTATTTTAAGTCAATATTTACAGTCACTTTCACTTACACCAACACAAATCTAGTTGGCCTTCATTAGCTTGGAATTTGAAACAAGAAAAGCGATTTGTGAACTTCGAACAATTGCACTTTTAAGAACCTCCCTACGGTCGTGGCAGTGGCAATTGCAGTTTTCAAAATTATGGTATATTACGATGTATGGGAATACCACATCAATGTGACATACATACACGTGACGGCATAAAGCCTTGCGCAAACCAATGCGGTGAGATCGTACGATGCGATTGCGATAAGTCAAATCCCTATGCATTAAGTCAAACGTCCATAAACTTTGACCGCATTGGTTTGCGCAAGGCTTAAACGACAGCAGGTTTTCTGCCGCTGTTGCAACAGCAAAAACGATTTGTTTCGGGAGAACCTCTGAGCAGTACAAAAATAAGCAATGGACGATATGAAATGCGTTCAGAACTTTGTTGTGTTTCCAGAAGCAATTCTAACATGCCAATTATGCCCAAAAGTTAAAAATCACAACGTTTTGACCTGCCGAGAACCACATAACAATTTGAATGTTGAGTGAAAAGTTGTGACACTACTGAAAAGTGATGACTTGTAAAATGAAATGATTTCAAACAACCTCTCAAAATATATGGCGAGGAGGGTACTAGGGTTTTCCGTCAAATTTAACTAGTCGACAAAATGACTATCTTGACTCAGTTTCCTACTCAGTAGTGTTCAGCCAGTTTGACTTGAACAAAAACTACTACAATATTTGTGCACCCATCTAACTGTCTTGTTAAACTTCAAATGTCATTATCTGACATCTCTGTGAAAAAAAACAGTGCAAGGAATTTTTATATGAACCTTCTGCTCAAAGTGTATCGATTTTAGTTGCCATTTCCCTACAAATCTTAACTGCGGTTGAAAAAAAGTTTAAAAAACTTCTATTTCTTAATAATTTAAATATAAAACTAAAACTTCATCTATGTCATCAAGAGTACTAAAGAAGCTCCAGGGCGATAACGACCTGGAACTCCAACCAGACGATGGGATCGAAGATCAAGGATCTGATGACACCGACGAAATCGATTTGGCAACATATGATAAACGCAGGCAAATAAATAGAAATCCTTTTGATTTGGTGAGTAATATTCTTAAAACAATAAGAAAAAGTAGTTAGGAAATTTTTCTTAACAAGAAGATCCTATTGTGGTGTCGCATTTAGAAATAATCAACCACGTATGAATATTAAAAACAAAAAAAAAAACAATAAAATGTATACAAACTTAAATGCGGCTCAACCTAATTCGTATCCGTGGAAAGTTCGCATGCTCCATCAGAGTGCCTTCTGCACAAAATCGTCACCCATACCAACACGTCATGCCTTGTGTTTTTTTCAAAAGCATTTCTGTTTACGTTTATGATAACTGATTGCAAATATTTTTTGTTTATTCAATCGAAATCAGCTGAATCAACAGAGCCCTTCGGAGAGTGAAGTCAAGGAGGATGATAACGAAACCGAGCATGCATCTACGGCTGCTAATCTCCCATCAGGACCAATTTCCAAGAAGAAAAAGAAGAAGAGGAAGAAGAAAAGCGCTAAACAACATGGCAATCATATAAGCAGCGAGGATAACGACGTAAGTTTAAGTTTTGTTTTAAATTTTCCAGGTAAAAATATTGTTGCCATAGAAATGTTTATCGAGATTTTATCCCCCTGGCTGGAGTTGATGCTTACTGGTTCAGTGACCCAGTTGCGGCAAATAAATACAAACTACATAGGTAGATACTTAGTATCCGAGTGCAAAGAAGTGTTGATGAATGGCAGCCAGAACTAGGTCAAATGCATTTTCACTTTTCCCATTTAACCGCAAACAAAGGAATCGGTCCTTCAATGAGATTTCCACGTGTACCTATTTTTGCCAGCGGAAACCCACACAATGCTCTGATGAAAAACTACTGAAATTGTTTATACAAGTGGGTGATACTTTATGGAGCTCAAGTTTTGGAAACTAGGCCATTTTAATATGTTGTCTTTTAGTGTTGGAGTCCGGTCTTTTGCCTGGCAACAATTTGTCAATAATGCAAACAAGGATATTCAATTTAAGGTTTCTTCCTTGCTTGCACTTCTATGAACATGTCTTAAGAGCCAAACTTGTTTTGTTCATATATTCGTGTTCTAAACCGTCTTCTGTTTTCTTGCACGGAAACCTATTCTCTCATAAAAACTATATTCCTCAGCACAGACAAGGGGCAGACAACTATCGTCTGAGTTTTAGGCACTAAAAACGTGTTTACGTTTCTGACATTTGTAGGACGATAGTAAAATAGCTTTCCACCAGCCACTGAAAGCAAGATTATATGAAACATTCTTTTGGCGATGCAATCTACGATAGACGATTGAATGATAATCGTCTGAAAAGTTATGGAATCTGGACCCAGGAAAGAAGAAAACTACAGGAAAGAAGACGCTTCTTACAAGCGACTGGCAGTAGTAGAAGCAAGCAGTGGCTGGCAGTCCGTTCACACTACCGGCTGCTACTCGCCAGCTTCTATCAGCCAACAGCCACAGAAAACGTTACAAATGGGCTTTTGAACATTATTTTTAATTTTTAAATCTATTAAAAATATTAGCAACAAATTTTAAAAGAAAAATTTACCAAATACTGGGCATTTTTTTTTTTTGTTATAGCAACTGCTGCTATCACAAAAGTTGAACATGTTAAACATTGCCAGCCGCTACTTAATATTCTGCGGCTCTGCCCAAACAAAGCTGATCAGCGGCTGGTAGAAGCAGTTACTTTATAACTTGCCGTTGGCAAAGAGCCGTTTGTGACCGGTGCTTAAAACCTTCAAATCTTTGTGACGGCCACTTTCGTCACGAGAGCACTTGTTAGAAGTGTAGTTGTTGATCAGCAGCATTTTACATGTTCATTTTTATGACGGTTTTTAAGCCAATGAAAAAAGAGTGCTTTCACCATTTTCATCTGAATACAACAGAAAACAAAATGAAATCCATACAGAGGTCAATAGCAATCATATTTTTTTTTACACATTTTTGCAGTAAGACCAGGTTTAAACTAAAATACATTTTCTGAATCCTTGAACTTTTCGCTTATAGTTAACACAAAAATTTTAAACCCATTTTCATTCTTCTACGTAATTCAGAATTCGTGAAAAACCTGTGTTATGGGATATACATTTTTCAACTTTAAATCGAAAATTCGTTTAGTAGTACAGTAGGTATAAAGTTGTAAGCACTTGGTCCTATATGTGTCTTATGCCACTTTCAACCTTCGAAACATCCAAAGACAGGTTTCAAGAATTTTCTTTCCGTTGTTTTTGAGTTTGAACCAAAAAAATATCCAATAAAGTGATATAGCTTCTTTTGATGTGGTGTAATGAAGGGCTTATGATTGTGGCAGGTCTTTCAGGATTGTTTATATGTATATTTATCCAGGGAATAATTGAGTATAGTTAAAATATCACTCAAAGAACTAACACAGCACTGAAAAGTATGTGCAGAAAAAGGCAAGCAATTTTTTCCCAAATATTCAACGTTATCTTGAAAACCACCAAAACAGTCCATGCAAGAAACACAGAACAAAGTATATGGGACTGCGTTGGCCCCAGAAAATGAGAAGTTTCAGATGGAGAACTCTCGAAGACGAGATTTCCAGCTGGAGGCACCAAAGCATTCCAAATCAGAGTAAACGTACATCAAGAAGTTATCAGTTATCATCTTGAGTTATCAGGGCTTTGTAACAGCATTTCTGTTTAAAAATAAAGTACGGAAGTCCAAAATACGTTAACTATTCTGATGATGATGAAGCCTTCATTAGCGAGTATCCTACATTCCTGCAGCTAGTAGTTGACGTATGGAAAGACATTCTGCTCGTGGCCTGAGTTGTCATAGCAAAACGTTTAGAAATCTGCGGTCGGACGTCACATTTACCGAAAACCGACCCGTATTCAAACAGAATGAAATTGATCCGTTTGCCGCTTGGTACAGCGTACGTTGTTTTATGTTATAATTTCTGTTCCGCCCGGCGCGTAGCTCAGGCCCTTCGTTTGTCAAATTGAAAGTAAAGTTGCTTCAAAATTTCCATTTTTTTTGTTGGTTATGTCATGTACTGTATTTTATATGAACAAAATTGACATTCAGGAAAAATACCTTAACTCGGGAATGGGCCGACCGAATGCAGATTTTTGCACTCATTTGCACCATCTACCAACATCCCCTTGTTTTCATTCGGTCGAACCGTTCTCAAGTGATGCGATCACAACCAAACGCAAACTTCTTTTTATATATTAAAGAAGATTAAAATTTACAAAGAAGAATTTCTCTCACAGTGGAAAGTTGTAATCTATTTCTTATTTTGGGTTTGTTTAAATTGCTTTGAGAGAAATTGCGTTCAAAATTTGGCGATGGCAAAAAACAAACTTAAATAACTACAAACGGTTGTAACTTTTAAGAGGGAACACTACTTTTAACTTTTCAAAAAATCCAATCGAAAGTATGATATCCAAAGAATTTTATGACCAAAGGAAAACTGAAAATATCGAATAGATGCAAAGTTATCGCATTTAGAGCTCGAGACCAACATGTGACGATCAGGTGACGAGTCAGGTAGCTTGGGCCGTTAAAAGAGGAGAGCTCCACAAATCACAATACCCTCTAATGTTGATCTTTTATATGTTCAGGCAGCTGTTTCGAGGAAGGAAGTCAAAGGTCTATTGTACGCGTCTGGAGTCGCCGATTAACCCGTTAGTTACTACAATTAATAATTTTCTCGTGGTGAAACGCAATTATTTCGAAACTACTTTTTCAAAAACTGCTCGTGTTGTAGCTTGAAAAGTTAGCGACCGATTTAGATGAAATTTTGTGAGATTACTCTCAGTAATATTAAATGATATACCTAAAGTTTTAAAGGTAGCATGTAAATAAATAGTTTTTCGGTAGTCAAATATGTCGAAAAAATTGCCGAAAATTCAAATTTTGTAGTAAAAAGGCTTCCAAATTTAGAATTTTGCACTTTTTCGTCCTTTTTTTTTATAGGTATATCCTTTCCCTTAATATTTCAGTAAAGAATGAACTTTGGTAAATCTTTATCACATCAACCGAAAAAGAGCGGCAACTGCAGCCGTTTTCGATTTCGCCGGGAACAGGCGTCCGGAGAACTTCAATAACGCCGCAATTTCGTTGGCCATTCGGCTAAAAAAGACATATGTTTAAGATTTTTTTGGCGTAACGGGTAGTGTTCGTTTGTTGAAAAATTTACGTATAATAACGTAACATTTGAACAAAGTTCTTCTAAATTTTCATAACAAAATATTCCAAATTGAGTGAGTGAAAATTAATCTCCGTAGGCGCCTCGAAAAAAAGTTGGTTCGCGGTGTGCACCATAACATGCAACAGAATCATCTGTAAAGAAAAAATCAAAATGCTTTCGTTAAAGAAGATGTTTCTAGAGGTAATGACGGGAGGATTTTTTTCTTTGATTTTCCAATTTTTCGTAGCACTTGGGAGACAAAACCCGATTTTCGTTTAAAAAAATCGGTTAGTTTGATATTAAAAAACTAGTAATTATTGAAAAGATTAAATTAAAGTTAATTAACACAAAAAGCTCTCAATGCCTAGTGAGTTATGTGAAGAAGTACTGTGCAAAGTTTTAAAGCGATTGGTCTAGCAGATTTTGAGTTATCGTGCACACGGACTTCAAATATGACAAGTCTCAGAAAAACGATTTGAAAAACGCAGAAGAGCTTGCACGTTTAGCCCTCATTGCATATAAGTTTAAGAACATCATGCCTCGAATATAAATAACAATACCGGAACAGGGCCGTTTAAGAAGGAATTTATTCGTGGTCGAAAAATACAATAGCGCGTCGCACAGCTGCTGCCCAGCTGCCGCCCAGGTATAAAACCGGGCATGGAGCAATAGAGGCTCAAATAGTCATAACTTCGTAAATTTTACTCCGATCGACTTGAAATTTTTACACAATATTTTTCAGATATTATGCATTTATTTAAAAAAAAATCAAATACTTTACCCCCTTCCCCCCTTTACGCCATACACCTCCAACTTCGATTAAATTGTAAAAAAAACTTTCAGTTCTCACTATTTTATACGGTTTTTTGCAATTTACTCGAAATTAAAAAGGTGTACGGGCTAGACTGACTTAAAATTCCTATTCAACGGGTCGAAAAACATGCCCTTGGATACGTGGCGCCCGGTGTACAGACAACTTTTTTTGTGTGCCAGTGTAATTATTAAGCTCTAACTAACAGGACTATTTTTTGTTCAATTCTTCTTGAGGTTTATTCTACAAGAAGCTGCTTTTTTTCAGCTGTAAATGAATTTTAAATAGTTCGCGCTTTTCTCTTTTTATTTTTTCACAGTCCTTATGAAAGCTTTTCTTTTTCGTCTCTGTGTTTGAAGAAGAAATTTAATTTAAAATCGTTTATGGTAGTTTAAGAGTTTCATTCAACCACGTAACATAAGTCTTTCGAATTTCTACGCAAAATTTAGATAACTGAGATAAATAACGCGTGACGTTACATCTCACGCGTCGCATTTATTCTCCCTCTTTCAACACATGAAACATTTATAAAATAAAAGCGTACACTACGAACTAAAATTATACATTTTGATCTCTAAGGGTTTGTCACACGAACTGCTCTGAGCTGCTCCGAGCTCCGAGCTAAGTCTTTTCCAATCGGAATAGCAATACCTTATACTTTTTGCTCTAATATATGTTCAAGTTGAAATTTGAGTATCGTACACTTCGATTCGACTTACCTTATTTTGTCTGGCGATTGTATTTATTACAATGAAAGCTACGTAACCGGGGTCATTATATCAACTTGAAAAAATAAAGCCTAGCTCTTAAAGGTGAAAGTTTTATTATTTTGTGTAACCAAATTCAATTTTAACTTATCGGTTTGGTTATGCATGTTTAATGCTTATATTATAATCTTTTCTACAACCATGGATAATAAATCTGTTCCAATAAATTTTTGTGTAAAGTCTTACTCTACTCGTTAATTATTGTCACACTGCGAACGAAAGCAGCCAATCAATGTCTTCCCAATTCAAACAACGTTCGGCCCAAAACACAAACTTCAAATCTTTCGTTTCTTTTTTTTATCCACAGCTTACGGACAAATATCTTAGCGACATCGACTCATTTATTGGAAAGGTGTGCGAAACAGGCAACACTGCTACAGCTACCCGTGTGGATTTGGACAAAACCTTACTCTCTGTTGAGCTGAAGAACTTGCACCCGGTAAATGAAATGCGTCGTACCTTTGGTAAACGAGTCGTTAAACTAG
This sequence comes from Melanostoma mellinum, assembly GCA_914767635.1. NCBI lineage: Eukaryota > Metazoa > Arthropoda > Insecta > Diptera > Syrphidae > Melanostoma > Melanostoma mellinum. The sequence continues at coordinate 194,125,270 of OU612058.1, read as the reverse complement.
AGTAAGTATTGAACGAATGATGCCTTCAAAACTTATTTTATTTCTTCAAGTTTTTTTTTTTAAATAAAATTTAGGAACAAACGAGGCCGCTCAAAACTGACGCTAAAATCAACTTATCTGGTAACAGCTAAGGAAACTTGGCCACCGCTTACCAAAAACATCATCACAATGAAACCATGTACCCCACCTGAAAACACCGAAACACCTGGTGATAAGACTCAATGGTTTGCTTTTGAGCACAGTCAGTTCTATCAGGGTGTACAGAATATGTTCTTGGCTGCTTTGGACACAACTGATTCTGATCAACTTGTGAATTTGTTCACTCGATGCCCCTATCACGTTGACACATTGATTCAATTGAGTGAGATGTGTAAAATCACAGATGACACTGCAATGGCTTCGGATCTTATACAGCGAGCAGTGCTCGTGTTGGAGACATCACTACATCCAAGTTTTAGTCTTGTTTCAGGCAATTCCCGATTAGATTACAAAAGGCAAGAGAATCGAGGGTTCTTTATTGTGCTGTTCAAACAGGCGCAATATGTAGAAGCGCGATCTTGCTGCCGAACAGCATTTGAACTTTCAAAATTGATTTTGAGTTTGAATCCGGATGTTGATCCGCTTGCTATGGTTCTTATTATTGATTACTATGCATTGCGAAGCAAACAGTATGCATGGCTGGTGAAATTCTATGAAGAATGGGACACTAAGAGGAATCTTTCACAACTGCCCAATATGGCGTATTCTTATGCTCTGGCTTTGTTCTACTTACTTGGAGGTTTGAATGCAATTGTTTATATGAAATGGGTTTATTTTAAGTATTTATAGATTGTGAGAAGGCTGACAAAGCTTTGCAGTTTGCCCTGCTTATGTTTCCCGGTGTACTTAGGCCTCTTTTGGACGAACTTTCAGTACAGACAGACTCTCGCGTGATTGCAGCAACATATTTCAACTCTGGGGTATCTGGAAGGTAGTAGAAATGAAATTTATAGTAACTTTCATAGGGTTGACAATTTTCTTGTATTTTGGCAGCCAATCACCAGCTTTGCATCAGTTGGTGTCATTGTATGTTTGCAGAGCCAAAGTGGTTTGGCGTGATACCAATGTCTTGCTTTGGCTTGAGCGGAATGTAAACACAGTTTTGGATAGAGTTGACCAAAATGATGAGGTTATTGCTGACTATAATTCTAAGCGATCACAAAGGTAATTCAGATTCCTACAATAGATGAGGCAAATTGCGTATATCGAAGGTAGTATGATTTGACGACTTGATTTTCAGATATGTATCACCACCACGAGCAATTCTTCGACACGTTATTCTCTCCGATTATGGAAAAAAGGTACCCCTGGCTCAGTTTGTAGCAGGTGAGAGCGAAATCAATCTTTATGACCCACTGCCACCATTGGAGTCTATAAACTTTTACGAAAGGTTGGTTAGGATCAAAATCAATAACCTTGGCTAAACATCGAAATTTCTTTTTAGAAAATCATCAAGTAGCAGTCCCACCACGGACAACAATCGTTCGCTTTCTATGTTTTTCCAATCAATTTTGCCAACTTTCAATCTACGTAACCAAGGCAATGCACCAGCAGGTGGAGCAGCCGTTGCAGTCGGGGGTGGTATTGTAGGTGGTGGAATCGGATTGCCAGTAGCTGCTGCTGCCTTACCAGCACCTGGTGGTGCACCAATCGATGATGAAGTAGCACAAGTCGATAGGCATTTGGAAGAATTAAACATGAATTTGGAAAATGCTGCCGCAGATGGTGGGTTTTAATTTAAAATATTTATCTTTTTGAATTTCAGATTTGCTTATCTTTAAAGGTGCTGCAGTTGGAGCAGAAGCTAATGCATCCTACCGAGAACTTACCCAATCGTTGACATCTATCGTTGACGCAATGAGAGACTTTTTGTCAAACTTCCATATAACAGAAAACCAGTCTCAGAATGCTGACGTTGAAGAGAATGGTAGTTCGGAAGAGGACACAAGTGATTACTTTGATTAGAGCAGCGTTAATATTAAATAACTTTTTGGAAAACATTTCTTTTTTAATATCTACGTATTTTTTGGGCTAAAGTTTTTACTTTAAATATATTTTTTTTTTCATGTTTGAGAAAAACGAAAAACTTTATAGAAGTTGATATATTTACAAAACATAAAGTTATTCACCGTAAGCATAAAATTACTAAATTTCACACAAAACAAGTTTTTATTAAGCAAATATTATTGTCTGTATCAAATTTGAAAGTTTATTATAGTCTAATATGTATTCATATAAAGCCAAGCGCCAGAAAAAAAGAAAACGATTATGTTTGTTGTTTATTCAAAATATTAAAAAACCGCTTTTAAATGAATGCTCTTAAATCAAAAATCTGATTTTTTAATGACTCGGTTGTTGGTTTTATTGAATTTGTTTGTGTTTCTATCTAATTTGGATTCTTATGGTGTGGAGTCTACCTCAAATTCAAGCGGAGTTTAAAAGTCCTAATGAGGTTGCAAAATGGACTTAAGGAATAATGTGAGAGCTCTACAGCGCTATGCCATATAGAAGTAAGTAATTAAAATTCATAAAATTCACTATTTAACGTGTTGTCTTTGTGTGAGTGAAACATTTATGGCTCTTGAAAAATATTCCTTGAAGAAAATTTTCTTTTTGACATATAAGGTCTGTTCGTTGAACTTTCCCCAGGGTTGACCCAGGTTTTCTTGACAACCCTATGAGTTGTCAAAAAAACCTGGGTTTTCCAGTCCTCAAAAAACACTACACCACAAATCACCACACATCCCTGTCATTAAAAAAAAAAAATACATGCCATTTGACAGCCCTCATATCGCCAAAGCAAAAAGCTAGGGCGAGTTTGGGGAAAACCTATGGCAAACCTATGGCTCAAAAAATACTCAATTTGACATTCAGGGTGAATTTAGGTTTCTCAAAAAACGCTTTGTGGCGACCCTAGGGCAACCCCAGGGCTTCAACGAACAAACCTATAATAAACACGTGTCAGCCGATTCTCACTTCAAATCGAGAAGCGGCTGTCACTCCTCAGAATCATAAGAAGCGACCTTTTTGCACAAATGGAACGGTTTGAGAATGCTCCTGGACGCTCCTGGACGGTTCTTTTCGTCCAATGGAATGGAAAGTGACATAATTATGTATGAAATTTATTTCGCTTTCCATTGGTTTCACTCAAGAAGCACTCAAAAACCAATGAAACACCCAACATTTTTTCTTTTCGGTTTAAAATAATTGCATTTGTGTGAGTGAAACACCTACGGCTCTTAAAAAATATTGCTTGAAGAACATTTTCTTTTTGAAATTTAAAAATCGAGAAGTGGCTGTCACTTCTCAGAATCATGAGAAAGGATCTTTTTGCACTATAATTGAACGGTTGAGAATGCTCCTGATCGCTCTGGACGGGAAAGCGACAATCGGCAGTCGAACTTCTGTCCGAACTTCCAAAATTCAGAACGGTTTCCTTGCCTATTTCATTTAGCATTTACACTGAGGATCTAATCGGTTCTCTTCACCTACTGACGCGTGCCGCTGACATGACGCATGCCACTGACGTTGGTTGGTTGGTGAACTAACTAGCTGCAATATCATTACTAGCGGCATAAGAACTCCTGGTGGCGATTTATTCCGGCGTCACTTCTATATATAACTAGTGACCCGCCCCGGCTTCGCACGGGTACAATGCTGATACTAAATACACTACAGAAAAACTGAGAACGTTATATATATACAAGGAATGATACGTGTATCGTTTAAAATAGCTTGGTAAATAACCCATATCTTTTTCGCAATATATAAAAGGTAAAAATGGTTACTGTGGGTTATCCTTAGGAGATAAATATATGCTGTCGCGGACTTTTTTATTCATCTTTTTAAGATATACAATTTTGTAGTACATAAATTTGATCTATTTTGTAAAGTTTAGCCAGCGTTTGCAATGTAAGCGCAGAAAAATATAGGTCTGTTCGTTGAAGCCCTGGGTTTGCCCTAGGGTCGCCACAAAGCGTTTTTTGAGAAACCTAAATTCACCCTGAATGTCAAAATGAGTGTTTTTTGAGCCATAGGTTTGCCATAGGTTTTCCCCAAACTCGCCCTAGCTTTTTGGTGTGGCGATTTGAGGGCTGTCAAATGGCATGTATTTTTTTTTTAATGACAGGGATGTATGGTGATTTGTGGTAAAGCGTTTTTTGAGGACTGGTAAACCCAGGTTTTTTTGATAATTCACAGGGTTGTCAAGAAAACCTGGGTCAACCCTGGGGAAAGTTCAACGAACAGACCTTATGTTTGTTACATCACATTATAAATCTTTAAATTTCTCGGCTTTCTCTGCAATATTATGCATGTATTAAATACATATGTATAAATCTCCCCTTGAATCACTCTACTCATTAAAAAAAACCGCATCAAAATCCGTTGAGTAGTTTTAAAAATCTAATCATACATAGGGGCATAGGGACATAGGGAAGGGACAAAGAAATCGACTTTGTTTTATACTATGTAGTGATTATTCAATGTCAGTGTCAAAGTCGATCTGATATTAGGAAATAGTTTTTTTATTTTCGGTTCATCACAACAGATAACCTTGGAATAACCTTTTCGAATACCTTGCTGATACTCAAAAGAAGACTACTTGAACGGGGTTTGCCAAATTATCCCATCTTTGTTTTAAACAGGCAATAGCTCGTACCGTTTTCCAACGCCCTGGACAATATGCTTTATTCATAGCTACCAAAAAGGTTTCGAATCATAACTGAGTGTTATCCACCTTTCGTTAAACGATAACTGCTTTGCAAATCGGAAGACATTAAGGTTAGTGAAACCAGGATTCTAAGACCGTCATTGTCTCTCAGATGAAAGTGCCTGACAAAGCCTCTGTTCTCAAAATGGTAACTCTGGCGAACGCTTTCATTCGCCTTATACTACTTCTTCAAACACTGCATGCACTGCCACCGCTTCCTCTTATCTATTCCTCTGATCAGTTTCTCTTACTGAATTATTTAAATTTCTCACAAGGGTTAGGGTTTTCCATTCTCAGCTTTGTCCGTTACCTGAACTAGCCCAAGTAAATCTTAAGGCTACTTCGGGGTGTGTTGTGGCATTTAAAGGACAAACCCATGGATCAACGAAGAAATCTATATTCAGCGGCTCAAGCCGGCTGCAGTTAATATCGGTCTAACTTGCGAATGGGATAGGTAATCAAAAAGTAAATAAAATACCGACAAACCCATAACCCAACCATTATGGTCTTATATCGCAAAACCTGCAGCAGCGCAACCGTTTAGAAAATAAAAAAACACTTGTTCATTCTTATTTTATTTTTCTTTTTATGCTGGGAAAACAGATACTCATACCTAATACTCAATTGAACCGAACTTTATATGCGTTTGTGTACATTGCGAATAAGTTCATTTTGGAATCAATGCTTTTTCAACTTTTTTGCATTTTGCACCTTCCAAAGTCTCCACGAAATGAACAAAACCACCTTTACTATTACATAAACGATCAACAGGCCACCGGCCAAAATAAATAAAAGACAATCCAAAGAGTTGGCTTGAAAGATGTTCAACATCTCCCCGTGTGACTTAAGATGATCTGGCTTTGGGTTCCGTAACAAAAACTCCACCCACCAAACTGCAGTATCCAAAGGTTTCATCGGTCTATCAGTGAACTGGGCAGCTTTGGTTCTGACTTTGTTGCGCATTGTGGGATCCTCAATCACTGTTTTGATTGCTTGCACTAGATCTTCTTTTGACATTGTGAGAAAGTCAAGCTTAACTGCTATACCCGCTAGCATTGATTGTCGTAGGTTCTAATAAAAAGAAGTTAAAAGTAGGTAACCGTTTTCCCATACACAAATCATAAGAATTCGTACCCTATGTTGATCAAAAAACAATGGCACTCCTACCATTGGAACTCCTCGCCACATTGCCTCTTGGGAGCTGAGACCTCCACAGTGAGTAACAAAGGCCTTAAGTTTCGGATGAGCTAAAAGAAATTTAAAAATGTAGTCTGAGGTCACAATCTATAAACAGTTGCTCTCTTATACCTAGAATGTCACTTTGTGGGAATATTGACCTCACAAGGATATTTTCTGGCATTTTCTGATTTAAGTATTTCTCATCAAATTTCCACATAAAGTTGTACTGTGGCAAGTCTAGCAATGCACTCACAATCACACGTTTCTGATCTTCTGTGAAGTCCGAACTTTTCATATTCGTTCCAAAGGATATGAAAACAGCTCCTTTTTGTGTTTTGTTTAAAAATGCTTCTATATCCGTAGGAAGTGGTTTTGGATCAAGTATCTGCATTCCTCCTACTTCAATCACATTCTGGGGAATTGGCTCAACGTAATTGGTAGCTGGATGAGAATTTACTAGAGCAATGGCAGTGTGTCTTGAAATGTCACCCAAATACGGCATGTCATTGCGAAAATAAGGACGAACGATGGTATCCATTCTTGGTAGGTAAATTAAGCGTCTATAGCTGATATGAGCAATGAGACAATCATGTCAATTTATGATAAGGTGAAGGCTTTCTGGTTATACTCACGCAGTATCGACAATGAAGAGCAATGTATTGTCAAGCCTCTCCCAGAAGTTCATTTCAGGAGAGTAAGTTGTGGAATGGTAAGGGATGTAAGCAGGGAAGTAATGATTCGACATTAAGTCTAAAGTGATTGGTGGATTGTGGAATGCACTCATACCAACTAATGGTGGATATTTGAACTTGTCCACAAATCCCAATAAATATGGTCCAATGATATAATCATAGAGAATCAAATCGAATTTGAAGTCATTGGGATAATCAAGAAGTGTCTTCATTCCTTTTGACGTCAAAATTCGTTCCATAGCTGCCAGTTTACGGTTGTAATAAATTGGAATGAATTCAAAGTATCCCAATCCTATGAAAGTTGTAGCGCCGGTCACTGAATAGCCTTCTTCCAAATGAATGTAATGCAAATTTTTTGGAAGCTTTTCGTTTGTTCTCGGAACATCCACCGAAAGAACAGTGACATTGTGTCCAAGTTCAGCCAGTCTATGCATTAGAACACTGTTCCTGTTAAAAAAAACGAAAAACTCAATTTAAGCTCGAAATATCACAAAGATTATAACATATCTATTGTTCTGTAAAACATACCAAATGTGATGACTTGGTGACGATACCCCCATAAGGCCTAATATATTTGCAGCCCTAACGTCATTTAGCAAACACTTTGCTAGAAAAATAAACAAACTTATTGTTGGTGAGATAAACATTTTTTTAATAACGTTCTTGTCGAAAACTATCAGGTAAGGATGAGATGTTCTCTTCAGGAACTACAATACAAAACTAAATTTTGGGATGAGCTACTTGAATGCGAACGTTGAAATGGAAGAAAAAGAGAATAAAATGATTTAGTTTGTGATTTGTTTAGCATTGAGACGATAGGTAGTGTTGGCTGTTGGCTTGTCTAGCCATTTTACAGTTCTCTTAATACTCACTACGAAGCATGAGAAGTCTTTTGAAGATAAGAAAAATGTTGATATTTTTTTTCTTGAAGGTCAATGGACGCTATCATCTTTTCTATGTATTCGGCTGCATATCTATAAATTATTTTGGGTGTTTGATTTTGTCTTGAATATTATTGTATTCAAATCTGATTTGATTGGCTTGAGGTCCAAAAGGCACACCGCGCTTAAAGGTGAGTGTTTGTCCAATCGGGAGTTCTTTTACTGGCAAACTTAGTTTTTTTTGCGGGTGCGTCTGTGCATTTGAGTTAGTTTTTTGAGGCCTTGATATCGTGAGTTAATTTCTGCAGTTTCAAAAGATGATTTCCTGAGGTTACTTTTATAACCATATCCACTTTGGTATACCTTCCCTGAAAATTGAAAACTAAAAGTGGTAAAAACAACAGAGCTGGTTTAATTGTTGTGACTCTGATATTAAAAAAAGTTAGGGGTTAAACGTTTGATGGATAGATCGTCACGAAGTTACGCCGCCAATTTAATGTGTGATGGTCTACTACTCTTACAAAAGTGCTTCTAACTGAACAAGCTGAAGATGCTCAACAACTCAAAAACTTCATTATCAGTGAACTGTACTGAAACTGTTTTGAAACATTACTTTTTTTGTTTCTATCCGGAATTACATATACATATTTTTATTAAAATCTCAAAAACTCACAATTTATTTTATTGCATACGTTCATTTACGTACGTTTTTTTTTATAATATACGCGCACATCAAGGGGTTATTAATACCCTTATAATGTTTAACACAGTTCGAGCGGTTAAGAATTAGGGAAAGGATTAGAAAGGAGGTGCCGATGCACATTATTTTTAAACTTCTGTGTATTACAATGAGAGGGGAAAACAGAGTCAGGTAAAGCATTCCACATCCGAGTAGTACGGTTAAAAAATGAATCTGTATATTTAACTGTAAGTCCGAAATTAGGCTGAAGGTAAAACTGATTTGCATTCCTTGCAAGGCGTCTATTGCGGTTAAATTGCTTAAGGGGAGGAATGCAACTGGCTATTTCGTCCGAGCATTGTTTGTAAAAAACCTATAGAAAAGAGAGAGACATGAAACATTTCGACGATGATCAAGACAATCAATTGATTCAACAATTGAACTATCACCTATCATTCCTAATGCTCTGTTTTGAAAAACTATACCTGCATTGCCACATTGACTCTCCAACACCTATTCGCACAAAACAACTATGTTGGAACTTTGCTTCAATTTACTTTCCAAAAACTCGTAAAAAGTCAACTCTCCACTATAGCTATTCTTTCTCCCAAGGCTATGTCCACTTCATACTTTACTCTCGAGAGAAACTTTAGAGCTGCTTTCAGTGCATTTGCTCTCAATTGGACGCGCACCTTTAAATTAAGCAAGGGGGTTCCCCCACCATGAAAATCGGCAGAGGTTAGATTAGCGGGAGAGACGCAGGGCGTCGATGTGAGTAAGATCATTAGGGTCATTAAAGAAACAAAAACCTACGTTTGTGAGTTAAAGCGGGGCATGAACAAAGAAGGTGGGGTGGGTTTGCTCTTCCCAAGGCCATCTTTACCCTTTTGGAGGCTGTGGGAACTTTTTGAAAATGGGGCCCGTGTATGATTCTATAAAAATGTTATGTTGTGTAGAAAAGCTATAAGGAAAAAAACACATATAACTTTAAATCAATATTTTTCATTAATCATTAAAAATCATTGTAAAAGTAAATAAGTATTGCAGCATGTCTATGTTTTAACATAAACATAAATAATGTAAAAATAAAAACAAAATAATAAATTTTTCATATAAGAATTCAAAAATAAACAAAATTTAAATAACATAAAATTAAATTCAGATATAGTTTAAAGAACAAAATGTTGATATGCAAAAAGATGAAAAGAGGAATGTTTATTGAAGGAGTCTTTTTCTTGATTTAAGATTAGCAAACTCATTGATTATTTACAAAATCGGTACCTCTGAGGATGTCGCTTTCGATTGTCAATCTTTCTTGAACCATTGTAGTTCTGAGTTCGTTTTTTATTCTTTTTAACTAAAAGAAGGAACGTTCTACACTGCAGTTGGTAGCCATCATACTTGGAAATTCATCTTCAATTTTATTTCTTTTTATGAAATTATAAGGTTCTAGAATATTGCCAGTTTTTTCATTTACGTGTCGAAAAGTTTTCTTTTAAATTCAGGCATTCAGCATGAAGTTAGTCTCCGTTTTTCATCTTCAGTGTAAAAATTCGCAAAAGATTTGCAGTTTTCTTTTAATTCTTATGAATTCTGTTTTTTTAATCGAAAATAAAGTCAATACGTTGGGCAATATTTGTATATGAACTTAGTCGTTGTTCCAAATCAACGCTTAGAGTGTCAACAATGGAAAAAAGATTTTAATTTCCAACATTTCTTTCCCAGTCAAAATTACTGAGGGTTTAGAGCCGTCAAAAAAGTCTGTTCTACACCTCGTCCTTTCAGAAAGGTTCTTACATTCGTCTAGATAGATGATGAATCAAAGCTATCAAAATTGTCCTTGAGCCCAATTATAAATTCATCGACTCCACTCAGCAAAACTAACATTTTTTTGCAAAGACCAAGAGCTTCCTGTCTGGCCTCTCGTGCCTGTCGTAAATCGTAAATGATAGGCATCAAAGTTTCTTCAATTTCTTGATGATCATAATATAAGACACTTAGTTATCATCAGCTCGCGCTGACCATCTTCTTTGAGAAAGACTTTTTACAACTTTTTTTGAACTTAAATGAGCAGTCAACACGCTCTATCTTTGAAATCTTAAAAAATTGTGTGCCGCTCATTCCAGAGTAGGTATATCTAATTATGAGTAGGGACACTCTCTACACAAATGCAACGCCTACATTAACAATAGACAGCAAAAAATAATAAAAAAGATAAAAATTATTGATAGTAACCCTTTCGGACCATCGCATCGCAGATGCCAGAAGGATACAGAAGAGGTTTTCCCATCTTCACAACACCATTTAACTTCGATCGTAAGATATACGTATGGATGTTTTTTTTGATTGGATTTTTAAAAGTGCCCTGAAACGAACACAAGGGAGTGTATTGTTTTGTTGTCCTGATCACTACTTGAGAGACCTCATTTTTTGTTTGAATTTGAATATAATTTCGGAGGGAATGTGACTTAAAATTTTCAACAAAGGTTGTCGTTAAATGTGTCGAGATAAATTTTTTTCTTGAAAATAAACCAATAGAAGTTGATTGTCGTTTCAATAAGTATGGGGCCCGGTGATTGCGGGGCCCTGGGCCTGGAGGGGTCTGTCTCTTCCTCCACATCCATCCTCATCGTTTGAGACGACTCTTAGACTTGAGTTATGTCTAGTGTGTTTTCCGATGAGAGAGATGCAAAATTTAGTTAAAATTTTTACTGCATTTTGAGTCGTGAAATTAGTTGCGAAAGAAAAAACAATCCTTTGTTTGGACTGCATATTAACAATGTGTTTTCTTTTATTCGAAAATGTTTTTCCACTGTTCGATCATGCTTTTTTGCACTGAACTACACCACCTTAAAATAGAGGTTTAAACAAAAATAAAACCTGCTGCTTTGAAATTTTCAGAAACTATAACCCTAAACTTGAGCACCAACGTCTTTAAGATAAGTTAAAGCCAATTTTGTAAGTTCACATCTTTGAAAAATAAAAAAAAACTAAATATTTTCTTGAGACTTTTAATGCCTTTGAAGTTGAAGTAAAAAATTTCTCTTAAATTCCCAGAACTTTTACTTACAAGTTTTTTCGATGTGAGGTCAACTCGCAGGCAACTTATTCGAATCCCCATCTCATTTTCGGCCATCTGTTGTGGTCCAATCTACGATTTTTTTGGAGCAAACTACTGACTAGATCATTTCTCAACGGAAAGAAAACATCAATAGGAATTTTAACATAAGCAAAGAAACAACAAATCTTTTCTTGAGATGTTTGCCTTTACGAAAAGAACGAAAAGGTAGTTCTAAATTTTCATTGAACTGAAAACAGAAAAAAACCCAGCTGGTGCCTTGTGGATTCAGAAATAGTGAATTCAATTCAAAATATTTTTTAAAGCTATTTTCGCATCAAAAAAAACCTTTTTCAAATATATCATCAAAATCATAGAGTGGGACAAATTCTTTTTTTTTATATTTATTTCATATAATATCTCTAGACACTAACTTCTCTTTTGTTTTTCAGAACCGCGTGAATTGACAAATTTTCCAAGAACATAGAACAAAACTTTAATCGTTACATAAATAAACAACACTATACCGCCAACTATAAATGCAAGACAATCCAAGGAATTGGCTTGAAAGATGTTTAGTTTCTCTGCAGGTGACTTGAGATGTTTTGGATTGGGGTTCCGCAAGATATATTCGACCCACCAGACTGCAGTGTCCAGAGGTTTCATTGGCCTATCACGAAAATATGCTGATGTAGCTTTAATATTTGCTCGCATTTGTGGATTTTCGATAACTTTTTTGATGGCTCTCCTCAAATCTTCGGTGGTAAGTGTAAGGAAATCTAGTTTTTCTGCTACACCTGCCAACATCGCATTGTGAAGGTTCTTTAAAAAGTAAAGAGTAAAAATCCATGTCGATCAATCCAAACAAAAAGTAAACTTACCCTATGTTGATCAAAGTAGAGTGGTATTCCGACAATAGGAACACCGCGCCATATTGACTCTTGTGCACTAAGGCCTCCGCAGTGTGAAACGAATGCCTTTAGCTTAGGATGAGCTGAATAAAATCTCGAATCGTATAAAAAGAAAAACGATTATTTCTAATAACTTTACCTAGAATATCTCTTTGTGGGAAAAATGATTTCACAAGGACATTTCGGGGCAGTTCCTCCTTTAGATACTTGACATCGAATTTCCACATAAAGTCGTACTCAGGCAATGACTTGATTGCGTTTACAATTGTGCGAATTTGCTCTTCTGTGAAATCCTCACTTTTCATGTTTGTTCCGAATGATATGAAAATAGCTCCTTTTTTTGTATTATTCAGAAATTCGTCCAAGTCCTTTGGCAATGGTTTGGGGTCGTGTATTTGCATTCCACCAACTTCAATGACATTGGGAGGTAATGGCTCAACATAATTCGTGGCCGGATGTGAATTGACAAGAGAAATTACAGTTTGTTTTGATAAATCTCCCAAATATGGCATGTTCTTTGCGAAAAAGGGACGAATCGTAGCATCAGCTCTAGGCAGGAAGATCAAGCGACGATAGCTGAAAATGAAAATTTTGATGTTTAGTAAACGTGGCACTTTCATTTAAACAATAACAAGGAATTTGTAATTGTCAAAAGTGAGTTGAATTGGAAGTCAAAAGTTTTTTGAGTTCAATTGGAAGTCAAAAGACATGGAAGGATGACCATAACTCTTAAAAATTCGTGTCTTAGAAGGGTACGGAAGCATCTAACTGATGAGCCCACTACCGAACCTGGGCGAAACGCCAACTATTTTTAAGAGTTGTGGTCATCGATCTGCTTTGATCCTTCCATGTCTTTTGATGGCTGACATAGGTCACCATTCTTTAACGGAACTAAGAAACTGAAAAGCAGATATGAATTCACCCAACGCACCGGGTTTCTGAAAGAACGATTCGTTGAAAGCTGCTCTACTCTTGGGAATTATAACAATAGCTAATCGAAAACACTTTTTTTTTAAATTTACAAATCGATGCTAGCATTCGTTCATATTGCACTGTAAGTCTAAGTCCACCCACAAGAAATCTTCGTTTCTCACCAGGGCGTTTACACGAATAGGCGAAAAACTATTTTGGCTGTTTAAAGCTCAAAAACAAATGTGTTCATTTTAATGGTTTTTTAAAAGTATAGGTACTTACGCAGTATCACCAATGAAAATCAAAGTATTTTGAAGTCTTTGCCAGAAACTCATTTCAGGCCCAAACATCGTCGAGTGATATGGAATGTAGGCTGGAAAGTAGTGATGTGACATCTGGTCGATGGTGATGGGTGGATTGTGGAACGCACTCAAACCGATCAAAGGAGGGTTTTTGAATTTGTGTACGAATCCTAGCAGAAGAGGTCCCATTGTATAATCATGAATGACCAAATCGAACTTAAAATCGTCTGGATAGTTTAAGAGTGTCTGGAGACCCTTCGACCTTATAATACACGAATTCACAGCCTCACAAGCATCGTAGAACATAGATATACTTTGAAATGCACTAATTCCAATATATGCCTTTAGGTCGAAATCCACTTCACTGTCATGAATTGAATAGCCTTCCTCCAAATGGATGTAGTGCAGATTGGGCGGTAGTTTTTCATTGCGTTTTGGAATGTCAACTGAGAGAACAGTAACGTTGTGTCCCAGCTCGGCAAGCTTGTGCGTTAAGGCACTATTCCTGTTGGATGTTTGGGAGTTTTAAGTATTGAAAACTTGTTGACATTTTCGAAAATTCTACCAAATATGATGACTAGGAGACACAACCATCATCAATCCCAAAATGTTAGCACCACTGGCTATGGAAACACAATTTTTGAATAAAAACACACAAAACAACAATAGTGAAAACATTTCAACGAAAGTAAATGGTTCTTTTCCAGCGGACAGCTGCCACTGCACTGATTTGAACTAAGCTTAATTCATGTGCTTGCCTATAAATACACTCTATCGTTTAAGATGATGTTCGCTGTTTGTCTAGTCAATTTATCAATTAGGTTTTGCTCATCAACAAGTTCCAAGAGTGTTTTTTTCAATATTAATGAGCTTATTTATAAGGGGACGGTTTGCAGATAATGTAAAATAGGTTCCGCGTTTGACTTCTTCAAATTGGAGTGTCAATTTGAAAATTACATGGAATTGTTATCTTTAAACAATGATTGTATCGATTACACTGGTCTACAAAACTTAACTTTTTGATTGTTTCTGCTTCACTGAATCTTAATATGAGACCAGAATCTAACTAACAGCTCACGTTTCTGAGGTATTAAGCGTTCAAAAACAAATCATTGCTCTTCCGATGATTTGCTATCCGCTGAATCCACATCTGATCTCAAAATGGCTCTATTACATCAAATTTTTGAGATATTTGGCTTCAAAAGTTGCACACCGTCATGCACTATTTTGAGGACTGTTGCAGTGTATATCTATATACATTGTCGCACCATGCGAATGTGAAATGCTTTACTTGGCTCTGTATTTCCCCTGCGTTACGATTCGCAAAGATTCAAAACCAATGTGCATCGGTGTCTCCTATTAAATCCTCTCCTATTTTCCAAAATGTTCGCACTGTGTTCAATACCATTATAAGGGTAGTCATAACCCCTTGATATGCGCGCTAATTATATAAAAAAAAATATTCTTTTTTTTACCTCAAAGTGACGCTTGAGATGGCAATAGCTTCACGGTTCACTCTACATGAAAGTCATCAATCGTACCAAGAGTTGAAAATGTAACAGCCAGTAATTCATTTGATACTCGAATAAACGTCATAAGGCATAAGCATTCAATAAATAAATAAATTAAATAAACGATTGCAAAAAAGAGTTCTTGAAAAAAAATTGGCACGAATGGGTCGCACGAACTAGCGATCGTTTGCTAAGTAAAATAACAAAATCTTAAGACTGAGTAAAAGGTTTTAGTATTCTTTCTTAATATATTTGGTGGTACAGGGCTGCCAACTACTCTTTAATTAGGAAAATTGAATTAAATCACGAAAAGTATTGAAAAAAAAAAAAATTAAATATTCCAAAATTTTTAAGCGAAAATCTAAAAACGCTATATTTTTGCAATTGCTTATACATACAAGGTGCGACAAAAATATGGAAACCCCTGGAAATATGGCGCGTTAAAAAAAAATGGCAGAATATGTATTAAAAAAAATCAAAGACCCTATATCCGGCGTATTTTTCGACGAGGAATCCGATGGTGACCTTGAATTTGACCTTGGACGTAACCTTAGAGCCCCAGCGACCCAAAAATCGATTTTTCAAATTCACCATCGGATTCCTCGTCCAAAAATACGTCGGATATAGGGTCTTTGATTTTTTTTTAATACATATTCTGCCATATTTCCAGGGGTTTCCATACTCGCACCCTGTATAAACTTGAGCTCTTATTACCCACAAACCCGGGTACCCACGACGGAGCCGCACAAGTTAACTTGATTTTAACTCTTGCGGCTCCAACTGCGTTTGCAATTCATTGTGTTCACGCAGTAAAGTGTTTGCGTTGCATGTTGTGTTAGCTCCAAAAACTGAACTGAAATTTAACAATTGAATCTTAATATAAAAATAAAAACATCAATTTAAATTTGAGTCTGCGGTGCTTGATTGATGTTTTTAAAGAACCCATACCTGCTTATATTTAAATCATTTGATGTCGATACTGGATAGATATTTTTATGTGCATTAGAGAATTTTAACTCTCCGCTACTCATTACATAGCAGTGTCAGCAATAGCTTATTTTGTTGGGTACCCGGGTACCCCACGCGTTACCTGAGTTACCCGGGTACCCACCAACTTGGGTAATACCAGAGCTACCCAGGTACCCGTGTACCTGGGTAATTGTTGTGACGGGTATTACCCAGGTAAAATTAAGAGCACTAATACAAACCCTTAAAATTTAATCAAAATCGTTAGAGCCATTTTTTAAAAAACCTGTTTTTATTTTAATTTTTTTTTTTAAATGAGGTTTCAAAAATTCAAGTACACAAGTTTCGAGATCTTGCTAAAAGATGTATTGATAAACAATTTGAAATAAATCAAAGATACCGTTTTGAAAATATTTGAAAAAACAAATTTTTTTTAAAAAAACTTATGAAAATTCGAAAAAACTAAATTTTTCAAAAATACATACAGGGTTTTCCATTAAGAGCTATCCATTTTATTTTTTAAATAAAAACACCAGCCATTTGAGATATCAAAAAAACATTTATTTCATATTAAAGTACACCCAATACCATAAAGTACACCCAATACCATTACGAATGGAACTCTATTTCGTTCATATGTCCTCCACGGGCGCGCTTGCAGCGATCGATACGTTGAACCCAATTTTTGACCACTCTCTCGCACATATCGACCGGTATTGCTGCAATTTCGCGTTAAATATTGGCTTGAAGCTCCTCCAAAGTCTCTGGCCTGTTGGCGTAGACCAACTACTTGACATAGCCCCAAAGAAAGAAATCTAAAGGTGTCAAATCACACGAGCGCGGTGGCCAATTGATCGGTCCATTTCTTGAGATAACACGTTGACCAAATTTCCTCTTTAAAATGTTGATGGTTGCATGAGCTGTATGGACTGTAGCTGAATCCTGCTGGAACCACACCTCACTAATATCCATTCCACGCAACTG
Source organism: Melanostoma mellinum (assembly GCA_914767635.1). Lineage (NCBI taxonomy): Eukaryota > Metazoa > Arthropoda > Insecta > Diptera > Syrphidae > Melanostoma > Melanostoma mellinum. The sequence continues at coordinate 194,108,445 of OU612058.1, read as the reverse complement.
ACGCCAAAAAAACGCCACAATGTGGTTTGTGCGATGCCCAATTCCTGTGAATGACGTGGAATTGACTGATTTGGGTCGTTCTGAACGGATGCACTTATGGCCGCGATATTTTCAGCACTCCGTTCTAATCTTTGTCTCACTGGCACGGGAACATTGTGCAGCGAAAACGTGGATTCAAATTTGTGCACTAAACTAAGAACTGCGGCACGGGTGGGACGATTATAACGACCAAAAATCGGAGTTAGCGCTCTTAAAGTTGCAGCGACTGACTCAAAATTTTGATAGTACGCTTTAATAATTTGGAAACGTTGTTGATTCGTGTAACTCACCATGATGAAATGGCAGACCTTAATGAGCAATCTGACGTTTACAGAATGTCAAGAGACCTTAAGGGCGCGTTTACATTAAAGAAACAAAATGGATAGTCCCCAATGCAAAACCCTGTACAATCTTTCTTAAACAACTAAAGACTTCTTCAATATGAAATTTCGTCAAAATCGTGTTAGCCATTACCGAGAAAGTCGGTTAAAAAAAACGGTACTATGGGGGGTACCGTTTTTACGCTTCTCCAAAATTTTTTTTACATCATTAGAACAGTTATCAAAAAATAATACCTCACGTAAAATTTTATCAAAATCGTTAGAGCCGTTTTCGAGAAAATAGGTAGGTATTGTCATATCGGTTATATGGCAGGTACCGTTGTTTCAAGACCTAGAGACCTAATTCCAAAAACTTCTCTGTAGGCTACCTTGGAAACCATAACTGCAAATTTTGAAGAAAATCGGTCAAGTGGTTCAGACTGTAGATCCATATACGGACAGACAGACAGACAGACAAAACTAGGCTATTAAATGAATCTGGAAGTCTTCATTAGTAGAGTGGTAATGGGGATCAAATCTATGCATCAATATATTTTGTTCCTTATGCTTTTCCTTTTATGATACCCTTTTTATATTGTGATATGTTTAGTTGCTTGCATTGAGTGGACTTATAAACGACACACATCAAATTCTTCGCAGCTGCAATTTTCCTTACTGTGATTAGCAAGCTTAGTTAAGAACATTGGCTGATGTGCATTTTCCGCTATTTCGGACTTTGTTTTTAAATCATTGAGGTAAGATCATTCATATAAGTTACATGAAATCTTAAAAGAAGTTGTAAAACTTTTCTTAAACCCTCCCCCTCCTGCCTCTAAAAGAGATTTTTCTTCTTAAAAAGGAGTAATTTAACTATCGGTAAAAATCGCAAAATAAACGTAGAAGATAGGTAAGTATGCACCTGTATACATATTTATATTCAGAGCAACATTAAGCTAGAACAAAAAAGAAGCAATAAAAATTAAAGCAATAAACTACATATATTGCAATAAAAGTAGATTTTTCATGTTTACAACACATTGTCGGTGGGGCTTTCGTCTGAATTGAACTAGACCCCAAAAAGCTCAATTGATGTGTTTATTTACATTTAGCAGGGCTCAACTCAACAGATTATGTATATGTATAGTTACGAGTATATTAAAAAAAAAGCAAAAAAACAAACCAAATGCCGTCTGTTTAGAACGATAGTCACATTATCAATTGAGTTTCTGATTGTGTGAGGAACAAACTGATAAGATAATCAGATTTGGGTTCCGATCCAACTGTGAATCTGCGCAATAATAAAAAGTAGCATTTTAATTTTAACAAAGAGGCTTCCCTCAATCTCATCACAAACGTTATTATGCTCTTTAAATGGTTATGAGATGTTGTCTTGAAAATGAGCTCTAAAAAACCTAACAGAACTATTTTTTCAGCGGAAGATAATTATTGTTTTTTTGAGTAGATATAAAAACATGGAAAGACTGTAATGGATAACATTTCTTATTCCACAGAGTATAGAAACTAACTACATATATTGTTTTGCATGTTACATTCTTCCAACTTACTTAAATTGTACCAATTGGAATAACAATTTTAACGAACTGCAGACCTTTCTAAATGAAACTGATTTTAATAACATTTTAATATCAGGTGATTTAAATGCGAGAATCGGTGAATTTCAAAATCTAGCTTCTCTGGTGAACAACACCTCACACGCTTTTGAGAGTTTGAGAAGGTCTTTGGACATAACCGTTAATAGTTCTGGCAGGCGTTTAATGAATTTGGTTGAGGACTTCGGTTTAATGGTTATGAATGGAATAACTAAAAGAGATAGCATTTGAACTTACATTTGTTTCTGGTCAGGGTTGTTCTGTGATTGATTATTGTTTGGCTAGAGGCGATTGGCTTACTGCAATTGAGGATTTTGAGGTGCAACCCGTAAGCTATTCAGCACATCTTCCAATAGTGACATCCATACAATTTATCAACTTCGATTCCACTCTGAGTGAACCACAACAAAAATATAAATGGGTCGATAGTCAGGTAGCGCTCTACAAGCTTAGACTCGATGCTAAAGTAAATAGCCTACCGAGCAATGTATCCTGGTCTTGTAAGCAGTCGGCTGATGAAATACTTGAAATCATCAAGAGTTCAGCCATGCAAACCAATAACAAACAAAATTTTACTGCTGAGTGGTACGACTGGGAATGCATAAAACTCAGAAAAAAATCTTTCACATTGCTCAAAATTTTTAGGAAAACCAAGTCTAGTTTCTTTAAATCACATGATTGTTAGGTGGTGGCAAAAACAACAGCAACAACAATAAATATCGAGTTACTAGCAAATCATTTTAAGAGACTTCTAAACGATGCAACGGACTCACAACTTTACAATATGCTCTACCCTCAATCTCTGTTCCAGAACTAGATGAACCTATTTCAAATAACGAATTAGAAACAACTCTTAAAAATATGGAAAACAATAAGGCAGCCGGGCTAGATGGAATTCCAGCCCGTCCTTCCTAAATCTTCTTCTTGATTTTTTTAATAAGCTTCTTGAAAAGGAAGAAATACCTCAGTCTTTTTTGATGTCACAAATCTGCCCAATTTTCAAAAAAGGAGATACCAGCTCTCCCGAAAACTATAGAGGCATTTCAATTCTTCCTTGCTTGAGAAAAATATTTACCCAAATTCTTTATTGCAAACTTATGAGGTGGGTAGAAGAGAAAAAACTGCTAAGCACTTTCCAAGCCGGTTTTCGCTCTGGTCTTTCAGCTGTGGACCAAATATTTGCACTCTCAAATATAGCTAAACGTTTCATCGATAACAAACAAAAACTGTATGCCTTCTTCATCGATTTTAGAGCAGCATTTGACACTATCAATCGGAACTCACTAATTTATAAATTAGCGAATTTATGTATATCGACGAAATTTTTAAAGCTTTATAAACTTCTCCTCACCAATACTTGCGCTGCTGTGTCAAATGGGAGCTCCATGTCCAGTTTCTTCAAAACTGAAAGCGGCGTGCCCCAAGGTTGCTCCTTAAGCCCGATTATGTTCTCCCTTTTTATTGACGACGTCTCCAGTGATTTGCCTGGGAGTGTAAGGTTTGGAAACCTACTTATTAAGGTTCTACTTTATGCAGACGACCTTGTTGTTTTGGCGGACAGCCCCACCACTGTGATAAATGGGATTTGAAAATTAACACCTCAAAATCAAAAATTATGATCTTTGAAAGCACACGCCGAAGGAGGAACCCGCTCGAGTCATGGTCATTGGATAATGAGCCTATAGAGGTGGTTAACCAATTTAAGTATTTAGGTGTTCTGTTTTGCAGCAATCTGGACTTTCGTCCCCACGTTAAAGAAAAATGCTTGTCAGCAAAAACTGCAATTAACCTTATATGGAACAAAATCTTCTGCAATAAGTACATTGACATATCGGCTTAATTTAGCGTTTTTGAAGCCACTATAAACTCATGCTTATGCTATGCAACTCAAGTATTTGGTTACCAAGATCTCGATGAATTTGAGATAGTGCAACGCTACTTTTTCAAGCGAATTTTTAAACTTCCAAATTCCACACCAACTTACGCTATACATCGTCGGCGGAAAGCTCAATTGGTCTATGTCCACTTTTTTTCGAAAATGAACTAATGATGCAATTTTACTAATTTGGGTATGCTCTTTCCGAATCTGAAATCTGTTTTTGTCTATCTATTATAGTTTTTCAGATAATGTACACCCATTTTGTTCTAAGAGCCAAATTTTTCATCCTAAGTTTATTCCAAATTGATCTAAGAGACATAATTGTATGAAAGAGAATAATTTTGCATCCACATTCAGAAAGTCATTTTGTTCTAAGCACCAAAAAAATCCTTATTGATTATTAGACTTAGAACAATACATGAAGAAAAGAAAAACATAGATTTATTGAAAGACCATATGACCAATTGTTCTAAATCCATATTTTTGTTCTAAGTTTAGGTTTTTTTTTTCAGGAGAATGCATACTTCTATGGTGGCTTGTTCTATGTCCATTTTTGGGTATTTTGCTTTCTAGATTATTGTAAAATAGTAGGAAAGAATTTATAGGAATTATTTATTAGTTTTAGAAATAAAAATGGCAAGAGAACAAAAAAAAGTTTACATGAGCAAGAAATGTAAAATTTAGTTTTTGTGACTTAGACCAATTGAGCTTTCCGCTGACGACATGTAGAATCAGGTATCCCGCCAACTTTTCTAAAAAATCTTAAATTTAATGCCGATTACAAAGTAAAAGTAATGCAGAGGTCAAATGAAAATCTCCATAAGCAAATGATGGATTTCGCATTCCGAAGGAATTTGTCGCCGTTTAAAGAATGGTATGAGATAGCAAATGCGCACGGTTTTGATCTAAATCTTAGAACAATTTCTCCTGCTGATTGGAAAGGTAGCTTCTATGATTGTATTGCTTTGGTGGATGATTCATTGTATCTTAAGTTCTTTAATAGAGCTCAAACCTCCCCAAGCAGATTGGTCTATAAGCAACTCAATCACACTTTGTTTGTTAACATTTATTTTAATTGCAAAATGTCTGCAAAACAAATAGGTACGTTGTTTAAAACAAGGACTGAGATGCTTGATTTGAATTACAAACCTCACAGAAATGATAATCCCAGGTGTAACCTCTGCAACAGAAATGAAAACGAAGATGTCAACCACTTTTTAGCCGTTTGCCCGATTCTGCAGGAACTTCGAAGACTTTATTTCTCAAAGAGCTTTCTCAATCTCCAGGAAGCAAAAGAAATCTTAAACGGTGAGTACGGTTGGAAAAATCTTTATAGTTATATTGATCATGCCTTAGATTATCGAAACAGTTTTTCAGAGTAAATTAAATTTTTTTTTTTTTTTTTTAGTATTATGTATTTATCTTTTTTCATCAGGTAATTTATATTTATAAAAAAAAAAAAAATTCGATGCTATGTTTTTTTTTAAATTTATTTATTTATTAAAGTATAATCTTAAACTTTCTTTTTGTTTTTTCTCGATAAATGTCAATTTTCAGGCAGACGGCAAATATATATTTTGCCATGCTAATGTTCTTGTAAAATGTTTCAAATGTATCTCGAGTTTTGATCAAATAAAGAATTTTTAATAATAATAATAATAATTAATATATTGTTTTGCAGTCACAGTCTAGAATTAGAACATCACTGCAACCCCCCCCCCCCTAGCTTATCCTAAGAGGGACATAAAGAATAAATCACGTATAGACAGTAAAGGGGCTCTACTATGTAATACCTCATTTCCGAGCGCTATATTCCAAAATTGATTACTAGAAAACTACAAATTATTTCGAAAAGCAGTTTTTTGTAATGTTATCATTTATTATTGAACATTACATAGTTTTGTTGCTTTTACATAAAAATGACATATGTGACCGCGAAAAAGCTGCTTCCCGAAATCATTTGTAATTTTCTAGTAATCAATTCTGGAATATAGCGCTCGGAAATGAGGTATTACATAGTAAGACCTCTTGATAGCATAGCCTAGCGACACCCGTCAAAACCATAACTTCCCCACAAGTGTACATTCAGATGCCAAGGCTTAAATCTACGTTTAGAGATCACCTGTTGCGTGATACTGCTTTGACACGACACCCAATTTTTGAGCAGACTCCATACTTCCCATTTAAATTTTTGTACATGATACGTCTGAGCAGGTTTGTGAATTTCGAGCATCAAATCGAATGTCTATACTAACGTCTGTCAGACTTGCTAGTGACACAAAGTTGTGTATATTATAAGCTTCATGAGAGAGTACGGCGCCCTTTAATCATATGGAACGTATTGATCAACGTGGCGATCAGACGAACTGCTACTGCATCCCACACCATGCTGTGATGCAAAGCAAATATCTTGTCGTACTTAATATCTTTGCTTGCAGTAGCAATGGTATATCCCTTAACAACACCTAAATGACCAGTCCTATTATTAAAGAGTCCTTGTTGAATATACTCTTTCGACTTCTGCGCCATTCAGTCGCAGTAACTGCTGATGTTGAGAAAATGCTTTGGCAGATATTGGTGGTGGCGGAACATAGAGACCTCCAGCACATTTCCTGGCGAGAGTCCCCGTACGAGGAAATTGAAGCTTTTCGGCTTACTATCGTGACCTATTCTATGACTTCTTGACCGTTGAATGCTATACACAACCATTATCGGATCAGTGCGCTCGTAATAATCTGGACTATCTACTTGATTTGGAGCAAAGAAGTGATGCCCCAGATACTATGGTCTCTGCGTAGATGGAATTTCTTTTTCTCAGAGCTCAAGATAGACTCACCAACAACGAAAGTACTTGGGATGAGTTAGAGCGGTTGGGTGCCTATATACATACAACAAAAGCAAATCACCACACTCCATATAGCTTTTGTGATTCCAGCTTTTGTGCGTATTTGCAACAGGATAAAAAACACCAAAAAACGACGCAGTGCCATCACTGAGTCAATGATATTCCAGTAAATCGTATTCAAAGCTAACAGTGGTTACGTGATCTAAACTTTTGGCTAAGATGGAGTGAGGAATACCTGACCAGTGACCACGTTACAGACTACGAGTAAGTGCGACAAAAGCGCAATATTCACCTGTGTGGTATTGTCATTGTTCGTCAAAAGAATCTTCCACCTGGAAACAAAACTAAAAAAGAATATGGCCTTATATCCTCTTAGCACGACGACATTACAGAAGGCCATTTGCTCATTATTGTCTTATTTCGCATGGCCTTCTACCACACGCCCGTCGATTAGAAAACCAAAATCATTCCTTCATTCTTGGCAATTTACTTTTTTATACAACAAAAACTTAGCTCATACCCAATACTCAATGGAATAATGTACAATAATGTACATGATAAGAATGCTCTTTTGGAATCATTGCTTTTTAAACTTGTTTGCATTTTTTTGCATCATCGAAAGTCTCCACGAAATTAATAAAACCAACTTTACTATAACATAAACGACCAAGAGACAACCAGCCAAAATAAATAAAAGACAATCCAAAGAGTTGGCTTGAAAGATGTTTAACATCTCTGCGTGTGACTTAAGATGATCTGGCTTTGGGTTCCGTAACAAAAACTCCACCCACCAAACTGCAGTATCCAAAGGTTTCATCGGTCTATCACTGAACTGAGCAGATTTGGTTCTTATTTTGTTGCGCATTGTGGGATCCTCAATCACCGTTTTGATTGCTTGCACAAGATCTTCTTTTGTCATGGTGCGAAAGTCAACCTTAACTGCTATACCGGCTAGCATTGATTGACGTAGGTTCTAAACAAAAAAAGTAAAAAGTAACTGCTTTACCATATCCAAATTATAAAAGTTCGTACCCTATGCTGATCATAAAACAACGGCACTCCTACCATCGGAACTCCTCGCCACATTGCCTCTTGGGTGCTGAGGCCTCCACAGTGAGTTACAAACGCTTTAAGTTTTGGATGAGCTGAAAAAGAGTAGAACACAGTTTGCCTGAGGTCTTAATAATCTAGAAACAGTTACCCTCTTACCTAGAATGTCTCTCTGTGGGAATATTGACTTCACAAGGATATTTTCTGGCAATTTCTCATTTAAGTATTTCTCATCAAATTTCCACATAAAGTTGTATTGTGGCAGAGCCATCGTTGCATTCAATATCACACGTTTTCGGTCTTCTGTGAAGTCTGAACTTTTCATATTCGTCCCAAAAGATATGTAAACAACTCCTTTTTGCGTTTTGTTTAAAAATACTTCTATATCCGTAGGAAGTGGTTTTGGGTCAAGTATCTGCATTCCTCCCACTTCAATCACATTCTGGGGAATTGGCTCAACATAATTGGTGGCTGGATGAGAATTTACTAGAGCAATAGCAGTGTGTCTTGCAATATCTCCCAAACACGGCATGTCATTGCGAAAATAAGGACGAACGATGGCGTCCCTCCTTGGTGGGAAAATTAAGCGTCTGTAGCTGATATGAGCAATGAGACAAAGTTGTCAATTCAGGATATAATGAAGGCTTTCTGGTTATACTCACGCAGTATCGTATATGAAGAGCAATGTATTGTCAAGCCTCTCCCAGAAATTCATTTCAGTGGAGTAACTAGTGGAATGGTAAGGGATGTAGGCGGGGAAGTAATGATTCGACATCAAGTCTAAAGTGATTGGTGGATTGTGGAATGCACTTATGCCGACTAGTGGTGGGTAGTTAAACTTGTCCACAAATCCTAGTAAATACGGTCCAATTGTAAAATCATAGACAATCAAATCGAATTTGAAGTCATTGGGATAATCAAGAAGTGTTTTCATTCCTTTTGACGTCAAAATTCTTTCCATTTCTGCTAGTTTACGGTTGTAATAAATTGGAATGTATTGATAGTATCCTAATCCTAAGAAAACTGTAGCGCTGCCACCAGTCTTTAAATAGCCTTTTTCCAAATGAATGTAATGCAAGTTTTTGGGAAGCTTTTCGTTAGTTTTCGGAATATCCACCGAAAGAACAGTGACATTGTGTCCAAGTTCAGCCAGTCTATGCATTAGAACACTGTTCCTGTTAAAAAAAAAAAAAAACGAAAAACTCAATTTAAGCTCGAAATATCACAAAGATTATAACATATCTATTGTTGTGTAAAACTTACCACATGTTATGACTGGGTGCCAATACACCCATAAGTCCTAAAATATTTGTAGCCCTAACATCATTTAGCAATCTATTTGCTAGAAAAATAAATAAAATTATTTTTGGTGAGATAAGCATTTTTGTAATAACGTTCTGGTCTTAAAATATCAGGTAAGGAGGAGATGTTCTCTTTAGGAACTACAATACAAAACTAAATTTTGCTATGGGCCATTTGAGTGGAATTGTTTTAGTGTAAGAAAGAGATCATAAATTGATTTAGTTTATGATTCATTTTACATTTTTACGATAGGTATAGTTGGCGCTATTTTAATTAATTTCTTTTAATACTGGCGACGAGTTATGTGAAGATAAGAAAAATGTGGATATTTTTCTATGATGGTCAATGGACGCTATCAAAATCAATAAAAAAAATAGTGTGGCGCAACAAAGTATGGAGAGTCTGGGCCTAGGGTCTAAAGTGTTTCTAGAACCTGCAAGTTTATGCCGAATCCGAACAGCTGATTGAGAAAGCGCTTTTGATTGAACCTGGATGCTATAATCTTTTCAATTTATTGGGATACATATTCAAGGATTCATAAATATTCTTAGGAGCCGGATTTGTTAAAAATTGTATTCCAATCTAATAAAAGTTATACTCATCGAGGACAAATTCACATATTTTGTGTGTGATGAATAAGATAACAAAAAAAGCTTGGTATTTTTTGAAAAGTCAATGTCTTGCAGCAGCTTATTGTCTGCCTTAAAAATTGTACTGCAATGGTTTTAGAACAGTTTTGACATGAAAAATTTGTTGACAACACGATCAAGCCTCCCTCTACCTCTGCCAAAAATCTTTGTTCAAGAATGGTAGCAAGATCCATTCAACAACTCATACTTTCAGTGTGTCTTCAGCAGCTTTCTCGAGAACTTTTGTGAAACAGAGTTTTTCGAATCATGGGAGGAAGCTACATTATCATGTTGGAACATATTCTTTTTCAATATCATATTTAAACAAACTGTTACATTATTGCAGTAAAATTCTTTATGGCTCCAACGGAACCCTACAAAACCAACAATACCAATCGTTGAATGTCCTCACTCAAAAGATTTAGTGGTCTCTTTTTAAATCATTGGTTGTTTTGACACTGACACCTGTTTCCCGTCTGAAATCATGACACAAAGTCAGAATCATTCCTACGAAGCTAGTGGCTTTACGGTTGAACAACGTAGTATTGATCATTTTATTCCACAGTGAGTAAAACGGAGAGCAACCAACTTTTCACTTCCATCTCGGTAGCTGTACGAAATTGCCACATCTGTCTCAAAAAACGCCCACCTTATTTTTGAGAAGCCAATGCATCCATAGAGAGTAGCATTTTGTGCGTATTGTGGAATGGTGGCATCAACAGACCCATTTTCTTCCAAAAGGAGGCTGGGAGTAACGTTTCGGTCAACTGATTTCGTTACAGCAATGACCTCTGTTTTATGCAGGATGACGAGCCATGTCACACAGCCAATACCACAATCGATCTTTTGCGCTCTAAATGACCAAATTGTGGGGAGAATTGGCGATGCCAATTGGACGCTTCGGTGTTGCGATTTGATCCCTTGAAGTTTTCTTTGTGAAAAAAAAGCCCGATCTTATGCCAACAATCCAAAAACGATTCACAACACTTAAGGTCAACATAGTCCAAGCAATCCCTGTGTTCCAGCCACATCAAAACTGGTTTGGAAAATTGGAGCTACTGCGAGACCCAGCCCAGGCAGCATTTTGAACGACGCGACGGCGACGGACGTTGTGGTCCATAATTAATGGGAACGTTTGCTGCTACTCCAAAAAATTTATTGAAATGATTGCTTCCCAATGATCATTGTTGGCTTGTTAACTTAAGTTTTAAGAGGCAAGAGACTTCAGTTTATATACAAAATTCGATGTAATGTCGTTAGTGGGAATAGGCAACGACTTTAAAGTTTGATTCACATTATCATGGGTACTTGCTTTTATCTTTTTACTTCGCTTTGTTTTAGTAGATTACAAATGTCTGTCGCCTAATCCAAAACAATCGTGTACACTATTTTACTGTATTAATGATATGAACAGATAATAACTAATGGAAACAACAATTAGTTTTGAACTATTTTATTTGATCGATAATAATGCCGTGGTAAACAGGTTTTACACGAGTTTTACTAGCTCTATATATAATAGGGTAGATAAACATAATATCGTTTGACAAAAAAAAAAAAAAAAACAAAACAATACAAAAATAACCGGATCAAATAGCTTCACAAAAGTGGGTTTCGTCAAACTATCGCTTTGCACAGTAGTTTTTTGATAGCAACAAATTCAAAACCCTAGGGTCACCCTGTGGTCGCCACAAAGCGTTCTTTGAAAAATTTTAGCTCAACCTTAAAGTCAAATTTTCCCTCAACACACCGTAGGTTTTGGCTGGGGAGAGTTTAGGTAATGAACAGGGTCATCAAAAGACATGTATTTTTATTCAAATGACAGGGATGTGTGGTGATTTTGTAGTTTAGCGATTTTTGAGAAATAGAAGTCCCAGGTATTTTTGACAGCCATTAGGGTTGTCAAGGAAACCTGGGTCAACCCCGGGTAAAGTTCAAAGAACGAACCTAATGACGGCCCCGGATCTTCAATTTTTTTTAGTCGGGGCAAATACTGAAAAATGTGGTACCCGTGGCGTAATGGTTAGCATGTCCACCTGCTAACCCAGAGGTTCGAGGTTCGCATCCCAGCAGAGGCAAAATGCAAAAATGTTTTTCCACGGGTATCGCCTTTCGCGAGGAATTGGCAAGTCCTCCGTTAGTAAATTCATTGCCATGAAAAGCGCATTCTCAATGAGCCGTTCGGAACCGGCGAAAAATTGTAGGTCCCCTCCATTCCCTCACAAGGCATGGTGGTGAGAAATGCGCTAGGCCCAGGGGCTCCTCGCTCTGTTGCGCCACCCTATTTTTTTTTTTTTTTTTTTTTTAAATACTGAAAAATGTCGCCCCTACCAAACTATGTTTATTTTTATCTTTATCATTTTTATAATTTCATCAGATGTTCACTTATTGATTAACAATTGGACATAAACCTTCCAGAAATAATAATTCCACTGCTGTTTTTTCTGTGCTAATCTTACTTATTTACAGACGTGTAGGATATACATTTTATACACAGCACAGGATAGGACTTAAAATAAAGAAATTATAATTATAACTAAAATCAAATAAATTATTGCATTTGTCAATGGAAATTACAATTTTATTCTTCGAGTTTTTGTTCAACAAATAAATCTAAAGCCTTGTCATAATTTAATTCGTGTGCAGTTCGATTTTCTATAGCTAAGATTGCAATACTGGATAAGCGTTCCTGGCTCATAGAAGATCGCAAATGATTTTTAACTAGTTTTAGTTTGCTAAAAATTCTCTCAAAGCTTGCCGATGTAGTGAAAAGCGTAGAGTAAACTCGCAAGGTAATACAAATATTTGGAAAAGCATCCTGCAAATCATACGCATAGATCTGTTATAAGAGAGGGAAACCGTTAGCTTTTTCTATGTCACCAAATAAAAGTGGAGCTTGCTCTTAATCTCTGATATGGTTCGATCAAAAACCTTCATTATTTCTTACCAAAATAGTCGAACAGGTTGGAGTGTTTGTAATTCGTCTTCAGATATCTCATCGAAATGTTTTTTATGTTTCGGAATTCGTTTGTATTGCAAAATAGGGTCAACCCCACTTTATCATCAACTTACCATCTCGACTGACTACTTTCTTTTAAATTTGGCTTAACGTATTTTTTCATAATGTCCCACTTAGTGGTGGAGCCAACAAAAAAGCATTATACTTTTTGAACCAGTCCAAAAGGGTTAATAGCTTCCTGGCATGATGAGACATAGAATGAAGACCTACAAGATTTAAGGAGTGAGCCAAGCACGGTACGAACTCGGCCAGTTCATTTCTTTCTGCAATCCTGTCTTTTACTCCATTATGGATGCCGGCCATATTGGACCCATTAACCATTATAATAAGATTGGCCACGACATTGTCCAATATCTAAATCTTCAACATGAAATCAGAAGGTGAAAAATCTTGATCCTTTTGATCTTGCCCGAGAACATGCGACAAACATCCTATATTTCAATATAAAATTCGGAAGATGCATCAGTTACTGGGATCACTCCTCTGCGAAGCCAATTTTTCATATTATATGCACATTGTTTTCCTTGCATCTTCTTATGTTTAGCATTTGTCCTATATTCCGTTTCCGATAGCTTTTTTCTTAGCGCGCTCATAATTACAAACTGTGAACGAAAATGTTCAATTTCACTGATGAAACATTTCAATCTAAAAAATATAAAATATTTTCAAAGTGAATCGGAAAACAAGATCAATGTATGGAATAATAAAATTTTCAACTCAACGCAAAGTTATACAATACGATTTGACTACAATTTCACTAACACCACAATTTACAAGCACAAAAATGATAATGATTTTTTCGGTGTAACTAGAACATGACTTAATCACGAACGGACACGGATAGGTACAGGTAGTTATAAAAAAAAACTGACCTTGAAAAGCATTCGATGAACTGTGATAGATTTATTGATATGACAATAGCACAATAAGTGTGATGATCGACAAGAAAGTACACAAAATAATAATGATAATAAAATGCGATCTGTCCACTTTGGCTCTTGACTTCCATTTGACTGTGCTTCCCTTCCCTTCGCTCGCAACCACAGCTGCTGTTTTGAAACCTAAAAGTAGCCTATTTTTTTCGCTTGCACCCCCGTTACCCGCACGAGATACGCTGGGTCCGGTAATGAATAGTGTGAAATGGTTTTGATGCTCTTTTTGTGTGATGTTTGTTTTAGGGAGCTACGACTCGTTGTCGCACATACGAGTGCTGCAGCGCTCGGTGATTCCTGTGGGCGAGCGGGAGCCTATTTTGAACTTGTCTTTGCCGCCTCCTAAGCTTGCCCCCCCCCTAGATCCGGGGTTGCCTAATGAGTCGGTGCTAGTTTTTCGTATGTCCTCGATAGCTCTACATATTCCATTTTTGAGGTTTTGAATAGATTGTCGGCCATTGGTTGGAACTTATTTTTCACGTATCAGGAAAAGTGGAAAGGTGTTAAATCACCTCAGAAAAAGCACAAAATAAGGAAACTTTGAAAAGTTAGATGCGCGTGCCGTGTCGTGTTGAAAGTATTATGTGCATGTTATGTGTCATAAAAAACCATAAATCAACGTTCAAAAGAGCAATCCATTAACAGTAATAGTTTGTCGTAGAAGTAATTTTCAATAGCGGAGTTCACACTGTACAATTAGTTGGACAGACTTTGGCTTGAACGACCAATGCTTGATAATGTGAATCCTCAGACGACCGCTTGGTCAACTTGTTGAATGGTTTTCAAATATTTTTGAAAATTTTGAAGTTGTACGGAGTGGATGTGTATATGACATAAGGTTGGACGACAAGTTTGATAAGTCTGAACGCAAACTACATCCGACAATAATCCATCAAACGAAGTCTGTCCAACTAATTGTGTAGTGTGAATACGGCTAATGACTGTGAAAAATCAGAAACAACAGCAAACAGCCACATACTGAGAATGGAGAGACTTTCCGAAAGTAGTTTTTAGTTTTCCGAGCTCCTAATGCGGCTATTCAGCATTTAAACGTATACTCAGAGGGGAAAATGAGCCCATCTCTCAGGATAATTCTTCGATAACGATACTGTTGATGGTCGGCAGGCTCGAGTAGGTATCTGTGTTAGCTGAAATTTAAACGTCTTAAAGCATAAATTCGGTTTAATGCCGTTTGTGTAGTGCCCAATACCATAGATCGACGAGAAATGGGGAAACTACGATTTTCCGCAATATTATGGGCTACAATAGCAAAATTCTCAGTTGTTTTTGGAGTGCAGTTGCAGCCGCAAAAGCGGTTGGCTGGCTTGCTGCAAATTACCTTCGACCAACCGCAATTGCTGTTGATATGACGACATTTCGGTCTACCAGGACAATTTATTGCGATTGATTTGACGCAATGACTACCGGCTCGTTAAAATAGCCACAAATGACGAACATGTTTCATATTTCACCTTATCCCACAGACAGCGAACACATTTCTCAAGCATTCATTTCTGTTGGTTCTTCAAAGCTAATGCACGTGTGATAAAAAGTCGCGAGAACACTGGAGACACTCGAAACACAACAACAAAAATGAGAGTTGCTCGCGAGCATGGCGAGATAATAATACAAGATAGAATAATCCTAATCCTAACTTCCTAACTAATATTATAAATGTGAAAGTCACTCTGTCGGTCCGGCTTTCTATGTTACCGTCTCCTGCCCAAACTACGGAACTGATTTAAATGAAATTTTGTACAGAGATAGTCTAGAACCTGAAGAAGGACATAGGCTATATATTTTATCCCTATATTCCCACGGGAGCAGGAACGTATACGGGAACTTTGAAACTACAACACCGATTTCAAAAATTCTTCCACCGTTGGAATGCTCCCTAATCCCCGAGTAACATAAGCTTTTACTCATCCCCATATTCCTTACGGGAACGTTAACCATGTTTCCACGGGAACGGGAGTCTTTACTAATATTATAAGTCCGAAGTTAAATCCGTCTGTCTATTTCTCTTTGTTACTATTAACTGCCCAAACTATTGAACCTATTTATATGAATTTTGGTACAGAGACAGTCTAGAACCTGAAGATGGACATATATGTTATGCAATATGTTTTATCCCTGTATTCCCATGGGAACGGGAATTTGGGAAATACAGCACCCATTTCAAAAAACCGTTAAAATACTACTCTATTTAATATAAACTTTAAGTCATCCTCCGGAAACGGCCCTCATATTCCCACGGGAATGGACGACTTTAGTAACATTATAAATCCGAAATTAACTCTGTCAGTCTGTTTTTCTTTGTTTATATTTACCGCCCAAACTATTGAACTGATTTATATGAATTTTGGTACAGAGATAGTCTAGAACCCGAAGATGGACATCCTTACTAATATTACAAATCCAAAATTAACTCTGTCTGTTCGTGTTTCTTTGTTACCATCTCCCGCCCAGACCACTGATCCGATTTAAATGGAATTTTATTCAGAGATAGCCTAGAGCCTGAGGAAGGACATGGGCTTAATAAGTAATCCATATAATTCTACGGGATCGACACCGTAAACGGGAACCTTAAAATTCCTGGATCGATAAAAGTTCTTTCACTGCGGGGTGATTTCTGTCAAACTGTCGAAAATACATTTGGCCTGAGAAGAAATATCTATCTTAGGTTAGGTTAGGTGGAAGTGGCTGTCAGTCAATGAGTACATTGCCTGACACACTTAGGCCGCAAGGGCCCATTGTGATACCACAGAGATCAGCAAGTTAATCACCTACTGATCTCAGAAACCCGATGTAAGATTAACGAGTTGATCACTTATTAATCTTCCATTACGGAACTAGCCGGTTAATCACCTGCTAGTCGAACCACGTGGAACTTTTAATGTATTTTGAAAAACTTTTAGGGTCTATGTAAGCTAGATCGCTAGTATCATCGAAGAAGAATTCACCGAGATGAGTTTTCCTCCTATGAAGTAGTGCAGGGCATGAGCAAAGAAGGTGTTGAACGGTTTCTTCCTCCTCCTCGTCCATGCAGCTTCTGCAGAAATCATTGGAAAACACACCCAGTCTTTTGGCGTGTCTCCCTATTAGACAGTGTCCCGTAAGAACACCTATGGTAGAACCTAGACAAAGACGGTTCAGGGCCAACAAACTCTTCGAGCGTTTTGAGTCTACACACGGCCAAACTTTTTTGGAATATCTATCTTGATCTTCAAATAAAAAGTGGTAATCGGGAATGGCTGTGTAATCCATTCCACTTGAACATCTTTTCAAGCTTTCATTAAAATCTGGAATATTCCCCACTCTTTGGAAAAAATCTTTTATCATACCTGTTTTCAAAAAGGGTGGAAAATCCGATATAAAAAACTACAGACCTATTTCAAAGCTCTCATGTATACCTAAGGTATTTGAACAAGTAGTCTGCGAAAGCGTATACTTTTTTTCAAGGAATGTTGTCTGCCACCAGCAGCACGGATTTATGCAAAGAAGATCGACAGTTACCAACCTTCTATCCTTTCATCATAAGTGTTCCAATGCTCTTGAATGTGGATGTGGGAACGAGCTTGATTGCATTTACACTGACTTCTCTAAGGCGTTTGACCAACTGTCTCATAACATTATACTTTAAAAACTAAAAGCTTTTGGATTTCCCACAGTATTTATTGCTTGGATAAGCTCCTACTTAAAAAATAGGACTTATGAAGTCAAATTTCGTAACATTTTGTCAAAACCTTTCAATGCTATGTGTGGCGTGCCACAAGGTAGTCATCTTGGCCCCTTGCTTTTCATTATTGCTATAAATGATGTAATTTCTTGCATCTCCTATAGCGACATTTTAATCTTTGCTGATGATATGAAGATTTTTAAAATCATCAAAAATGCTTCAGATCGCGACTTCTTACAAAAAGATATTGATAGTTTTGTTGTATGGTGTTTAATGAACGGACTAACTTTAAACACTTCCAAGTGCCAAATTATGACTTTTTCCCGCAAAAGATCTCCTAGCATTGGAGAATATTCAATATCGCAACAATCTTTATCACAAGTTTCTAGATTCCGTGACCTCAAACAAAGCTAATTCAATGCTTGGCTTTATTAAGCGATGGGCAAAGGAGTTTAATGACCCTTATGTCACCCTCTCTTTATACAACTGTTATGTTCGTCCCCATCTAGAGTATGCTTCTCAGGTGTGGTCACCATTTTATGATATTCATAAATCACGAATCGAAGCAATACAGCACAGATTCATACGCTTCGCTCTCAAAGGTCTTCCTTGGCAAGATCCTTTCAATCTCCCTCCTTATGAAAATCGTATTCGCTTATTAAATCTTCAAACCCTCTCACAGAGAAGAATCAACAATGATTCAGTATTGTTTTCATCAATTAATAACCGGTATAATTGATGCTCCCGACTTGCTCTCCCACATAGGATTCAACTATCGTGGAGGAACTCACCAACTACGTAATCTAGAGTCTATACATCGCTCCCACCACCGAACTAACTATGGAATGCATGAGCCATTAGCACGCATGAGTAGGTTATTCAACTCTAATCCTTTTATTGTTGATTTCAACATTAGTAAAAGTAGTTTAAAATTAATATTAAGAACCAGTGTACCATCTGCATGATTCATGTTTAGTAGATTTTTAATTACTGTAGTTTAATTTCATTTTTTATTTATAACCTTGTTTATAGTTATGTTTCACTAGTTTAGTTTGTTCTCTTAATGTTAATTTAGTTTAAGTTTTACTTTGTTATATTTTTGTAATGTTTTTTTTATTTTTCCTCGTATACGTTCTCTTTGTGCTTGTGTTGGCGTTATTTACTAACCACTAACACTTGCATTAATGATGAAGAGCGTAGATAAGTGTGTACAGACGAGCTTGCTCTAAGTTCAGTGCCACTTAAGTTTCTGAGATGCAAAAAAAAGGTCGATTTCGGCGCCGACTAATGAGATAGTTAACCATATATAACTAATAAAATATGTTTGACGTATTGGGGGATGTTGGCGAATGTCTATCAAAAGACAATGTTATGGACACTCAGCAAGTCACATCATACCCAATAGAGTTTCTCAATTTCTTAGGATTATTACGAGTGGCAGCAAATTGGTGTTCCAGTAATCCAATAATGAGTAATCCAGAATTGTACACAGCTACAAATTACACATCTGGGATGCGGTATTATAATAGTTTTAATAATCAATAGTTATCAGAAAACTATTGATTCCCCGTATTTCTTTAATTTCGCGGGCCCAGCTAGTGGAATAATAAATGTGTTTTCGTTAGAATTGAATTTTTTTGGCTAGAAAATGTTCAATTGAACAATTTTAACAGAAAATATTAGCTGAAAATATTTATGAAAAATATCTAAGAACATTGCCGTTTTTCTTGGAATATTTAATTTAGTTTATTTAATTTTATTTTATTCATTTTCATTATCAATGTGCGCTAGCAATCCTGTTACAACTTAAAATTGATTCTTAAAAAAAAAAAAAGAAGCACTCCGGGAGTGCCGACAGAAGTGAAAACAGAATTGAATTTTCAGTAAATATTTTAATTGCAGAAGCGTCTTCAGACTAAATAAATAAATTTTTATATAAAAACTGTCGTTCGTATTACACTTGAACACGTATTCGGTGAATTATAAACGCCAACTGTTATAACTTGCTGTCCATTTCCAGAGTGGCAACGAAAAACACACAAATCGCCGATATCAAAAACCAGTGTACCTCGTATGCAAATCCATATGATTTGAGCAAAATATGGCAGTTGTATCAGACAACCTTTTATAGATAGCTACTCCTGCTGTTGGA
This sequence comes from Melanostoma mellinum, assembly GCA_914767635.1. Classification (NCBI taxonomy): domain Eukaryota; kingdom Metazoa; phylum Arthropoda; class Insecta; order Diptera; family Syrphidae; genus Melanostoma; species Melanostoma mellinum. The sequence goes on along the minus strand of OU612058.1, from coordinate 194,088,989 downwards.
CGATCGTGCCTTCTGAAACTTGCAACTAAATTGAAACCTGAAATACCTATCATATCTATATTTCTTCGTCACCCTTGTGAAATTCTGTTAAAATCAATACATTCAATTTTTTAACGATAGTGTCTACAGATCTCGTAACTGCGCTCGTAAACTTTGACAATGAAATGAAAAAAAAGGACAATGCATTAAGTTTAGAAACGAAATTAATTAATATTTGAGTAATGGTTTTCAAACTATTTTCATGCAACCATTTCAACTCCACCGATAAATCATCGCGATGAGTTGTTGATCTCTTTTAATTTGTTGAAAAGTTCGAATCATCGACCAGTGCGTCTCCTCCTCTCCCATGATGAAATTTCCAGCTTCACTCATCCACTTCATTGTAATGATAGTAAAATATTTGGTGCTTTTTATTTTTTCTGCGTTGCATAAATTTTTCTCTGTCCTTTAATTCCTTTCTTTCTTCTCTGAATTTCTCCGAGTCGGTAGTATTACTAGGTAATGTTGCTATTACATTCTTTTAAGTCATTTAGCAGCATCGAAATTAAGATGTTTCTTGGCTCAATGGTCGAGTCGTTGGCTATTAAACTCAGGGTCTCAGGTTCGAATCCTAGCCGTGGCGACAATTTTTATTTATGTTTTCACTTAAAATAAATAAAAAAATGTAAGTCATGGCTGGGAATCGAACCTGAGACGCTGGGCTATGACGACTATACATACAAAATACGATGAGCCAAAAAATGGTGTCGGTCGCGAATTCATTGCTTTACCCCCATCGCAAAAGTGCCAAACGCGCCTAAAGAAGTTTTCACTTCAAAAACAAAAACATTATATTCAGACTTTACATTTTGATGCTGTACTTAGCACACAATAAATAATTCCTGCGACACAGTCGTGTCCATTTTTTCTAAGCCCAGAGGGGCACCCTTATAGTCTAAGCTCTAAGCATATCAATAAAAATTAGCAGAACATTCAAATAATTTTTTTTTATTTAAACCATCATTTGCATCATTTACCGAATCATGAATATGTTCTGAAAACAATATCAATCCAAATTATATTATAAATTTTTCAAGATGAAAAGTGAAAATCAAAGGTTTAAGACCTTGAAACAATTTGATTGATGCATTTCATAAAATAAGGCCAGCGATTAGAAAAATTAAGTTGTTTTTGCATTCATATGATGTTAAACTAAACGCTTTCTAAAGTAATTTGCATTGACTCAGCTTTCAAACAACTAAATAGCTTATACATGCAATGATTGTTAATCAAACACTCGCAACAGTAATTACCCTTAGCTAGAAACCTACTGACTTCTGTTCAGTTGCACTTCAAAAGTATAAGTATACAGATCTTGCCTGTTGTTATACAAAATCAAAAGCTTTATGTTTAATTTAATTATTTTTGTCTTGCTCCTTTGGGGAAATGAAACCCACTTAGTGAATAGTGCGAATGTCTTGGGATTGATGGGAGTTCCATCTCCTAGTCATCACATTTGGTAATATGTTTTCGTATACTCACATAAAATATAAACATCCCTTTAAAAGTTAAATTTTTTCATCAATTTGTATTTCAGGAATAGTGTTCTTTTGCATAGGCTTGCTGAACTAGGACACAATGTTACCGTGCTCTCTGTGGATATCCCAAAGAGCAACGAGGAGCTACCTCCAAACCTTCATTACATTCATTTGGAGAAGGGTTATTCAATGTACACAAATGAGTTTAAAGTTGACATTACAACTTTTATTGGACTTCAACCGTTTACCGCGATACCCTTAATGTATGATTTTGGCACCCACGCATGTATTGGTATATCCCAATCCGAAGGACTACAGAGACTTTTAAATTATCCAGATGACTTTAAGTTTGATGTGGTCATCAATGACTACACATTGGGTCCGATGCTCTTGGGATTTCTTCACAAATTTAATTATCCACCCTTAATTGGACTGAGTGCATATCTGAATCCACCGAACACCATCGATGGCATGTCAAATCACAACTTTCCAGCTTATGTGCCATACCACACAACTGACTATACTGGAGAAATGGATTTTTGGCAAAGAATGCACAACACCTTGCTTTTTATTTTTGACACAACGTGAGTAGACTTGAAGTCTCACAAGAAGGCCTTTTAACAATTGAAATGATTTCGTAGATACCGTCGTTTGATATATTTTCCCAAGATCGAGTCAATCATGAGGCCACATTTTCCGAAAGAAATGCCACCATTGGCCGAACTAGAAAAACACACGAAACTTTCTATGGTCAATTCACATCCGATTATTACGTATGTTGAGCCTGTGCCACCAAATGTTATTGAAGTTGGAGGCATGCAGATTAAAGATCCTAAGCCATTGCCAAGGGATTTTGAGGTTTTCCTAAACAAAAGTCGAAATGGCGTGGTTTTGATTTCCTTTGGAACAAATATGAAGAGTGAAGACTTTAAACAGGAACAAATCAAAACTATTTTGGATGCAATGCAACAACTACCTCAGTATGATTTTATTTGGAAATTTGATGTGAAGTTTATTGAAGGGAAGGTGCCAAGCAATGTTTTTCTAAGGACGTTTTTACCACAAAGTGACCTCTTAGGTGAGCATTCTATTGTTTGTTTTTAATACGTGCTTTGTTCTCTGCTATTCGATCGTAGTCTTTTTAAAGGACGATCATAACGAAATCCTATATTACATAATTGAACTACATAAGTAATGTGATATTTAGGAATTCCAAGCTTGGTATTACCGCATTTCTCTCAATTATCGGTAACATATACATAAGTGGACATTACAGTTCTGGGTGAACTTGGGCCTCAACCTACATTTTTCTTCAACGATTTTGAAAGTTATATGCAATCTTAGTTGGTTAAGGTCTTCTTTTACTTGATTGCGTGAACTATAAGATAAGGCGTTCCACTTCTGCGACTTCCTTGCAGTGTTCTTTCGAAACCTCGTCGAGCTGTAGCGTTGATGTCCATCTGCTTTATAGGTATGTCCCAGCCACCTTATCGTCACAGCATTAGTTTGACAGAGACGTGAACATGATATCCTCATTCGTACCTTGGCAACAACGGAAAGCTCGGACTTCTATACCACTTGAAGAAGTGTCTTACGTCGACCAAAATATAATCAAATTATTTTTAAGGTTGATTGATTTGGGGGTCGCCGTACTAAAAAAAAAGTTAAACTCCGCAGTAAAACCGATTAGCCTGAGTCTTTTTTCAGAGATTTTGTCATCACGCTATGCTTACCGATTGTGTTTCCCAATGATGTTCGCCTTCCATAATTTTGTGTTAAAATCAGTCAAATCGATTTTAACGTCATATCAAATTTTTTTCGAAATACATATTGTCTTTTTCTTCTGTTGGGGCGTGGGCGCTGGTGAATTTAGCTGCTATGCGGATTATCATTATACAATCATGAACCAAATATCGGCTGATAACCATATCCCTGAGTCTACCCCTAACGTCAAATCTGTACCCAAAAAAGATTCTTTCTGTTGTCTGTAGAGATCGCCGCAATAGATGTCCCTGGCTTTCATCTTCTTTATGCCCGGCCCATTCCATTATACCTTGGATGGCTGTTATGTGTGCTTTGCAGCAGTTTAGGGCCACTGCTAATTCCCTAGATGCTCGTAATTCGTTAGGGGATCGTACCAGACTCACTCTCCACTATAGATTTTTCACAAACAATGCTCTAGTGAAATAGCTAGCTGCGTTCTTTCCCTGAAACAGTTTAGCCGCAACACCCGCCTTGCTCATCAGTTTTACATATTAATACCAACTTCGGTCGTATAGTTAAGTATAGATTCAGATTTTAGTCGAACTACCCATATGGAAAATGCTTTACGTGACTCTGTTTTTCCCCTACATTGCAACTCACAAAAGTTTAAAAGCAGATCGGTGTCTCCTACTTTATCCATTCCTATTTCCCTATATGCTCGCACTGTGATTTATAGCATTATAAGGGAAGTCATAACCCCTTGGTGTGAGCGTTAATTTAATCAATAAAATAAAAAAATAAGGGATCCGGCGGTCTTTGTTTTTTTTTTCATTTGCTTGAGTCGTTAACTGTGAAATCATTATTGATATCCAAGGTTGTGTTTGTACGTTGTTTTGAAACCAAGGAGTTCTTACTTTGTTGGGAAGGTAACCCCACACATTACCCTAAACTTGGAGGGCTAGGTCCTTTTGGGATCCCAAAGGACATAAAGGGCCAGATAATCCGGTGTTATAACCTTGCTGCGGGGACTCGAGAGTTGAGCTCTTCCGCCACCATCTCTATTTCAATACCCTTTCTTAGTACTGAAAGTTCCTGAAAAACCTTTGAATCAAATACATATGTTGTCACCTGTGACACTCAGGTGTTTCTGCTTTTTTGACTGAATCTACCATTCTGCAAGTCGAATTGAAGCGCTTTGACATTCTCAAAAAACTGTAGCAGACTACTGAGCTTCGAACAGAAAGTCACTACTCGTAGAGCATTATAGTGTTGCTCCATTTGTCAACACTCGCACTTGCTAGTTTGGCGAAGCACCTCAGCTTAAACGTGGCCAGTATTCAGTGGTAAGTATGCTCTTTTGTACCGAATAACGAAACGTTACTCGCAAAAAAGTGTCGTTACTTTTACGATGTCGTTACTGTCGTTACTGTCGTTACTTTGGTTACTTTCGTTACTTTGGTTACTTTCGTTACTTTCGTTACTCGCTATGGGTATCTTCATTTCGTATGATAGTGCTAACTGCACTGCTATTGACTGCCATCTTTGATTACAAAATGCTGTAACTTCTTCTTGTGAAGGTTACTAAGAAAAATTGTTACGAGGGCGGTTTGATAAGTCAGTGACTTTTTGAATAAAAAAATGTTTCTTCACAAATAATGATTTTATTTTTAAACACAATCTTTTTTTAGCTCAATACCTAGTAATGTTTTTATTTATTACTTCCAAATAATGGTTTTTTCATGGCCCTCAAAATAGGCACTGGTTAAAGTGATTACCCTAATCACTTCGCACCCAGCCATTTCTTCAGATTTACCAACAGGGAATAGTTGTAGGGGCAAAATCAGGAGATTATGCTGGATGGGATATCAGTTCGTTCGTAGCTATGGTGACGACTATACACGTATGTACTATGCACCCGTGCATTGTCTAGATGAAACAGCATTTTTCTTCGCCAAATACGAAATCGAATCGACCCAAAAGGTCTGAATAATATTCTCCACTTACGGTTTTACACGTTTCAAGGTAGTCGATGAGTCATTCTCATCGTGAGCATCTCAAAAAACTTTGGCCGTGACTTTGTCTGCCAACCAACCCACCTTAGCTTTCTTTGGAACACTGTTTTGAGTTTTGGCTGTTCCTTGGTATCTGGGGAGTAGTGTGTTTTGGGGGAGTCTGGACCCACCCAACCGCCCAAGGCATTGGTCTATCAATAAGAAACATTTGTATGGAGAGTAATGGCAATCTAGCTACTTTTAGGGTTGCCAACGCTGACATCTTTTTGGCTGGTGACTGTTGTGGTTTTGTGTAGACGAAAAAGTAGTGGATGAAATTTTTTAGTTCTATTTTAAGAACTGTGTGTGGAAAGAAATATGTGGTTATAGGACAAATGTCGTGTAAAAAAGTGGTGGATGAAAATTGTTGATATATTTTAAAAACTGTGTGTAGAAGAAATCTATGGTTGGAAATTAAAATTTTTATTATACTCGTATTTTGTGACATTGGTCTATCAATCGGACACATTTGTATGGAGAGTAAAGGTAATCTAGCTGCTTTTAGGGTTACCAACGCTGGCATCTTTTTGGCTGGTGATTGTAAGTTGGTTTTGCCGTAGACTAATGCATCACCATCGTCATGAGTTGAGTATTTGAATATGCAGTAGACGCTCGATATAGTGAAGTAATAAAAACCAGCCATTTTCACTATATGGAGATTGTTCACTATTTCGAGTGGGAGGCTAGAAACGCTTTCCAAAGTTAAATTTGATTAAAAATGCATACTTTGTTCAGTGTGGAGATAATTATATTTATTTAATCGATGAACAAACACTTTAATCAAGTTGAAACAGCTAAAAACAAAAACAATTCATATGTATTATGAAAAATATATGAAATAATATAAAACAAAGACATTTGAACTCATAAAAAACAAAAAATTTACTTAAATGTACATAAATATAACATGTACAAATTAGCATCATTTTTCTCTATAACAATCAAATTTTTGGAAAGTAGTTTGCTACTTATGTCTGCTGTTGTGCAAAAGTACCTACAACGCATTGCAGCTGCGATATTCTTGTCCAAAACTGAGAAAAATTATATATTCTCTATATCGAGATCTTTATTGTTCACTGTTTAGAGTAGTGCATGTAAAATCTTATGTGTTCTTAATACTGGATAGATCACTCTTCCAAGACTCACTATATCGAGCGACTACTGTAGTAGATTAAAGAAATGCGTCATGGTTTGTCACATCATGTTTCAACATGTTTATTGAAACCTTTTCATGATAATGATTGCTTGTGTTGGGCATAGGGAGATGTATGTTGGTATGTAGGTATGTTTATTTATAGATATGAAAATACAATAAAATTTCATGTTTCAACATGTTTATTGAAACCTTTTCATGTGTGAGGATGCTGGTAGCTAAAAATTTAGATGATTATAAGTCTGTGAGACTAGATTTTTAATATGCGTGTTGGTGTTTATGTGTAATACATGTACCTTTGTTAGTTTGTAATCGCTTAGAGTTACCAATACCAGATGTTTTTTAATGTTTTGTGAATGTTTAAAAAAGGAGTATCAAGCATTTAATACAATCTAGTACGCTTTTCCCTTAATAGTTCTATATCTATTCTACGCTATGCTGCATTATGTACTATATAATACTACTTTTTTAGACTGTGACACAATTATTTTACTAATGTGGGTAACACTGATAATTTATTTTCTTATAAATACTTGATGTATGACGTCTTTAGAGTAGTTCTTTGTGAAATATTCATGGATAAGCATCAATCGTGAAGTCTATTATATAATCATAAGATTGTTTACTTATTATAACCAAAACATAATTAAAAAACATTATTTCTCAGTTATTTAGTGCGTTAAAAGTGAAACTTTTCCAAGAATATTGTTTAAATACCTACTATAAACATAGCAAAAATAAAAACACTATTCACCAGTCCGTTAAAAGTGAATATTTTCCAAGAATAATAACGTCCAAGCAATAAAAACTTTTTGCAAACATTCTCTTGTAAAATCTGTGTAGATCTCTAAACAAATATGTTTACTTGCGAACACTGTCAAACCACCTTTACTAGACGGGATAGTCTTGTTCGTCATAGGCATATGAAACATGAGAAAAAGGTTTCAATTCTGTGTGATAAATGTGGTACGTTTTTCGATAACGCTAGGAATTATAGCTATCACATGAAGAAAAATCGTTTCACTTAACACAATATCGAAAAAAAGGAAAAACTCTCAATCTGGTGTGCAAAACAAACGGATTAAAATTGAAGGTGATTTGAGTGATGAAGTTAAACATTGCAATATTTGTAAGCTGAATATTAGGAAATCAATGTTTCAAGGGCACCTAAAGAGTGATTCGCATAAAACAAATGCTTGTAGTAAGCATGATGGGTATGGAGGAAATGTTGAAACTATATCTACGGCTTTTAAGAATCGCATAAAAAGCTTTAGAGTTCGAGATTGCAATCGTCAAATTGATTATAAGGACTTTATGAAGAAGCAAGAAACTATTATAATAGAACTTGTAAAGAAAACAATGGAGGTCGAAAGTGTTATAAAAGTAGCTTTTGAAATGTTTGGACTATATGTAAAAGATAATGCTAATGAAATGATGACTGACATTAAATCATTTAACACAAAATATAAGATCATAAACCAATCAAGTGATTTAAAAGAAATGTATAACACGTTTACTGGAGACATCATAACCAAGAGTGAAGAATTTCAGGAGCGTGATAGTGGATGGGCCTTACAAGATGTACTTTACCTTGAAATCAACATAAATAGATACAACCCTATGCATGGATCATCGTATATCGAATTACCAAGGAATATACAATTGAAAAAAGCTATCATCAATGTAAAAAATAATGATAATGCATGTTTTGCCTGGGCTATTGTATCGGCTCTACATCCCTCTAACCATCATGCAGATCGAGTTTCTTCATATCCTCATTACTCAGGAGTTCTTAATTTAAGCGGTATAAAATTCCCGATGGATATTAAAAAAATTCACCAATTTGAAAAACTTAATAATTTTAGTGTTAATGTGTATGGCTTAGAAAATAATACTATTGTAGGACCTGTGTTTTATACTAGTGATAAAAAGGAAAAGCATATAAACTTATTATATATAGAAAATGGTGAAAACAGACATTATTGTTGGATTAAAAACTTAAATAGACTAGTAAGCAATCAAATTTCTAAACATAAATGTACAAAATGGTTATGTGATGGATGTTTAATATACTTCCGTTGTAAAGCTTCTCTTAATGAACATCTCAAACATGATTGCAATAAGGTGCATACAGTATTACCAACCGAAGATAATAACATTTTAAAATTTAAAAACTTTAATAAGAAAATGCGAGTTCCATTTGTAATTTATGCAGATTTTGAAGCAGCTTTAGAACCAATAAAAACTTGTTCACCAAATCCTATAATCTCATTTTCGAGTAACGTTCAACTTCATGAACCTTTTAGCTTTGCTTATTATATTAAATGTAATTTTGATGATTCATTAAGTAAATTTATATTGTACCGAGGTGATAACTGCCCCAAGGTTTTTATGAATAATTTGATAGATGAAGCACGGCGTATTCAATTAATATTAAGAGAAGAGGCTCCAATGAAAAAATTAACTGATGTGGAAAAAGACAATTTTAAAAATTCTAAAACCTGTTTTATATGTGAGGATATTTTAAATGAAAATCGAGTAAGAGATCATGATCATCTCACAGGAGAATTTCGAGGTGCTGCGCATTCTGAATGTAATTTGAAATATCAAATACCCAATTTCATTCCAGTTATATTACATAACTTAAGTGGTTATGATTCACACTTCATTGTTAAAGAATTTGGTGATAATGATGAAAAAGTCGATGTTATACCCACTAATAAAGAACGATATATCTCCTTTACTAAATACATTAAAGGAGATACTTTTAAAAGTAGCATTCAACTTAGGTTTATAGATTCCTTGAGGTTTATGGCTTCTAGTATTGAAGAACTCTCAGAGAATTTAAATTCAGAACAATTTATTGAAACTAAAAAGGCTTTCCCAGAAGAGAATATGTTTAATCTAGTTACTAAAAAAGGCATTTTTCCATATGAATATGTTACATCATCTTTAAAACTTGAAGAAACTCAGCTTCCTCCAAAGTCAGCTTTTTATAGCACTTTAAAATCTAAAAATATTACTAATGATGATTATTTACATGCTCAAACAGTATGGAACACCTTCAATATAAAGACATTAGGAGAATACAGTGATGTTTATTTAAAAACTGATGTTATGCTTCTAGCAGATGTTTTCGAAAACTTCCGGAATGTTTGCATTAAAACATATGATCTCGATCCCTGTCAGTATTATACAGCACCAGGTCTAAGCTGGGATGCAATGCTGAAAAGTACAAAAGTGGAATTAGAACTTTTTACTGATATTGATATGACCCATTTCATACAAAAAGGAATAAGAGGTGGTTTAAGCCAATGCAGTGGAAGATATGCTAAGGCTAATAATAAATATATGGCAAACTTTGATGAAACTAAAAAATCGTCTTTTTTGGGGTATTTCGATGCAAATAATTTGTATGGATGGGCAATGAGTCAATATCTTCCCATCAACAAGTTTCGATGGTTAAATGAAGATGAATTTAAAAGCTTAAATATAGAATCAATACCTGATGATTCAAATAAAGGTTATATTTTGTGTGTAGATTTAAATTATCCTGATTATTTACATGATTTACATAATGAACTACCATTTTGCCCTGAAAACATGAAACCTCCATATAAAAGTTCTAAAAATTCAAAATTAATTGCAAATCAATTTAATAAAACACGATATGTTATTCACTATCGAAACCTTAAACAGTGTGTATCAAACGGTTTAGTATTGAAAAAAGTACACAAAGTTCTAGAGTTCAATCAAAGTGCATGGTTAAAATCGTATATCGATCTTAATACGCGTTTAAGAACTCAATCAAGTAATGACTTCGAGAAAGACTTTTATAAACTTATGAATAACAGTGTTTTTGGGAAAACAATGGAAAATGTTGATAAAAGAGTTGATGTAAAACTAATCACAAAATGGTGTAATAATGGTAAACGTATAGGAGCAAATTCACTTATAAGTAAACCAAATTTTCATAGTAGATCGATTATACATGAGAACTTAGTTGTCATTCAAATGAATCGATTGAAGGTTAAGTATGATAAGCCTACATACGTTGGATTTTCTATTCTGGATATATCTAAGACCTTAATGTACGACTTCCATTACAATTTTATGAAAGATAAATATGGCGATAAGCTACAACTATTATATACTGATACTGATTCACTTATTTATGAATTCGAAACAGAGGATTTGTATGATGATATAAACAAAAATTTAACCTATTTTGATACGAGTGATTATCCAGAGAATAATCAATATAATATCCCCAGAGTGAATAAGAAAGTCTTAGGAAAGTTTAAAGACGAGTGTTCAGGCAAATTGTTCCTTGAATTTGTAGGCACCAAATCGAAATCATATTGCATTGTCACTGAAGATGATATAGTTAAGAAAATAAAAGGGATTCCGAAAAATATTGTAGCAAATGAGATAACCTTAAATGATTTTAGAGATTGCCTTAATAACCCGTCTACTTCCTTATTAAGAAAGATGTATTGTTTTAGAAGTGACAAACATTTTATTTACACACAATTAATAAATAAGATCAGTCTTACAGATGATGATGATAAAAGATTTATTATCCCTAATTCCTTTACAACTTTAGCGTATGGTAATAAGCGTATAGAAGACTATTATTTTATCTAAAAATAGTCTTAAGATATACCTGAATATGTAAAATGTTATATCAAAAAAAAAAAAAAATTTGTATGTTAATAAAATGTTGATATTTATTATAAAATTATGGTGATTCTTATTAGACTTTAAGGTATAATGTAATGAGTAAAGACATAATTCTATTCATCATGAAATGTATTATATAAAAGAATATTCCAATCAATATGAAAATAATTTATATGTACAAACATGTATACATAATAAAGTCAATTGAAAAAATGCATAGTCTTAAGATATATCTACCTGCATATGTAAAATGTTGAAAAAAAAAAAAAAAAAAAAATTTATATGTTAATAAAATGTTGATACTTATAATAAAATTATGATGATTTTTGTTGAACTTTAAGATATAATGCTATGAGTAAAGATATAATTCTTTTTATCATAAAATGTATTATATAAAAGAATATTCCAATAAAAATATATACAAACATATGTATATAATAAAGTCAATTGAAAAAATGTTTATTGTTTTATTTCTTATTTTTATTTCTTAACACTTTTTTGATCAGCAGTTGATTGCGAAATACAAATCGGATGAACTTATTTTGAAAGTAAAGGCAACATCAATAAGCCCTAAATATTAGTAGTATAAATACTAGAGTTGAGCAATATTTTTTTTGCTGATCGGTATAACTCTATATAAAAGGAATCTCAATTCTTATGATTTTGCTCCTAATGGAGTTCATGTGTTAGCCTGTGAGTAGGTTGGAAATTTGGAATGAGTTGGCTGTTGCGGTTTTGTGTGGACGAAAAAGTGGTGGATGGTAATTTTTAGTTCTATTTTAAGAACTGTGTGTATGAAAGAATAATGAACTGGTCTGATCTGCTTTTGACCTGCTTTTGAACTGCTTTGGAACTGCTCTAATCTGCTTTTGAACTGCTTTTGAACTGCTTTTGAACTGATCTGATCTGCTTTTGATCTGCTCTGATCTGCTTTTGATCTGCTTTTGAACTGCTTTTGAACTGCTTTTGAACTGGTCTGATCTGCTTTTGAACTGCTTTTGAACTGGTCTGATCTGCTTTTTGAACTGCTCTGATCTGCTTTTGAACTGCTCTGATCTGCTTTTGAACTGCTTTTGAACTGCTCTGATCCGCTTTTGAACTGCTCTGATCTGCTTTTGAACTGCTTTTGAACTGCTTTTGAACTGATCTGATCTGCTTTTGAACTGCTCTAATCTGCTTTTGAACTGCTTTTGAACTGCTCTGATCCGCTTTTGAACTGCTCTGATCTGATTTGAACTGCTTTTGATCTGCTTTTGAACTGCTTTTGAACTGGTCTGATCTGCTTTTGAACTGCTTTTGAACTGGTCTGAACTGCTTTTGAACTGCTTTTTACTGCTTTGAAACAGCTTTTTTTCTGTTTTTTACTGTTTTTTACTGCTTTGAAAAAGCTCCAATATCCAATAAAAATATATACAAACATATGTATATAATAAAGTCAATTGAAAAAATGTTTATTGTTTTATTTCTTATTTTTATTTCTTAACACTTTTTTGATCAGCAGTTGATTGCGAAATACAAATCGGATGAACTTATTTTGAAAGTAAAGGCAACATCAATAAGCCCTAAATATTAGTAGTATAAATCATTCGCCAACAAGTCGTCTTTGACAAGGCACATCAAGCATATTCATAGCGACGAAAGAAAAATGTTTATTTTTAATGTGTTCATTAAGGTTGTCTTTCCTCGACAGAACCTTCTCACATATATTACACTTAAACATTTTTCTTTCGTCGCTATGAATATGCTTGATGTGCCTTGTCAAAGACGACTTGTTGGCGAATGATTTATACTACTAATATTTAGGGCTTATTGATGTTGCCTTTACTTTCAAAATAAGTTCATCCGATTTGTATTTCGCAATCAACTGCTGATCAAAAAAGTGTTAAGAAATAAAAATAAGAAATAAAACAATAAACATTTTTTCAATTGACTTTATTATATACATATGTTTGTATATATTTTTATTGGATATTGGAGCTTTTTCAAAGCAGTAAAAAACAGTAAAAAACAGAAAAAAAGCTGTTTCAAAGCAGTAAAAAGCAGTTCAAAAGCAGTTCAGACCAGTTCAAAAGCAGTTCAAAAGCAGATCAGACCAGTTCAAAAGCAGTTCAAAAGCAGATCAAAAGCAGTTCAAATCAGATCAGAGCAGTTCAAAAGCGGATCAGAGCAGTTCAAAAGCAGTTCAAAAGCAGATTAGAGCAGTTCAAAAGCAGATCAGATCAGTTCAAAAGCAGTTCAAAAGCAGTTCAAAAGCAGATCAGAGCAGTTCAAAAGCGGATCAGAGCAGTTCAAAAGCAGTTCAAAAGCAGATCAGAGCAGTTCAAAAGCAGATCAGAGCAGTTCAAAAAGCAGATCAGACCAGTTCAAAAGCAGTTCAAAAGCAGATCAGACCAGTTCAAAAGCAGTTCAAAAGCAGTTCAAAAGCAGATCAAAAGCAGATCAGAGCAGATCAAAAGCAGATCAGATCAGTTCAAAAGCAGTTCAAAAGCAGTTCAAAAGCAGATTAGAGCAGTTCCAAAGCAGTTCAAAAGCAGGTCAAAAGCAGATCAGACCAGTTCATTATTCTTTCATACACACAGTTCTTAAAATAGAACTAAAAATTACCATCCACCACTTTTTCGTCCACACAAAACCGCAACAGCCAACTCATTCCAAATTTCCAACCTACTCACAGGCTAACACATGAACTCCATTAGGAGCAAAATCATAAGAATTGAGATTCCTTTTATATAGAGTTATACCGATCAGCAAAAAAAATATTGCTCAACTCTAGTATTTATACTACTAATATTTAGGGCTTATTGATGTTGCCTTTACTTTCAAAATAAGTTCATCCGATTTGTATTTCGCAATCAACTGCTGATCAAAAAAGTGTTAAGAAATAAAAATAAGAAATAAAACAATAAACATTTTTTCAATTGACTTTATTATATACATATGTTTGTATATATTTTTATTGGAATATTCTTTTATATAATACATTTTATGATAAAAAGAATTATATCTTTACTCATAGCATTATATCTTAAAGTTCAACAAAAATCATCATAATTTTATTATAAGTATCAACATTTTATTAACATATAAATTTTTTTTTTTTTTTTTGTTTCAACATTTTACATATGCAGGTAGATATATCTTAAGACTATGCATTTTTTCAATTGACTTTATTATGTATACATGTTTGTACATATAAATTATTTTCATATTGATTGGAATATTCTTTTATATAATACATTTCATGATGAATAGAATTATGTCTTTACTCATTACATACCTTAAAGTCTAATAAGAATCACCATAATTTTATAATAAATATCAACATTTTATTAACATACAAATTTTTTTTTTTTTTTGATATAACATTTTACATATTCAGGTATATCTTAAGACTATTTTTAGATAAAATAATAGTCTTCTATACGCTTATTACCATACGCTAAAGTTGTAAAGGAATTAGGGATAATAAATCTTTTATCATCATCATCTGTAAGACTGATCTTATTTATTAATTGTGTGTAAATAAAATGTTTGTCACTTCTAAAACAATACATCTTTCTTAATAAGGAAGTAGACGGGTTATTAAGGCAATCTCTAAAATCATTTAAGGTTATCTCATTTGCTACAATATTTTTCGGAATCCCTTTTATTTTCTTAACTATATCATCTTCAGTGACAATGCAATATGATTTCGATTTGGTGCCTACAAATTCAAGGAACAATTTGCCTGAACACTCGTCTTTAAACTTTCCTAAGACTTTCTTATTCACTCTGGGGATATTATATTGATTATTCTCTGGATAATCACTCGTATCAAAATAGGTTAAATTTTTGTTTATATCATCATACAAATCCTCTGTTTCGAATTCATAAATAAGTGAATCAGTATCAGTATATAATAGTTGTAGCTTATCGCCATATTTATCTTTCATAAAATTGTAATGGAAGTCGTACATTAAGGTCTTAGATATATCCAGAATAGAAAATCCAACGTATGTAGGCTTATCATACTTAACCTTCAATCGATTCATTTGAATGACAACTAAGTTCTCATGTATAATCGATCTACTATGAAAATTTGGTTTACTTATAAGTGAATTTGCTCCTATACGTTTACCATTATTACACCATTTTGTGATTAGTTTTACATCAACTCTTTTATCAACATTTTCCATTGTTTTCCCAAAAACACTGTTATTCATAAGTTTATAAAAGTCTTTCTCGAAGTCATTACTTGATTGAGTTCTTAAACGCGTATTAAGATCGATATACGATTTTAACCATGCACTTTGATTGAACTCTAGAACTTTGTGTACTTTTTTCAATACTAAACCGTTTGATACACACTGTTTAAGGTTTCGATAGTGAATAACATATCGTGTTTTATTAAATTGATTTGCAATTAATTTTGAATTTTTAGAACTTTTATATGGAGGTTTCATGTTTTCAGGGCAAAATGGTAGTTCATTATGTAAATCATGTAAATAATCAGGATAATTTAAATCTACACACAAAATATAACCTTTATTTGAATCATCAGGTATTGATTCTATATTTAAGCTTTTAAATTCATCTTCATTTAACCATCGAAACTTGTTGATGGGAAGATATTGACTCATTGCCCATCCATACAAATTATTTGCATCGAAATACCCCAAAAAAGACGATTTTTTAGTTTCATCAAAGTTTGCCATATATTTATTATTAGCCTTAGCATATCTTCCACTGCATTGGCTTAAACCACCTCTTATTCCTTTTTGTATGAAATGGGTCATATCAATATCAGTAAAAAGTTCTAATTCCACTTTTGTACTTTTCAGCATTGCATCCCAGCTTAGACCTGGTGCTGTATAATACTGACAGGGATCGAGATCATATGTTTTAATGCAAACATTCCGGAAGTTTTCGAAAACATCTGCTAGAAGCATAACATCAGTTTTTAAATAAACATCACTGTATTCTCCTAATGTCTTTATATTGAAGGTGTTCCATACTGTTTGAGCATGTAAATAATCATCATTAGTAATATTTTTAGATTTTAAAGTGCTATAAAAAGCTGACTTTGGAGGAAGCTGAGTTTCTTCAAGTTTTAAAGATGATGTAACATATTCATATGGAAAAATGCCTTTTTTAGTAACTAGATTAAACATATTCTCTTCTGGGAAAGCCTTTTTAGTTTCAATAAATTGTTCTGAATTTAAATTCTCTGAGAGTTCTTCAATACTAGAAGCCATAAACCTCAAGGAATCTATAAACCTAAGTTGAATGCTACTTTTAAAAGTATCTCCTTTAATGTATTTAGTAAAGGAGATATATCGTTCTTTATTAGTGGGTATAACATCGACTTTTTCATCATTATCACCAAATTCTTTAACAATGAAGTGTGAATCATAACCACTTAAGTTATGTAATATAACTGGAATGAAATTGGGTATTTGATATTTCAAATTACATTCAGAATGCGCAGCACCTCGAAATTCTCCTGTGAGATGATCATGATCTCTTACTCGATTTTCATTTAAAATATCCTCACATATAAAACAGGTTTTAGAATTTTTAAAATTGTCTTTTTCCACATCAGTTAATTTTTTCATTGGAGCCTCTTCTCTTAATATTAATTGAATACGCCGTGCTTCATCTATCAAATTATTCATAAAAACCTTGGGGCAGTTATCACCTCGGTACAATATAAATTTACTTAATGAATCATCAAAATTACATTTAATATAATAAGCAAAGCTAAAAGGTTCATGAAGTTGAACGTTACTCGAAAATGAGATTATAGGATTTGGTGAACAAGTTTTTATTGGTTCTAAAGCTGCTTCAAAATCTGCATAAATTACAAATGGAACTCGCATTTTCTTATTAAAGTTTTTAAATTTTAAAATGTTATTATCTTCGGTTGGTAATACTGTATGCACCTTATTGCAATCATGTTTGAGATGTTCATTAAGAGAAGCTTTACAACGGAAGTATATTAAACATCCATCACATAACCATTTTGTACATTTATGTTTAGAAATTTGATTGCTTACTAGTCTATTTAAGTTTTTAATCCAACAATAATGTCTGTTTTCACCATTTTCTATATATAATAAGTTTATATGCTTTTCCTTTTTATCACTAGTATAAAACACAGGTCCTACAATAGTATTATTTTCTAAGCCATACACATTAACACTAAAATTATTAAGTTTTTCAAATTGGTGAATTTTTTTAATATCCATCGGGAATTTTATACCGCTTAAATTAAGAACTCCTGAGTAATGAGGATATGAAGAAACTCGATCTGCATGATGGTTAGAGGGATGTAGAGCCGATACAATAGCCCAGGCAAAACATGCATTATCATTATTTTTTACATTGATGATAGCTTTTTTCAATTGTATATTCCTTGGTAATTCGATATACGATGATCCATGCATAGGGTTGTATCTATTTATGTTGATTTCAAGGTAAAGTACATCTTGTAAGGCCCATCCACTATCACGCTCCTGAAATTCTTCACTCTTGGTTATGATGTCTCCAGTAAACGTGTTATACATTTCTTTTAAATCACTTGATTGGTTTATGATCTTATATTTTGTGTTAAATGATTTAATGTCAGTCATCATTTCATTAGCATTATCTTTTACATATAGTCCAAACATTTCAAAAGCTACTTTTATAACACTTTCGACCTCCATTGTTTTCTTTACAAGTTCTATTATAATAGTTTCTTGCTTCTTCATAAAGTCCTTATAATCAATTTGACGATTGCAATCTCGAACTCTAAAGCTTTTTATGCGATTCTTAAAAGCCGTAGATATAGTTTCAACATTTCCTCCATACCCATCATGCTTACTACAAGCATTTGTTTTATGCGAATCACTCTTTAGGTGCCCTTGAAACATTGATTTCCTAATATTCAGCTTACAAATATTGCAATGTTTAACTTCATCACTCAAATCACCTTCAATTTTAATCCGTTTGTTTTGCACACCAGATTGAGAGTTTTTCCTTTTTTTCGATATTGTGTTAAGTGAAACGATTTTTCTTCATGTGATAGCTATAATTCCTAGCGTTATCGAAAAACGTACCACATTTATCACACAGAATTGAAACCTTTTTCTCATGTTTCATATGCCTATGACGAACAAGACTATCCCGTCTAGTAAAGGTGGTTTGACAGTGTTCGCAAGTAAACATATTTGTTTAGAGATCGACACAGATTTTACAAGAGAATGTTTGCAAAAAGTTTTTATTGCTTGGACGTTATTATTCTTGGAAAATATTCACTTTTAACGGACTGGTGAATAGTGTTTTTATTTTTGCTATGTTTATAGTAGGTATTTAAACAATATTCTTGGAAAAGTTTCACTTTTAACGCACTAAATAACTGAGAAATAATGTTTTTTAATTATGTTTTGGTTATAATAAGTAAACAATCTTATGATTATATAATAGACTTCACGATTGATGCTTATCCATGAATATTTCACAAAGAACTACTCTAAAGACGTCATACATCAAGTATTTATAAGAAAATAAATTATCAGTGTTACCCACATTAGTAAAATAATTGTGTCACAGTCTAAAAAAGTAGTATTATATAGTACATAATGCAGCATAGCGTAGAATAGATATAGAACTATTAAGGGAAAAGCGTACTAGATTGTATTAAATGCTTGATACTCCTTTTTTAAACATTCACAAAACATTAAAAAACATCTGGTATTGGTAACTCTAAGCGATTACAAACTAACAAAGGTACATGTATTACACATAAACACCAACACGCATATTAAAAATCTAGTCTCACAGACTTATAATCATCTAAATTTTTAGCTACCAGCATCCTCACACATGAAAAGGTTTCAATAAACATGTTGAAACATGAAATTTTATTGTATTTTCATATCTATAAATAAACATACCTACATACCAACATACATCTCCCTATGCCCAACACAAGCAATCATTATCATGAAAAGGTTTCAATAAACATGTTGAAACATGATGTGACAAACCATGACGCATTTCTTTAATCTACTACAGTAGTCGCTCGATATAGTGAGTCTTGGAAGAGTGATCTATCCAGTATTAAGAACACATAAGATTTTACATGCACTACTCTAAACAGTGAACAATAAAGATCTCGATATAGAGAATATATAATTTTTCTCAGTTTTGGACAAGAATATCGCAGCTGCAATGCGTTGTAGGTACTTTTGCACAACAGCAGACATAAGTAGCAAACTACTTTCCAAAAATTTGATTGTTATAGAGAAAAATGATGCTAATTTGTACATGTTATATTTATGTACATTTAAGTAAATTTTTTGTTTTTTATGAGTTCAAATGTCTTTGTTTTATATTATTTCATATATTTTTCATAATACATATGAATTGTTTTTGTTTTTAGCTGTTTCAACTTGATTAAAGTGTTTGTTCATCGATTAAATAAATATAATTATCTCCACACTGAACAAAGTATGCATTTTTAATCAAATTTAACTTTGGAAAGCGTTTCTAGCCTCCCACTCGAAATAGTGAACAATCTCCATATAGTGAAAATGGCTGGTTTTTATTACTTCACTATATCGAGCGTCTACTGCATATTCAAATACTCAACTCATGACGATGGTGATGCATTAGTCTACGGCAAAACCAACTTACAATCACCAGCCAAAAAGATGCCAGCGTTGGTAACCCTAAAAGCAGCTAGATTACCTTTACTCTCCATACAAATGTGTCCGATTGATAGACCAATGTCACAAAATACGAGTATAATAAAAATTTTAATTTCCAACCATAGATTTCTTCTACACACAGTTTTTAAAATATATCAACAATTTTCATCCACCACTTTTTTACACGACATTTGTCCTATAACCACATATTTCTTTCCACACACAGTTCTTAAAATAGAACTAAAAAATTTCATCCACTACTTTTTCGTCTACACAAAACCACAACAGTCACCAGCCAAAAAGATGTCAGCGTTGGCAACCCTAAAAGTAGCTAGATTGCCATTACTCTCCATACAAATGTTTCTTATTGATAGACCAATGCCTTGGGCGGTTGGGTGGGTCCAGACTCCCCCAAAACACACTACTCTGGGGTATTGTGATGAATCCACATTAACAAGCAGCGAGAAAACTCATTCGGATTGCGGCAGAACATTACCAAACACTAATTTGAAGTCGTCACAAGGTTGCGCTTATGGTCGAGTGTGAGCAATCGCAGCACCCATCGCGCGGATAGCTTTTTCGTGACCAAATATTCTTGTAAAATGAGACGTACGCGCTCAATTGAGATGGCTACAGTCTCAGTCACATCTCGCACTTTAATTCGTCGATCTGATTCATCGTATTCTGAAAAATAAAATTTATCGACATTAATGTATACTATAAGTCATCAGGTGCCTCTATTAATAAATTCTTAGAATTAAATTGCTATTATAGTAAACTCTCTACAGTCAAGGTCACATTTGATTTAAGTAAATGACATTAAGAACATACACAAATTTCATGGTCTTGAATCAAATTCTCTTTAATTTCTTAAAAGCACACCCAAAAATCAAGGCTTTTGTTACGCACTGTGGAGCTCTTAGCACCCACGAGGCCATTTGGCGAGGTGTTCCAATGATTGGTGTACCATTGTACTTCGAACAATATCGGGTATGGCAGATTAACACACAATTTGTCATAATTTGATTAATTTTCTTAACACATTCTGTTTTTCTTCTTTGTTAAGAATATTCGGAGGCCAATCCTATCAGGCATAGCAGAGGAACTCGACTTCCGAACCATGACCACCGATCAAATACGTAATGCAATCAAGAACGTTTTGGAAAATCCGCAGATAGCATCCAAAGTCAAATTTACTTCAGCTCAGTTCCGAGATCGTCCAATGAAACCTCTGGACAAAGCAGTCTGGTGGACGGAGTATTTGCTGCGCAATCCCAACCCAGTGCATCTTGTATCACCAGCATCAAAGCTCAACATTTTTCAAGCAAATTCTTTGGACGTTCTCTTTGTTCTTTGGACTCTGTTCACTTTGCTAGTCTATCTCATTGTTACCATAATGTTGATAGACTGGCGAAAGTTAATGGGGCTTAAAAGACCTCCCAGCGGTGCACCGAAACTAAAGAGAAACTAAATTCCTCTAATATCAGCCGTTACGCCATTTAATTTCTTTGATGGGACTGGAAATGGCACAGAAATAATAATCCGCCAATATTCGGAATAAACAATTTCAAATTACTAAATCAATTCAGAATGAGAAAAACAAAACAAAAAGCAAATCTATCTTCGGATTGGAATAAAAGTGATGCTATAGTTCTTATTTGGTCAAAGACTCTCATTTAACAAATGTTCTATGATGGTAAGTCATTTGTAGGTGAAAGTTCGTTGACTTGTTTTTAGAATACTCCATTGGTATATGGAAATGGTGCCGAAGTATTTTTTAAATATTTTCAGTCGGAAGAATTCCTAATTGCAAAGTCATCTAAATGCGTACCTTTTTCTAATTATGGGCTGAGTTTTTTTTTC
Organism: Melanostoma mellinum; assembly: GCA_914767635.1. Lineage (NCBI taxonomy): Eukaryota > Metazoa > Arthropoda > Insecta > Diptera > Syrphidae > Melanostoma > Melanostoma mellinum. The sequence continues at coordinate 194,067,346 of OU612058.1, read as the reverse complement.
TTAGCTTTGTTGAGGTTGACCACTGAATCATGAGGCTGTAAGCAATTTTTTAAATTACAATTAATGATAAACTGTAATTTCTAATTAAATTTCAAAAGATCTAAGATCGAAGTCGTGCTAATGAACTCTGAAACTCTGATTGTGGGGGAGTATCTCTACACACGAAACACAATGAGACAAGATTATTCATTCATATCCAAGTGCGGCAATTCACGATAAGGTAGGTCAGTCTCCGAAACAGGGAAAAGAGAATTGAAGCCAAAGTGGGTGATCATGATCTTGTATTGCCTTTTATATCAAGTGTTTATTTAGGACGGAATAGAGGAATCCAAATTTCTACGCTGGACATTTTGTTTTTGCAATGTTTTGACTTCCATAAGCGAAAACTCATAAAAGTTTGTTGACGGTTCTTCAGTTTGTGTGCGTGGTAAGTGTGAGCGAAATTGATTGTTTAGCAGCTCACGAAAAAGGCTCGGCTTTTAAAGACATTGATATATGGCTGGGCGTTCTTGAACTGGTCTGAAATTTAACATTGGATTTTCTCTAAAGAAAAAAGACCAAAAAAAAAACACATGTGCGTAAAGAGTCGTCCGACAGAAGTGATAAATTATCTTGCAGTTGTAGTGGTAAGGAAAGTTGTCTGTCACCGAAAAGGGTTTATTGGGTCTACTCAGCTATGATACCGTCAATCATCTCCTATGCGTCAGTTATTTGGTGGAATAAGCCCTGGTGTAAATTCGTTTTTGCCACTTTCACCACATTTTAAAGAAGAATAAGTCATTTGTGCACTGAGGTTTTCCACCAGCACCCAGGGTGCTGCTATCGACACATGGAGGAGGATAAATCTTCCTCCCCTTGATACCCATAGGTGTACTCTCAAGAGTACAGCTATAGTTTTAAGAGATGTGGTCTGTGGCACAATTCGTACTGGAGGAACTTGCAAGCAGCATATCTTTTGACTCACGTCTAATGGATATACCGTCCGACACAATGATCCTAAAGCTCAATATGCGTCAAAAATACACAGTCAACTTTCCTTCGGTTCAGGATTGATCCACTCTAGAATGTGAGCCAGCAAAGGATTTCTATTGAATCTTCACTGATGTTTCCAAAATCAATGAAGGATCTGGTGTAGGTGCTTTGCGGAGAGCGATGAAACAGGACTGCACACCTCATTAGGTACATATACACTGAACCAAAAAAGGTGGTGGAAACAACTAAATCGCAGGTTAAATCGACGAAATGGCGATCAATATACACCCTACTAAACCTTTTGTTGTCGTGAATAATTCGTTTATTCAATTTGAATATTTAGTAGTAAGCTGTTAACTTGAAGAAAATTCGTCAAATCCACAAATAATTATTAGTCAATTTAAATTTGTTAATTTAAAGAATAATTATCAAATTGAATAAAAGCATTAGTGAAATATTTCTTCAATTCTACTCTTGCAGATCGTTAATTTGAATAACATATTAATTGATTGAACTAAAAGTTGTTGTGGATTTGGCGAAAACTTTCTTTGATTGAACTAATTAGTTTAGTTTATTAAACTATTTTTTTTTTTTTGGTTTGAATAAAAAGTGTTGTGTTTTCAACAAAAGCATATTCATTTTGACAGAAAATTTTTGTTGTTTTCACAGTGCATTTTTCAAATTAACCATTCTTTTTCTTAATGTTACGAATTTTTTTCTTTAATCTGAAGATTGCTCGTAACTTGTTTGATTCGAATTCAATAGAGCTTCTGTAATTTATTGAATGGATTGATTCCGTTTTGAGCAAATAAAACGTGTTAACAATCTTGGACTGCTGAAAAAAAGAAGATTCGACCTTGAAAGTGATAACGACAACATCAATAACGACAACAGGAAAATATGTCAAAATTATTTTATTTATTTTTTAGATATTATATTAACATTTTTAATTAATATATAATATCGTTTTGGATCATGTGGTTAATCAGCAACTCAACCATTACTGACCTCAAACCATCACTCAAAGAATTCATACCTTTGTATGTTTCTAAAATATGCCTTCCTTGGGACGTCTGGCTTAAGATTTCACTTAAGTTGAGTGAAATAATGTCAGTCTGATTTTTCGGGATATCTGTATGGAAATTTTCGGGTTGCTCTTCCCACGGCTGGTTTACTTTTATTACATTCTTTTCCGACAACTGCCACGCTTTTAAATTGTGCCGAAAATCAATCTCTGTACCCAATGGAAGGTTATATTTGTTTTTTAGGTATTTAACATCATTTTCGTTCATATGTTGTAACGTATTTACGCTTATACATTCATCTGAAAAAAAAAAAATATATTTCTTGGTTCGAAAGTTTTTTTTTAACATATACTCGTATTACCAATAAATATTGGGATTAAGGCACTGAATTTCCATCCGTGTAGAAGGTTTTTGATGGCATTCGTTAATTGCGACGAATTTGCAAAAGATTGCTTTATTTTATCAGAAATATTTTTGCAAGAACTTGTTGATGGGAAAGAAAGTGACTCGTGATCTTTATTTAAATATTTTACTATCGGCACAAATTTAAAATACTCAACACAACAACAATGAGCAACAACCGAATGAACTGATCTTCTCAACTCAAAGTCACAAAACCGAATGGATAATTTGTAGCTAAACTTACGCGCAACACACAAGAAACAGGGGACACATACTTTGATAGAAACAAGAAAGAAGTAGGTTATTTTGAAGAAATTTATTCAAACTGACGAATGTTTCGTTAGTATAGCAGATTTTCAGGAAGAATTGACAAAAAATCTTCGAATTGAATAACTTTTTTGATGTTTGCATACTTTTACTGAGACGCAACACACAAGATACAAGGGAAACATACTTTGATAGTAACAAGAAAGAAGTAGGTAATTTTGAAGAAAATTATTCAAACTGACGAATGTTTCGCTGTATGGAAGAATCCCTAAACGATAAAGAAAAAATGTTAAAATTTTAACGAAAAATCATCATTTTGAAAAAAAAAAGAAATAGTTAATTTGAATACTTTCTTAGTCAATAGAAATAAGAAGTCTGTTGATTGAACTAAAATCCTACAATTACAATTTAATTGACATTAAAAAAAATTAACTGAAAAATTAGCTAAATTGATGAATGTTTTGTTGACTTGAATATAAATTTTGACGAAAGATCTGCAAATTCAATATTCATTTTATCAATTCAACAATTTTTTCTTTAATCAAAATGTTACATACAGAAATTATTCGATTTGAATAAATTTTCTTGTTTGTACGAATGATTTTGTTTATTTGAATAAAATATTTACAAATATTCGTCAATTTCGCAATTTGCTCTAGTTAAAATGTTACGAAAACTTTTAGTTGATTTCACTCTTAATATTTGGTTCAGTGTACGCATCCGCCTCCCAAGCGGAGGCGTATGCTATCCAAATGGCTACAAGCTTTGTTATACGAGCAATGACTGGATGGAGAGGAGTATATGCGTCTGCCCAGCGACAGCCAAGTTGTGCTTAGGGCTCTATTCTACCCTCTAACTTCTTCGAAAGTGATCCAGAAGACTAAGTTCTTTTAGTCTCGTTTGAGTTCCATAACTGGAAATGAGATCGACGATAAAGTTGCTAGGCATAGATTTTGGTTTGCCGGGGTCCTCAGTGAGCCCTTCAATCAACGATTGTAACTATTAAGAGCTTAATCGAAGATTGAATGCCTCCATTAGATACAAACAGACCAGACCCTTTGTTTAACATTGCAAGATATCTTTCTATGACACATCATTTTTGAAAATTTCAAAAAGTAAAAGAGGTCTTGTGATTCTTTATCTTCTAGCCCCCAGTTAACTTTGTTAGTATTCTGAACAGGTTTTAAAGTTATGCATTTAAAGTAGAGAAAGTGAGTCCCCTCTATATTCTTCACATCGTATTTTACTTACTTAGGTTGGTGTTTCAATTCGGGGAGAAATTTGGACCTCAACAAACATGTTTTAATAACAATATCGATTTCAAGCTAGCTCTTTCCAGTTTTGAACCTTAGCTCAGTTGAGATTTTCTTCCACTAAATTGCGAGATGAGATCTTCCCCATCTGCTATTTACCAGCAATAAGCCGTGGAAGGCCCGTCGAGTCTTTCTATATGTCCCAGCCATCGATGTCTCGCGATCTTTACTCTTTTAGTACGCGTACGGTACAGTTCATACAGCTCTTTCTGAATCGTCTTTTTCATACATCGTCTTCACATTCACATACGGGACCAAAGATCATTCGTATTACTTTTATTTTGAAGCGACCAAGAGTTTCCTCATCCACTTAAGATAAGGTCCATATATAGGGAGAAGGAAAAGCTTAAAGCACTTTTCATGACAATGAATCTACTAACGGAGGCTTTGTGAATTCCTCGCGAAATTCGACAACTATATGTAATATGTATATGTCAAAGACTGAGGTGTGTTCTGATTGATGACTTTATTACAACTGGCTCTCACTTCTATTAAGTAAATTCATTAGTACACTTATAGGAAAGATGAATTAGTATAACTAAAAGTACATTAATGCATGAAAGTATTCATTGCTGAATCTCTACATCTCCCCCTTTAAGTTTTATCGTAAAGATAAACAATTTAAATATTAAAATTTAAATAATAAATGTATAAAAGTAAATATCTTAAGTCTTAGATTTTTGAATTTCATACTCGGAATTGTATTAACATCTATATATATACATTACAAATAGTAAAAAAAACATTTTATTCCAAAATTCTTATTCCTATATGTTAGAAGGAAAAACAATTCATATAGATTTGTTCATTTTGTTGGTTTACAATTTTTTTTTTTTTTTTTTTTATATACTAACTTTACACATCTTCAGTTATACATATTATAATATCTCTTATTATTATTATTTATTTATTTTTTTTTTTTCATTTATGTACATGATAATATTTTTTTTTTTTTTTTTTTTTTTTTTTTTTTTTTTTTTTTTTTTTTTTTTTTTTTTTTTTTTTTTTTTTTTGTATTGCTTGCAATTCGTGGGTCAAGTGCCTGTGAATACTATCCTTTTACTGCCGATGTCTTATACAAAACGAGTTTCTGCGCAAAGTTCTGCCATCTTCCAGTCGAACCCAGTACGATCTTGGTGCATTTTTTACTTTTTCTAATATTGTTCCCGGTACCCAAAATTTGGAATCTTTCATCCATATTTTCTCGTTTTCTATGAATTCATTTCTGTGTTTGGTTGTTTTGTCGTAATAAATTTTATTTTTAAAATTGTTTTTATTTAAAACCGGCACAATTTTTGTGTTTATGTAGGTGTTTTTAAAAAGATCAGTTTTGCTAGGAACTTGAGTTCGGGTTTTTCTGCCCATTAAAATCTCTGACGGCGAAATGTTTGAGTTTTTGATTGGATAATTTCTATACTCAAGTAGCGCTAGCCACAAACTTGTTCCAGATTCTTTGCATTTTAAAATCAAATTTTTTGAAACCTGAACTAACCTCTCTGCGAACCCGTTAGATTTCGGGTACCTTGGGCTCGTCGTACATATGTCTATGTCTAAGCTACTGCAAAACTGGCGAAACTCAAAAGATCCAAAAGGAACATTGTCGGCAATAATAATTCTTGGTAGACCATGTGTGGCAAAAATAGGCAAAATAGCATTTATGACTGCTTGAGATGTCTTTTTTTGCAACTGTATAATCTCTAAATATTTCGAAAAATAATCTCCTATGACTAAATAATTTTTGCCTCCGACCTCCATAAAATCCATTCCTATTTTATGAAATGGAATGTCAGGAATCTCATGACTAATCATGGGTTCTTTTATATTATCAGATCTGAATTTTTGACAAATCTTACACTCTACAATCATTTTTTCTATATCTTGGTTTAACGATGGCCAGTATACTAATGTTCTAGCCCGCGCTTTCGTTTTTTCGACTCCTAAATGAGAATTGTGTAACTTTTGTAAGGTCTCCTTTCTTAATACTGTCGGAACATAGATTCTATCATTCAAGAATAAAATATCATCGGTTATGTATAAGTCTTGCCTTAAATTCCATAGACTTCGAAACTTTTCCGGTACCTTTGATTTACTATTAGGCCAACCTTCTAAAATAATACTTTTTAACTCTCGTAATTGTACTTCATTCTCTGTTTCCATTTGAAAAACTTTCTTTTTGTTTTCGCTCACATTGATAGAATGAACCATTTGGTTTAATCCCTTAATCTCTTCTTGTTCACTTTCTTTGCTGAAATTTCTAGACAGCAAATCCGCGACATACAAAAATTTTCCAGGCAAATACTTAAAAGTCAATCTATATTTTTGAAGCCTTAATTTCATTCTTTGCAATCGTGCCGAGGGTATTTTGTGGTAGTCCTTTGACATTATTCCTAAAAGTGGTTTATGGTCAGTCACTATTTCGACATCGAATCCATAAATATATGTGTGAAACTTGTGACATGCAAATACTACCGCGAGAAATTCTTTCTCAATTTGTGCGTACCGCGATTCTGTGGTTGACAAACTTCGCGAAGCAAAGCAAATTGGCCTGTTTTTCTGCATTAAGCAACATCCAAGTCCAAATTTGGATGCATCTGTTTGTATTGCAATGCTTTCCCTGGGGTCAAATGGACTCAATGCTGGAGCATTGATTATGCATTTTTTTATTTTGTCTAGGCATTTAGTATGACTGTCCAGCCACTGAAACACAACGTCTTTCGATAACAATTCTCTAAGAGGATTTGAGATATCCGCCAACTCAGGGATATAATCCCTCACGTAATTGATTAACCCTAATAGCTTTTGCAAATCATTTCTATTTTTGGGAGTCCCCATTTTTTCTATCCCTTCCATCCTTTTCCTATCAATTTCTATGGCGTTTTCAGATATTATATGACCCAAAAAGTTAACTTTATTTTGTCTATACTGAAGTTTTGACTGATTAAATTTTATTCCCTTTTCCATAGCCTTCTTCATTAGTTTGTTTACTATTTCATCATGTTCCGCTTCACTTTCGGCTACCACTAAAAAATCGTCAATATATATGATAACTCCCTCAATGTCTCCAAAATTTTTTTCATTCATTTTTTGAAAAACTTCTGCTGCTATTTTTAACCCAAAAGGTAATCTTTTAAATCGATAACACCCAAAAGGTGTACTGAACGTGCATAACTTTTTCGACTCCGAATCTAATTTTACTTGCCAGTACCCATCCTTCATGTCAAATACCGAAAATATTTTTTTGTTAGCCAACTTTGACTTAATTTTTTCAAACAACGGAATCTCGTATATATGGTCTTTTACTGCTTCGTTTATAGCTTGCGGGTTTAAACAAATCCGGATCTGTTTGTTAGGTTTTTCAACTATCACTATATTGGAAACCCACTCAGTAGGTTCTTGGACAACCTCTATGATATTTCTGTCACAAAGTGATTTTAATTCATTTTTCAAAGGAATTTCCAACGACAACGGAATTCTGCGGGCTGGTTTCACAACAGGACTGATGTTGTCTTTTAATTCAATGTGAAAGTCTTCACAAAAACAGCCTAATCCTTCAAATAGACATGCATAATTTTTAACTAGTTTATGTGTTTCACTGATATCAATATTATAAATTCTTTTGATAAATCCTAATTTAACACAACTCTCTCTACCTAAAATGGGAATTTTACCTACATCAACTACAAAAAATTTTAAAATAGCTGTAGAGTTTTTTGCCTTACACTCAAGTTCCACACATCCCGATGTTTTTATTTCGCCACCTCCATACCCTTCTAGTTTTTCATTACATTGTGTTAATTGCAAATTTTTCAAATGTTTACAAAACTGTTTCGGTAACACATTTGCATCAGCACCCGTGTCTAGCTTAAAATTGATGTTTTTGGATTCAACTTGAAGAGTTTCAAACCATGCAGAATTTTCTCGTAAAATATTGTCAATTTGTAATTTGTCTAGTTCATTTTGCCTGAAGCATATAGAATCAATATAAAAATCATTTTCTTGTTCACCTGTTTCCATTGTTATTTCTTGCACACCTCTCTTCTTACAAACTGAAGAAAAATGGTTTCTTCCTCCACACGAGGAGCATATTTTTCCATAGGCAGGACACCTTCCTTTCACATGGCCTTGTCCACAAAAATTGCAAGCAACTCCTTTATACATTTCAGTATTTTGATTTTTGTGATCGTTTTTATTGTAACCCCTGAAAGAATTTATATTTCTTTTTGCATCATTTTTTTCTTGATATCTTAAATTATTTGTAACATTTTCATTTCTAAAATTTTTAAAACTACTTCCCCTATTCTGAGATCTGCCAACTAGATCGATAGACGCTTTCGATGATCCCGCTTGCCCTTCTATTTTTCTCATTTGCTCCGTTGACGCCTCCGCCGCCCTTGCCATTTCTATTGCTTTCTCCGCAGTAAGTTCATTTGTCTCCAAAAGCCTTTTTTGAAGCTTATGATCTATTAAACCATGCACCAGACGATCACGCAACATTCTGCTTTCTTGTGTTGCATAACCACACTTTTTCACCATTTTTTTTATATCCATTAAGAATTGGTCAAATGGTTCTCCAGACATTTGACTTCGACTTTGGAAAAGGAAGCTTTCATATACCTCGTTGCATTTTGGTTTGCAAAAAACTTGAAATGCTTCAACCACTTTGCTGTATATTTTTTTGTCATCTTCTTCTATATCGAGTGAGTTGTAGACCTCGATTGCATCTGAGCCTAATGCATTAAGAAAAATGGCTACTTTCACTGTTTCAGCTTTTTTGTCAAGTTCAATCGCTGTAGCAAAAACTTCAAAATTTTGCCAAAATATTCTCCAATTTTCCGCAATATTTCCATCCAATTTAAGTGCATCTACTTTTCGGATAAAATCCATGTTGTTGGTGCGAAAAACGATTCTTTGTTTCGGTGGTCTACCACGCGGTTTTTTACTCAGTACCGGATTATTGTGAATTTTTACAATGCCCATTTGCGTGGGTTCAGACCGACTGCGCCATGTAATATGTATATGTCAAAGACTGAGGTGTGTTCTGATTGATGACTTTATTACAACTGGCTCTCACTTCTATTAAGTAAATTCATTAGTACACTTATAGGAAAGATGAATTAGTACACTTATAGCAAAGATGAATAAGTATAACTAAAAGTACATTAATGCATGAAAGTATTCATTGCTGAATCTCTACACTATAGAAGAAATTTACTTTCTCAATTGCCTTCCCAAATAAGGAAGTGATTCGCAAGAGTGATTCTCCTTTTGATCTTCGTTCTGGTGACATTTTTCGTATCTATAGTGGACCTGAGGTATAGGAAGTCCTGATGCACCACTATCTTGTAGTTATGTCTGTCTATTGTGACTTTTTGTTCAATTCGCCGATGTTCCCACTCCTATTTTTGATGACTGCATATACTTCGCTTTGCTCTTATAATCAATCAAACCCTTTTGTCGCTCCTGTTTCAATGTTTGTAAAAGAACCGATGATATCGGAGTTGTTTCTTCCCATTATGTCAATATCGTCTGCGTTAGTGAGTAGCTGTGTAGACTTTTAAAAAATTATTCCTCCGGTGTATGATGTTAAACAAATCGAATGACAGTTAGTCGTCTTGTCGAAAGCCTTTTTTAGACAGAGGAGGTGTGGGACTGTCTATTCCTCTTCCTCATCTAAGCAGCTTCTTCAGAAGTCCATAAAACGCCGAGTCTTATGGGGTGTCTACCTATCAGATAATGTCCGGTAATGACATCGATTAGGGAACTAACGTGTAGTGTGTCTTGTGCGTTTTGGATCTACCTCTGGCCTTATCTGTTTTGTTGCCACATACGTATTGATATTGTTCCACCTATTTTTTGTTCTATCTATTGCCTCTTGCTTTAGCATAAGTTTGCATGTAGCGATTGGTATACCAACATTCAGCCTGCTGGTTGAGATCGCTAGAACGGTTCCTTTTCTGGCGAGTTCATAGGCTTTGCAGTTACCCACGATATTCTTGTGCCCCGGCACCCAAATAAGGTGAATATTGAACTGTTCAGCCATCTCCTTATAAGGTAGGCGACAGTTAAGGACGGCTACTGAGTTCGTAGAAACAGCGCAGAGGGATTTGAGGGCTGCTCTTGACTGTCTAAGTAAGAAGATCCGGATATTTGCTGAGGATGTCACGTTTTCTTTTAGCCATAATAGGGCCTCTTTGATCGACAGAATTTCCGCTTGGAACACGCTACAATGGTTTGGAAAGCGGACTTTCGTTAAGTCGGAGTACATCCCGCAGCCGACCCCTTCTACTTCTTCAGTTTATGACCCATCTGTATAGAAAATAATTGAATCAGCTCTCAAGAATTCTTCATCTTCCCCGAAAGTTCTCGGTAGGATTGATAATAAATTTTGACATGGTTCTGTACAGCTCGATACACGATATAGTCATAATGCGGTTTTGAAATCGATAAAAAGATGGTGTATATCGTTATTATATTCCCGATTTTTTCCAAGATCTCCCGTAATGTGAAATTTGGTCTATTGTTAACTTTTCTTGTGTAAATCCGCATTGATAAGGACATATGTATATCAAATTGCTGGGTCTCAGACGTTCACATATTACCGCAGCCAGGATCTTTGATGCAACGTTAAGGTAGTTTATTCCTCTATAGTTAGCATGATTGTTAGATTTTCACTGTTTTCTCCCTTCGTCTGGTTGAGATAAATGTGACAGGCCCTGATGGGGCTCAACTCATATATATGAAAACTTTATTTCACAAAAACAAGCACACAGAGAGAACAAGAAAAGTACTTTGTCTCTAATAAATCCTACCTAAAATATTGATAAACTTAAAATCAGAAAAGAAAAATTTCTCTACAAAATACGTCATTTGCGTCACGCAAATTTCTTATGTTAAAATTTCAATGCGAGCTCCTTTTTCTGGGGGGATAGGATATTTTCAACAACTTTTACAATAATAAACTTTATTTTCAGTAAAATACGAACAGCTGACTGTTTCAAACCTGCCATGCATCGCTGCCAATTTCACTTTTCAATGAGATTTATTCTCCCTCCGTCTGGTCCAATAAACTTACTTTGAATTTATATACGACATTCGACATCAAATTTACACTCAAAAGACACAAACATTCATAGCTCCACACTCACTCCCAATGTGGAAGAGGATATCTGCTCTCGAAAAATATAACCTACCTACATCCCTTCAAAATCACTACGGACCACCGAACCTAATATTTTAAAAGTCCCAGTGCCTAGTTGGCGGCTGTTTAAAATGGCCATATATCTCTCAGGCACTTGCTGCGATACGCGATACCCCCAACATCACCATCTAAGGTACATGCACAACATGTTCCAGTACTTAAATCTATTCCCTCGAACCACCAGATGAGTGCTTCGAAAAACCACAAATTGATACAAAATCCCAAACTGCATAGGCGTTCATTTCATGCGAATGGCGACCACAAAAATTCTTATGTCACTCACAAATGTTTACGCGATCTAACATTACCTTCTTATATTTCCTTAACCCGCAACGCATGATGCCAATTCGCGTACCTTAAAAACAAAATTTGATACCATATTTGGTGATATTCTTACACCTACACCCTGTTACAAACCAGAAGTAGCTATGTTCTGCCTTTAGAAAGATTCGCAGTTCACAAGTGCTGTGCGCACTGCTTCCGCTGTGTTGGATGAAATGCAAACAAACGATCCTTTCGCCTAAGCTTCTTAGTTGGGCCCGTGTATTTTTAATCCGCAATCCCAGGCGGATGTGTAACAATAAAAACAATAATAAATTAATCTCACTTGCGTGGACATACAACAGTGTGTGTGTTTGATAGTGTGTGGTTCAATGAATATTCATCCAGTGTGGGTTGATGTCTTGAGTTGGTGAACTTCTTGTAGCAAAACAAATTGTTTTTTACTCGATGGCCCTGAAGATAGGCAATCTATGGTCGAACTTTTGTGCTCAAAATGACTCACTTTGGTGCCGGTTTGTTCCAATTTATGACGACATCGGTAGATAAGCGCCGCTGGTGATGATGCTTTTAGGTCACTTTGCCATTAAAACGTCAAAAAACGACTTAGTAAACATTGTGGTAAGCAAAGACTCGATTCAATCATCAATATTCGAGAAGTGTATCTTTTCTGGAGCGTAATACAAAGCAATGATAATAATTATTGTCAGGTTTGTGAGTCAGTGTTATATACTTTTGTATGTAACAAAGAATTGGCGACTTGACAGATTATGGGTATTCACGTTGGCGGGGCTAGTTAGAAACTGACTGCTGATGCCTGATTGAGATCAGAGGCGTTAACATATGTGACAGGCTGCGCTGATTTTGTCGCCTATCGTTAAACAATTGTTTGTCGGTCGGCGTAGATTTTCTTACGAAGTGTTCTCGTTCTATTCGAGGATTAAGATTATTCCTGGAATAAGATACCTACAATTTGTATGTGGGATTCATTTCAATTAATATAAAATATCGATGGAAGATATAAATTGCGTGGAGACCATGAGAGATGAGTAACAAAGTTGTGAAATACTGTTGCTTTAGATAAAAAAAGAAATAACTGAAGCCTTGCAAAAGCTTTTGATTTCACAAAAATAAGTTGTTTTCTAATGCTTTTATTAGCACACCAGTAAAGGTAATTGGTGACAGGTTGTAAATGTCCTCAATGAACTAAAATAAATAAATAGGGTGGCGCAACAGAGCGACCCGGGACGTATCGCATTTTGAATCGATTCAAAGAAAGAAGGTTCTCGCAAAATAACATCAGAGATATTATTAACATCTATTTTCAGAAGCGTACTGCGTTCTGTCAGTAAACAGATCACTGGGATAAAAAGTTATCTTTCACAACGCACCAAAGCTCGAGTTAATAAATCATAGAAAAAAGGTTTGGTTATTTTTTAAATTTAAAGAGCTGTACAATTTCACACCGAATGAACAACCAATTTTTTGCATCAATTTACGAAAACTTCGCTAAAATTGGGCACGACTGCTCATTAATTATGAAAATTGAATAAAATTACAAGAAACATTAAAAAAAAAATGAAATTAAACATTCCACAGGCTTTTTGCAGAAATAGAGAAACGTCAAAAACCAAAAAAATTTTCCCTCTATAGGTTGACCTACAGACCATAATGCAAATTTCGAAGAAAATCCGTCAGGTGGTTCAGGATTTAGACAGACTGGTAGACAGAAAGATAGCCAGACAGACAGCACAGAATCACTGGACTAATTTTTTTTTTATTTTACTATCATCATTACGTCATGTTTCTTGTGGTAATATCGTTGTCAATCTGCACAATTGCAGAATTTTCTTGTTAAAATAAAAGAAATAAGGAACTGCCAAAACTGCTTCATGTTAAAATTAAAAAAAAAAAAATTTTAATGATTTCGAAAGAATTACCAAAGGATTATTGGAGCGAAAAATATGGTCATACCCCCGAATTTTTTTACTGTGAACCGTTTTGCATGAAATTTTGGAAAAAAGAAAAAAGCATTAAATGCTCCCCTTACACTACAGCTCACTTATTTTACGTGCAAAAGACTTTTAATAGTGCTCATTATTAAGCTTATTTCAAGCACTACAAAACATCATTTTATATTAGAATGCATGAAATGCATCTGCTCGCTGCTAGATTTTATTGATTGACCATACATCGATTAAATTTCAGACAAAATAAAAAATGGCTTTGATCTTTAATATCTAGCTTAATATTGCACTTGGAATATTTTATAAAAAACCAAATTGTTGATTGTTTTGCCTGCTACAATTTTGTTCATTATAAAGTTTTCGATAAAACGTATATTTTTGGAGATAATTGCAAGAAACCGATGAAAAAAGTGAAAAAAATTGTGAAAGCATTGGATTTTTTGAAAAAGTTTATAGACGATTTTTTGCTTGAAATTAGGCCCTCCCCTTTTGAAGTTAAGAGTAGGATGAGCCTAATTCCAAAATTTCATGCAAATCGGTTCACAGTAAAAAAATTCGGAGCAATAATGCTTCAATGACTGTACTATTAGCAGTTATTCAATTTCAGCAGGAGATTAATTGCAGAGGCTCACTGTGTTGGTTTAGGAAAATAAGAGAGAAACGATTCGTATACCCAGCAAAAATTAAGGCTACCGAATAGGACAGGAAAAACAAGAGTCTTAGCTATAGTGAGCATGGTATTTATGAACAAGCAGCTACCAGCAGTGTTGAAAGCCCAAAAGCTATTCATAAGTTTTCCCAAGGCAGAAGAGATATAATGTTCACATTGCAAGGTTTTATTAAATATGTCTCCCAGATTTTTTTTTTTAACTTATTTAAATTCCTTGTTTGATGAAAGTATATACTTCGTTTTGCCCTCATTAACCATCAAACCCATTTTTGCCGCTTCTGTTTCATGCTCGCAAAAGCACCTATGACATCACGCTGTTTTCTTCCAATTACGTCAACATCGTCTGCATAGGCAAGTAATTGTACAGACTTTTGAAGGATTGTTCCTCTGGTGTTGACGTTTGAGTTTCTTACAATCTGTTCAAGTAAGATGTTGAAGAAATCGCATGACAGTTTGTCGCCTTGCCTAAAACCTTTTTCGACATCAAAAGTCTCGGTGAGTTCTTTACCGACCTAGACGGAAGCAGCGTGAATTCTCCAAAGTCATCCTGCATAGTCGTACGAGTTTTGCAGGGATGCCGAAACTAGACATGGCTCTGTACAGCTCGTCTCTGTAAATACTGTCATACGCGGCCTTGAAATCGATAAAGATATGGTGAATATCGATATTACGTTCTCGGGTTTTTTCCAAGATCTGCCGTAATGTGGAAATTTGGTCTATTGTGGACTCCTCTGGTCTAAAACCACAATGATAAGGACCTATCAAGCTGTTGACGTGGGGTTTCAGACGTTCACATATTAAAGCAGACAAGATCTTATAAGCGACGTTTAGGAGGCTTATTCCTCTATAATTGGCGCAATTGTGAGGGTCTCCTTTCTTTAGGATCGGGCATACGATACTGAGGTTACATTCATCGGGCATGCTTTCTACCGACCATATCATGCAGATCAGCTGGTGCATGCTCCTTTCCAATTGATCTCCAGCTGCCTTGAAAAGTTCGGCATCAAGGCCATCTGCACCTGCAGTCTTATTTGATTAAAGCTTGCATATAGCAAGCTTAACTTCCTCTAGGACGGGAGGACGACATTCTTGATCATCGTCCAAGCTGAATGGGGCAATCTGCCTGACAGCGGAATTTGTGTCCTCATCGCCGTTAAGCAGTCTGCAGAAATGATCTTTCCAGATCCTCAGTAGCGACTATGACTCTACAACTATGTTTCCCTGCTGGTCTTTACAGGCTTGAGTTCGGGGTTTGCCACCCTGGCAGGATCATTTTACCTTTTGGTAAAACTTCCGAATCTCGTTCCTGTCATATGGCACCTCTCTATTTCCTCAAATGAGCGCTTCTCATGCTGCTTCTTTTTCTTTTTGAGAAGTCGGTGTTCTTCCCTTCTTTTCTCCTTGTAGATCTCGTTATACTGATTGTAACTAATTAAACTAAGTAAACTAATTATTCTTTCAAAAGCGTGAAATGACCAATTGCACGTTTCGCGTTTTGTGTCACTGTCAAAAATCTGCAGTTTAACCATAAATTGTCTCAAAATTGAACAACGGTAGCAAATTATTGAATTTTATTATCAAATGCACGCCCTGTTAAGAAAGTTAATCGCGCATTTGTTCCATTTTATGGTCAGCTTGATCGACGAACTGAGGTATTTCGGCTACTGTGACTTATTTAACATTTAACAGAACGTTTAACAGTTGAGAGGCGAGTACTATGAACAGTTTATTTCGCGTTTAGGGCCTGTCAATAAGCCGCTTAGACCTAGCTATTGACCAAATTTGGTTAGGCTTTTTAAAGCTCATCTCTACACTACAGCGACTCGTTTCGATTGACGCATTGAATCATTTATTAGTGAGATACCGGGAAAAATTTAAAAAAGAGTATGTCAAAATTAGACTAAGTGGATGAACCATTACATCGCTCGTAATATTGATTCAACTAAGCATTTCATGCATTTTTCTGAATATTATGGGTTCCTTTTTTTCCACAGCTCTTAAGAATCACTCGTTATGTGTATCAGCTTTCAGGCACATCAGTCATACGTTATTTAACCAGAACATTTCGTTTTGAGTCCTAGTCACAAAAATCCACCAACAAAATAAATATCCAAAGAATACAAAAAACCTGGGCATAAATCGCCTAATAAATGTTGGAAGATTGTTTTATGTATTTTTAAGTACATACATAGAAATGATAGTCGTCTTACGAATATGAGGATTGCCACATTACTAGGTTTGAGAGGGCAATAATATTGGGTGAGTGATATACGACATGCAGATTTGCCAAGCCTAATCGAAATATTTCAATGGACTCAAATCATAAACACAGCAGAAACACGCAGCCACTCTCACATTCTCATAAGTGTCCAAATAATTCTGAAGACCTCAAATCTAGTTGTCTGTTTCTGTATTTTTCCAGTTGACAGTAGCTTGTCTTCTTCAATGTAGGTATTCATGATTAATTCTATTTATAAGTCAAAAGATGTTTCGCAATTTCCTAAAAACAATTCAACTATTGTTAAACTGAAAATTAAGAACCATTCGCATGCAAAACATGGAACTACACACAATTTCTATGGTCACTTAAGCAATTTACATGCTGATCTACCGGGAGATGGATGGTAATCATCTTAAATTTTCATCAAGCCATCAAATGATGGATGTTAGAAAGGGAAATCCCTTTACCAAATGTAACGGATTCGGAATACATACTACAAGATTTCGTACCTACTGCTTAAAACGCTCATTGTATCTGGTGATTTACAACGAAACGCTACGTGATCCGCCAACAACAATAAAACAAGCACACAACTGTATGCTTATGTAGTGTTCTAGATTTTCATTCGGTGTTTGTTTTGCGTCTTCTTTTCATATTATCCACTTCACTTAAGTTCGCATTACAATGTATTGCGGTTTTTTTTGTACATTCCAATGGCTGATATCAATTTTATTCAAAACATCAACACGCATTTAACAACAACTGAAGCCTAAGCTCCGTTACCGATGAAGTTATAGTAGCAAGTTGTGTCATCTCATAGGCAATATTCAAGGGCTTTTTTTACCTAACGTTAACAATTTGACACTTTTGAAAGTCCCCATGGCCCCCAAAAGACGTACATTATTATCAATAAAAGTGGCAGTGATCAAATCGAAGGTTTCTTCTCAAGAGGATCAGGTATCGAATCGATCAATTTGCTCGAATCGCCCATCCAACTCAAAGCCTTTGATTACATAACCAACTACCTACCGATGCAATAATAAATCTATTTCTGGATACCCTATTTGACTAATAAAACAAAACCATTCCTTAAAAGGCTACTCATCACTTTCATAAATAATTGTTGTGGAAAGCCATACTAAAAACCAACGTAGCGCGACAACAATTTCATTTTCAAACACAGTGATACGTACTACGTGCGTTACGAGAATATTTGCACGCGCCGTTTCATTAAAAATTCTACCGATGTAACTTCCACGTTATAGTATATCCATAAGCAAGTTAAGTACCCGACACAATGACACATCAGGCATGGTCACTTAATCGTAGTCTCAGAGCTCTGACTGAACTTCAATTAATAATTTATTTTTGTTTCTTTTTGGATTTATAATTGTGTAATGCCGCAATTCGTGATCAATGGAAAGGTTTTGAATTTGCAACAGCCAATTGATGCACGAAACAACCAACAAATGCGTAAAATGACCGCACGAAATGGTAGGTAGATGAAGGCTTGCGAAAATGTGCCAATTTTGCTTGCACTATCTCTCATCTACATATATACAAAGGAGGTTTGAATGGAATCACGATAAGTTGGGAAATCTTCAACAGAAAAAGTTCTTGAACTTGTATCAAATAGAAATCAAGTCAAAAGAGAAATATCAGGCCGTACCATCAATCACACGACTGAAGTATCGGAGACAATAACTTACTCTTGTCCCGGTGCAACTTAAGTTTTACGATGATGGGCAGTACTACTGAATGATTTTCGACTCTGACCACTGGATTCCAAAATGAATTTATGTGTGGCGTCAAAAATCAAGCTCAAGATACGACAGCAATAACCAATCACCCAAATCGCTCGAGGCTCGATACGCATAAAGGTGCGAGAAAACTTGTCAATGCAGTCCGAGTGTTATGAAGTCCAACAATGGAAAAAAACGCATGCATTGGTTGGATTTAATCTTGATTCTTCGTCGCTGCGACGATATGTGCACAGTGATAATGAAGACTTCGATATTCCATCAACGCACCCTCCGAGTAACAACGATCGCGATCGAATAGTGGTGGTGCAGTAGTCACGTTTCTGGCAACTGATTTTATGGTGAACAAAAACAAAAAGGTGGGAACTAAAACATCAGTCCATTATAAATCAATTTCCTTATTTTTTATGTAAATTTAGATTTCGATTTCAAAAAATGCCCCAGTGACACAATTTCAGTTTTCTTTTATACGCAGAAGCAAGGCGCGTATGATCGGTTTCGTTGTTGGGTGAAAGATCGCGTACGCCAATGAGTGAGCTTCAACACGATTCACTTTTATAAGTGCAAACAGTTAATTGCGATTGCAGTGCATGGGGACTATATAAAGAAGTTTGGTTTTAAATTGGCAGCACTGCCTCTATTGATTATTATCAATTTGATAATTGGCGCTATATTTGTGCTCAGTACTTTTTGCGATTTCACAATGAACGGACCAATTCAGAACAGCGCTTCCAAATCTTGAAAATCTCAGCTCAGTTCGCCTGTTCCTAATTACGCTTCCAACGGGTGTTTTTTCTAGAATTTAAAATTGACAACACTTTTTGGAGTGATGGTTTATTTAATTATAATTGGCGGTATACGTGTATGTATGTGTCATCAGTGCGATTTGCCACTTCACTTAAATCATTACTATTGCCGAAAGGCTCGAAAAAGTGGGCGAAAATTGGATTCGCTGGTTATTCTCCATCAAAGCCACGTTGGACGGAAACGGATCTTTCCGTAGGAACGATTTAAAGAACCACCCAAACCAAAAGGTTCGCGGTAGTAGAGGTGGTAGTTGTCAAAATTGAGTTATACAGCGACATATGAGAATACCCACACCAACGCGACAAGAAAGCGAAGTGTTTTCATACATTTGTATTGTCGCGATGGCAGAAATGATGACAGCAGCTTTCATGTAGCTGCCGCAACTGCAAAAACGCTTTGGTTTGGAAGAACCAGGTCTCAGCGTCTGCAACATACTGCGTACTTTAACTGGTCGAGAGTGAAACAGGGTTAAGGCACGGTTAGCTCAACGAAAATGATTAGTCCCCTAATTTTTTTTTTCTCCAATTATAAAGCTAAATAAATAATATAAATGAGGTAAATCTAAATAGGGTTGCATAACAAAGCTTGCAGAGCCCTTGGCCTAAGTGCATTTCTCGCAGCCTTTATGGCGGAGGGGAGCTTCAAATTATCACCGATTCCGAACGTTTTACTGAAAACGTGAAGGCGCTTTTCATGAGGGTGAAATAAATCTCAGAGGACATGTCAATTCTTCGTGAAAGCCTAGGCTGGTTCTGGGATTCGAGCATCGAACTTCCACGCAACAGTTAGACATGCTAATCATTACCCACGCACCGGCTGGCGCCACATAAAAGCTTTGGATGTGTTTTTTTATTTTCAAAAAGCAAAAAAAAAATAATTTGGAAAAGTTGGTTTTAGAGCTTTGCAACGTACTTTCGGCGGGCTCAATCCAATTTTGCGACTTTACTCAGTTGAGGTCTTTTTGCAATTGATTGCTCCAGCTAAGACGAGCTTTTTCCCTTCCGCGATTTTCTTGCAATGTGCTGTCAAAAACCCGCCGATGCGTGAGGTCAGGATCCCCCTGAGTTCCTTAAGGACTATAGCTTTAGCGCCTAACATAGGTTAGGTGGAAGTGGCTGTCAGCCAATGAGTACATTGCCTGGTCTTGGCGGGCGATCAGCTTGACGCGGTTTTGATGCCATCTAGCGTCGCTGATTTTTGGGAGGGGTCCCGGATCCTCCTCGATAACAGATATAAACCTGAAAGCGAGGTGAGCATTGACGTCCGCCCACCTGTCGGCAGAGATGTTTCCATCCATATTGCTTCCGTCGATGAGCGCGACAATAATCTGTCCCTTTACCACGTCACCAAAGGATTGCTCCGGCACCAGTGTCGATGGGACGCTAGCCCCGACTATTGGCCTTTTGGGTTGAGGTTTTTCAACCTCAAACGACCTATTTCGCTTCGACGTTGAGTCTTGGCTGGTCTTTTCTACAACGACCCGCAGGGTTGCTAATCGCCTATCTAACCCTGCCCGTGTCCTCCATTTTAAGGGCATTCGAGGTGGAGACAGATTTGTTGATTACCCCTCCATTTCCTCTCTTTGTAAGTTTCACCTCGTCCTGTCTTGATGGTAACACCAAAGCAGGCGAATTGTTTTCATAGCTAATATTAGGGACTTCGTCCCCTCTATTAGCAGTGGCGGTCCGTTTGTCCTCCGATTCACTGGCTAGAACTAGCCTTGCAGCCTGCTCTTGATCAGTTTCCAGCTCGCCAGAGTCGGGATTCTTGATTCCCACTGCACAGACCTGAACTGGCTTTTCCGCTGGTTCAGAGCCTGTGTGCGAACCTTGTAACCCACTGGTGGAAGGTTTATCCGTTGGCTCACATTCCTGCTTCGACTTTGCAGCCAAATCGGAGAATGTGGACAACTTTCGTTGCCTCCTCCCAGTTTTCTTTTTAATCTTATTGTTCGTTTGTTTGTCTGTTTGTTTGTTAGTTTTTAAAAATATTTTTTCTTTTTGCCTGTCCAAAGTGGGTAGACACTAGACAGATCCCTTAAACAAACAACATGAAGACGAAACAACATGTATACAAAATTAAATCAAAATCATACGACCGGAAGTTTGTTTCAAGCGTTCCTTAACAAACCGTAGTTTTTAAAATATTCAGTTTTTATTTTACCCACCCTGTTAATTTGACACTTTTGAAACACAATGATTGAGCTTGTTCAAGATACATATATGTACATATACTCTGATACAGAAATTAAAATTCTCGGATACCTTTGGATTTGTTATTATGTGGGTTTGTGCATTAGCTAAGTGTTTAACACGTAAGCAACAGAGAAAAAGCTATGCGGATACGATTTTTTAACGCTACCATTAGCTAATTTATTCTCCTTTTGCTTTCACGCACACAAATTGTTCGACCAAAAACATGTGTTAGCTTGCATGCAAGTGAAAAGTTTCATTCTTTGTTGATTCCCAAAACCCTATGCCTACCTTAGAAGGCAGGATGCAGGACTTCAAGACCAAGGACGTAAGGTGACGGGACTAAAAGTTTTTTTTTCAGATTTTGAATAATTTTGTATGTGAGGGCTAGGTTATCAATTAGCGATGCAACATTTACTACGAGTAAATGTGTGTGTACTGTGTTTTCTTGATTTCGCAATCAATCTAAATAATTTCTCGAAACATGGCTCAATCGGATATTTTCTCTTCTCTACACGTGTTATTAGTTATTAGGTATTGTCCATTCACTTTCTCTCTTCAGAATAAAAACAATAGACCAAAACCTATTAACTACCTTGGTAAATAACAAAAAAAATGTTCAATCACCTCCTCAGGCTGCGAATTTAAAAACAGCTTAGATTCTAACTTGTGTTTATTAACCTCGATTTTTCACCATTCAAGCCTAATTAACACCCTGGAGCTGTTTCATTTCTGTATAGTCAACCCCACGAGTCATCGCATGCTCTCTCCTCATCTATTAATTTCAATTTACACTTTTCGACGTTAAACGATGCCCCATTCCATGACACTCGCAATCAGAACGAATAAAAAAAGAAGACATACAATTCCAAAAGTCCATCATTAATACCGCCTAGTAATTTGTACAAAACGTTAATTACGTGTAATCAATACAACAAAACGATAAAGAACGAGGCATTCAACATGTGGAACTTCTCAGCTACAAAATCCAACAACAATCAATCAATCTGCAGTTCGCACTTGAATAACCATCAGATGATTAAAATGTATCTGCAGATCTATGAAATTGCGTGAGTTAATTACGAATCACACGAAAAATAACATGGGTTGTGCCAACACCACCCACCTTAACAATCACTGGTAGTATGTATTTGTATATCTTAAATCTCTGGCTCTGGGCCGCGCCGTGATAGAGGGCAAATACTTTTCACAAGTTTTCATTTCCAAGGTTGTGTTGTGTATGGTGTACCTATGTGAATACTGAAGTCAACCAAGCGCGAGTGTTAAAGCTGCCCCTTTTTCCCCTTTGTAGAATTTATTGGCAGTCGAATGATGTCCTATATGCGTTTGGATTGCCATCAATTTGCTTTTCAGTCAGCATAGTCATCGGTTGGAAGCTTAGCACATAAGGTATACCCTATACAGACTGATACACCTACATATGTTTATCTCTATAGCTGCTGTTGCCAGCTGCTGGCGTCTTGAAGCTCCAATGCTTTTCCTTCTCAATTTTCATTTTCAATTCAGTTCAGGTGGGAAAACGAGCCGCAAAATCAAAGGTGGAGGCGAAAATTGCACACTCGTGGCCGCCCGATACAATCCACCAACTACAAAGCAGAGGCATCCACCATACTTTAACGCTTGGTTCAGCTTTTGCAATATACGGATCGCAACAGCTTCAATTCGAACAGTACCTAGTACTGCCGCGCGCCACTACCGCTGCCAATGTATAGAAGTTCGCATTTTGTGGTTCAATCGACAACGACAACGAAAACGATGCCGATGATGACGATGGAATTGGTTGTTCGTGTAACTCTTTTCACGTTGTTTACCCGGGATTTAGTGGCGATTTAGCCAGCTTCGAAGTTAGACGTGACTATTTCTGCAATTACACTGCCATTGCCATCTATTCGTATATCTGATCGAGCTCGAGGAGGTACCGCCATCCAGCACGACGAGAGTGTGTGCGCATAGTTTTGATATAGTTTCGATTTGAAGGAAAATCCGTTCTTCACTTTGTATTCCGATCGGAAACCCTCTTGGTATCGGCATCGGCACTTCGAACGAAAGTTTTTTTTTTGTTTTTTGATTTTTGTTTTATATTTTCATTTCGGTTGCTTTTGTTTTGTTATTTTGTAAACAATTTTCCGTGTGTGCTCGCATTCTTTGGGTGCGCTGTTGTTGGGTGATTTATTTTCGTAACGCTTTTCGCGAGTTTCCCCGAATAATTGTATCTTAGAAAAAAAAAAACGAGAAGTACTTGTACTCGAATACAGAGTGCGGCGGCGGCGTGCGTGTTAAGGGAAATCGTACTACATCTAACGACGCGCATTATTCTGTGAGTTTTATTTTGTATTTATGAATGATTCCGCGGTATTTATTCATGTGACCGTTGCTGTTGATGCAATGAGAACGGATTTTATATCATCGTAGACTGTTGAGATACGAATTGAATTTGGATTTCTTTTCTTTTTGTGTCCGTTTGTTGTTTCGTGGTATTTTCAATTGGAGTACCTACCTACTAAAAAAAAACAAAATTATAATAAATAAATAAAGGAAAAGGCAAGGAAAATAACATTGCGGAAATGAGGCGCACTATTTGGATTGCATTTTTGTTGTGGGTAAGCGTAAAGATACTTGAAATGTTTGGTGAATATGGAAGAGTGCGTGTTGCGCATTATTGGCATGTCTTACGGAAAGGAGTATTTATGTTCGTGTTATTTTTGTTTTGCATTTGCATTTCAACTAAGTTCATTGCAATACATGTGGAAGTTATTTTTGTGTGCGAATATTTTAGGATTGCGAATAATGCAATTGCATGTTTGGCAATTGTTGGAATTTTGGAAAAAAGATCATTAAGCTGCATTGTCTTGTTTAAACTTAACGTAATATAACTAAAGAAAAATGAATTAAATTAGTTCTAGTAATTTGTCTCAATTGAAAAACAGCTTGAAAGTTATTCTGCAATGTGCTGGTAGCAAGTTTTTTTTTCTCCTTTTAAAAAAAGTCACACTGTTTGTAAAAAAAGCATAGAAACATAGAAATGAACTCTGCTAGGATTGAATTAGATGTTTACAAAACTTGGTGCAATTTGAAACATAGTTCGGAGGAGCAGAAAAGAAGGTAAATCCTTTTTCTGACAAGAGTTAAAGCGTTTTATACTTGTACGATTTCGAGTGTTTTGAGGGAAGATACAATTTCCACAAAATTTGTATAGACGACAAGTTTGATTACTTCAAGAGCCCTCTAGCTGATTTTTTAGTCTAACGCACCGCATTTATTTGATTCCTATTCTATACGAGTGCAAGGTCGTTAGAGAAAGACGTTAGAGTGCTCTCTGGAATGTGTCAGACGTCATATTTGCAATATTCGACTTTGGCTCCAGTGAGTGGTTCGGTATAGAAAACGAATTTATTAAATTGGGAAGCAGTTTTTTATATATGCAACACAAGTAAAACGTAAGTTAACAGCTTTGAGTATAAATACTTTTATTCTGCTTCAAAAGAAATAAGCTAACTTTGGCTATGATTTCTATCGTTTAAACTTTAGCTAAAATAAAATCCAAAAAATAAAATTACTTGAAATTGGGCTCCAAGA
Source organism: Melanostoma mellinum (assembly GCA_914767635.1). NCBI lineage: Eukaryota > Metazoa > Arthropoda > Insecta > Diptera > Syrphidae > Melanostoma > Melanostoma mellinum. The sequence continues at coordinate 194,042,676 of OU612058.1, read as the reverse complement.
ATTGAATTCCCAATATTAAAAAAAAATAAAATAAATAAAAAATATTTATGAGAAAAACATCGAAAAACGATAAATATTGTTTTGAAAAGGATCTAATTCAGTTTAGAAACTGATTAGCTATTAAGTTAATAGATGAGACAATATTGTTGAAATATAATGGAAGTTCCAGAAATATTTTTTAAATACAAAATCTAGGACTAAACGAAAAGCTTTCACAATAGTTTGTGAGTCTCAAAATATCAAAGCAAAGGCTCTCCGAAACCAAAATGATTTTGTAGTTGCGGCAGCGACAGGAGCGATGTTGAAATCATTTCTGTGGCCGCGAAAATAAGTACAGGGTGGCACTGAAAAACTAAGAGAGCTTCGGGGCTAATGGCTAAGTTAAACGGCCCACAGGCACAACACTTGTGTCTGCAACGGTGTGTGAGAGTTTGCTCAGAAATATGTGCTGTGTGTGTTGGCTGCACACCGAATTTCCGGTGTTTACGACGGAACAAGTATAAACCAATTGATTTTGATTTTCGGTGTTGGTGTCTCGATCAGTCTGATGAATATGGGGATGTATGCGAATATTTACTATCAACTATTCAGTTCAGAGTTCGAATCTGAGTCATAAATTTTAGAGCAAATTTGAAAAAAAGTGGAGTAAATATAAATTTTCTGGAGTAGATTTGAATTAAAATATAAAAAAATAAGTTTATTTAAGTAAAGGGTGGTCTTTCTAATGGTTTTGTTTTAAATTATAGTTTATTAGCTGGTTCCCGTTCGAACTTTTGACAAAAAGTCAATATTATACCTCCGCGGAACGAACAAAGTTGCTACACTCCTGAACTAAGTTCCGATATGCTGTTTTTTGAAAGGAGTTTTGATCGAATTGGAGAACCAAGGGCGCCGCTGCAGGCAAGTAAGACAGCTCCGAAAGTATCCGTCGGTCGTACACAGACAAAATGAGGTGCTGTAGCCGAGAGTGCATGTCTTAATCCAAGAACAAGTTTCTATATGTATCATTGCGTTACAGATAATAGCCAACTTTTCCAAACAGATGACATGGACTACCATGCCACACAGCATATACTTTTATCAGTCTTTTGATCTTTGAATTGCCAAATCTTGTTATCGGCCATCTTGGTAGTGCCAACTGGCCGTCTCGGATTTGCAATTCTCTGGGGGGGCTGTCAACAATTTCGAAACTCCTTAAGAAGCCTTTCCCGAGGAACTGGCAAGTCAAAAGAACCACATTACCATGAAAAGTACCGTACCTACTTAGCAGTTCGAATTTGGCATGTAGGTATTTGAAATGCGCTAAGATTCGGATTCTTTTTGCACCCAACATTATTTTTTAGATTAAAAACTTTCCCATTTTGTACTTGTGACAGCTACAAAAACGCTGGTCGCATCATTTTTGTCGTCGCTAAAACTATAAATGTACAGAAACTCGCTATTACTTTTGTGGAGCCAAAGTGGGCAACCCCATATGTTGCTGTTTAAACAAAGCTTCTTAGCTTCTTGCTGTAACTACAAAATCGTTTTGAAAATGAAAAATGTTTCCTGAACCTTTTAAACAAATATGAGGCTTTGAGAGCAGAAGTAGTGTAACCCTTAATTTTTCAATTTTAAGTTTATTGCAAAAAAAAAAAAAATATTGCAAAAGTTTATTGAAAAGCAAATCATTTTTTACTTGAATAAAAATGAAACCGTGATTTCTTCCTTTATGATTAGAGAATGACAAAACATTTTTTTTGTCCGGAACTTTTTCTAAAAGAAAGATGTGTGGTGAAAACCGAAAGCCCACAATTTTTTTTACAACTTATAAAGTTTTCAAGAAAACCAGGGCAAAGTTCAATGAATGGATCAACTACTACTAGTGCTGTAAAGCTAGCCACAAAAATTACGAATATGCTCGCAGGACATGCGTTAAAAAAGCACAATCAGTTTTCCAAAAAAAGGTTTTGCTCGCAAGCATTTATTTCGGGTAGAATCAATACTGAAAATATAACAACAAAAATGAGGGTTGCTCACGACTCACGAGTCACGAGCATGTCCCTTCACGACGAAGACGAAAGATCGGCTAGCGAACCACCCTCCCTCAAGATGAGAAAAACAAGAATTCTCGGAGGGTTCTTCGACGTTGAGAGCAAATATCCAGCAGCTACAGACTTTATAGCTAAATTAAGCTCTTACCTGGCTTTCACTAGTTGCGCTCAATGCAATTAATGCCGAACGGCATACATGTGTGCAATTATATTTAGCCCGAAAGGCATTAGTATTAAATGATTGAGTAATTTAGGTAACCCGTAAAGGTTCAGAAAGTAAATTAAATTATTATCTTAGCAAGTTAAATACATTTTTGTTAGCGTGGAAGTAAATCTAAGATAATCTGAATATAAATGAATTTAACAGCTAAAGCAAAAAGCTAAAATTCGGACAGCTATAGCAGCAATATCGATGCATTGTGCTCGTTAGATTAAATATTTTGACTGTAGGCATCAAAATCGTATACAGACTCAGTCTCAGCAACGATACAATTGCGTTCAGTTGATAAATATGTTATAGGGGCAAATTTTAAAAAAGGCAGGAGAGGAAGCACCAAAGCTACCTTCTATCCTATTTACAGTAAATTTGTTTATTTATTTGACTTTGTTCAAAAATCATGCATAATTTAATAATAAGATTTACAAATTACGTTCATAAGTATTAAATACAATTAACGCGTGTTAAAGATGAATTTATTTCAAAGAGATGGTATACTTATGTTAAAATCAAGGATTTCTTGTGAACCATTGGCTAAGAGTAACATTCCAGTAATAGGGTTAAAATGGCCATATTTGGTGCGGTGAGTAAGAAAGTTGTTAAAAAGGATGAACCGCAAATTACGAGAAATATATTCTCAAGAAGATCCAATAACACCTGTGATTATTTGGTGATTATTCGGTCTATATGGAAACGAAAGCTTTTCTCCTTATCGCAATAAACACCAAGATCTCGAATAGAAGAAACAATAGGAACGGGCACCTCTCAAAAGTCGTATATCCGATGTAATGTAGGTAGTCGTCGATAGTCGTTTTCGTGAAAGTGTTATGAATTGAAATTTGCTTACATTGAGATCAAGAAGATTCTTATGACAAGCAGTGAGAAAAGAATCTAAGTATAGTTGAAATAGAAAATAATCGAGGGATATCGATATTGATTTCATATAATTTTTATATCATTTGCATAGATTGCAAGATTTGAGTGAGAAATAATCATATGACTATAGTTTGTAGCAAGAACAAAAGAAGAGGGCCGATATGGCTACCTTGAGGCACACCGGAGGTTGCAGAAATGGGAAGAGATCAGAAACTTCTAAATTCCTTTCTAAAAAGGATTTCACCCATTGAAATAAAACCGAAGGAAAGCCAAAAGCACCCAACTGGACATTTAATGTATTTAATATATCGAACAAAAAACTAAAAATAATATGTAGTATTCACTGACGTGCTGTCATGCTCACGCATCACAAGATGTAAGACTGTATTGATAAATCAACAGAGTACATCAGAAGCTCGTGTAGAAACACTAAGAGCCACTAGCTTATTTTAAGAAAACTGGCGATTAGTTTAGACCGACAAAATAACAAAGTCCATTCGATCCGATTCAATGCGAGGACAATGTACGTTTCTTGTACAACATACACGTAAAACTACACGAAAATCCCAAGATCAAATCAAACCAAGCGTTAAGAAAACTGAGTTCACCTCTAAGTTTGTTGGTGTTGATGTAAAAACTGTATCTAGATACAAAAATTATGCCATATTCGATCGAAATTTTGTACTCATTTGCTCCAGTTTACATGAAAATCTAAGCCCGAGTTTGTCTCAACACAAGGCCAGCCTTACCACCCGCAAATCGCATTGTAATCACTGGAGTAAAACAATTAACGAGTTACAAATGACTGACAAGATCCTATCCAAACTTGACACGCTACTGTGATAAGTGTCACTGTTTGTCAACAAATCATTGCCCTCACACACCTCATGTAACACAAATGGTTAACACACATCACAAACACACACTCGTCGACCTTGGCTAAGGGAACCCGGGAATGAAATCCAAGCTTGATGATGATGAGTCAAAATGACGCTTTAACAGTCTGTCATAATTAATACATGGAACATTACGAGTTACGATAGGTATGGTATTTTTATTTAAATCAGCCACCAGCAGACACAAAAGAATATATAGATGACACAGCTTTGTTAATTTATTTGCATTAGGTAATATAAATCAACGAAAGCGCCGAGAATATACGCAAGGCTCGATAACCCAATTTTCTTTTAGCTTTTGTAAAAGACTTGATGGAGCTTCAGACGTAACATGCGTTTGCATATAAAATGAGTGAACAGGTGACACTACTGATCCAAAGAAGATTCTACTACTGCTACTGCTATGAATTCAAAGAGGGAATTAAAAAAATTCTTGAGTTGATTTATTTTTGAAGAATAATTTATTTACAATAACGGTTTCTTTTATGCGAAATGTTCTGCAAGAACTTTTCTCATCTGACCTTGATGATGATATTCTTTACTAAGCTGGTACACGGAAGTTGTCCTCAATTTTAAATTTCTTCTCAAATATTTTCTCTGGTTGTTTAAACGATGTCAACAAACCATTAGCCTCCACCTACCTGAAGTTTCAAAGCATTTGCAAGTCTACCAGTTGCTGTTGTGAGAACAACAACAACGTATGTACTGACATCGACAATAGATCTAATAATCAAGCTTTGACATTGTAAATATGAAAATGTATCTAAATGCTGGTGTGGTGCTGTAGGTGTTCAAGTCGGATCCTTCCCACGTTCTAGATTAGATGGGAGTAGATTGACATGTAAAGTTACCGGTCGACTGGTGGTGGTTGTTGAGGAGGAACCCTATACAAGCTGCCAAGGTTAAAGCAGACTTCTAAGATATCTGTGGGGTAATAAACGTGGGGTAGAGAACTAGTAATTACCCAGAGCGATTGATGATGTCAAGAAGTGGATATAATGAGATTGTAAATTTTGTTAGTTGTTATGTTTGTTGTTGACGCGTGGTTAATTGTCTAAGAGAATTGTTCGTTTTTTTTTGTTGATATTGTTCAAGAAGTTATTAGTGATTATTTCCAGTAGGTTTGAAATTTAATCAACGATTCAATTGGATGTCTCATATAATTTTGAGTTAATGACTTATGCCTCTAATTCAATTCGCAATGTGTTGATTGCATATTATGTTAATTAATTCTGTCTATAAGCTGCTTTCAAGTTGGTGTTACAAGTACTTATATTTGATTACAAGGGCAAAACAATGACGATATTATTGTGCACAACAACTTAAGATGAATTTGAGCACAGAACTATTTTGAATTGGTTGACTTGAGGAGTTTTTGAGTTTGACTTAGATTGTAAATGAATCCAAAACAACAGCTAGAATTTGATAAAATTTTGGAATGTTGTTGTAAATCACAATAAATCGATACAAACAAGTGATACGTTTATCGTTTATCTGATGAAGACTGAATCCTCTTCCCAAATAAGGCAGAAGAGTATAAGGCTTCAAGTTTCAGTGAAAGATACCAACATTCTTAAACATATCAATACAGAAGATTGTTAACAGGAAATGAGCATGACTGTGTTTTTTGATCTTGTTCTTGTAAGCTGAAACATGTTCGGCCCTAGCAAGGTAATGGTTTGGGAGCAAAAAATTGTCGGAGGAAATTTGCAAAGCAATTGCATTAAGCTGTCAGAAATTTTTGAATTATAGCGATTGGTCATAAAAGCAATTTGTCTTCAATTCAGAAGCTCTGAATAATATTCTACATTTATGGTTTTACCCCTTTTCAAGGTAATCGATGTGAATGACACCGCGTGCTCTAGCCATGACCTTGTTAGACGACAAACCCACCTTAGGTTTCTTTGTCTACTGTTTTGACTGTTCCTTGGTCTCTGGTGTATTGTGATGAATCTAAGTTTCGTCCACGGTAACAAAGCATCGCTAAAACTCGTTCGGATTGTGGTTGAACATCACCAAACACTCCTTTGAAGTGGTCACACTGTAGCTCTTATATTAGAGTATGAACAATCGCGGCACCCAACGCTCGTATAGCTTTTCATATCCAAAAATCAAACGGGTCATACGGCTCCTTGAAAGAAATAATACCACCAACTGAGCTGATTGTAGCCTATTTTATTCAAGGTGGTATTTTTGTCGTTAAGACTTTCGCGGATCTTCCTACTCCTTGATACGTCCTGGTATGCCGTGTTAATCCTGCTATCATACGGATGAAGGGATGTAGGATCATCGCTTATGACTCCTTCATCTTAAACAAAGACTATTTGATGATGAAAGTGCTCCTTTTCAATACTTAACATTCGAGAAGGTTGTCATGGAGTCTAAAAAACAGAGGGCTGGACCAGAAAATACTCCTAAATCAACCAACAGATAAAACAAAACTTCGATGGATTTAAATTGGCTTTTCCGGGACAAACCAGCATTGGCTTTCAAAAAGCCTCGGCTACTCGGCTTGATAACCGCTAAACGCTCGATTACGAGGTAATTTTCATAGTTGAAAGTAGCCTCCCCGCCATTGGTTAGTCAGAATATCACCTATACTTTTGGCTTGTAGATGAGAGCCTTAATTGGCGATCAAATAAATAAGCAAACTAATAGGGTGTCACAAGAGAGAGAGAAACCTCAGAGGCGAGTGGATTTGTCAGAACCATGCCTTGTGAGGAAATGGCGGGACCTTAATTTTTTGCCGGTTCCGAACGGCAAATCGAGAAAGAGCATTTTATGGCAAAGAATTTCGGAGGCCTTGCCAATTCCTCACGAAAGGCGATGCCTTTGAATATACATTTTTGATACTGCTGGAATTCGAACCATAAACCTGCCACTTTGACCTTTTTGAAGTTCTTAACCGTTTCAATATAGTTTCTTAGAGTTGGAAGTTCTTAAAGCCACAGTTTCGTCACCTGTGCAAAAATTCCCCGTCACCTACAAGAAACTGCCTTTCAGCATTGCTAATAAACTGTGACCAACTATTGTCCTGAGCATTTCTTACTCCTAAAGCATAAATAAAAGATAAGTTGAATTTATTATGACTATCTCAACTATACAAAATCCTTCCATCTACGGCTTATATGGTGAAAAGGGTTGCATCCTTATTAAAGTTGCATTAGTTTATTCCTTGCCCAGCTTGTGTTGCCTCAGCAGCCGGGGCATACATTTTTTTTAAGCCCCTGATACCTACCCGCCACACCGTTTTTATGATTGGGCTGACTATTTCTTCGCTTCTTTCTTCAATCCAATCTGTTGAATTCTATAAACAGAGGACGGCGTTGCTGAACTACAGCTACTTTATTTATTTATCACTTTGCTTAAGACTACAGGGTAGATCTGTTTGATGAACATAGTATTCAATACGATCACACCATGTAACTTGCACTTACTCAGGATAACTTTACCAGGAGGGTTCCATGGCTGTCCTCATAGTAATCGTTTGTCTCCTCGATGTGCCCTTACAAATCTCCAATAACAAACAAACTATTATTTTAAAATATCCTCAACTTTTATTAGTAAACTAGCTGAGCCGCCGGCCGGGCTTTGCTCGGGTCTGTAGTTTTAAGGTTCCCGTTCTCGTTTTGTTTCTTCCGTGGGAGTTTGTGGATGAAATATAATCTTTTAATTTTTGAAATCAGTCTAGTAGTTCCTTAGTTTCCGTTTCTAACCCATTCCTGTTGGAATCTTCCGTTCCAGTGGAAACATGTGAATGAAATATAAATCTATGTCACTGAGGAATAATGTTACATCCTAGAGTTGAAAGAATTTTTGAAATCGGTCAACTAACTTAATGGTTCCCGTTCTCGTTCCCAACCCCGTTTCTGTGGGAATATGAAGATGAAACCTTGACAAGAACCATCTCTGGACAAAACTAAGTCGTCACCCTAATATTGTGTTGCCGTAAATGCCAAAATTCATTTTTTGAGTTTTGGATGCAGTTTTATGTTTTCGGGGCTGCTCTTTCCAAATCTTTCATCCTTTTGGCTCTGTCTTTCCGTTGCTATGATATTGTATCACGATTTTGACGTATATCCATGAAATTCATAAAATTGAGCACTATTTTGATGTAAATGCCAAAATTTTGCATATACGTCAAAGTTTTCATACAATTCAACGATTTTATTTTTTAAGACTTGTTTTGACGTACGCTCTATTGCCCTACAACGTGCACCATAAAAAATTAAAAGCATGTTTAGTATTGGTTTGACTTATGTTCATAAAAATTTTAAATTAGGACTATAAGTTGTATGCATGAACGTCAGTAAAAAAACTTTTTTTTTTGTGTGTTTGGCGTACGTGCATACGATTTTACTCTGAACGTAGAAAAGTATAATAAATAATAAAAACATTTTTTTTTTAAATACTCTCTCAATAAACTATCATTTTAAAAATCAGAAAAAAAACTGGCATCCATAATTCCTACAATAGCGGAAAAATATTTAAAAAATGACCCCACCCGAAAAAATAAAGGATATTCATAAGCACATAAAAAGCTCCCCACAGCAGAGTCTCACTACTGTAGGGCAAGTTCCGGTCAAAAATGTTTGGAATCTAACTTAAATATCTCAAAGATGTACCTACTCTTAGTATCAGGAACCGACGACTGAACCTGAAAAAGAGTGCATCTACCGTAAAGAGTTCAACAATTCATTCAACTTGTCTCTTTACAAGCCAAAAAAAGACCAATGTGATCGGTGTCTGGCATTTAAGGCTAACTGCCTGAACAGAACGGCGTAGCTGTAGCTGTAGTACGCCACGCTGCGCTGTCAAATCTGAATGCAGCTGAGGAATGTAGTAAAGCTCGTCCACAATGGTGTAGCGCAAGATGTTTGCTTTGTTTTGTTTTTTTTTTTTCTGTGTGAAACGTCAAAACGTGGGCATAAGATTTTATTCAGTTCAACATTTGTGATCAGACCTTCTGACACCCATTTTGCTTTTGTTCGAGACACATGAAAGTCTCTAGACGCACCAACATTTAAAAATGAAGAGTCGAAAAACTCATTCGATACTCGATTAAACGTCAAAACTCTATCCCCGACCAAATCTTAACCATCCATTTATCCATAACATCGGTTGTCGGGGATGTTGTTTTTGCTTTGCGTGTAAAATGATGTTATGTATATAACAGCCCTGTGAAAAAAAACACTCCTAATGTAGCGCTGCAGCGCGCTTAAAAGTTGAAGTTGAGTCAACTGGTACTACAGCTACAGCTACCGCTACAGCTACCGCTACAGCTACTACTACGCATTGTGTTCGCTCTTGTGGCATTTGCCTACTTTCGACTTTGACAGCGCGTCGTACTACAGCTACAGCTACACCATTCTGTTCGGGCAGTAAAGAAAATCCTACTAGTAAAGAAATTACAGAGTTTGATGATCATAAAAACGAAAAACAATTTATGAAGGTCGAAAGGGACTATGATAGGAATAACTTGGAGCCAAAATATTTAATAATTTTCATTGATCTTCAAAGCGTTTTTTCGCCTCCGAAGGGAAACGCTTCTTCTTTTTACTACAAACGAAAACTAAGTGTTTTCAAACTGACGGCAACACTTTGCTCCGCTGCCAAAAAGCGAAATAAAACAGACTGTGCTCTATTAAGTGAAGTTCATAGTGGTCATTGATGATATAGCCAGTGCTCTGATAAAAATACTAGAGCAAGTCATGACAGAACATCCTCTAGTGGAAACACTAAAGTGATTCTTGTGTCCCCTAAAACAAAAACATAATCATGTCTACAGCCCTTAATACTTTTTTACACAAGTCACCAGGCTTTAAAACGATTTGTCACATGTATTTTCTTGTTGTATGTATTTTCTTCTCAATAACTTCTTTTCATTTCGAAAATTGAAAAACACGTTATATTTTTCTGACTCAAGATAGCTAATAGATTTTGTTCAGCTTTTTATTATTATTAGAATGTCGTATGCACATTTTTTGACGTACGTGTATGAGTTTGCAAAACCTTTTTGATTTTGCGGCACATACGCCAAACCTACTTTTTTAGTCAATTGTAAATATTTAAAAAACTAAAAGTATTTCATCCCATCTTCTTGCGTTTTTTGAAAGAAGAATTCCATATAGAAATTGTGTAAGAACATCAAAAAATCTTAGCGGTTGGTTTTCGTGAAGTTGGCTGCCAAACCTTTAAATCCAATTTCCCAAAAGCTTAAAAATGGTGTATACGGCGACGATGTCTACCCTGAAAATTTCATAAAAATCCGTTGGGTGGTTTAGGAGTTTACCCCGGACATGCATACATACATACATATATACATACATACGTCCATACATCCATACATACATCCTATTTTATATATATATGTAGATATAGATAGATAGATTGAAATTGAATTGAGTTGTGTATTGTCTAAGAACGAACCCTTCTTCTAAGAACAAATACTCACAGCTCCATTTACTAACCAGTTAGTTGAATTCTTACAATCTTTTATATTTTGTGTGATTATAACACGATGTGTGTTAATATCACCGATCAAAAATAAAAAAAAGACAGAAACATTATAAATAGGTACTGGTCGAAATTTGATCTGTCGTGTAATATTCTCCCAGATAAAAACAATCAAATTCATGTTACATAAAAACACTTCCTTTTTAGACTCAAGCAATATGATATAATTCGGTATTGTACGACTTTGTGGTTCACCCAACTGACTGCTTCCAACATTATACACCGCGTCTCGTCGTCGCACCATCTAATTTTAAAACTTTATAGCCTGTGGTAAGTATCTCTGCCGTGTAATGCAATTAATAACAATTAGTACATATTCATGGGGCGATTATACTCAAGTTGACAATATATTTCATAAGCACCAAGCTATTAGATCATCTTTGTGCACAGATTCAGATTGCAAGCCCGTTTTATTTTCCCCACAAAAATGTGTAAGATTCTGAATATATTTACCTCGATCTTCGATCACCATTCACCAACTGAAATCGAATTGCCCTGGAGCAGGTGGGAGGCTTGTCTGTCTAATAAAATAAAACGTGTCTTTGCGGTGTATGGTGCGTTAATGCTGCCATGTAGGTGTCATTAAATAATATGCTTTGGCGATCAAGTAATTCGACCAATTCGGTGACTTGTCTTGTTATGCAACGCATACTTTTCAAGTGGTTGTTTTTTCAGTACTATACTTTGCGGTATGCCGCGCCGCCTCAATACAATATTCATAAGATACTATTTCTTAAGTATTTGTAGTGTGCTTTGTCTGAATGAGAAAAAATAAAAAAAATTTTTGCCGCAGCCAATACTAAAGAAAATTTATGCGGCCGCAAAATTAAAATCCAACAAAAAGTGAAGCAATTTACTGACTCAACGAAGCACGAGAGTAAATCTGAGCCAAAAGAATTTGCAAAAATTCAATACAATCTCTTTGAACGAAGATTAAAAGCCAACAAATATTTGTGACTTCGGTCTTATTATGATTTATTACTATCGTTGAATGAAGACACAATTGGGACTATTGCTCTCCTACTGTTAACATAAAATAGTTGTTAAGCCCTTGACCTTGGTTGAATTGACTTTACCTAATACTTTTTTAATCATCAGACAGTCAATCATTCAACTTACAACAGCTCAACAAAGCAACCCGTCTACGGCATAACGACATTATAGTTTTGGCCCGACTGTAAGCCAATAATATGTTGTTGCTTGTCCGCCCACATTTTTTATGCAAATGACATGGCTCTATGCCCTGTTGTGTTTGATTTGATTCAATCAATAGAAACTGGCAATAATATTTGCTTTTCATCGATAATTGAGTGATTATTACGTTAGTGGATTATGCATGAAGTGCATTTGAAGATATTGACTTGCAGAAAGGGCAAAAAAGTGGTGAATAGTTTAGAAAATGAGTAAATAATTCGCTGGGTAATGCTTTTTTAGCCTCATTTGACTGAGCATATTTATTTTTGGTTTAATCTTTAATCAAGCAAAGCAAACATGATCGGCAAATGCTGCGATGTGGGAATGATTTTTGCAAAAAATACAAAAGGAACTTTATCGGAACTTAATTACAATTTTTTAAGCTTGTGGTTTTTGTGTTCTTGGAATCTGCTTTATTTTCGAAAATAGAATTTGATGACTTTCACGTTTGTGGTTGTTTGATAATTTTGTGGTTTTAAAATTTCTTTCACATCAAGTGAGTAACAAGCAAATGCACTCAGATTGCATGACTTAAATTAGCATTAGCGTGTGATTCAAGCAAGTTGTTTGCTTTGTGAATGTACAATTACTGTGCTGTCAATATTTAGTCAATTGTTGAGGGGAGTTTAAATTAAATTGGTTTTGATTTTAGCAACTAAGTTGCTTTAGTCACGCTTCTTCCTTAAGTTTGCATACGAGGCGTGATATCATTTGACAGCGCCACATGTCACATCTTCAGGTGCATAATTCTGTCTATAAATGCACAATAAGGTTGAGGGTGCAGCTTTAGTATATGGATGACTAAAATGATGGTCCGATGAAGAAATTAAGTTTGGGGCTTGAAACTTTTCACCCGTCGCAGACTTAATTTTTTTTGGTCTGCTTGCAGCCAGTTCCAATATACTGACAATTGGTTTCTATCCAACTAGCTTAAAGTTTCGAACCTATTTATATTTTTGGCAAATTATAAGTAGATTGCATGCGATTGGATTGGACTGGTAAATCCAATTTCAATTGTATAGCAACTTCTTTAGGGCTTTATGAAGGATTTTGAAGAGAGAATTTAAGACTTGTCAAATTTGTGAACAGAAACTGTGGTAAATAAAGTAAAAATACAATAAAATATATTTAGGTGTCATGACAAACAATCATTATGGAACAAATCGTCGTTCAAGTGGCTACCTCGGTTGGCTTCACAGTTCGCTTCTTTGTTGATGATTTCGAGTTATAGCCCATGGATTGCTTATAGATGCTTTATAAGCCTTAAGTGCCTTGAATTGTTTTCGGAGTGTTGGCATAACATTGGTTTTTCACGGTTCACCATTCAAAAAAAGTGCCAAATCGAAACTACAAGGCCAATTGACATCGTCGAAACGGTTGATAAAACGATTTGGGAATTTGATCCGCAAAAGATCGATTGTGGCATGAGTTTTGTGGCATGGCACACCATTATGCATGAACCAGAGCTCATCCAAATTCATGTCAGCAGTGTGACAGCTTGATTCAAACTCAGCAGAAGTGAGACTTTAGAGAACACAAGGCCAATACGCAAGCGCAAAAACATTTTTCAAATATAGACTGTTTACTATCTTTTTTATAAACCTGACATCGATGCCATGGTTTGAGAGAGAAACTTATAGTCCTTTCACAAGGTTCGGGGGCTGTAGTTAAGGAAACAGATAGTTGAAAAACAAGGGTCGTAAATAAGGACAATTTTTAGTAGACGACAGTGGGGCCTCTACGTAGCAATAAAGATACAAAGAGGAGACAGAGAACATAAAATAATGTTTAATGTTGTCCGTCTCATTCTTTCGCCCAGATCATCACATTTATGTGTTTGTTTCTTTATGGTGACGCTATTTGGTGACATCTATTTTCAAATCACAACAATTTTAAAGAAGACCACTTTTTTTAAGTCGGTTAGCATAGCCCCGCATTGCCCACCTACGCAACGGGTCGCTGTCGACCGAAACGTTGTTGGAAGCCTTATTTTCGGAGGAATATGGTGCAATGTAGCCACTTTTCCACGCACTCTGCAACAAACTATCATTCGGTGCAGATGTATTTTCTTCTTGGCAATATCTTGCTGGTTTCCCGAGATGCGTTTGTTAATGTATGTGCCTCGTCAGAAAAATAGATTTTTCACCCAAAATCGCCGCACAATTCATGGTGATTGCAGTTTGGACCTTAAACTGCGAAGCGAAAACGAAGAGAATGTAGTTGCACATGAACATCTGAGTCGATTGGATTTTGCAAGCGAGTAATCCGAGATCTTTGGGCAGATTTCTCCTCAGACTCAGACTAGTGTATGAAATGTTGGGCTATTATAAGATCGATGGCGTGTTGATGTTCGTCGATTGGTCTCACACCCTCGGCTACATAAGCGGCATCCTAGTCCTTGCATTACAAATGAAATGCACTGTCTGGGCTTCACAGCACTCAATTTGTAAATTTTCAATATTTACCAACTTTGTTTGCGAATAAGGTAACTCGTTTCAATCCGTGGAAGTATGATGCTGACTCTCTATCAAGATTACGAGTGGAAAACAGCTGAAAATCATGACCTATGATTTAAAAAGAAGCCACACACCCTTTCTGAGTCCAAACTTACTGCAAGAGCAAAGCAATAACCTTGTTTTCCTAGAAATGAGATTTAAATTTTTTTTCTTCTAAATATAAAAAAAGCGCAACACAGCGAGGAGCCCCTGGGCCTAGCGCATTTCTCACTACCATGGGTTGTAAGGGAATGGAGGGACCTACAATTTTCTGCCGGTTTCGAACAGCTTATCGGATAGAAAAGAAAGTTGAAATTCGAACCACGAACATATTTGTGAACAGGCAGACGTGCTAACCATCCACTCCACGGGTTCCTCAGTTAAATATAGTAACGAACGCTTTTTCTGAATTAGAATAATAAGGTTTTCTTGCTTAGTGGCAAGGATTTTCCCCAGTCTCTAAACTTGGTTTCGTATGTTTGAAAGATTTAACCATTGTCATCGTAGTGGTTTCATCAAGCAGTCACCAAATAGGAATAAATAAAGGACGCCGTGTCTGTGGTGCCAGCGCGTGTACAGTCATTTAAAAAATTGTCGATATCTTCTTCTTCGTTTTCTCACACAACAATCAAAAAATGTTGTATTATGAACCATGAAGTAATGGCAGTAATTTCACAAGTATTGAAATATGTTTCGTCTTTTTTATATAAACATCACGGTCAGCAAATAATAGACCAGAATTTTCACGCTCCTCAAGCTTTTTTTTAATAGCTTTGAAGGCCAACAAACAAACCTATGTATCAGTTTCGGTATATTGATGTAACTAATCCCAAAACGATCGTAGCTAGTAAGATTTCATGCCAAAAAACTCACAGTGTCCGCAAAATTAAGCCATTTTGGGTTTCGGTATGTCCACAGCCTCATTCATCGGAGTTGCACAATATCACGGAATCATATGATGGATCGTTTTACGTAGTTACAAACTGGCAGTGACAAATGACCAATCAAGCTTCTAAATAAGGAAACAGAAGTAAGTAGTAATAGATAGATAGAAGTGGTCTAATTAGTTGTTTTCACATGTACGGATTGATAGGTGGGTTGAGACCGGATTTTATTTTCATAAGAAAGTGCAATAGCATAGGAAGCAATTTACTTGTGTTTTTGTGTTGTATATTTGCATCAGCTTCCAATAATTATTTTGTAATGTAGTTGGGTGCAAATTTGATTGAAGCTTATCACCCTTTTGAAGAAAGAGCTTCTGGAGTATAAATGAGCAGAACATATTGAATAACGCTGCTTGGTGCTTCTTCCTGCGTGGTGCTTCTGACCTTTTTCCAGCTCCATATATTTCTTTTTGCCTTTCCTTGCCTTTTGGCAAAGATAAAATAAGAGCGTGCTTAGCTTGCCCTGTCACAACTAATAAACTGTATGTTTATTTAGTTATTTGTTTGGGTTTTAGGTTACATCTAGAAATCGCTGTTTGAACCCCATCCTTCCGACGCGACGGATTGATCTGAAATCTGGTAAGCAACTTTAGTTCTGGGCCTAGTAACACAAAGCTACAAGTCAATAACCACTTGTAGGATTATGGCCAGTATACTTCTTGTAAAAGATCAACTGAACTTGTAGCTTTGTGTTTCAGATATATATCTTCAACTTGTCATAATTAAATTTTATTACAAGTAACTGTAACACAAGCAAGCCCTTGATGACAATAAAATAAAATACACTCGGTATCATTGCAAATCCAAAATGGCCGCCTATGCAAAATGGCGGATTACATGTTTTTCCACTACTCCCTCAATAAGGGTATCAAATGAAACTGTTAGATTAGCAGAAAAGATTATACTTTGAACAAAAAGAAAGTTTAATATGATCACTAACAAAATTAAAAACAAATACTAGAAAATAAAAATGAGCAAACATTTTTGAAGTTAAAGCATTTTATTGAAACACTGTCAGAAATCTTACAAATCTTGACTCATTTTTTAAAAGTTTTAATAACTAAAAAAAAAACAAATAATAAGACTTCATTGAGTTCATTATGTATACCATAAGAAATAGTATTTCTTAAAGATAATATATGTAGAATAAATATTGATGTGATAGGTGAAATAATATCAGTTTAAAAAATAAGTAGTAGAATAAAATCCATTTTATTTTTGTCCCTTTTAGATAAAACACTAATAACCTCGTCTGCTGCTATAAGTATTTCGCGATAAATAGCTAGAGCAGCCAAACCTTTCAAACGATCTTGCAAATAAGTAAATATCCAAAGTTTATCACACTGTTGTTAAAAAAAGTCATATTTTTAAGAATCTCACTTCGTTGATCATGCTTCTTTGTGTTGTTTTTACTCTCTTTAAATAGGAGAAAGTTCTTTCGGGAGTTTACGTTGAAACGGGCAGTGTAGCTAATATCCTGAATAAAATATACATATATGTTAATATGTTTTTCTTCGGGGCAGTTATCGAGCGCTTCCAATGAATTCTTAGAGGAAGTATTCCTTCGGATCAAATATCTCTTCCAGGTTTTTTTTTCTTCAAGAACAGAAGATGGTTCGGCAGCCAAATATGTTTGGTAAACCTCAACAGTTTCATTAAAATTTTTTAACTGCTATGTCTATTTCTGACGAAGAATCCTTGAAAAGAACCGGAAACCCTTCTAGTATGTTATCATGGTTTGTAAATTTTTCTCCAAGGACCGTAACATAAAAATCAAGAAAAGAATTGAAAATAGTAACACGAAAATATTCTTCTAAACTTTGAACCTAAGGGTTGGAACGATTCTTTTGTTGGTTTACGTTTAACGTCAATATCAAAAGGACTTCATTATTATGAATTTTTTTTTTGCATCGTCAAACACTTTCGAAAATGAATCATCTTCTGCCCGTTTAATTTTAAGTTGATCCCTTAAATCTTTGGCGAGATCCATAGCTCGGACCAAGCCTAAATTCACTTTTTCAAACTCACGACTTAATGAAAACGAGAGTTGGTAAACCATACTTATAACCTTTAAGCTAATCAAAAACTCGAAACCCATAGCGTTTTTTAAGTTCCTTACGTAACTTTCCAATGTTCTTATTTGGTAAAAATTCTCAAACACACACGGAAATAGCTCTTCAAAATCTTCAGCTGCTTGATATTTTGAGATCCATCGCGGCAGATTCAGCCTTTATAATGTCTTTTTTTTTGTGGAGTTTCTTGGCTTTCGCTTATTGTTTTTTGCAACATATCTTTTCTTTTCGGTGTATTGAAATAATTGTCAACTGCTTTAATTGTGGTAAGGCAGTCTCTAATGGCTAGTATTTTGCTGGAAAGAGATAAAGCAAGGATTGACAAGGACGTACAGAGCATGTGAAGCAAACTGTTGGCGAATAATTGCCTGAACACTGAGTTATATCCCCCTGATCCCCCCTATCTTCGCCATTGTCTCACGCAGTAGACAGGCTCACTCTAAGCCACAACGTGTAGTTAGTTTTGACTATTTTCAATATTGAATAGTTCAACTTATGTTGATTAGTTTAAATTATCACTGCCGGGTGTCCCGAGACGCACACATATAATCTTTTTTTTTTACTTTTTTTCTTTTAAAGGCAGAGATCAAATCTATCTCACCATTTAAGAATTATTATCAGCTCCTACTCTACGAACAAAGCATTCAACTTCCCTTCATTTTATGAAAGCCATCAATCGCAACATTAAAAAAAGAAAACAGGCAAAGTCTATCTTCTACTGGAGTCTACTTTTCCTTTTTTTTTAGCGGTTAAGTTATCGGCGATATTGTTTTTTTTATGCATGTAAAGTCTTATACGATAGCTTTTCCCGAAAAACATGGCACATATTTAACGCGGAGTGTGAAAAGAAAAAGCTGAACATTTTTGGTACTTTTTGCATGTTTTTCCAAATTAACAAACGCAATCTTTTGGCTTAAGACTTCTGAATAACAAAATCGCCTAAGAGATAAGCTTCTTGAAATGTATTATTTTTTTTAAGACTTTAAAACTAAAAATAAGTACTCGGTTAATCGTTTGATACCAGTTTGAGTATATTTTTGAAGGAGTTGTGCTAACTTGACCTTCAATTTAGCAAAAATCACGAGTTTTCCAAGTGGCAACAACATTTTTCACACCAAATTAAAACAAATATAAGCGACAATCAACCTAATTAGAAACATTTAAATCTTCGAAGTGATAGTGCTAACTTGACGGACATGCATTTTCGACTTTTTTAACAACAAAAATTTAAACATTATTAGTGAAATAACATTTTGTCAATTGCTGTTCCCCTCTTCCAGTCTCAAAAAACACCTGAAAGCATTCTGTACTTAAATAGAACCCGGAACATACTGGTATATTAATTGCCTTAGCTCTTTGTAGTGTACGTCATCCAGAGAAGATTTCTCAAAACTTTTCTTGAGCTAGGATTTTAGATCGAAATGTTGTAGCTTACTATGCAGCTAAATTAAGCTTAGTCACATGTTTCTATAGTTTTCTCAGTACCTAATAAATTTGGCATAGAAAATTGCGTTTAGGGGAGACATGTCGTTTGTATGTGCAAATAAAGTATCAGCAAGCATTCCCTAGAAATTTAATCTAAGGGAAAGTGATTGGAGG
This sequence comes from Melanostoma mellinum, assembly GCA_914767635.1. NCBI lineage: Eukaryota > Metazoa > Arthropoda > Insecta > Diptera > Syrphidae > Melanostoma > Melanostoma mellinum. Next base: position 194,023,834 of record OU612058.1, on the reverse strand, counting down.
GACATAGCATTTTTGCTGCCGATTAAAAGAAAGACTCATTCACTTATATTGTAATTATTTCTATCGTGCGAGATGATATTGGCGTTAAGATCCAACTTAAGTATAACATCCGAATAATTCAAAGCATTACCTCACACCGTCATGTCACCAAAAAGCAAAAGAACGTCACGACAACCCGTTGGCAGCGCTCGTAAAAAGAGTGATTAAATTTAATTGTCATCGAAAGTGATCTTATTCCTCGGTATATGTAGGTATTCCATTCGTTATTCCTTTCGCAAACAAAAATCTTGTTTTACCTGTCTGCGGTACTGCAATTTTGTGTAATTGAATCAGTAAATAACTTTTGGCACGCAAGTTGTTTTGTTTCTGTCCGTTCGGATTCGAGAACAAATAATCGAGGCCAATCTGTATTGAATATTTTATGTTATAACTGATGCGATAGTAGTAATAGTGTACAAGAGTACCTACCTTATACCTATACAGTTTTAACGATAGGAGACAATCCGACTTTCAGTTGAACGCTCTCATTACGTAATCCGCTTAGGTGGAATTGGGAGGTAAAAAAAGAACCGAGACTGCATTAATGCCGACCGATATGCTTTTGAAACGTCAAGCTGATTTTAACTGACACAAGACATTGCGACGATGCTTGCGTTCTCTTTGACAGCATCGAACTCTCCTTGAAAATTTTCCCAACAAACGAAGCAACTATTGTACCTAGGTACAACTTTTGTTAACTGACAATACCAATGAGGATCGTTAACTCAATGACATGGACATTTTCAATACACAAAAGTCAAAGAAGCGCACATGTGTCGCCAGTCTAGTTCCACCAACTGACAGACCCTTTTGACAAGTGTACCTTGAAAAGCGTCAATGTCTAGATGGGTACCTATGTACCTATGTGTCTACTTCATGATATGCAAATAAAGAAGATATTGGTGTACTACTACTCCGTACCAAACAAACGCTGCCGCCTCCTAATTAGGATACAACCGAAGGAGAGAATTTAAATATACTCGCACATAGTTTAATAATAATCGGTTTGAGTGATTTTATGGACCCTGAAGGTCGCTTCTCCGTATGCGTTCTGCAAACGATACGTTTCCTGTGCACAAAGCCAATTGTTACTTGGCACCCGCACAATGTCATTGTCTGGATTAATATTCACCAACTGTCAACTGCGGCGTATTACTGACACATCCCAGACTTTAAAGGGGGTATTTTTAACTCTAACGAGTAATTATGCCTCACCTTAGAATCTAATGCGAGGCATGTGATAGATGGACTGTCCGCGTCATGCATACAGAAAACAAAAACAAAAAACAGAAACCTTAAACTGCAAATACAACCTCGACGTTTACAAATAATGATTAATTTTGTCCGTCTATACGGGCGCCTTGGGAGCTGCAACAATCATATTTTTTATGGATTTTCATTAGGCTCATGTGCTTGCTTACGCATTGTGGTCTTGATCAGGTGCGTGACTATTGTGCCTGGCAGAAATCGAAAGTTCGCTGAAATATTTTGGCGGAAAGTAAAAACTTTTTTCGCACAGCCCGTAACTTTATGAAATAATGACTACCTACTTCAACTGAAATGAAATCTTATGAATTTTGATATGAATATCTAGTGATTGCAAATGCGTAACGAATCGATTAAATTGGTAAGCAGCTTAACAGCTATTACCCTTATTTCGCCGACTAAAATCTGGTCTTACCTTTTATCGCGGTGTGCTGCGCTCATACTATTATGCAGGAGTAGAAAAACTTTCACTCTCTTGCAGAGCTGATGCAACGGCTTGGCGGCGACGCTGACGGTGGCGGTGCACGATGATGGCCATTGAAACTGGTCGCCGCTTGTTGGCGTTGTGTTATGATTTTGATCGCACAAAGATCTCCGGATGTTTTCATTTTAAGCCAACTGATCGTTAATAATAAATTTTGCACTGCAAACCTGTCCTTTTGTGAATGAAATGCGCTGCTGTTGCCTGACTGACGTGTTTATTGGTATCTTTTTTTTTTTGCTTATTTTGTCTTCTTTCTTTCGGGTTTCCTGGGTTTTATTGGATAAGACAAGACATAGACAAGAAGCCAGCTTTTAGTTTATGGAAGCCAATGTGCTCATATTTTGCACTCATGGTGATTACAAATTTATGCCGTGGCATTCCGAATTAGTTTACGTGTTTGAAGCAATTTATGTGTGGGAATGAATTGTTGTTTTTGGCAATCCTACGTGAGTACTGGTAACTCAATTGGAAAATTGTGGGCTATTCATTGAGAATCGATCGATGCATTTTGATCAACTTGCAAGTCGAGTTTGAGTTTTACAAGGTTACATGCGAAAACAAAGCCGGAACTTAAGTCGACTGAAGTATACCATGTTGTTGTTTAAGCCGAGGGGTACCGTATTTCATGTCCGCCTTCTTTGGTTAACATCAAAAGGAATTGAATTCATACTGACAATCGTGGGTTTGCAAGAGTGGTATTTTCTTTTTGATTCAAAATATTGGTGAACCAGATGAAAGCTTTGAATTAAATACTGAGAACTATTTGCTTCTGGACGTATGGTCTTAATACATTGGAGTAAATTTGTTTCGATTTGACTCTGAATTACAAAATGTAGGTCCTTATTTTTAGCCGCAAAAATAGCTTGCTCACTCAACCAATCGTTATTGTTGTGGTTATTAGCATTGATGCCCTTTCGATGAGAAAAATATCAAAAATTCGGATGAAGTGAAATCAATCATTCTACTTCAAACGGTTGCTAACATTTTTTTGGAGTAAAGTTGACCTGGTTCATCGTGCAGCAATGCAACTTTGCAACTTTGATATTTGCTGAAAGCTGAAGTGTCTTTACTCTACACGGAGCGCCGCAGACAAGATAATTAGATGCAAGCGTTCACATAATCGGAAGTTCCTCCAAGACTTCAAGCCATCTCGAAGTTGATGTACTTATAGACAGTTCAATTGTTCTGTAAAGTTCTTCCAATATGCATTTTTGCGCCTATAGTGCCCCCCCCCCAAACTATACCCCGTATAGGATATTGCACGATAATTGGCCAAAATCAGTAACATATGGAATGTGTTTCCGGATCTATCGGAATCTTCCAGGAAAGTAAAAGTGGTGGATTACCTTCCATTATTAATCAATTTGTGGTGCACGTGGCCTAATGCAATGCACACGAAAAAATAATCCGCTGCGAGTCTGTCAGTGGAATACATGGAAAATGGAAGTCAAATAATTGGAAGGATTTGTTCCACTTTGGCTGAAATTTCAATCAGCTGACCCGAAAATGTAAATTTTAACAGGAAAATAGAAAAATACAATTTTAACAGAAAATATCAATTAAATTGAACAGTTTTTAGGCAAAAAAATTCTCTGACTTATTTGCTATCGATTGGAATAACATTTATTATTCAATTCTAATGACAAGCGAGTTAATATTCCACTTAAAGTTTTTCCTGATTCGTTTTCCGGATCGCTATAACAAGCCCCTAACTTGGTGATAAGATCGTATTATTGCACTGCACCTGGCCCCTTAGTTGGGAATAATACTGCATTGAGTGGTTTTTGGACTCCCCGTTCTCGTTCCTGTTCCATCGGGAATATGGGGATGAAATATCTATATTCCATGCCACTTCGAATCGGGGACATTAAAGCACTCTGAATGTCAAAGAATTTATGAAATCGGTCCGGTATTTTATATAAGATCTTGGTTATTTTGCCGTCCGTTTCCCTTAGGAACATTGGTATAACATATAGCTTAATATTATTAAATGGGCTCAGCAGCTTTGGAGTCTATTCAATACAAACTCTAAGCTCTCGTTTACGTTACCCATTTCCGTCCCCGAAGGAATGTAAGGAGAAATTAAGGTTTATGTTACTTTCTGGGATCTAAACCATCTTTGTTTCGAATTTTATTCGAAGCGGCTCAGTAGTTTTGAAGCTTATAACATTCAAACAAACAAACAAACAAAAAATCTTTCCTCTTTGAAAAAATTTTCAAAAAAATTTATGAAATCAAAATGGTGGTCAAACTTTTCCTTATAAATTAAACAATAACAAAAAGTTTTGTTATTGTCGTGGTTTTTTGTCCTGGAGTTGTTGTTGTTTAAAATGCAAATCCTAAAAAGAAATAAATTTCTTTAAGGCATGTTAAATGATCGTGAAGATCAACCTCAACATGCCTTAAAGAAATTTATTTCGTTTTAGGTTTTGTATTTTAAACTTTTCCTGGTAAATATATTCAAAATAAGTTTTTTTTCGAAAGCATGCGGTGGTCTCATATCTTATCTATGAAATATAAAGGTTCCTTTGCCAGCAGAACTTCGGTGAAAAGTTTTCAATCTTAGTCTCATTCACACAATAAATTATTTCGATTGAAGAGGTTGTTTACACAAGGCTTTGTTTGATTTGAAACTGGAACTTATTACTGCCTTAAGTATACCTTATAATTTTTAACAATTAAAAGTAGTGGAGGACCGTAAGCTTTTTACCTAGGAATCCAGGGCCAGTCCATGGATTTTCATGAAATTTTCGGAAATGTGTTTTGGATGGCGTATAGAAAAAAGTTAAAAAATAAAATTTCACCGCTCTCAATTTTTTAACTATTTTTAAAATTAATTATTAACTTTTAGAATTTAATTTTATTTATTTAGGGTATTTTAGATAAGGTTTTCCAAAACGTATGGATGGATAGGTTTGGTTAAGACAAAAAAAATTGTATGAGAGGGGGTGTCTATATCCCTCCGTGTAGGCGCGAGGGGCAATTTTATATGAAATTTACTTCATTTTTTAAAAAACTATTAAAAATCAACTAAGCCACTTACATTCTCATACTTTAGTGTTTTTGAAAGCTATTGCTTTGTTCTTTAATAAAAATTTTAATTTGAGTTCACTTAATGAAAAGTTTTGGAGAAATCAATCCTCAAAGTAAAAATTTTGAAAAAAGATAATATTTTTTCTTAATTAATTTTTTTTTCATAATTTTGCCCCACAAAGGGCCATTTTTTCTATTCATGTTCAATGCTTTTATTAATATTTACTCAGAGCAAAAAACCGAACAAATTTTTCTTGGTTTAAAAGAAATTGTAAAAAAACGAAAGATACTTTTTTTCCAGAAAACAAAATGTCGTTAATTTCCCGCTAATTGAACTTTTTTCCTTGAAGTGAAATATGAAATGTGTCTTAAATAGCATATAAAACAAAGTTAAAAAAAAAAATTGTATGATCTTAATTTTAATACAAATTATAAATAATTATTAAAATTTTAGAGTTATATTTTAATTATATTAGTTTTAAGTTAAATTTTAAGACTAAGACCTATAAATTGGTCCCAAAGGACACCACATATACTGATTTGTGCTCTAGATGCTATTTCTGGTCAAACGTGTTGATGGATCCAAATAAATATGGTTTTTTGCCAAATAAATACTCGCCAATTTTTCTACGTGCGTTCAGTATGCAAACAAACATATATCAATAAGCGATGCACCAATTCTTATATAAAAGAAAGAACTACACATCAGCATGCTCCCCACCTAAAAAAAACTTCAATCCGTTAATTTAACTGATTTAAGTCTCTTTGAATGATTGAAAATTCAAATTTTTGCAAAAAACCACATTTTTTCGGTTCCATCAACTCGTTTGAGAGGAAACAGCATTTAGAGCACAAATTAGTACATGTGCTGTCCTTTGAGATGAAATTTCAAATTTGTAATAGGTCTTAGTTTTAAAATTTAACTTAAAACTAATATAATTAAAATATAACTCTAAGATTTTAATAATTATTTATAATTTATATTAAAATTAAGATCATACAAAATTTTTTTTTTTAACTTTTTTTTATATGCTATTTAAGACACATTTCATATTTCACTTCAAGGAAAAAAGTTCAGTAGCGGGAACGACATTTTGTTTTCTGGAAAAAAGTATCTTTCGTTTTTTTTTAATTTCTCTTAAACCAAGAAAAATTTTTGTGTTCGGTTTTTTGCTCTGAGTAAATATTAATAAAAGCATTGAATATGAAAAGAAAAAATGGCCTTTTGTGGGGCAAAATTATGAAACAAAAAATTAATTAAGAAAAAAATATTTTCTTTTTTCAAAATTTTGATTTTGAGGATTGATTTCTCCAAAACTTTTCATTAAGTGAACTCAAATTAAAATTTTTATTAAAGAACAAAGCAATAGCTTTCAAAAACACTAAAGTATGAGAATGTAAGTGGCTTAGTTGATTTTTAATAGTTTTTTAAAAAATGAAGTAAATTTCATATAAAATTGCCCCTCGCGCCTACACGGAGGGATATAGACCCCCCCTCTCATACAATTTTTTTTTGTCTTAACCAAACCTATCCATCCTTACGTTTTGGAAAACCTTATCTTAAATACCCTAAATAAATAAAATTAAATTCTAAAAGTTAATAATTAATTTTAAAAATAGTTAAAAAATTGAGAGCGGTGAAATTTTATTTTTTAACTTTTTTCTATACGCCATCCAAAACACATTTCCGAAAATTTCATGAAAATCCATGGACTGGCCTTGGATTCCTAGGTTTTGCCTTTTTTATGTCTAACGGTCCTCCACTAAAGTAAGTATTAAGTAAGTTATCTAACCGATTCCAAAAAAGAGTTCTTTTATTATGAAAATGTATCGCGAATCCTCCGAGGTATTATTGTATCCTAGTGGCAACACTGTGATCGTAGTGCTCAAAAGGAACAAGAAAAAAGGTGCGTTGATTCGAGCCAAAATTTTGCTTGCATATTTGGGTTAGAAGGAGTTTCGACAGTTGCTCGATGGGAACTCATGTTTTTAACCATATAAAGGTTACCTGTGTCAAAAATATAACTGAATTCGAACATCGAACCTAACGTTCTCCATTCATCAATTCTCAAGCCATTCGAACCAAAGCAGCATTGAAAAACTTGTTTTGCGGATTTTATTTGAAAATGCTCTCGTTGCAAATTTGCATAAAGCAGCCAATTCAAAAAGTTTGCATTCAACGTCACTATGTCATTCAGTGTTGCAATTGCAATCCTCCCACGCGCATAAAAATTGTATCGCAATAACTTTAATGTGAGAACTACCAACACCAACCATGTGCTTATTCACAATTCCTACAATTACCTACCATACATTTGCATACTCATGGTTCAATCATTTGTCTAATTCACTTTCGTTTTTTGTTGAAGCAACATCTAGGCAAGTGGCATCTACCGTCGCGAATTTATTTGGAGGTGAATTCAATTAGAGTCCCATAAGCCCGCATTGAACAATAAGCTCTTTTTGAGTAGATAAATACAAATACAGACTCGACTTCATAAAAACTATCTCCATGTTCAAATGGAATCATGTTATAGGGGCTTGTTTTTCTCTGGCATCGAAGTAGGTATACCTACGCGCAATGCATCTTGGCATCTTGCATATTAAAAAAACTATTAATAAATTATACGAAGATGAGATGCACTCCTCGTAGAAAGTTGTTAAACTTGTCCATGATGTTACAAGAATCAATTATGCAGTCACCTTGACACTGAGATTAAAAGTGAATTTATTGATACTTAAGGTTGATCTTATGGTCATAGTGGTAGGTATTTCTGTGAAATGCGATTTGTGTGTACAATCAAGTCTAGTTCATTGGCCCATTTTAGTTGTAATTGTACGTTTTATTTCATTGCTGCTTTGGTTTAATTTAAATCGTTTCCAGACACTTAAACTTGCCAAACTTGACCTTGTGCTTTGGCTATGACTGTGATTAATGCAAATGCGTTACTTACATCGCTGTGGTAGCAATTTATTACAAAATGGAAGCTTTTCAGAGATTTTATTGCCAGATGTTATGTTATAAGGCACAATAGGCTCATAAACTAGATAAAGTCATCCATGCGAAGTTGTGTAACTTATCAGGAAAACAAGCAAAACTAAGAGCTTAACTTTTCGACCAAAGAAGGCAATGATGGCTAAACTTGGAAGTAGTAATTATCTTATTCCATCAGAGTGCATAAAGTCATTTAAATAATTTCTTTTTAGAAGCATTTTGTTTTAATGAATGGCAATCAGAATGAATAGAGCATCTTATTGGAGAACTGGGACTGAGGTGAGAGGGATGAGAATTGAAATCGATTGCCACGAATGAGCAATCGAAATTGTTTTGATTCAACCGTGATAGTCTATAAATATTAATTATATACGTGCTACGTGTAGGTCGTGCCTTTGGGGAAGGAGAGTGCATTAAAATTATTATTACGATTTAGTCGTTTTAATTTAATCGTGAGTCAAACTTCTGACTGGCTGAAAACAAAAGAACTATAAAAATACAATTTGTTTACATTTAAAACGGATCACGTTTCGAAAAGCTATGATGTAATGATCAAAAGGAAGTGTTCGATTTCAAAGTCTATCTATTGAATATCTAAGTCACTGACTAATTGAGTCAGATAAAGAAAATAGTTGTGCCATAACAAAAATTCTCGTAAAGCTCAGCGAGGAAACGGGAAACAGTCCAGGACATTTTAAACCCGTCTATTTTTGCGGCTTATAAAACAAAAGACTTCATCTGCTGATCGATGCTTATGTTAAGTATGTTTAATATTTTAAAAGTGTTTGTATATTCTTAATTCCATGCTATTAACTGTGTACATACATTGCGCTATGGACTATGGTGTTGTTGGTCGGTATGAGCTTATTCACGTCTATATATACTTATATTCCTCTTCGGATGGCTTCAATATTTGGAAGGGGAGCACTTAACTGAGTCATAAACAGCCATCAATACCATAGGATTGCAAAACTATAGCAGTCTAGAGCCGAAAACAATATTACCAATTGCAATATTACATTGCAATATCTGGTTTTGACATATGTCAAAATCATACGATGTAGCTCGATGAACAAGAGACCATATTATCGTTTTTTGTTAATTATTGCCCATTGAAAAAGAAATTTAGCTGCAGAAAATTTTAAGACACCTCCATTCGTAACATGAGACAAATGCACCAAGCCCTGGCCCAAGTGCAGCTCGTTGCGTTCAAATATTTAATAAAAAGAGAGTCTATGAGCTCACTAAATTTTTTTTTAAAGATTAAGATATTGCACTTGTCTGAAGTCGCAAAATTTTCACACTAAGCCAAATCTAAAAAAAAATATAGTGTTTTTGAATGTGTATTGATTTTGAAGTTCCGTGAAACATGTTTTACTTAGAGGAGACTAGCACAGGGTCACGTAAAGCCTGAGCATTTCCCCAAACCGTTTTTTGTGTTAAAAGGTAGGTTCTGAATTCTGATACTAATGTTACTTTCCGTTGAACGAGATAAAACATTCAGGAACACTCTGTCAAGATAGATTTGATTTTGGGGCGGACTTATTAAATGGTTTCGAATATTTTCAAATGATAAGTGAAAACTTTCCGACGTAATAGGAGAGTTGTATCCTTTCGAAACCATGATGCTCTTGGCGCCTTAAATAGAGAAGTGATAACCTTGTCGTACAATATTTTTGGAACGGATTAACCGATTAAGATCAAGTTTGAGGCGTTAAATTAAGTTTGGAAAAATTTAAATCTGATGACATTTCAACTTCATTGGTGTAACAGCTCCGAAATTATTTATGAATAAAGTTGGATGTTAAAGGTCAACCAACTACTCATTTTTTCTTTAAAAAATGTGAGGGATTTGAATGACATTGCTTAGTAGTTTCAGTTTGTTGTAAGTTTGCTTTAGGTTAGGTGGTTAGGCGGAAGTGGCTGTCAGCCAAGGGCCCATTGTGATACCACAGAGATCAGCAAGTTAATCACCTACTGCTCTCAGAAACCCGATGTAAGATTAACGAGTTGATCACCCATTAACCTTCCATTACGGGACTAGCTGTTTAGTCACCGAACCACGCGGAACTTTTAATGTATTTCGAAAGACCTTTTAGGGTCTATGTAAGCTAAGTCGCTAGTATCATCGAAGAAGAATTCACCGAGATGAGTTTTCCTCCTATGAAGTAGTGCAGGGCATTAGCAAAGAATGGTTTCTTCCTCTTCTTCGTTCATGCTGCTTCTGCAGAAATCATTGGAAAACACACCAAGTCTTTTGGCGTGTCTCCCTATTAGGCAGTCTCCCGTAAGAACACCTATGGTAGAACCTAGATACAGACGGTTCAGGGCCAACAAACTCTTCGAGCGTTTTGAGTCTACACACGGCCAAACTTTTTTGGTTGCAAGGCAGTTGTTACTCTCAGTCCATCTAGTATTTGTTATCCCTCTGAAGCGTCTTGTTTAAGTAGGAGTTTACATGTAGCGATAGGTGCACTTATGTTGTTCCATTCTGAGCCTAGGAAAGTTGTCGTTCCCTTTTTGGCTAGTTCGTCTGCCCTGGTATGTCCCTGTGCCCTGGCACCCATGAGAGGTGAATGTTAAACTGATTTGACATCTCCCTCAGAGACATCTGACAATTTTGGACCGTGATGGATTTTGTGGAGACAGAGGCAAGAGATTTAAGGGCGGCTTGGCTGTCCGAGAAGTTTCGAATGTTCGTTTTCTTTGAGTCAAGGCAGCACCTCCTTAATCGCCAGAATTTGGGCTTGGAACACACTACAATGATCGGGTAGGCGGAAGAAAAGACTGAGATCCAGTTTTTCTGAGTAGATTCCACCTCCCACACCTTTGCTTGTTTTTGAACCATCGGTGTAGAAGTGTACTGCTCCATTTTCCAACAGAGTGCCAATTCCCAAGCTTCTATTGTTGTCAAACACCAACTCGGGGGTTGTGTAGTCGGATCGATTCGGTCAGAATCTAAAGTTATCTAGAATGGTAGTGTGGCCGATTTGATTATTGGTCCACTGTGATGTAGCTCTGAGTCGAGTAGCTGAGCTAGCTGCGACTTGTTTGCTGAAGATATCTAGGGGTGTGAGATCTAGTAGTACATTGAGGGCCTACATTGAAGTGCTTAAATATATGGGTTAAATGATCAGCAATAAAGTAACTTGTGATGACGACATCAATCAGCGAGCTAGCGAAGCGAAGAGTGAGGGAAGGGGCAAGAAAATGCCTCATTAGCTGGATGGAAGACTCTTGACTGTGAGAGAAGGTTGACTGCAGCTGAAATTTAAATTCCTCGTAGTATGAAAAGAGGCAAATCACTTGAAGCTCTGAACGAAGAAAAGAAAGGAGAAGAGCAAGAAAATGTATGTTCTAATCGTACAGAAAAAACAGGGTTTTGCCATAAAGGCCGGCTGATGTTTATAATCTGTGGCGGCTATTGCACTTTGACCCATATTTAACAAATAACCTCGATTCATAATATAGCTATTTTCAACACAATTTCCCATAAAAAGATGTTGTATTTCTTTTTCGCAACATTTGGCCTGCTAAAATCAATTTTAACCAATACCCATTTTTAACTTGAATTTTTGAGCTAATATTGGTTTGAAAGGCTCTCTATACAAAATAGATACAGGTACCTACTAAAGAGAATTCACTTCATACCTAACTATTCCGAAACATACACATATTGGCTTTCAAAAGAAATTTTAATAACTCACCTCCAACGGATAGTTCACGATCATATTCTGATTGCACATATCTCCAGAACAGCAAAAATAGTACATGTTTAAAGCTCCATTAGTTCGTTTGTGTCCAATGCTAAGGCACTCTTTCTGAACACAAGTTACGTTTCTGTCTCCACTTTCCTTCCAGCAACCTGTAATTTTTAAGTAAAAAAAAGATTTATTCAAATCAGTTTTTCTCTCACAATCGATTAGCTTTATTTTATTTTTTAATTTTCCTTCGAAATAAACACCATTTACAAAATTCATCCACTTAAATATTTTTGCCGCCTGATGAATCACATTCGTAGTATGCGTAAAAGGTACGTTCAAGTTTATAAATAAAAATGTTGTCTACGAACGTTTTAATATTTTCAGAAAAGATAAAAATGATTCGGATCAAATTGGCATCCAAACAAGATCAGGGCAGACAATTTCTCACAAAGAGAAACCAAAGAAAATTCGACGAAAACGAACCACCGCCAGCAGTCTTAAGTTGGATAGCAAGTTTAAAAAGATTCTGCGTCAAAAGCATGCCGGGCAAAGTTTGTCGTCAAATGCCAAATTAATCCTAAATTCTATGGTTAACGACATATTCAATCGCTTGGTTGATGAGGCAATCAACTTTCAAAAAGCGGCTAAGCGAAAGACACTGACGCATCGTGATATGGCCGCGGCGAGTTCAGTTTTATTGCGCGGTGGTCTGCAAATGCAGGCAAAATCAGCTGCTACAAAAGCCGTCATTCAATACATGAACGGTTAAAATAAAAATGTTATATCACACGCAGTTAAGTTTACCTTGTTTTACAATTTTTGTGCCATTTGCATCCAAAAACCAGAGTCCAAGGCAAAAATCATAGTCTTGGGAACATTCGACAAAATTGCCTGATGCTGGTAAGTCACCGGACCATGTCGATTTACTTAAGCTCGGAGCCGCAACTTGTTCAGGCGCTGAGCTTGATGTGTATTCCGAATAGTCATCATCGTCTTGTGAAGAATCATCCTCCGGATATTGGGCGCATATTCTCGATTTCGGTACTAACATTAATCAAATATGGTAAAAACGTTGTACGAATTGACAATGTATACCTTGAAACTTACCAGCTGAAGATAATGTTATAAGTGCTATAACTATCAGCACCAAAAAGTAAATGGTCTTCATTTTTCTAAGTTGAATTTATTTATAGTTTGTCTTCGTTTTTTCTTTAAATATTTTTGATCCAGTGAAAATGAGCTACAAGCTTACAGCTTCAAACAGCCGAGCCATGTAGAAAATTTTGAACATTCATATCTTCTGAAAGCAAAGAAAAAACCGCTTATTAAAATTAGTATTACCAGTTACCAGCAATAAAGAAAGAATGGTGGCAAAACAATTCTTTAAGTTTTAATCTGTGTTCATGTTTTTAAGTAAACGAGCCTAATGAAGTACTTGAAGTACGCAGTTACTACAGAGCAAAATGGACATAGTATCTTGTTAGTTGCTTCTTGCTTGAAACAAAATTGAAAGCAAATTCCTGACATATCAAACAATTCGTTGCGACGCCTTCTTTTAAAAATCATGTTGCAGATGTTTGGTTTACAATTACTTTTCTAAAGCGTTTGAGAAAGTCATGAACCTAGATTTAGTAAGATGCAAGTGATATGTTTGATAGTATTTTTAAGTTTAAATCACATAAAGTAAAGTATCGAACCACAACGAATTGCTTTTTATTCCCTACTTTTAGTGTACTATAATGCTGAGTACTAGGTCCTATGCTATTTTTTAAATATAATATTGGTATCACAGCAAGATTTCAATCCTCAGCACTATTAAATACTTAAGTACATGCAGATGATCTGAAAATACATCGCGAAATCAATTGTGTAAGAGATTGCATTTTACTGTAAGCGGTCTTCATTTTCTGCAGGCTTGAGCTTTCTTTAAACACCAGCTAGAGATTTGTTGTTTAAGTGGATTGTTTCGATTAAAAATTAATAAATATACATATAAAAGTTCAAGTAACCTCTACTCCAATAAGTGTCTTGCCCCAAAGGTTTCCCACTTAATTTTTTGGTAAAAAAATGCTTCGGAGTCGGTTTTTATATTAAAAAAGAAAAACAACGGTTGATCAGAAATGGTTAGATGTGAACACTTCCTTCTTTTTTCTTTTCACTACTTCTCACTTATTTGCTTCACACTAGGTCTCTTCCACTTTTTGTAAGGCGTGGTTAAGAGAAATGCTTTAGGCCTCGGGGCTGTTCGAAATCTGCTCTGACTTTCAATTTATTTGTATTTGTTTGTACGGTCAAATAAACATTACTGTATGTATTACTATATCATCCAGGAATGGTATTTGGATCAACGAAACCGAAAAGCTGTCAGTATTTGGTTTGTGGGTACTGGGTATGTCTGTAAACGACGACCTTCATGGGAATGCCACATATTTGAAGTCGCCGAAAATGCTGCTAAATGCTTTGGTTTTCTATGAAAGTCTTCACCGTTTCTGATCTAACTAACTTTATAAAGCCAAGATCTGCCCAAAACCGAAGTAAAACTCCTACATCTGGTCAGGTGCTCCTCAAACATCAAACAAAACATAGCTTTAAGACGGATGGTGATATTTCAATTGTAGAATCGATTGATTCTCTTGAGCATTGTCGAAACATTACAGCTATCTCTCTTTTTTTTTATCGATTTATCTGCAAACAGTGCTCTAGTAAAATAGCCTGTTAAGTTTCCTCCCCTAAATTAATTTGGCCGCAAGATCCGCCTCGATAGGAATACTTATCAGCTTTATCTTGAGCTCAACTTCGAACGTACAGCCAAGTATAGACATTCATATTTTAGTCGCACAACCCGAATGTGGAATGCTCTACCTGAATTTTGTCCCCTACATTACGGTTCACAAAATTTAAAAACAATGTGCATCGGCATCTCCGATATGTTATTTAGGCCAAACTTTTTTTTGGAGACCTACAAATTTTTGCCGTTTCCAGTTGACTGTTTTATGTTAGTGTAGTTACTCCCAAAAGCATTGGGAGTTATTCGCGAAAAGTGACACTCGTAAAAACACAGTATTATGTTTCTGGGATTCGAGCCTAGAACTCCCAATTGGGCAAGGCTAGATTGGATGCGGAAATACCTCACTCAAAGTTCAAACATATCTTAAGGATCTAAGTGCTTTCCGGTTGAAAGGAGGATGAGAGGGAGGTGAGAAGTAGAAGGATTGTGTTGGTTACTTGCACAGCAGTGTTCGAGAATCTCACAGAAACATTTGGAGCCCTGAAGGATATTTAGTATTCTGTTTATAAGAAGGTTAGAGATGTCGCATACTTCGTCAAAGAAGTACTCTCCGAAGGCTGCGAGGAGCAAGCTTGGGCACTCGCTGCCGAAGTGGACTGATCCTTCTTCTGCCAATTCATTGTGACATTATTTTTATAAGTGAGAAGTGTTAATGCTTATTTTCACCATATGGGTGCCAATGAGAGCCCAGGCTTGCGCATCCGAAGTAGAAAATATGTTTTTTTTTTTTAGGAAATGTCTGGCTATACCTATACGTTTCTGAAAATTCGGCAGGTTTCAAAAGATTATCACTTGTCATTGTCAGAACTTTGACTTGGATTTTGTTTTTTTTCTCTCTAGAGGCTTGAAAAGAAAAAAATCGTGTTGCAGAGGGTCTATCTCCCTTTTTTTGTTAAGGTAAGAGGAGGAACCTTAAAATAAATTGGCTTTGATATTTATTGGACATTTTAGTTCAAGTTAAATTTTTGGAAAAAAAAAAATAAAAATTTTTTTTTCTTAAAACAAAATTTTTACAAAAATAATATCATTGTACTTTTATAAAGAGAGCTAATTCATTTGTATGCTTATATTCAATAAGCTTCAAAACTGCTGATTTGAAAGAAATTTGGAAAAGAGATGTTCTAAGGCCATACTTCATCCCCATATTCCTTCGGCAACTTAAACGGAAACGGAGTCGTTAACAAAAAACTATAGTTTTTATTGAATAGAAAATTACTAGTAGGCCGAATTGAACAATAATAATTGGGACAAAGATAATCTAGAATCTGAGAAATAATATAGATTGTATTACGTCTCCATATTCTTACGGGGAAGACCCGGGAACGGGAACAGGAAACATAACTGGAAACTTACAAAATACTGGATCGATCTCGAAAAGTATTTCATCATTAGATTGCATCGTTATACCTGAGTGGCATGGCCTATATTTTACCCCCATATTCCCACGGCAAAGTGAACGGAAAGTCAAAAAACCACTGAATTGATTTCAATTCAGTGCAATGTTTGCCCCGAGTCGATGCTATACAATACACTATATCACCGTAAGACCCGAGCTACACCGCGCTGGCCGATTCAGCTAGTTATAAATATATCAGGTATATTGCTAAAACCTTAAGCTTAAAATCCAACCTTTGGTTTTTACTAAAGGAAAACTTAATAGCGGAGTTCACACTGTACAATTATTAGTTAGATAGACTTTGGTTTGAACGATCAATGCTTGATAATGTGAACCCTCAGACTACCGTTTGGCCAACTTGTTGGATAATTTTCAAATATTTTTGAAAATTTTGATGTTGGACGGAGCGTAGACACAAAATAAAGTTGGACGACAAATTTGATAAGTTTGAACGCAAACAGCATCTTACCGTCCAACATCATCTGTCAAACGAAGTCTGTCCAAATAATTGTATAGTGTGAACTCGGCTAATCGAAAACTAATGAATTAATCTCTAAATTTTTTGAAGGTTCGTAGAATATCTAAACGAAATTTTTTTTAGGAGCATCATAGTACTGTTTCAATAAAATTGGATAAAAGTGGGAATAAGAGCCTTAACCTAAACTCATATACATTTATCCACTTAGAGGAAATTTTGTAGGTATTCCATAAGCTGTAAAGTTCCTTTTTGCGTAAGTGCACTCGCAAGAAGTGAGCGAATGTGGAAATTCGTGATTGTCTCCTACCAAAGGGCCTTAAAAGAATTAAGAATATCTCTTTTTCAAACTCTGCTTACTGAGTTCAGCATTGATGTTTATTTAGTCATTAAGTTACATCTTCATGCTTCATTATGCGACATTAGTAATATAGGTTAGGTTAGGTGGAAGTGGCTGTCAGCCAATGAGTACATTGACTGACACACTTAGGCCGCAAGGGCCCATTGTGATACCACAGAGATCAGCAAGTTAATCACCTACTGCTCTCAGAAACCCGATGTAAGATTAACGAGTTGATCACTTATTAATCTTCCATTATGGGACTAGCCGGTTAATCACCTGCTAGTCGAACCACGCGGAACTTTTAAAGTATTTCGAAAGACTTATTGGGTCTAAGCTAAGTTGCTAGTGTCATCGAAGAAGAATTCAACGAGATGAGTTTTCCTCCTATGAAGTAGTGCAGGGCATGAGCAAAGAAGGTGTTGAACGGTTTCTTCCTCCTCCTCGTCCATGCAGCTTCTGCAGAAATCATTGGAAAACACACCAAGTCTTTTGGCGTGTCTCCCTATTAGACAGGGTCCCGTGAGAACACCCATGGTAGAACCTAGATACAGACGATTCAGGGCCAACAAACTCTTCGAGCGTTTTGAGTCTACACACGGCCAAACTTTTTTGGTTGCAAGGCAGTTGTTACTCTCAGTCCATCTAGTGTTTGTTATCCTCGAAGCGTCTTGTCTTAGTAGGAGTTTACTTGTAGCGATAGGTGCACCTATATTGTTCCATTCTGAGCGTAGGGAAGTGGTCGTGCCCTTTTTGGCTAGTTCGTCTGCCATACAGTTGCCTGGTATGTCCCTGTGCCCCGGGACCCATGAAAGGTGAATGTTGATTTGACTTTGAGATTTAGGGGAAGCTTGGCTGTCTGAGAAGATTCGAATATCCGTGGAGAATATGACGTTTGCTTTGCGCCAAGACAGCACCTCCTTAATCGCCAGAATTTCCGCTTAGAACACACTATAATGATCGGGTAGGCGGAAGAAAAGACTGAGATTCAGTTTTTCTGAGTAGATTCCACTTCCCACACCTTCGCTGGTTTTTGAACCATCGGTGTAGAAGTGTATTGCTTCATTTTCCAAAAGAGCGCCATTTTTCCAAGCTTCTCTTGAAGGTATGGTTACTTGGAAATTATTGTCAAACACCAACTTGGGGGTACACCATGCATCGGTAAGAATCTAAAGTTATCTAGAATGGTAGTGTGGCCGATTTGATTATTGGTCCACTGTGATGTAGCTCTGAGTCGAGTAGCTGAGCTAGCTGCGACTTGTTTGCTGAAGATATCTAGGGGTGTGAGATCTAGTAGTACATTGAGGGCGTCCGATGGGGTTGTCCTCAGTGCACCACTAATACACAGACTAGCCGTTCTTTGAACTTTGGCCAGCTTGTTGTAGTTGATCATCTTGTCTAGTGCTGTCCACCAGACTATCACCCCGTATGTGAGTATCGGTCTAATTACCGAGGTTAACAGCCAATGGGTGATTTGGGGGGAGAAACCCCATTTCCCGCCAATGGCTTTTTTACAGGAGAAGAGTGCAACGTTGGCTTTATTTACTTTTTCCTCAATATTGGTTTTCCAGGTCAGTTTTTTGTCAAAAATGAGACCTAGATATTTAGCCTGATTTGACAGTGTGAGAGTTACCCCTTTAATAGTCGGGGTCCTGAGGTCCGGAATTTTGTATTTTTGTGTGGATTGATGTTCAGACCACAATCTGCAGCCCAATTGTTAAGCTTGTTAAGTGCTTTTTGTAGCAGCTCAGCTAGGGTTTGTGGGTGCTTGCCTGAAACGGCAATTGCTACATCATCGGCATAGGCTATGGTTTTGAAACCTTCGTCCTCTAGGTCGATTAACAATTTGTTAAGTTTGCTTTAGAGTCTGCGATTGAACCTATTCCTATACCATATAGGAGTGCTTGCAGATCTCTACTAAAATATGCAGCTCCGTTGGCTTGAGCCTGGTTGATTCGCAAACATCTGGCTTTTCAAAATGATATACCGGCCTTTTCACAAAGCCAAAGTTATCCTTGTTTCGAAACAGTCTGTAACTATATGTCATTTGAAACTGTATTATTATGTGGTAATCACCGCTGCTGTTTTGCACCGAAACGAAAGAAGAAACACATTCAAAATTAATTTTGTTGGCCAAAGTTGTTCAATATTTTTATAAGTACATATCCGAGAGTGTGTATGCGCAATTTGATTGAATTTTCATACCATTTATTTATACTTTCTCATTTTTCTCCTCTTTTCAGATGTGCATTATAGCGTTTTGTGATGCATCGTGGGGCACACCTGGTACTGGCCAGTATCACATTCAAACCGACGAAGGCCCCGAACGATACTTTCGTTTTCAAACTGACAATGGACAATATCGCAAAGAGAAGCGACTTCAAGATGGCACAGTAATAGGTTTGCTCTTAACTTCAAAGATTTGTTGAAAGAAAAAAATATGAGTGTAAACGAATGTTTTAGGAACTGATGCTTGGATCGATGCTGCTGGTTATCTTCGACAGAAAGACTACATCGCAGATAAGAAAGGCTATCGGATACTCAAATCGAAAACAGTTTTTGTTGGCCATGGCCGTGCTATTGAGGTACTTTGAAAAAAAAAAAAAAAAAAATTCTGAATTTTATTGATGTCATTTCAAATTTCAGGAGGCCATACGATCTGTCAAAGGAGTTCCTGCTCAGTCGGGTGTTCTTGTTGATCAATCACTCAGACCACCAACAACAGCTCGACCAGCTTATGCATATCCTACCTCGACTTCAACGACGACAACTACAACGACATCTACCCCCGCTCCACCAACTCAGGGCTACTTGTCACCTGCAGAAGCAGCTTTAATTCCACCCTCACCGTACTTGGGTTATGATCACTATCCACAGCCGGAGGTCTTCATTCGACCACACTCTCAACCATTGGACAACAACATTGTACCTGAAAACTACTATCTTTTGGGAAGCAGTACTGAAAGGCCTCAACTTCCGTCCGATACTTTCCTTCCGCCATACGAAAATAGCCGAAGAGTCCGGCCGATTGGTGTAGTTTCTTCGACTCCATCGCCAATTTCTAGCAATGAAGCCATTGAATATTCTCACTCCTCAACTGAAAACTATCCATCTGGTTACTCCTATTCAAGCCCAAGACCGTTTTCACCAGCTTCAACGACTCAAGCCCCAGAACGTTCCAGTAGCTCTCAAGCTCCTTACTCATCCAACGACTATGACGATCCATTTGGCCTTAACTCATACTCCTCGTCAACGACAGAAAAGTCTTCAACAGAGTATTCAACACCCTATAGTGATTTACTTCCTCCAACGAAGAAAAGAAGACCATCCTACGGTACCAGAATTCAGCCTCAGGTATATAACAACAACCTTGGCAGTGGATACGATGAGCAGTACTCTCAGTACGACGGAGTTGGTGTGACTAGAAACGGATTCCGGTACTACCTTCCTCGACAGTATCACGAAGAAGAAACTGTGGGTCCTCAAAAGCGAGCGGGCAGCTTTGGTTACATTGACCCATTTGGCATTCGACGAGTCATTTACTACAATGCTTCACCAGAAAATGGTTTTGTTCATCGAAAGAACAACCGCTACGTAGGATTCCAGGCGGCTCCATATGATCCCAGACCCTTGTAACTTTAAGATCTACCAATCATTAATTTACAAATTTATCTCACTTATTTATTGATTCATTGAATGGACTAAAGCCAAAGATGGCGGCATCCTTGAAGCATCCTGCCAAGCCAACATGTGGATCATAGAAACGATAAACTTATGAACTGTTGATATTATTTTAACTTTTAAGGTTCAGCTTTTCATAAAACGTTCAAAACGAAAACAAAAATTATATATACGCCCTAACAATGTCTGTGTTAACAAAAGAAAATAATTTTTTGGATTGTAATTATTATTATTTTATTTTTAAGACATTCTAACTTATTTCTCGAATTGTTTAGTTTAAGAACACAAGTGTCGGCAGAAATTATGAACCATTTAGTTTAAAGTACCGATCAATTTCTAGCACGCAAACTCTGACACCATTTTAATTAGATCTAGATAGCATTACGTTTTAGCACTTATACTAATAATTGATATTAATCTTGCCATATTAACAGATTTCTAGTTTCTTAAGAATTGACAAAAAATAGTTTCTAGATGTTGCTTATGAAAGCAGTCGAAACGAACTTTAACAACTACTAAAAAATGTACTAAAACTGTAATAAAACCATACGATCGTCTGGTAATTTGTGATTTTTTTCGCTAATAGACATCCATTGGCGGCCTATGCCAGTTTAATGGACATCCGTTGCGAAAAAAGCAAAATATTGATAAAGTTTCATTAAAGTGTAAATAAAATCGAAAGAAACACAAAACTTCCTCGGATTTTTCTTATTTTCTCTATACTCTCTGATGATGACAGGAAGTGATTATATTCTCATACCAGCCACTGTCCAAACCAATTAGAGTGGGTAAGCCATTTCTGTTGAACTTGGTCTTAAATTAACTAGAGCATTCAGACCTCAACACCCGTCCATTATGCCATCAGATAGTAACCATCTTTTGGTATATTATAGATGTTCGGAGAACAACCAGAATACGCAGCCATTTATGGGTTACCAGCTCTCACTATGTTTGAGCCGAGTATCTATACTCTATAGCCTCATACGAGAAAATGCAGGACATTTACAGATGAAGCGTTGCTCGATGTCGTAATTTTATAACACTTTGAAATGGTTGGCAAAAAGGACCCCGTGGCCTGGCAACACCAACAACTCTTTTGTAGTATTTCCTGTTGCCGAATTCCGCAAGAGTGATTTTAAAAAACTCACACTCAACGCCCTCTGAAAACTGACGCCGTGAGTAAATTTGAAGGATAGTGTACGAGTACTGTGTACACCTCTTCTGTCAAAAATAATACTCATCTTTGCGGCTTGCGGGATCTTAATAAAAGAGTGCACATAATTTTTCGTATAGGTACCTACACAATAAAAATTCATTCTTGCGGAAGGTTTTCGGAGAAGTCATACATTCCCGGATCACTTTCGAAGTAGTTTGATGGTTAGGCATTGCCAGTGTTACTGCAGACTTTATCGTTGTATCTGCAACACTTTACATAAAAAGTCGAGTAACCCAACAATCTGACAAATGCATTAGAGGTTTTTTTCAAGATCAAGCCAATATCTGGTTTAGATAAAATTTATCAAAGCCTGTGTTTTACTTTGGCTTCGTTTTATTGTTATATTCCCAAGTGTTTTCCCACACCGAAATTAGTTTTCTAGAGTGAGTGAAGTGAGATGATTCATTTTATTCACCACCTATCTCATTAAATTTGAAAAGTGATTTAGGTTGTAATAGAAAATTTAAACAGAATAAATATCACTGTTAGATAAATTAACGTACACCTAAGCTTACCCACTGTTCGAAAGTTGAGTATGTAATCCAACACAAGTAGAGTACGTTTTTTAGATTGGATAAATCTCTCAGCCTCATAAGCTAAATTGTTTTTCACTTCGTCGTCAATTACTTTCCTCAAGTACCTATTTCATCGGATCCCTTTAAGGTCATAACTCAATGGTACTTTTTAGTTTTTCAATTATCAAATCGACACAAAGTAATGTAAAAACATAAAAAGATCCTTAGTAGACAAAAACACCCTGTTTCAAAACACTTTAATAATATTGACAAGATTTTTTTTAATGTCATCGATTGATGAAAAGGTTTTGATAAACTTTTTTTTTTAACCAGCCCACATACCAAGCGGGTGTGGTTAGTGGAAACCTTTGTAATGTTTCACCCAGTTCAAATTGCTTATAAACGCTAATCTAATGGAGCAGAAAAGCAGAGTCTTGTAAAGCATTCCACATACGAGTATTGCGACTACAACGCGACTCTCAGAACTTAACTGAAGGTCTGAATCAGGGCTGAAGATGATACTGATGAGCATTGCTATCGAAGCTGGTGCTCTGTCTCAATTGTTAAAGGCGAAAAATGCAACAGGCTATTTCACTAGATCACGGTTTGTGAGAAAAACGATAAAAAAACGTGATCAGGGAAACGTTTCGACAATGTTCAAGGAAATCATATGATCCCGTAATTAAATTATCACCATTCTATAAGTGTTAGCGCTTAGTTTTGTACTTTATCTAGAAGGTGCAAGGAAACTAGAGGAGAACGTGATCAAAACTGGAAAATAATTATTAAGAAAAATTGTGAGTGCCTGACTCGAAGCATCTAATTTCTCTATAAACAAAGTGACAGAGCGTATTAGAGATGGAAAAGATAGCCCAGGTTGATGATTTATTCGTTGAGGCCTAAATGCTTCTTTTATTGTAATTTTACATTGAACTCAATTAATTAACAGTAATAAAAATAACTAACGAGTTTTTTTGAAGTGAAAACTTCTTTAGGCGCGTTTGGCACTTTTGCGATGGGGGTAAAGCAATGAATTCGCGACCGACACCATTTTTTGGCTCATTGTATTTCGTATGTAAATTCGTCATAGCCCAGCGTCTCAGGTTCAATTCCCAGCAATGACTTCCATTTTTTTTATTTATTTAAAGTGAAAACATAAACAAAAATTGTGGCCACGGCTGGGATTCGAACCTGAGACCAACGACTCTACCATTGAGCCAAGAAACACATTAAGACTTAAAAGAATGGAATAGCAACATTACCTAGTATACTTACCGACTCGGAGAAATACAGAAAAGAAAGAAAGGAATTGAAGGACAGAGAAAAATTTATGCAACGCAGAATAAATAAAATGCACCAAATATTTTACTACCATTTCAATGAAGTGGATGAGTGAAGCTGGAATCATGGCAGAGTAGGAGACGCACTGGTCGATGATTCGAACTTTACAACAAATTAAAAGAGATCAACAACTCATCGCGATGATTTATCGATGGAATTGAAATGGTTGCATAAAAATAGTTTGAAAAACCACTACTCAAATATTCACTAATTTCGTTTCTAAACTTAATGCATTGTCCTTTCATTTTATTGTCAAAGTTTACGAGCGCAGTTACAAAATCTGTAGACACTATCGTTAAAAAATTGAATTTATTGATTTTAACAGAATTTCACAATGGTGACGAAGAAATATAGATATGATATTTCAGATTTGAATTAAGTTGCAAGTTTCAGAAGGCACGATCGTCCAGCATCATTAACATCAACTTCGGCGGTGCTACAAATTTGCCACTTTTTCAATTTTTTAAAGAAGAATACTATTTTACAATGACGAATGACCGCAGCCTAAGTAAAAAGAAATATAAAGCGACAATTGATGCAGTCTTTGCGATATACATATTTAAATAGATTTGAGACAAAATTCTTCGTTTCCTATTTAAGTTACCTTAGACCTATTATTTCAGCATTAGAATTCGATGATTGTAGAGATGAAATTGTGAATGAAAACTCATAAGTTTCATTGATGTTTCTCTATATGTACATCTACATAAGTATATTATAAAAGATTTTCCTGTACCTATGTACATTAAAATATTTACTGAAAATTCAATTCTGTTTTCACTTCCGTCGGCACTCCCGGAGTACTTCTTTTTTTTTTTAAGCTTAGAGGAATGTCAAAAACTAGGAAATTAGAAATCAGAAGTTCATTTTGCAGGTTACGGCTAACGAACATAAAAGTTGACGCTTTAAAATTTCCTAAAGAACTTGATTTAAGGCATTGCATCTACTCAGGGTACCGTAGTAAAGCTGTGTTGGTCCAAAATCAAGTAAACTTGTTTATAAGAGATTAAACCACTAAAGTATGAATGCCAAGAAAGACAAATAAATTTCTCAATAAAAAAAACCGACAGGGCTTAGCGCATTTCTCTCAACCATACCTTGTGAGGAAATCGATAGGACCTACAACTTATTCCGAATGGCCAATTGCCAATTCCTCCCATGTAACAGGCCGACACGGTAACCATTACAACACAGGCACCCAGGCATATAAAAAACGTATTTTGTATAAAGAAAAAGGTAACAAAATAGTTTGTGTAGAAAACTATCCAAACCGAATTAACATTTAAAACTGTGAAGCGGAAGCGACTATGACTACCTGTAATTGGCCAGTGTGAACTTGTATTAGCAAAAAGCAAATTTGGCTTTGACAGATTTTAAATATTTCGATTTTGAAAAAAAGTAACCCTATTTAAAAATGTTCAGTAGCGACCTACGACAACAACTGAAGGCTAACTAACGTAAACGACACATGCACAGGAAAGTGTCCTAAATATGTATATTCTTTTAGTTTCATAAGTTTTTATGATAAAATTGAAAAAAAAGGAAAAAATTAAAGCTAATCGCTACAACTTTGTTGTAGAAAAATAGAAGTAGAGTGAGCTTAGCGAATTTGTTTGACGTATACTCCAAAGTTCACTTTTTGGACTATGAATGTGATCTTATATTTTCGACTAGGTAGGTAGCCAATCCTGAGATATCTAGTATTGCTTTGACGTACATCCTCCCAAATAAATCAGTTTAAATATTTTTTTACACAAACGACATTTTTTTTTTTTGGATATAGGAACGTTATCTCTAAACTTTACTGAAAATGCAAATTCTAGCTTCACTTATTTTTCGATGTATGTGCACTTATGTATTTACTTTAGCTTTGATAAATAAGTCTCTTTGGTAGAGTTACGTTCAACAATTTATTGATGAATAAAATATAAAAGAAATAACAGGTCAGAGCCAAAACTAAAAGAGAACATGAATGGTGGAAAAAAATTGTCGTGTTTCTTTTATATTTTAATATATTCATGCTTAAATTACAGGCATTTTCTTATTCCCAAAAACCTTTAACCTCTTTCATAAAACTGATATATGACTAAAATTAAAAATGTACACTATGGTGTCGAATGAATGAATTAAGAATTTTTTATATCGTAGGTATGCTGGCAAGTTTTTCGAAAGAGGTAATGAAATTCTTCAAAAATATTTTGCTTTCTCGGACCTTATTTCCGGATCATTGTACTCTCAGGGTAGCAGCCTCCCTTATGTGGTGCAGTTGCAGTAGATGAGAAAAAAGGTGATAAAAATTTCGCATGTGACCTCAAGGGCGTCGCGTCATCCAGATGAAATTAAGACGCTCAAAGAAAAGTAGATGCCCAGACAGGGATTCGAACCCACCGTCCGGCCAATCTACTGAACACTATCACAGCCCCACTGTGCTTAGCGGATGTGGTTGTAAACCAAGTTCTTTGTGATATTTTCTCTGTTTACCTGCCACTAAGTATGCAGTATAATTGACTTGACTGACTGAAATCAGTGGTTTGTTAAAGTTCGACCTTTGAGTTTGTATACAAACTCAATGGTTCGACCCATGTACATAAAGTCATAAAGTAATGTAAGTACAGCCAATGAGTATGCCTTGAAAATTTGTTTGTGATCCAATATAGGTACGCCCTCAAACATGCAACCAAAGATCACTGGTAATTGTTCCCAAAGCCCAAAGCCCAATTACCAGTGATCAAATGAGTGAGTGCCACTCGTTATCGAGTTAACGAGTAACTGCATTCGTTTTGGTTACGGCATTCGTTGCCTGACGTATCGTATAACTATTGTACTAGTCACATAAAATTTTCACTGATATATTTCGAGTCTCTATGAAATCAAAGATATCACTAGTTTAATATAAATTTTGCTTGTCTGGTCTGGTTCTTTGAGAAGATTTCTGTTAGACAAACTATAACCCACTTTCGTTTTTTTGTTAGTCGGAACTTCAGTAATCTATAGAAAAAATATTTAACCTTTTAACTGCAACACCCTGTATGTATCTAATAACGAAAGCGTTGTCGCACATCTGAATACCGAAAGGTTTTTCAAATCGATGTTGATTGAATACCAAATTGACCCGATAAGAATTATTTACATGAGATTGTTCTTAGGTACTTTTTTTTTCATTCTGCTGCCCACATCCCCTCAGTATGTTGGGACATGGCACATGGGATGTAGTCAAAGTCTTGGCCTTGAATAATATCAAAAAATAAAATTAGCATTTGTGAAGACATTGCTCTGTATTTTTTTATTTTGAAGTAGGCACATCAAGTATAAGAAATAATGGATGGGGAATTTCAATTACTTTCAAACATATGCTTATTTCCCTTCCCAGTTTCCATACGAAATGTTTGTGTTTTGAGTTCAGACGTTTTTTGAACTCAAACAGTTGATACGTAAAACGTGATACATTATACATATGTACCTCTTTGCGAGTGTTGCTACTTATTATTTAAAATAAGTACGGGAACCACAGAACCACAAGGCAAGTGCGCCTTTCAGTATTAATTTAGTATTGAAAACGAAAATAAATAAATAAAGATACTTTAGGAAATCTTAATGCGAAGAAATAATACGACTCATGCCGTCCTCTGCTCTAAGTGACTCACAAAAATCAATATGTGAAAGATAACTTTTAAATAACTTGATATGTCCTGTACATTTAATTTAAATACAAACTCTGCGAACAATTCAATATTCTGCGACAAGACTTCTAGGTTCTGATATTACGTTCGGGATGATTTTACGAAATTACCAAGTTCGTCTCGGCAGAATCAAAAATATCCTTTTTTTTTTTTACTATGATTGCTGAGTGATGGCTCTCAATTTTATTAATTTTTAATTTTTTGTCAAATACAGTGAAAGTGGTTTCAACTTTTTTTTATTACTGTCTGCGACTTTAGACCATTAGCCGTCTTCAATATGTATAAAAAGTCTTAAACATCTGTTTTAATACTTTTTATTTGCATTACGCCTTAAAGCGCACCCGATACGAATTCATCTCTCTAAATCCAGGGCAAAAACCCGACTATCCTGGTTTTTTATTATTTGGCAGTAATAAATTCACTATTTGACAATAATAAAGCAACATTTTCTTTTTCAATCCCACCAACTTCTTCGAACCAACAGAGCGTACTTTATTTTCTTAAAATTCGTACTTATCGTATATGTTTTATTTAATAAGTGGCACCCCTGTTTCTAATCCATTCCAGTTGTTTTCTATAGCACGAAAAATTTATGCTGTTTAGACAAGTCCATCTCTTCACTCGCTTGGAATTGTAATTTACCCTCCCATTCTATCTTTCGACTACGTATCAATACAGTTCCTCTTCTAACGACCAGACTATCGGCCGGGCCTTTTATTCATATCAGGCGTTTAGCAAAGGAAACAATAAGTAAACATTTGGAATACACAAAAAACTGATCAACATGTGGCTCTAAACTAGTTCCAGCGAATATCGTTTGGAAATGAATTTACCTCCGAATCCGAAAGATACAAATTGAAAAAATAAATCAGTTGACATTTAGTTCGTGTATTGTGTGGGTGTAGGCAATAGTAATTATTTCGAATGTGAAATGAAGAGACAAGTGTTGTAATAAATACATATTTTGTTTGAACAGCGATCAATTACTGATCGACTTGCTAAGTTATTGTGCAATAAAAAATTTAAGAAATGGGTTTATTTCGGTCACACCAGAATACTCTAAGAAAAGGTGCATATTTGTGCACTCAAGCAGTGCATTCGAAACAATTTAAACCCTTCGATGAAATACCTGGTCCGAGAGGTCCCTTTGGCTTGGGAAATCTCTACAACTACCTACCTTTGATTGGAAGATATTCGTGGCTTAAGTTACACAAATCGGGTTTCCACAAATACGAAACCTATGGATCGATAGTGCGAGAAACAATGGCACCGGGAGTTAATATTGTTTGGATATACGATCCGAATGATTTCGCTGTGTTGCTGAATGATAAAGACTACCCACACAGGCGAAGTCACTTGGCCTTGGAAAAATATAGGAATGACCGGCCGCACGTGTATCGATCAGCTGGATTAATACCAACGTGAGTGTTTATTGTTTAATTGTTTTGGTTTCTCATTGAGAGAGTAATGGAATATTTTTTAAAGGAATGGTTCTGAATGGTGGCGGTTGAGATCTGAACTTCAGAAGGAATTAAGTGCTCCTAAGAATGTAAGAAGTTTCTTGACCGATGTTGATAAAATTACTCATGAGTTCTTGGATGTGTTGCCGCTAAAAACAGAGTTCAACTTGTTGCCTGAATTAGCGAGATTGAATTTGGAACGTAAGTAGTGATCAAGATCATTTTCAAAAAAAATCAAAAGGATCGTTTTCAAGTTCATTGTGAAGCATTTAGTACAAAGTAAGAAGTGTTGAGTTCTGGATCGTGAATATTGGCCAGCAACCTAACAGAATCGTTTTCGATTCTAATGGCTCGTCCACACTACGTCGGGGGGCAATCTGGTTCATTACTCTCGGTTTGAATTCGGGCATGCTTTTGAGAAGTTGGAAGGCCATCATTGCCGATGAACATGTGTCCTTTGCTCTTGGGCTTAGTACAGAATTTCGTTCGGCCTTAAATTTAGGCAATTTTAAAAAAAATTTCTGTATGAAGGTAATGAGTACCTAATGCTTTAAAATTTGTTTACTTACTAACTACAGGAAAATGAAACTTCAGACAAAAAAAGAATGTTTTCAACTTCAATAACTTACTTGAAATCTCCCTCTCTAAAAAAAAAATTGATTCACTGGTTAGCAGTGCCGTAACTAGCCTTTTATGCACCCGGTGCGAGCTTTCAAAACTGCGCGACTGAAAAGTGCTCTAACCAGGCTCTGAAAATAAAATGGACAAATAATGTGCATACAAATAAATCTATCTATTTATTGTTTACCGAAGTATATATATAAGTACCTACTTAATATATATTTTATGATAAAAATTGTGTGTTTAAAAATATTTGCGATATTATACTATATATATTTTCGATAGTAACAAAAGACTGTCCTTACTTAAAGATTACTTAAAGGTTTACTTTCCGCGCTTTTCTCATTGATTACCTATTTTTTCATATGCCAAGAGTCGTGCTATGTCGCGTTCAATCGACAAAATCGCTAGGCCAGACAATCTCTCTTGACCCATCGTCGAGCGCAGGTACGTTTTTATTAATTTGAGCTTACTGAATGATCTCTCACAAGAAGCTACAGTCACTGGCATTGTTAAAAATATCTTTATAGCGACTACTACATTGGGAAACATTTCCTTTAAATCCAGTTCCACTATAGCTTTGAGATGACCCATACTTGACTGACATTCACATTTATTAAATAATGTAGTCTCTTCAACTTGAATCTTCAAAGTTTCTATTTCGGACCAAAATTCTGTGGCATTTATATCTGCAGAATATCTGATACCAACTCAAATCAGCTGCATGTTTTTTTAGTTCTTCAGCCGAATATGTAGAAATGTGTTTTAAGGTCAAAAAACCGAAAGAGTTTTTTATGTCGCGTAGTTTTTCGAATCGCCATTTTAATTCAGAAATTATTGTATCTATTGCTTCGGTTTCATCATTTGAAACTTTGTTCCCGAGTAATGTCGTAGCCGGTGTTCTAACTTTCACTTAAATCGTGTCCTTTTGCTCTCTTTCGTCGCTAATCAGGAAAATTGTCTTCAATGTCACATTGTTCACAAATTCTTTTTGTCTTTTCGAAAACAATGTCTACAGCCTCGCGAATATTTTGTATCTGGGCTTGTTAGTCCCTTGATAAGTTCAGAAGCTTTGTCGATAGTCATAGTTTTAGATTAGTAACAGATTCCAGAATTTTTATAAACGGGATTTCAGAAAGCGAGATTTCAAAACTGGGATTTTTATAATAGGGAATATATGAACTGGGATCTCGAACCCAACCCATAATTAATTTGGTCCATTACGCTTTAAGCTGTAGAGATTGTTTCCTCATTGTAATCATTGGTAGTTAGAATCTTTAGCACACACCAGATTTGGGGTGTTTGTGACTTGAAAGCTTTCAGCTTAAGGTGGATATAAATTTGTCTGATGTGTCGCGACGCACGTGACGACTGACGCGTCAGAACAGTATCGATTCCATATATTAACCATCACAAAACGTTACGCACTAGTGTGATCGCTACCATACTAAATGTATGAAACCGATAATCCGTCTTTACATGTGTTGTTGTTTCAAGAAAAATGCGATATAGATAGTACAGTAGGGCGCGTTTACATCATGTTCGCAATAAAACAAAATAGTAAGTAACTAGCTACCATACATGAGATGAAACAAGATACAACTCTGGTCATTTCTGCGCTCCTCCAGGGTATGCGCCATGTGCCTGGGCACTGCTGGCACCGCCCTAGTTACGGCACTGCTGGTGAGAGGTGATTTATCTCTCCCTCTGATGTGTAATAAAAAAAAAATTACCCAATTTGAATCAGAATAAATATAGCTATTGCAGAAACTATAACTAAAACAAAAATGACAAAATGGCGGGAGGCGGGCAGTTAAACATTAAAATTTTAAAACGTATTTTTTAAACTAAGATAATAAAAAATTTATATGTATTCAACGTACAGAAACGTTGTACAGAATAACATATTAAGATTTCAGATCAATCGGTCCAGCAGTTTTTGTTTCTTGGTACTCGCAAGACAAAAAAAAGAGTATATCCTATATTTTACAATTAACATTCAATGTTACCATCACTGAGAACCACGTCATACTAACCAACATAACTTTTAAAATTAAGATATGCCTCGTTAAATTTCTACATCTATTGTTCGTTGGTTGTAGCTGCTCGATTTCGTATGCAGTGTTAGTCGAAAAAATTCAATAAGCTTTAATTTGAGATTTAGGTGACCTCTGTACAATAATTTATGGAGCAGTTATCGTCGATCAAAGCAAAAAGTTCACTTTTACTTTAAAATCGGCAAATTAAAGGATATTCGCTCGTAAAATTTGGAATAACTTTGGATTTAATGCATGAATGAAGGATATCGTTGGTAGTTTTCAACATCAGAACGTCCATGAAAACTTTTTAAAATTACAAAACTATCGTTTTTGTCAGAAATCACCGAAGAACAACATTTTTTGACTTTTATTTTTTTAAAAGTTGTCCTTCCTCAAGTAAACGACTTTTTGAGTCCACAGACCATTTGAAAGACGATCAAAAATTAAATCAAAAACATTTTTTTTGATTTTTTTTTTTTTTGTAATATACGCGCACATCAAGGGGTTATTAATACCCTTATAATAGCCGCGTTTTATCAGGATTTCGCTTTGTTGTTGTAACGCTAATAAACCCATGATCTGATCCGGATCAGATCAATAATAAAATGCGGCTAATGTTATTAACACAGTGCGAGCGATTAAGAAGGAAGGAAAGTATTAGAAAGGAGGTGATTATTACTTGAGAAGCGCGGACGGAAAAAAAAAACTTACTGCTCAGATATGAGAACTAGATGCTCAGAGGTACAAATTCCAACTTTTATTAATTTTTTGTACAGTAAATTCTCTCTGAGATATCCTTTGTTGAAAACCACCCTTAAATTTGAAATATTTTTAATATCTCCTAATTTTTGCGAGTACTGTATCCGCCCAATATTTTCTAGGGCCACTATCTAAATATGTTTGAACACATTATCGCCTTCAACTTAGTAAGATGAGAAAGGTTTCTAATGTGCTGTAGGTACTTCTCATAGGAATGCTTAAATGGTCCCAGGTTTTAAAACTATTACGTCGTATTAATAAATTTATGAATGTATTCTAATTTTCTATACTAAAAAGAAAAAATATTACAGTTACATGCCTGCTGACATTTGACGAGCGACTGAATTCCTTTTCACCTGAAGAACATCATCCAAATTCAAGAACCTCAAGATTAATAAAAGCCACTGAAAGCACCAACAGCTGCATACTTCCAACAGATCAGGGTCTACAGCTTTGGCGATTATTTGAAACTCCCACATACAAAAAGCTAAGAAAAGCTCAAAATTATATGGAAAGCGTAGCTGTCGATCTGGTTGCTCAAAAAATTGCATTTTTCAAAGACGAAACAAGTCAGCAGGTAGCAGGTGGAAGTTTGACACGAAGTTCCTTGATTGAAGAGTATCTAAAAAATCCAAATTTGGATCTATCCGATGTTGTTGGAATGGCTTCAGATTTATTATTAGCTGGAGTGGACACAACTTCATACTCAACTTCGTTTGCTATTTACCATATTGCCAGACATCCCGATGTTCAGGAAAGACTATATCAGGAGGCAAAGACTGTTATGCCAAAATTAAGTGATTCACTCACCGGAGAGGCTATAAGAACGGGTATTTCTTACACAAGGGCAGTGTTAAAAGAGTCTTTTCGTCTAAATCCTGTGTCAGTTGGATTTGGGCGAGTTTTGACCAAAGATATTGTGCTAAGTGGATATCATGTCCCAGTGGGGGTGAGTTTTTTTTTTTTTTTATATGTTTTATAGTATTGACCTAAAAATGTAATTCTAGACAATCGTTGTTACTCAAAACATGATTGCTTCACGTTTGGAGAAACATTTCGAACGGCCAAACGAATTTGATCCGCAAAGATGGTTGCAAAGGAAGACCAACATAAACCCATACGTAGTGTTGCCATTTGGCCATGGCATGAGATCGTGCATAGCTAGACGAATGGCAGAGCAGAGTATTCTCGTGTTTCTACTAAAGGTATGGAATAGCAATGACTTTTGAATTTGGTTGATTAATTAAAAACTCGAAATATATTTCAGATTGCCCGTCGTTACAAAATTATTTGGGAAGGATGTGATAATATGGATGTGAGGACTTTACTTATCAACAAGCCCGAAGATCCAGTAAATATTCGACTGGAAGAAAGAAATTAAACGTGTTCTTTGAAGTGTGTTGTCTCCAATCTAAGTTTAAAAGGATGCTGTCAATTAGTTGGAATCTAGTAAAAATGAATCTCATTATCTTTACAAATCTTGCGTTATTAGATCATTCTTTGTTTTTTTTTTTTTTTGTTATTAGAACAGAAGGACACCTTTCTTTCTCATAACCTCCGTGCCCTCAAAATACTAACTTATGTAGATTACAGGGAATTGGATAGACATATTATTTAGATTCTTTACCACCCTGTGCATTATTAAAAATGGCAGATGAATAAACATGTTTGTTTGTGAAAATAAGCAGAATCGCAAATGACAAGAGAAGAAGAAAACCAATTTGGAACCAGTTCCAAATATGTAATGAAGTAAAACAGATTCAGTGACCTTTTCAGTAAGAGAGTGTTTATAAATGAACAATGGACATTTGGGCCATCTCATATCACAGTTAAAAAAACGCTATCGAAACGTGCAATTAAATTTTGAAAAAAATTTATTTGAAACTTGATTATTCAAAAACTTTTCACTTAATTAACTTGAACTAAAATGTTAATTGAAAAACAAAGTATTTGCTTTCACTATAGTTTGTGGTAGGAGGTGGTTTAGTTGATTTCTTTTTTAATAAGGTACAATTTTTATAAAATTGCCCTCCAGCCTAACCTGAGGTAGATAGGCTCCCTCTCCTATTCGTTGTTTTTCTAAGAATATGACCAAGAATCATATCCCAAAGCAAAGTACACGAATTACGGGACACCCTGTTTAATAAATATACATTTCTTAAACAAACTAAATAATTATTTCCTCCCAATTTAAATGTTCTGATTTTGATTATTATAAAATCCTAAAATTAATTTTGTAATTCGGATCTGTTTCTGATTACTTTCGGCGAAAAATCTTCATTAACTGAGCTGTCCCAGTCGAGGACGAAGCTAAAAAAATAGAAAGAACTGGTGATTCACGATTTTATAGATTCAAAACATTTAAAACGTGAAAAATGGGTATCGTTATTGTATTGTTAAAAGGAAGGTGCAAAGTTCAATCTCTGTGTTCGTTTCCAAACCCTTTGTAAAGTTCAGGACATGATTAGACTAAAGGAGCTCCCAGCACATTTTCTTGAAGAGATGTTGAGCTCGACGTTCGAAGACGTTCCTTCTAATGTTTGACCTCTATACGAAAATGTGATAGCCATAAGAGATTTTAATGCTAAGTTGTTTCTGATCATAGCTTTATCTCAAAAATCCCTGTTTTAAGTAACTGTGGTCTATCTGTCATACATAATAGTCAACCTACGCACTTTGATATTCAATCACGGCAGTTCAAGTCTTATCGATTTCTTCATAGTGAGGAAACCTGATCTTTTGCTGTTTTTTTACCAGTTTTGGATTCCTAGTACCTATTTCAAAGCATACATTTATCTAAGGATCGTTTACTATCCACATCATATAATTCTGCTTTCTTTTTTAGAGTTTCCAAAGAGTCAATGCAAACAAGCTCTTAACAGAGGCCTATTTATATGACTTTAGTGAATTTTATTTCAACCATAATGTAGACCAGAGGTTCCCAAACTATTTTGAGCAAGAGACCCCTTTTGCAAAACGAACTGATACCCTAGACCCCCATAGCCAAATTACATTGAAAATCATATCTCAACTTTTTTTTTTGCTCTTATATGTACTAGTATAAGGCAAGTGTTGCAGTCCTGCAAAAAGAAAATGTTGGGATAGCAATGAAACAAGACGTTACAATAATAAGGAATACGAAAATTGGAGATTCCAATTCTGTCTGTGTATACGTCTGTCTCTCCGTATATGGATCTACAAGCCGGACCACTAGACGAATTTTCTTCAGAATTAAATTTACAGTTGTGTTAGAATTCCGTTTCTAGATTTTGAAATAGCGGTACCTGCTAACCAATATGAAAATATGTATTATTCTCAAAAGTGGCTTCAACGATTTTAATGAAATTTTGTGGGATAGATTAGTTTATCCTATTGATATATAAAACTAACAAACTTTAAAAATTTGCAGTTAGTTAAGTGAGTAAGCTTTATTATAATTGAAAGTTTTTCAAAAACGTGCTCTTGATTGAGAAAAAAAAACGGTTTCTTTTTTTTTCGTTGAAATATTTGTATTGCAACCACACTGAAGTATTTTTCAACCAAATATGGAGATATGATCATGGAAGAGCAATGAGAATTATTTTCTGCAATGTTTCTTCAATTCAGTATATATCGAGTTTCAATGCTTCGCTGCAACCATAACTTCTGATAGACTTCATTGAACTTTTGTTTAAGCTCTTCGTCAGTTTTGAGGGGGATCGACAGTTCTTGCATAATCCAAGCATTGGCTTCTTCCATGGTTGCCAAACTGTGTCGTCTTGAAGGCTTACAATGATTTTGACAAATGTGGAAGCTGTAAGTATTTTTTTCCGCTTAAATTTTGTTTATAAAGAAAAAATTTTACCACAAACGCCGATATAAATAATTTTGTTTTGATCAAGTTCAGATCAACATCCTTTAGCTGTAAGGTGATTTCGTTGAACATGCCAAAAAAATTTACTAAATGACTGATGTAAACATCGGTTATTCAATTTTTCAGACTTTCTTCCTAGGTCCTCCCATTTCAGTACACTCATTCTTCGGCAATTAATATAAATAATATAATATAAAAGACGAAAGATCATATTTCTTTTTATTTAAAAAAAGAGTTTTTTTATAAGCAATTTAAACACAATTTAGTCGATCCACTCAAAAACCTTTCTGAGTGCTTTACAATATTTAGAAAACATTTCAAAAACGAACACTGCAATCGCTCCTATGCATAAGCACAAGTATATTTCAAACACACCTTGGAGGTGTCTTAGTGTAAACTTTTCATTGACAGACCTAGTTGCTTTTTCTTCATCATACATATCACCTTCAAGTTTAATTTCTTTTATCAGCTTACTAATGATTCCCGATTCAATCAAAGATTGCAATTTCTCATTAAAAATGTTCAAATAAATCGAATTTTTTTTAAAGACCATTATCATCTGATACTTGCAAAAAACTTCATTGATCATAATCAACTGACTTTCAGTTTGGTGTCTATAAGTTTCTGCCATGTAAAAGTCGTAGCTATCGCGAAGAACTATCGAAGCATTGTTGCCTTCGGTTTTATCCAAAACTTCAAGTCTTTCCTTGTCATGCTCTTTAGATGTTATGACAGAGCTTTGCTTATACAACTCCCATTCTACCATGAACTCAGGTAGCAACATAACGTAATTCTGTTCGACGAGTTCTTTAAAACCGGTCGGTGTTGGTGCCAGATTTTTATACTTCCTTAAAGCTTCGAACTGAGCTCCCTGGTAACAAGTTCGCAGAACAAGAGCTAGAATGACTAACATCATGAAGCAAAAACGTGCAAAGTTTCGTCTTGGTTCTCCTGCGACTGAATGTCCCACGAGTATTGCAAAGAGGTTCATTAAAGGCATTTTGTTGTTTTTACCGAGGATGAAATGACGAATTGAAGGCTTCATAAATCTCAATTGAAGAATTAAAAAACTGATTATTGTTAAAATGATTGTAATCAATAGCCAAAGCGAGGTGCTAAAAGGTTTGGCAAGGACTCCTAGTGGACTTATTTCCTTTCCACGGACAACGTGCATGAGTTCGGTGCTGTAATAGGCAATAGATGTTGAAACAAAGCTACTATTGAAGCTGTCGGAAGAACTCAGACTCCCGATTGCGATGTCTGCTAAGCGAACATGGGCCTGTAAGAGTACAATTAAAATTATTATAAAATCACCAGAAGAGGACGTAACTATAGAAGACCCGTTACCCGTTCAAAGGCAAAATGTTATGAACTGTGGAGATAAGGAAAACAGAACTGGATAAGGCTTTAAGATAAGGAAATACAAATACAAATGCAAATACAAATGGTCCGCACAGATAATTCACATCCAAGAGAAAAATTATGAATAAGAAATTCATTTCATCCCTTTCTTTTTCCGGATTAACGAGCATCGTGATATCCTCCTACTTAACTACTTCACACTGGCGGTGATCCGCTCGTGGGGTAAACCATGTTTACCATAAAAAAAAATCAAACAAAAATTCACTTTATCTTAAAATTTTCTTAAAGTTGACTATGAGCGTTCACCAGTCTTGACTTATTTCCTACAAAAGAAGTTTCCAATGATAACTTTCTGACAACTTAGTTAAGTGCACATTAATAGTGACAGTAAATGTTCGAAAGGTAATATACCTACCGCCCAAAAGCATCTTCGTAGAATCTTACACAGCTGCAACTTGATGGTAAAGTTAAGAGCATACGAAAGGTGTTTCACCAGCATTCCTTCAAAGCCTGTCAAATTTTCCCATTCTCTAACAGGTTGCGGATCATCAAATTTGCCCTCAAACGTCAAAAACGGAGGACTATTGCGAACAATCACTTTTAATGGACATCCGTAGAAGTTGTTGAATTTTTGTGGGAAAATTATTTTGAAGCTCTCAAAGTCCTGATTAGTTGTAAAGTAAACGTAAGGCTGAGCCAGGTTGCATCCTTTTTCGGAGAACAGATCATAAGTGTACACAGAAATGACACCCTGTAGAGGACTGAAGGCGATGATATTGGCATCACTTCTACTGTAGTATGAACATTCTTCAAAAATGCTATTGATTATGAAGTCCGAGTCCTCAGTGGCACTAGTGAGGACGATGATGAAGTGGAAAGAATTACTCTTCATAAGGCCGGTTGTTCTCCATTCTTCGTCGTAAACGGGCGTATTCATGTAGAGCTCTCTGTGATAGAAAACGGATAAGTAATCTTGAGATTTAAACATTTGCGTATAAGGTACAAAAAGGAATGTCTGGAGTCAACGATTAGAACAAAGTATTCCAATTTGCTCTGGCTTATGTCAAGTTCTACTGAAATAGTTTCATGCAAATTCTGAAGTATGTAGTCCAGGATGGCGGCATTTTTGAGAGCCATTGCTGGATCGGTGCTATGTTCGGCGATATTAATTGCAGGAGTGAGATCACTAATGTGGTCACGAATGATGACCAAAGTAGCATGAGCTAATTTTTGATCTTCATTTGATAAATTCCAGTTAGATAAATTCGGGTTCATTGCAATAGTTGAAGTGATAAGAATGCAAGCTGCGCACAGTAAAAGGCTACTTGCCTTGAACACCATCTTTTTCAAACTGATGTCTTTTGAATGGAAATTGTGCACTCACGAGCAAGGTTTTGACTTTTAAGTTAATTGGTGATTAAGAGTAATATGCCCGATAACATTAACAACGAAAACGCTTCATTTCGCAAGTATTTAAGTAATGTATACGGTATACCTAGCTAACATTGTGAACAAGTCGTTAATGTAGCCATTGCAAGGATATGCATCAAATTAATTCATGAAAAAAGGTGTGGTAAAGTAGGAAAATTTGATAATATTTCGCTTCTCTTAATTTGATTAGAGCATTGTTAAGTTGAACATTGCATGAAAATTGACTGCAAAGGCTTCAAGCATTCTTCTTTAATTATGATCGGAAAGGAAAATGTTTATTTTGGAAAGTTTTTACACATATCGATTTATTTTTTTAATCTTATTTACTAGGTGTCATAAAATCGTAAAATATTCTTACATTTTAGAAAATATTAGGACTGCCATGGAAGACGCAGTACCATGTTCATCAGACAAAATCGTACCGTAACGAAACCCAATTAGACCACCATTTGGTTGCTTAATATTTGAAATCTTGGGTGAAAAACTAGAAAGTGGTACCGGAAAAGTGTGACACATAGCGAGACCGTCTTCTGCTGACAAAATTTTGTATAAAAATTAAATAAACGATTGCTACTGGGGAAATTAAGAGATAGATAGATAGAACTAACCAGCAAATAAAAACACGACTGTTTGTTACCGTTGAAAAACGATCATAAAGGAAAATTCTATTTATTACTAGCTGACCCACCCGGCGTAGCTCAGGCCCTATTTTTATCACTTGAAAGTTAAATATCAAACTCATTATTAAATCTATATATACCAGGTGCGACAAAAGTATGGAAACCCTTGGCAGAATATGCGTTAAAAAAAAAATCAAAGACCCTATATCCGACGTATTTTTCGACGAGGAATTCAATGGTGACCTTAAATTTGACCTTGGATGTAACCTTGAGTTTAATATACTGTGATAGTGACAATTTTATACTAATTTATCAATTAACGATGACATGGAGAAGGCGACCTGACTAAGGTCGAGGATCTCAATGCGACTATTCAGAATTTTCTTCCAGGACAGTTGGTTTCCTTCAAACCAGTCGACACCGTTATGAATCAGGATGACATAGTCAACTATCTCACGGAACTTCTAAATTCAATGAAATTACCTGCGCTACCACCTCACAATTTGCAGTTAAAAGTAGGATCAGTTGTCATCATGTTGCGTAACAATAGTCAACCTCGACTACGCAATGGAACAAAATACAAAATATACTATTGACTCTGGCGTATACGTACTATTTTTTTTTAAAGTTTTGTTCTGATTATAAATTGTGACTTCTTTCAAAACATTTATTATATTTAAGAGTTCAATGAGAAAAATTTTAGTTGCTGATTGTTGCTGAATTAATTTCGTCTGTATCAATTCAAATTCATTGAACTTATTCCTCAGTGACACAAACTTATATTTCATTCACATATTTGCACATGAACGGAAGATTACCTCCGGAAAAGAGTTGGAAATGGAAACTTAGAAACTACTGGACAGATTTCAAAAATTCTTTGGGTACTGGGATGCCACATAGTCCCTTAGTCGAATTTTGCTCAAATAGTTGTGAGTTTTCAAGAAGTAAAGATGAATAAACACGAACAAATTTTTTGGACGTAATTTATCGAATTATATAAAAGTTTACCGGTGTTGTGTCGTGTTAAGACCAAAGCTTATTGCAATAACTAAAGCAGCACATTTGAAATCGCACATTGCTCATAGGTCCTGATTGATATGGAAAACGTCAAGGAACTAATTATTCTCAAACATGTTTGTGTAGTGTGTGACGAAACTATGTTTGCACAAACACATGTTTGTAGAAACGTGTTGGCGTAGTTTAGGGGCCCTATTAGCGTATATTTTATCCCTCAGGATTAAAACCATAGGCCCAAGCAACGTCGGGTGGCCTGGATCTATTCCTAAAACTCTATCATCGTTAGAGTGCTTACTTGCCCCTGAGTAGCATAGACTATATTCATCTCCACTCTGCCACTAGAATGAAAGTTTGGAGTTACTTAAATTAAATCGATAATTTAAACAAAGTGATGAAAATAAATGAAACAACGTTATTTGTGTAAAAACAAGTGTAATTCCGAAATGCAGAAAGTACAGCTAGAGTATTCATCAGTATAAGGAAAGCAGGGTTTAAAACAAAGCTAAAGCGCTCCTAAAATATGAGACATGACAAGGCTCGTCTTGAATTAGAATACGGAAACTTCAAAACTTGCGTTTCTGCCATAAGTAATTATTTTAACCACAAGAATTTACAAAAACACACACATTTTTAACAGCCGACCAACTATCAACAATCAATAGACAAATTCTTTTATTTAAAAAAAAACTCACATTTTTGTATGACAACTTGCATATTTTTCAATTTTCTAAAGAATCATAAGACTTAAAAACAAAGAAAAAGAAGCAACACTTTCAGTAAAAATATGTGCTTCTATGTTGTCAAAATCTCGGTGACAGAAACTCATTGAAAGCAAAGTACTGAGAAATTAATAAAAGCAAAGTGGTAAGTTAAATGAGGTTTGAAGCAAAATAGCCAATTAGGTCCTAGCTCCAAAACTATAAAAACGATCACCGTCTTATGTATAGTCGACTATATTAACCTAACGGTGTTAAGCGTAACTTTACTTTCGTGTCGCTCTATCGGCTCATAAACTTCGTTTGATGGGTGCATCACTCCATGTTGAAGATTTTCCCTATTTTCTTCAACTTTCCTAAGAAAAACTCGAACAATATTCAGCATTATACACTACAGAGTGTACTGCATACGGTGCGACAAAAGCTCAGGATGGGTAGGTTGGGCCCAGACAAGAAAATACCCTATGAGGGAGGGTATTTTTCCCTCGGGTTTGACAGGAGGTGCAGTTTTGTTTAAATTTGACTTGGTTTTTTTCAAATTTCGATTCTGAGACTTGAGATTCATCAAAAACCAGTCACTACACTTTGATCTTAGCCATAAGGCCGAGAAGCGATAACCAGTCACTAAATCAACTTAAACTAAATTTTTTATTGAAAATCAAATTATTTGTCGTCGTTTTGTTTTTCATTTAGTTTAATTGAGGGAATGAAACAAAAAAAAAAAAAATGGTTTAAACAAATTTTAA
This sequence comes from Melanostoma mellinum, assembly GCA_914767635.1. NCBI lineage: Eukaryota > Metazoa > Arthropoda > Insecta > Diptera > Syrphidae > Melanostoma > Melanostoma mellinum. The sequence continues at coordinate 193,982,257 of OU612058.1, read as the reverse complement.
TAAAAGTTAATAACTTTACCTCCATGTGCACTTACGCAATTTTCAAAAAAAAAAAAAAAAATAATAATAATACTGATTTCCGTTCACTGACCTTGCAACAACAAAGACTTCTTAAATATAATTTTAATTATATACAAATAACTTATTTAAAAAAAACTTAACTTTATTGTAGTAAATTATATTTACAGTAAATAAATTGAGTATGAAACGGTGTGAAACTATTTCTATTGTTGATCGCAATTAAGTCTACATTTTTTACATATGGTGAAAGACCTGTATTTGCAGTATTTTTGGCATTGTTGTCTTGTGTTTTGCCATTCAGGAAGGTGATTTACAGAGTCCAAGCGAACGGAATTCAGGGGAAAGTCTTGACGTCAACCTATTTTCTTTGAAGAACCAGGTGAAACAAACAGGAGTCGAAGGATTTGAGTTTCTATTGATTTGTGCTTGCAGTTGAGGAAGGTGGCCCTCCGTTCCGACACTTTTCAACGTACAGCAACCATATATGACATCCATAAATGACATCATTAAATTCGACTTACGAATATTGAAACAATCTAATTAAATATAATTACCTTCTAGGGACTTTGTAGTCAATAATAATTAAACCTTTATTTTAGTATTTTCGCACTACACTGTAACTGTATAACTTGACGGCGATTTTTAGCGATTCCGCAAAGAAAGATAAAACCAAATGCACAAATACATATAAAGAAATATCTATTCTAAGCTATCAAAACGGTACTTTTCCTGTGGCAGCTGTGAAATCACAGTAATCGATATTTAAAATTCAAAAGCCATATATAATATGACTCCTTGTGCAGTAGAGGGTTAAGTAAAATTTTCATACTTTTTCTTTCAATAACCAATACTCACATTAGTTCTGAGTCAAACACAGAAAACCGAACGAAAAAATCGTTTTTGTATTTGAGAAATTTAAAAAAAAAACTACTTTTATTTATTTATGCGTTCGCGATCTGTTTCCTGTTCAAACCAGCGCGATTTGTCATCGAGCGATATCCTGCCAAAATTGTATTTTTTATAGGGGAGCTTCAACAAAATTGTTTTCAAAATTTTTCAATATTTGTTTTAATCTTTAGCAATACACACAAACTTCATTTTTATTAAATGCGATCTGTAGACCAAATGGTGCATGCTGCGTTCTGAAAAAATCGTTCTACAAAACGCAGCTGTGGAACGTATGTGGAACTGTCAAAATGCATAGGTGTGTGCCACTCCGAATGTGTTTCATTTTGACAGCAATCGGATCGCACGCAACCACGCTGGTTTGCGCAGGGCTAAAAGTCCACTTAACGAAAAACCCATAAAACTAGATTTTCTGAAGGAAATCACCTCCGGTCTTTTTTTCTATTTCAGATCTTGAATCTTAATAAGATCCACTTTCGCTGAAGTCAGTTCTCGTGAATAACCAAATTAAAAGTGTTTAGTCCCTCCAATCTTTCGAGAAGGGGTTGAAAGAAATATGTTATGCCGGAATCATAAAGGCCTTTTTTGATTAAGTTTCACCTGACGTTTATGAGTTCAATCTTAGGAAACCAATCACAATACCTCTTGTAAGAAAACACCAACAAATTATTATGTCAATTCAAACCGAACACAGCGCTCCCACCCATCGGGGTCGAAGCCGAATCGTGATTGTGATTAGTAGTCTATTGATTATGTCGTAAAAAAAGGCACATAAAGGAACTCGAAAAAGGGCGTTTTTTTTATTGCATGAATCGATTAATGGGCGAGTTACTAAGTAAAAACCAAAAGGGCTATTAAATTAGAGGGTGCAAATCGGAGACCTGGGTTCTAAACCATCTTCATTCGTTTTCCAATATAACTCGAAAACGAAACAAAATTTTATATTGAGTTATATTGAAAAAACGAATGAAGATGGTTTAGAACCCAGGTCTCCGATTTGCACCCTCTAATTTAATAGAACTTTCGGTTTCTATAAATAAAAATACGCCCTTTTTTGAGTTTCTTAAGAAATGACATAATCAGTAGACTATAGCACCTTCCATGCTGTCTATTTTTATTCATGGAAAGATTCTATAATCTGCACCAATTTCATTTTTCCACAAATTGTGTTTTTTAGATATGTGGTTTTCAATCTAGCAATACTTATTTCCAAGTTGATCTTTTTGACAGCTGTCACTTGATTTATGATCAGTTTAGCTTGCCATTCCATTGTCTAAAAATTGGCCGCACGATCAGACAACTACTAGGCAATCCGTACGTTCAATCAATTGTCTTGAAACGAGATTATTGTTGACGCTTTTGAATTACCTCCAAGATCGAGCTAGTTAGATAGTTGAAAAATTTATTTAAGAAACTAGCTTTAATTTTTTTTTGCAGTTTTGATAATCTTAAGTTTTATACAATAGTCGTCTACCATTGTGATTGAACATTTATGTACCTGCCTACATACATCCTAACTAATATTATAAATGTGAAAGTCCCTCTGTCTGTCCGGCTTTCTATGTTACCATCTCCCGCACAAACTACTGAACCGATTCAAATAAAATTTGATACAGACATAGTCCAAAACTTGAGGAAGGACATAGGCTATATATTTTATCCCTAAATTCCCACGGGAACGGGAACGTATACGGGAATTTAGAAACTACAACACCGATTTCAAAAATTTTTCCACCGATAGAATGCTTCTCTATCCCAGAGTAACATAAACTTTATTTTATCTACATATTCTTACGGGAACGGGAGTCCTTACTAATATAATATGTGTGAAAAAAGCTCTGTCTGTCCGTCGTTCTATGTTACCATCTTCCGCCCAAACTAATGAACCGATTTAAATGAAATTTTGTACAAAGATTGTTCTGAACTTAAAGACGGACATAGGCTTTATTTCATTCGAATATTCCCTTGGGAACCGGTCCTCACTATTATTATAAATGCAAAAGTAGCTCTGTCTGTTCACCTTTCTATGTTACCATCTCCCGCTCAAACTAATGAACAGATTAAAATGAATTTTTGTACAAAGATTGCTCAGAACCTGAGGAAGGACATAGGCTTTATATTTTGTCCCTATATTCCCACGGGAACGGGAACGTATACGGGAACTTAGAAACTACAACACCGATTTCAAAAATTCTTCCACCGTTAGAATGCTACACTATCCCTGAGTAACATAAACTTTAATTGATCCACATATTCCTACGGGAACGGAAGTCCTTACTAATATAATAAGTGTGAAAGTAATTCTGTTTGTCCGGCTTTCTATGTTACCATCTCCCGCACAAACTACTGAACCGATTCAAATAAAATTTGATACAGATATAGTCCAAAACTTGAGGAAGGACATAGGCTATATATTTTATCCCTAAATTCCCACGGGAATGGGAACGTATACGGGAACTTAGAAACTGCAACACCGATTTCAAAAATTCTTCCACCGTTAGAATGCTACACTATCCCTGAATTACATAAACTTTAATTTATTCACATATTCCTACGGGAACGGGAGTCCCCTTACTAATATAATAAGTGTGAAAGTAGCTCAGTCTGTCCGTCGTTCTATGTTACGATCTCCCGCCCAAACTAATAAACCAATTTAAATGAAATTTTGTACAAAGATTGTTCAGAACCTGAGGGAGGACATAGGCTATATATTTTTTCCCTATATTCCCACGGGAACGAAAACGTATACGGGAACTTAGAAACTACAACACCGATTTCAAAAATTCTTCCACCGTTGGAATGCTCCATAGTCCCTGAGTAGCATTAACTTCAACTCATCCACATATTCCCACGAAAACGGTCACCCTATTCCCACGGGAACGGGAGTTTTTACTAATATCGAAAATGCGAATGTAGCTTTGTCGGTATTTTTTTTCGTATGTCTCCCGTTCAAATTGCTAAACAGATTTTATTAAACTAGCTAAGGAGATGGTCTAGAACATGCGGAAGGATAAAGGCTATATATTTATCCTTATATTCCCACGGGAACGGAAACGGGAATTCAAAAACTACCGTCTCAAAAGTACTTTTAACAGGGCTATAAGGTGTTGAAATAGGGGATGAATGTATATTTTTGGAAATACCGCCATTTTTAAGGCTAGAAGTTTCAAAAAAATGTTTAATGCTCTTAATCCTAATCCTAACTAATATTATAATTGTGAAAATTACTCTGTCTGTCCGACATTCTATGCTGCCGTCTCCCGCCCAAACTACTAAACTGATTGATATGAAATTTTGTATAGAGATAGTCTAGAACCTGAGGAAAGACATAGGCTATATATTTTATCCCTTTATTTCCACGGGAACGGGAACGTATACGGGAAATTAGAAGCTACAACACCGATTTCGAAAATTCTTCTACCGTTAGAATGCTACACTATCCCCGAGTAACATAAACATTAATTTATCCCCATATTGAATGGGAATGGGAGTCTTTACTAATATTATAAGTCTGAAATGAAATTTGTCTGTCCATTTTTATTTGTTATCAAAAACCGCCCAAACTTTTAAACCTATTTATATGAATTGGTACAGAGATATAGTCTTGAGCCTGAAGATGGACATAAGGCTATTTATGTTATCCCTGTATTCCCACAAGAAACGCAAACATAAACGGGAAACTGGAAACTACTGAACTGATTTCAAGAACTATTTCCCCGTTAGAATGCTACACTATCTCAAAGTAACATGAGCTTTAATTTATCCCCATATTCCCATGGGAACGGAAATACTTACTTACATTATAGATCCGAAATCAACTCCGTTTGTCTGTTTTTCTTTGTTACCATATACCGCCCAAACTATTGAACTATTTGTACGAATTTTGTAGCAGAGATAGTTTTGAACCTGATAAAGGACATGGGCTGTATTTGTTATCCCAATATTTCTACGGGAACGGCAACGTAAACGGGAACCTTGAAGCTACTGGACCGATTTCAAAAGTTCTGTCACCGTGAGGTGATTTCTGTCAAATAGTCGATAACACAGTTGACCTGAGAAGAAATGTCTATCTTGATCTTCAAATAAATATTTTCAATCGGTAATGACTGTTTGAAAAGTCGGTTTCGGCGCCGACTAATGAGATAGTTAACCATATAAACTAATAAGTTATAGACTAGACTATATCATAGACACTGAGCAAGTCACATCATACCCTATAGAGTTTCTTAAATTTATTCGAATTATCATAAGTGGCTGCAAGTTTGTGTTCCAGTGCCAGTAATGAGTAATCTAGAATTGTACACTGCTACAAATTACAAAAATACATTTTAATCTGTTCATTAGTTTGAGCGGGAGATGCTAACATAGAACGACGGACAGACAGAGCTTTTTTCACACATATTATATTAGTAAGGACTCCCGTTCCCGTAGGAATATGTAGATAAAATAAAGTTATGTTACTCTGGGATAGAGAAGCATTCTATCGGTGGAAAAATTTTTGAAATCGGTGTTGTAGTTTCTAAATTCCCGTATACGTTCCCGTTCCCGTGGGAATTTAGGGATAAAATATATAGCCTATGTCCTTCCTCAAGTTTTGGACTATATCTGTATCAAATTTTATTTGAATCGGTTCAGTAGTTTGTGCGGGAGATGGTAACATAGAAAGCCGGACAAACAGAATTACTTTCACACTTATTATATTAGTAAGGACTTCCGTTCCCGTAGGAATATGTGGATCAATTAAAGTTTATGTTACTCAGGGATAGTGTAGCATTCTAACGGTGGAAGAATTTTTGAAATCGGTGTTGTAGTTTCTAAGTTCCCGTATACGTTCCCGTTCCCGTGGGAATATAGGGACAAAATATAAAGCCTATGTCCTTCCTCAGGTTCTGAGCAATCTTTGTACAAAAATTCATTTTAATCTGTTCATTAGTTTGAGCGGGAGATGGTAACATAGAAAGGTGAACAGACAGAGCTACTTTTGCATTTATAATAATAGTGAGGACCGGTTCCCAAGGGAATATTCGAATGAAATAAAGCCTATGTCCGTCTTTAAGTTCAGAACAATCTTTGTACAAAATTTCATTTAAATCGGTTCATTAGTTTGGGCGGAAGATGGTAACATAGAACGACGGACAGACAGAGCTTTTTTCACACATATTATATTAGTAAGGACTCCCGTTCCCGTAAGAATATGTAGATAAAATAAAGTTTATGTTACTCTGGGATAGAGAAGCATTCTATCGGTGGAAAAATTTTTGAAATCGGTGTTGTAGTTTCTAAATTCCCGTATACGTTCCCGTTCCCGTGGGAATTTAGGGATAAAATATATAGCCTATGTCCTTCCTCAAGTTTTGGACTATATCTGTATCAAATTTTATTTGAATCGGTTCAGTAGTTTGTGCGGGAGATGGTAACATAGAAAGCCGGACAGACAGAGGGACTTTCACATTTATAATATTAGTTAGGATTTAATAATGACTGAAACATCAATAGGAGAAAACAGAAAACTATTGATTCCCCGTATTTCTTTAATTCCCACTGAGTTGTCATTTTAGTTTAAAAGATTGTATCAAACTCGCAAAACCTTTTTATTTGACATAAAATAGAAAAAGTAAGAACGTCGTGTGCAAATATGTATTGAAATAAAAAAAATAAAGCAATAGTTTACCAAAGTGCACGTGTCTTATTTGCAAAAAAGGAGCCAAAAAATTGAAAATGCTGCCGAAAATCACTATTCCACGCAGACGAAGTCGCGGGCACAGCTAGTATTAAATATTTGTTTATTTCAAAAGATTCCTTCGTAGATGTATGCGTTGCCTATTTGAGTGTGGTTTATAATTATATAAAATAAAATTTCCCAGCCTAGCTTTCCATTTAGGACGTCTTACGGATTGCTATATTATATAACAGCTACTCCAAAGTACTTCAAGCGAAACTCCTTCAAAATGGCACATCTTCATCCTTGAGGTTGCAGAGATCACATTTATACTGAACTATTTGTGTGGGGTTATATGAAGTTTGAAGTATCATGACTACACAGACAAGCCCGAGCCGATTGAAGAATTGGAAGAGAATATTTGGTTTGCTAGCATATGGCCCTCATTGATGAAAAATCGAAAATTGAACCTCTCGGCGAGAATTAAATGCAGCTGCGACACTTGCCCGAAAACGTATTCAAAACATAACTCTCATCTTTATAAGATCAATTCCGGGACGTAACGTTAAATTACATGTGTTTTTATTTCTTCTTGAACTTCACGACTAAAAGAACGCCATTTAAAAACGATAATTTCTATGCTAAGGCTTATAACAGTCAAGGATTATGTAAGCTGCAGTGAATTGAGTTCTTTATTGAGTTCACAGTGAAGGCTTTATGAAGACCAGTTAAGGTAATAAAGTCGTTCAGCTACAGGTAGCAAGTGGTGGTCGCCTTTAATGACTATCTTTAATACCAATATAATCATCATTCTTCAACTTAACGAATACGACCGACCAGTAAGATTGAAGATGAAAGTAATTATAAAAACACAAAGTAAATAGGTGCTTTTTTCTATAAATTTAAGATTTATTTTTTTAAATTAAGATATATTACCACATCGTATTGAAATAAACATTGTATGAGAAATGTCAATAATAAATTATAATTTTTACTTCAAAAATAACTAAAATGTGTGTTTTTGTCTTTGAAATAACAATAGTTTATACTTTGAATAGAGCTTAAGTCCTTAAATGACGTTTGCTTGGAATAGAAAATTTAAACATTTATAAAAAAGAAAACGTCATGAGTATCAATTTTTAGAAAAGTAAAATAAAGCCATTAGGAAATTACAAACTAGAAATTCGTAACTTAAAACTTCGTTCTATAATATTTATTTACAAGGCATACAGTTATTGTTTTTTGAACGAAGTATTTACAGTACAACAGTATATAGTGTTTTTTTTTATATATATTTAAAGTAGATCATAAGTCCTTGGTTAAGCTTATTTCATTTTTTTGTGTTTAAGTGTTTTAATCTATAAATTACGTTACATTCATTTTTAGGTTATATGATGACAACAACATTCTGATCAAATTATAAACCACTTATTTTGTAACATTAATATGTAATATGTATTTCCTTCCAATAAACTGTTGATTCGATTAAAAAAAATTAATTTAACTTCAACTATTGACTACAGGGATGGACCAGTTTTTCTTTCATCTTGAAACAATTACAATTATTTATATAAAAATCAACGTCACTTCCTGCAAAATCCTATCGTTTTTTCAATGTAGACTAACTATATGATGCTTTATTTGAGGATCTGCTATTGAAAAGTTATTTAAAATTAAATTTATTAGAATGTTATGAAATAAAGTAAATGAGTTTCCTGAAGTTGTGTTGAGTAAACCCTTTTTCATGCTTTCTCTTTTCGTACCATAGCAGTTCATTTAAAAAGTAATGTTTGTTTAAAGATATGTGAGTTTTTCAATTATCATAATGAAAGTAATCTTAAGACAAAAAATAAAATTCTTATAAAAGAGCTGACGGTTCATGAAATGAGAAGTCGTAACGCCGAAATGGGTTGGAAGTTTGTAAAAGTCAACTTTTTATTGAGTTGAACCAAATTCAATTAGGGCTCATAAAATATGGCTAGCACAAAACAAATAGAAACAGAGCAGAAGTTTCAAACTTAGGTATCCATTCCAATAAGTATCTTAAAAGTTTCACCATATAGAAGTAACTTCAGTATTTGTGATTCAAATGAAATCATATGCAGTATGCAGTTAAACCATAAACCGCCCTTGTTTAATTTGCTATTTTCTTTCTGCGAAAATATAAAGAGAAACTTCCTTCAATTTTATATTTTTCAAAAAAGGATCTGGTAAAAAGGGATACATCATCGCTTGTCGTTCAAAATTCAATTCTTCCCGAAAAGACAGACATCAATTGTAAGTTTCGTTCGTGGAACTTTTCCTAGGCTTGGCCCAGGTTTGCTTAACAACCCTTAAGTTATCCAAAAAAAATCCTGCGGGTTTTTGGTTCGCAAAAAACGCTACAAGATAGAAACACTATACATCCCGTTCATTTAAAGAAAATACATGCTACGTTACCAGAACTTTCCCCATCAAAAACCCAAGTCTCGAAAGTCACTCAATTCCATATTTAGGGCGAGCTTAGGTTTTGCTTTTTGGCGATCACAAGGCAAATCCAGGCCATCAACAGACAAACCTGATAATGTAGTTTGAGGTAAGAAAACTTCTTGGTAACTCGCGAAGTTAAAGTGAAAAATCTCAAATCGAAACACACAATGGCGTCTACATTAAAGTCATCGAAACTAAATGACGTGCTGCTGGTTTCCGAAGGATCTACACTACATATATAATAAAAGTTGAACTGTCCATCACTTGGTACGTTCGTTCACGCAATGGGTTTGCCCTGGGATCATTACAAAGCTCCTTTTTGAAATGTTAAATGGCTTGTATTTATTATCAAATGACTGAGATGTGTCGAGATTTCGTGATTTAGCGGTTTTTGATGACCGAAAATCGAGGTTTTCTTTGACATTTTATAGGGTTTTCTAGCAAGCTTGGGTCAACTCTGATGGATAAAGCTGAACAAACGAACCTACTGAGCATTTCAGATTAAATCGGAAACTATGACATGAGTGTAGATAGATAGATGAGGATAGAAATTAAAAGATTTGCTCGATAATTTCTGAAGTCACAGTGAAAAATCCCACTGAAATGTACACACCGTGTATCACCGAGCTTTCAATCATGATGCCATCGGTAAACATTGAAAGATACACAGATCGGTATTGGTTTTTAGTTCTTAATCCAGGCACAGGCTAATTTACAATATATATATAAAAAAAAAAACGTGTCTACGTAACGTCCTAAAGGTAGCCTAATAATGTCTCTACAAATTTCAGTTAACTCCAAGCTTCTTTCCATTCGATATACAATTTTCTTTTCTATTCCAAAGGGGACACTAGATTTAGAAATACTATCAAAAATCTCAAAAAACCCTGTTTTCCTTTTTCTAGTTTTTTTTTTTGTTTTTTGTTTCTTAAATGACAACACTTGGTCCAATATAATTCAAATTCCATTACAAATTTTGTTATAAGTTTTAATTTTTTTTTTTGTAGACACTTTAGGTTTTCTAAGCAAGTCTTCTTGGTATACATTGGAAACTCGTAATTATTTTTGTCTATAAGGCAAGTTAGCTACTTTCTACAAATTATTTCTAAACGTTTTTTCCTAGGTTATAGTTCTATCAACGAGCTATAGAAGAGAACTATGAAAAAAGAAACGGCTGACAAGACTTGAAGTCGTGTGTACTTATGTATGTAAATCTACTGCAGTAAAATATTACAAAATACCTTACCTATAAATGTATGTATATATGTGCTGTAGGTGTATTTACAATATCTTTAGTCTAAAATAATGTTGGAAAAGAGTTGGTATCGCGTCCTGCCTACAATTCGAGCAGCAGGACCTCCTCGTGCTAGAGAATGTTGAGTGTTGATGAGTCCATCATGCGATCATCGTATAAACTGAGAGTTTTTGAGGCACGAATCTTGCGAACAGATGGTGGCACATCACCGGGTGTTTTTACACGTTGGCTTGGATTGCGCAAGCGATTATCGGTAGTGCTGCTCCGAGCATTAACATTGAAGACTTCTCGGAAGAGTTCCAGACTTCGCTGGCGTACTATTTGTTTTTCCTCGTTGAGAGCTTGGGGCGTTGAAGCTTTGCGAATGGTTTTCAATGTATGCCCAGAGTTTGGCATAACCATTCTCGAGGCTGAGTCGACAATATCACTTTGAATACTTGGAATCTCGGGCGGATAAACCATCGAAGTATGACACTCCTCGGAGATGCTTTTGATTAAATTTGATTTGTTCTCAGGTGAGAGTCCATTTACCCGGACTGTTATGGGCACTAGATCCAAGTTACTGGGTCGTCTGGTGCTGGATGAGTCGATTGTGGTGAGAATGCTGTTCTGACAGTTGTGATGTTTTGTCTCTATTAGGTTGACTGTGGTGTTTTTGGTGGGAGAAGTGAGATGATCTAGAGGAGACTTGGTTATACTACGACTATCGACTAGATTTGACTTTTCATCGTATGACTGATAAAAATCCTTGCGGAAAAGTTTCTTCTGGATGAGTGCACGAACTCCATGCCAACCACGTAGCTTTTTGTCTGCGTTGTTTTGTTTGGGGAAGCCTTGGCCCAGGTGAACTGTTTCTTGACACAGCTTCTTGGAGTTCGAAGAGATAAGTTCTTCAACGGAAACGTCATCTTCTAAACAAGAAAAGCTATTGTCCTGGGACTTGTCCTGGAAGCTGTGTTTTTTGCTTTTCTCAACTAGAACCGGTATCGTTTTTATAGTCACTGGAGCTAGGTTGCGTTCCTGACATGGGTTTCTTCCTTGATACGGCTGGATCTGTTGTGAGTATATGAGATGGTTCTTTTCTGCAACTGAAGCTGAATGGAGGCCAGCTATAGTGGAAGTAGATTCATTACCACAGCTCCGTACTCTTGGAATGATCTGGTTTGGTGGAGTGACAATATTTTGTTCGGACTCTAGATTACAGGAATTTGAAGATAGACTACGAAGACGCCTTGTCGGTGATTGTCCAACGAAATTGACCGCGTTCAGAGGAGGACTTGGGCCGTGGCCCAGACTAATGTGGGAGCGTGGTCTTAAATTGCTTAGTTCTTGCATTCGCTCTTCTGCACAAAGAGCAGTGAGTCGTGCTTCAGCGTCATGATCCCAACAATCTTCACAGGTGTCCTTGATTAGTTTTCCAGCTGCTGCACCTCCCCAACCTGGTGGAAACAATGGTCTAGCTTTATGTCGTGCAACTAGAACCTGCATCTGTTCAAAGGTTGGATGTTTGCCCACTTCAGATTCGTAGGGAGACTTATAAGCAGGCACTGTCTGGCCACAGGCGTAAAAGTCACTACACCGTGTACACAATTCCCAAAGCACCAGACCCAATGAGTAAACATCTGTTTGTTTAAGGGCCGACTCACAGTCCCTCAAATTCACTGCTCCTTCAAGGATCTCGGGAGCCATGTACCGAAGAGTGCCGACTTCGTTAATGCTCTTTGTCTCCGCCAATGCAATTTCTCCTCTGTATTCATACTTTGATCCAAATACCTTCAAGGCAAACCCAAAGTCTGCAACTGTGCACGATAAATCTGCATTCACAAGAATGTTTCTCGTATTAAGATCTCTATGGGCTATGCATGGCTTCAAATCATCACCCCTTTGCATTTCTGTATGCAAATGCGATAAACCCCGAGTTATGCTTTTCGCCATTTTACAAAATGTCCCGAATGTCATAGAATTGGCTATAAGCCAATCTTGAAGACAGCCCAACGGTGCAAGGGACAAAACTAAAAAGTATTCTATCTGATCGTCCATATTTCGACGTTCATCACAGCCTGGAAATTTAAAAAAATCATAAAATACCAACCGATTTTGGTTAACGGACTACTCACCAATATAAGACAAAAGTGATGGAGAATCCATTAGCGGCAGTGAGTAGATATTCTTTTCGTTGATAAAACATTGTTTGTGTTGAGCGGGAAATATTTTTACTGCCACAGCTTTTTCGTTTATCATACCCTTCCAGACTGTACCATATTTGCCTTGACCGATCATTGAACAAACTTTTAAATTATCAACGTTGTGCAAATTCGAACTGTAACCAGGTCCCGATGGAGCAAGTGGTGCTGCTTCAGGTCCAGCAACATTGTTTGGTTTCTTGCATTTGACAAATATTAGGCTGATAATCAGAAATCCAATTGCCAAACAGAAGCCAATCATAAAAAAGGGATTTAGCCAAAACATCGTTTGGGCTTGGCCAAGTTCTTGGGGAGTGAGCTCTCTGCTTGTGGAATAAATAACGTGTGATGGCTGTAAGAATAAAAAATGGTTAGTTAACAGGTTTTGTATGGTCTGCCAGAGCTATGGAAAGTGTCACAAAGGATGTATCGGTACAACTTTCAAAGTCAGCCAGTTGACATCAACTAGCAACATGCATGAATGGGTCGGTATGCGAAAAGATCATGAGAGTTCGTTTTAGGGGTTAATTTTTTCTATGAAATATTAGAATTGAAATATGAGCAAAAAAGACTAGAAGGCAAGTCTTTGTGATAGTTGGGGAAGAAGACATGCATGTATTTTTTTAATGACACATAACCACACGGTGATTTGTGGTTTAGCATTTTCTGAGGACTGGAAACCCAGGATTTTTGACAAGTCATAGGATTGTCAAGAAAACCTGGGTCAACCCTGGGGAAAGTTCAACAAACAAACTTATTAAGAAAATTACAGTCGCAACAGCAAAGAACACTGAGGGCTGGAAGAGGTTTCTGCTCCCGTTGATACCAACCAATCTATTCAACAAATACGACAAAAAAAGGTTTTTAAAATAGAGGTTTTAAAAATACCAGCTGGAGCACTCAGACCTAAATACCGGTCTCTTGTACTATTAGATAGCAACCTTCTATTTGTTACAGCTTTCCAGATGTTCGGAGAAAAGCCAAAGATAAAGAGCCTAAGTTACCAGCTCTCACCAAGTCTGCCTCGAGTATCTCTAACCTCATGCGAGAAAAGCAGGACATTCACAGAGGAAGTGCTCTGCGGTGTCCACTCTACAAGATTCATAGAGTGTGGTATCACTTAAGCCTAATACGTTTAAGTGCTTGGCAAAAGAGAAGTGCCCGCTGGCAACGCCAATAAGCTTTCTACAGTATTTTCTGCACGGGATAGCAAAAATGTTGCAGTCTTCTTATATACGTTGGGATGGGAGTAGGGATTGCAGTCCCGAAAGGTTTTTTCAATCCCGGGATTTCGGGATTCAGACATGTCAATCCCGGGATCAATATTTTAGACAGTTAAAAAAATTACTTGGTTGATGGCTGATTGTGATTTATATTTAAATCTATTTTTTGTGGTGTTTCGATGACAAATTGGTGTGAAAACCTTTTGCTTCTTCTCTCTAATGATTTTAACTCTTTTGTGCAGAGCTTGCATTGGGTTTTTGTAGTTATATTTAACTAGTTTCAAACTGTATTTTATCTCGTTATTTTATGAGGTCTTCTTATAACTAAGAAACGTAAAACATTATGAAGGAAATGCACATAAACTAAGTGGTTTTTTGTTTAGAAATTAAGTTAAAATTTAGACCATCCTTGAAAACAGCGATATTAGAACTCAAAAATACAAAAGAAAAATCAAGGTACAAAGGGGCTTAGAAAAACAGAAAGGATACCCAAAAACTAGTTTACTATTTTTTTTTCTTTTAAGAATAGTCAAATATATCAAAAACAATGAAAAGAATGGAAGTCTCGAAAAACAAACGACGAAACATACGAACTAGTTTGAAAGTTCTCAAAACACAATCTAGTTTTCAACCATTTCTAAGCCAATGATAAAGGTCTAGTAAATAATACTCAAAATATGTTCTTGCAATTAGGATGCTTTAGCCTTTTATAAATCGAAAATCTGCTCTCACAAATGAAAACAAGATATTTATTCACAAAGCTTTGTTTATGCAATATGGATGTCCAATATGGGCTAAAGTAGCTTTTTGGAATAAAAATAAAGTACAGTTATCACAAAATAAAGTTTTGAAAAAAATGCTAAATCTCCCTTGGTACACTTTAACCCTAGCTCTCCACAGAAAAGAGAATGTTTAGTCGATTTTTGAAAGAATTGCAAAACTTTCACTTATTTTTTAACCCTAGTTTACGTTTTGGGGTTCGCGCGAACCCCAACGCAAGTTTGAATGCTTTAAACTTTTTTCTTAATCATATTTTCGACCTGGGATGAAAACTCAGTGAACAAATTTTATTTTTCTTTACGTTTTTCATCGTATTTTCATCATAGCGATTTTAGATAATTTTCTGGAATTTTTTTCTGAAAAAAACCCACAAACCAAACTTTTTTTTTCGTGCGTTCGTTTCGTGCGTTCGTTCGTGCGAACCCCACTATGGTTCCGGCTTGTTATGACAGCCTGAAATAGCCTTCGCAAGATTGTTTTGTGTTGTTAATAAAACGACCTGTTTACATATTTGGTTTTGGAACATAAGATACCAATGCCATTCTCTGCAAAAATCCAAAAATGAATGAAATGGACAGTACTGATCTGATCTGGTACGGTCAATTCAATTCGTTCAAAAGTACTTCAACAGGCTGGAGAGTGTTTGTCCTGGTTGATAATTGAGCTCAGCGACCAATTGAATCGTCGAAACGGAGGAAGATATTCAGATGTTCAAAACATGTACAATTCATCACGGCCCGAAGAATTGATGCCCATTGATAGTATCCCAAATTAGATGTGAATACAAATTTTGGGGCTCACGAGAACCCCAAGTTTGGTTATTGCATTATTCTTCGTGCCGTAAGCTAGGGTTAATTAATCTTTTCATTTTGAATACTCCACCCCATATTGATTGTTTGTTTCTCTTTTCCTTTAAATATTATTTTCATTTTGAATATTTGAATACTGTCTTCATGTGCTCTATTCATAATGTATTGCCATCATTATTATTACTTCTCTTATTATTATTATTTACTTGAGAATATTATTACGATATAAAGAGCTATACACACAGGAACGACAAACTTTTTAACTTTGTTTTGGGATCCCGAATCCCGGGATTGCAATCCCTAGATGGGAGGCATACGTTTGGTCTGTCTGCATCTAATGGAGGCATGTCATCTACGGTTGTGCTCTTGGCAGATCCAATCGTTGATTGAAGCCCTCACTGAGGAAAGGGTTGAGAAGGGCCTTGAACTGTTTGGTCGAGTGCACTTATTTCCATAAGGTGAACCCAATTTAGCGGAAATACCCGACATTACAATCGAAGAACTTACTGAGGCACTTAAGAATTCCAAAAAGGCAAAGGTGCTTGGCCAGTCATGAAACGAAACAGCTAAAGTTACCTTCTACCAATGTACAAAATAAAAGAAGCACTAAATTGTAATTACTACCTTTCGATGAATATCTTTGAGTAGGTTGATTTGTACAACCACGGGATCCAACGGGAACGAGCAGTGACGAATGTAAAATGTCAAACTGGAGTCACTGAAGCATTCCAAGTCACTGTGGATGTTTGGTGTATATCTACTTACTCACCACAAGATGAGATACAGAATACCAAAGTTCCAAAGTACATCAACTATTCTTGGCTGACGATTGAGCCGTCAGAAGACTGAGTACTTACGTTGCCCATTTTCTGGCATTTATTTGAATGGAAGTGAAGTGCTTAAATATCTATGATAAATGGTCAGCAGTAAAGTAACTTGTGATGACGACATCATTCAGCGAGTTAGCGAAACCAAGAGCGAAAGAAGTGGTAAGAAAATGCCTTATTAGTTGTAGGAAGACTCATCACCGCGGTTGGGTGCGCAACTATTTTGCAACTATGAGAGAAGGTTGACAGCAGCTGAAATTTAAATTTCTCGTAGTATGAAAAGAGGCAGAGATCAGGATCTCTTCCAAATTATTCGAAGCTCTGAACGAAGAAAAGAAAGGAGAAGAGCAAGAAAATGTATGTTCTAATCGTACAGAAAGAACAGTGTTTTACCATAAAGGCCAACTGATGTTCATAAGTTGTGGCTTCGCATATTGACCCATATTTAATAAATAACCTCGTTCCATAATTTAGTTATTTTCAACACAATTTCCCATAAAAAGACGTTGTATTTCTAAACCAATACCCATTTTTAACTTGAATTATTGAGCTAATATTGGTTTTAAAGGCTCTCTATACAAAATAGATACAGATACCTACTGAAGGGAATTCACTTCATACCTAACTATTCCGAAACATACACATATTAGTTTTCAAAAGAAATTTCAATAACTCACCTCCAAAGGATAGTTCACGATCATATTCTGATTGCACATATCTCCAGAACAGCAACAATAGTACATGTTTAAAGCTCCATTAGTTCGTTTGTGTCCAATGCTAAGGCACTCTTTCTGAACACAAGTTACGTTTCTGTCTCCACTTTCCTTCCAGCAACCTGTAATTTTTAAGTAAAAAAAAAATAAATTTATTCAAATCAGTTTTTCTCTCACAATCGATTAGCTTTATTTTATTTTTTAATTTTCCTTCGAAATAAACACCATTTACAAAATTCATCCACTTAAATATTTTTGCCGCCTGATGAATCCGATTCGTAGTATGCGGAAAAGGTACGTTCAAATTTATAAATAAAATTTTTGTCTACGAACGTTTCAATATCAGGCTCAGAAAAGATAAAAATGATTCGGATCAAATTGGCATCCCAACAAGCTCAGGGCAGACAATTTCTCACAAAAAGAAACCAAAGAAAAGACGAAAACGAGCCACCGCCATCGCCAGTCTTAAGTTGGATAGCAAGTATAAGAAGATTCTGCGTCAAAAGCATGCCGGGCAAAGTTTGTCGTCAAATGCCAAATTAATCTTAAATTCTATGGTTAACGACATATTCAATCGCTTGGTTGATGAGGCAATCAACTTTCAAAAAGCAGCTAAGCGAAAGACACTGACTCATCGTGATATGGCCGCGGCGAGTTCAGTTTTATTGGGCGGTGGTCTGCAAATGCAGGCAAAATCAGCTGCTACTAAAGCCGTCATGAACATGAACGGTTAAAATAAAAATATTATATCACACGCAGTTTAGCTTACCTTGTTTTACAATTTTTGTGCCATTTTTATCCAAAAACCAGAGTCCAAAGCAAAAGTCGTAGTCTTGGGAACATTCGACGAAATTGCCTGATGCTGGTAAGTCACCGGACCAATCCGATTTACTTAAGCTCGGAGCTGCAACTTGTTCGGGCGCTGAGCTTGATGTGTATTCCGAATAGTCATCATCGTCTTGTGAAGAATCATCCTCCGGATATTGGGCGCATATTCTCGATTTCGGTACTAAAATCAATCAAATGATAAAAACGTTGTACAAATTGCCAATGTATGCCTTGAAACTTACCAGCTGAGGATAACGTTATGAGTGCTATAACTATCAGCACCAAAAAGTAAATGGTCTTCATTTTTCTAAGTTGAAATTAGTTTGCCTTCGTTTTTTCTTAAAATATTTTTGATCCAGTGAAAATGAGCTACGAGCTTACAGCTTCAAACAGCCGAGCCGTGTAGAAAATTTTGAACATTCATATCTTCTGAAAGCAAAAAAAACCGCTTATTAAAATTATTATTACCAGGAAAAAAGGAAAAATGGTGGCAAAACAATTCTTCAGTTTTTAATCTCTGTGTTTGGTGAAGATTCATGTTTTTGAGTAAACGAAACTAATAAAGTACTTGAGACTTGAGGAAGCATTATGCGACGATGTCCTTGCAAAAACAGTTATTCCAGAGCCAAAAGGACAGTATCTTGTTAGTTGCGAAGTTGGACATCATACCTTGAAAGCACACTCCCGAAATATCAAACATTTCGTTACGACGACTTCTTTGAAACTCAAGTGCAAGATCCTATGTTGCAGATGTTTGGTTTACAATTACTTTTCTAAAGCGTTTGAGAAAGTCATGAACTTAGTTTTAGTAAGATGCATGAGCAGGTGATTGATTTAATAGTATTTTTTGGTTTTAATGGCCAATTTGACCAATAGATCACATAAAGTAAAGTTTCGAACCACAACGAATCGCTTTTTATTCCCTACTTTTAATGTACTACAATGCTGACTATTAGGTCCTATGCTATTTTTAAAATATAAAATTGGTATCACAGCAAGATTTCAATCCTCAGCACTATTAAATACTTAAGTACGTGCAGATGATCTAAGAATACATCGCGAGATCAATTGTTTAAGAGATTGCATTTTACTTAAAGGGTCTTCATTTTCTTCAGGCTTGAGCTTTCTTTAAACACCAGGCTACAGAAAAAAAATTTAAAAAAGAAATTTTTCATTTGTTATTTAAACGGACTGTTTCGATTAAAAATGAATAAATATATAAAAAGTTCAAGTAACCTCTACTACAATAAGTGTCTTGCCCCAAAGGTTTCCCACGTAATTTTTTGGTAAAAAAATGTTTCGAAGTGGGTTTTTATATTAAAAAAAGAAAAAGAACGGTTGATCAGAAATGGTGAGATATGAACACTTCCTTGTTCTTTCTTTTCACTACTTCTCACTCATTTGTTTTACACTAGTGCGATACACCTGTGCGTTACGCGTTCACTTTAGAAAGCGTCGGCAGCCCTTCCGGCTTAAGATTGTTCCATGTCTGATGATCTGAACATTCTATGATATTGCCTTTTTGACTTAATCTTAATAAAGTAAGGTATCGCCTTTACTGAGGAATTGGCAAATACTCCGAAAGTTGATAACAAGGACATAAAAAGAGCTTTTTCATGCCATTCGGAATCAGCATGAAATTGTAGGTCTCTTCCACTTTTCGCAAGGCGTGGTTAAGAGAAATGCTTTAGGCCTCGGAGCTGTTCGAGCTCTGCTCTGACTTTCAATTTATTTTTATTTGTCTGTACGGTGAAATAAACATTACTGTATGTATTACTATATCATCCAGGAATGGTATTTGGATCAACGAAACCGAAAAGCTGTCAGTATTTGGTTTGTGGGTACTGGGTATGTCTGTAAACGACGACCTTCATGGGAATGCCACATATTTGAAGTTGCCAAAAATGCTGCTAAATGCTTAGGTTTTCTATGAAAGTCTTCACCGTTTCTGATCAGACTAAATTTATAGAGCCTACATCTGCCCAAAACTGAAGTAAATCTCCTATATCTGGTCAGGTGCTCCTCAAACATCAAACAAAATATGGCGTTAAGACTGATGGTGATATTTCAATTGTAGAATCGATTGATTCTCTTGAGCATCGTCGAAACGTTACCGTTCTCTCTCTCTCTTTTTTATCAATTTATCTGCAAACAGTGCTCTAATAAAATAGCTTGTTGAGTTTCCTCTCCTAAATCAATTTGGCCGCAAGATCCGCCTCGATAGGAATACTTATCAGCTTTATCTTGAGCTCAACTTCGAACGTACAGCCAAGTATAGACATTCATATTTTAGTCGCACAACCCGAATGTGGAATGCTCTACCTGAATTTTGTCCCCTACATTACGGTTCACAAAATTTAAAAACAATGTGCATCGGCATCTCCGATATGTCATTTAGGCCAAACTTTTTTTTGGAGACCTACAAATTTTTGCCGTTTCCAGTTGACTGTTTTATGTTAGTGTAGTTACTCCCAAAAGCATTGGGAGTTATTCGCGAAAAGTGACACTCGTAAAAACACAGTATTATGTTTCTGGGATTCGAGCCTAGAACTCCCAATTGGGCAAGGCTAGATTGGATGCGGAAATACCTCACTCAAAGTTCAAACATATCTTAAGGATCTAAGTGCTTTCCGGTTGAAAGGAGGATGAGAGGGAGGTGAGAAGTAGAAGGATTGTGTTGGTTACTTGAACAGCAGTGTTCGAGAATCTCACAGAAACATTTGGAGCCCTGAAGGATATTTAGTATTCTGTTTATAAGAAGGTTAGAGATGTCGCATACTTCGTCAAAGAAGTACTCTCCGAAGGCTGCGAGGAGCAAGCTTGGGCACTCGCTGCCGAAGTGGACTGATCCTTCTTCTGCCAATTCATTGTGACATTCTTTTTCTTACTTACTTACTTAGGTGGGCATTACAGTTCGGGGTGAACCTGGGCCTCAACCAACATCCTTCGATAACGACTTCTATTTCGGGCGAGCTCTCTCCAGTTTCGCACTCCAAGTCGGTTGAGGTCATCCTCCACTTGATTGCGCCACCTAAGACGAGGTCTTCCCCTTCCGCGATTTCCCTGCAATGTGCTTTCGAACACCCGACGAGCCGGAGCGTTTGGGTCCATCCGCTCAACATGGCCCAACCATCGTAGCCTCGCGATGCGTACTCTTCTGGCTATGCCCATGTCGCGGTACAGCTCATACAGCTCGTTGTTGTATCTTCTTCTCCACACATTGCCTTCGCATACGGGACCAAAGATCATTCGGAGAATTTTTCTTTCGAAACGACCAAGGGTTTCCTCATCCGCTTTCGATAAGGTCCATGCTTCCGCGCCGTAAAGCAGGACTGGGATGATTAAGGTCTTATATAAGGTTACCTTGGTTTTTCTGGAGAGGGTTTTGTTTCTCAATTGCCTTCTTAACCCAAAGAAGCAACGGTTGGCAAGAGTTATTCTCCGTTTGATCTCCGCACTGATGTTGTTGTCCGTGTCTACAGCGGATCCTAGGTAGACGAAGTCCTGTACTACCTCGAAGTTATGTCTGTCTATTGTGACGTTTTGTCCAATTCGTCGATGTTCTGTGTCCTTGTTTGATGACAGCATATACTTTGTTTTGCCCTCATTAACCATCAAACCCATTTTTGCCGCTTCTGTTTCAATACTCGCAAAAGCACCTACATATGACATCACGCTTTTTTCTTCCCATTACGTCAATATCGTCTGCATATGCGAGCAATTGCACAGATTTTTGAAAGATTGTTCCTCTGGTGTTGACGTTTGAGTTTCTTACAATCTGTTCAAGTATGATGTTGAAGAAATCGCATGACAGTTTATCGCCTTGCCTAAAACCTTTTTCGACATTGAAGGTCTCGGTGAGTTCTTTACCGACCTTGACGGAGCAGCGTGAATTCTCCAAAGTCATCCTGCATAGTCGTACGAGCTTTGCAGGGATGCCGAAACTAGACATGGCTCTGTACAGCTCGTCTCTGTAGATACTGTCATAAGCGGCCTTGAAATCGATAAAAAGGTGGTGAATATCGATATTATGTTCTCGGGTTTTTTCCAAGATCTGCCGTAATGTGAAAATTTGGTCTATTGTGGACTTCTCCGGTCTAAAACCACATTGATAAGGACCTATCAAGTTGTTGACGTGGGGTTTCAGACGTTCACATATTACAGCAGACAAGATCTTATAAGCGACGTTAAGGAGGCTTATCCCTCTATAATTGGCGCAGTCGTGAGGGTCTCCTTTCTTTAGGATCGGGCATACGATACTGAGGTTCCATTCATCGGGCATGCTTTCTTTCGACCATATCATGCAGATCAGCTGGTGCAAGCTCCTTTCCAACTGATCTCCAGCTGCCTTGAAAAGTTCGGCATCAAGGCCATCTGTTTTATTTGATTAAAGTTTGCATATAGCAAGCTTAACTTCCTCTAGGACGGGAGGACGGCATTCTTGATCATCGTCCAGGCTGAATGGGGCAATCTGCCTGACAGCGGAATTTGTGTCCTCATCGCCGTTAAGCAGTCTGCAGAAATGATCTTTCCAGATCCTCAGTAGCGACTGTGACTCTACAACTATGTTTCCCTGCTGGTCTTTACAGGCTTGAGTTCGGGGTTTTCCACCCTGGCAGGATCTTTTTACCTTTTGGTAAAACTTCCGAGTCTCGTTCCTGTCATGGCACCTCTCTATTTCCTCAAACGAGCGCTTCTCATGCTGCTTCTTTTTCTTTTTGAGAAGTCGGTGTTCTTCCCTTCTTCTCTCCTTGTAAATCTCGTTATACCGATCGTGAGCAGCCCTCGTTCGTGTTTGCTAAAGCATTTGTCGTGCTCTTTGCTTGGCTGCATTTGCCTGCCTACATTCTTCATCGAACCATGGGTTTCGTTTTGGTGGCCGAGTGAAACCCAGAACCTCAGAAGCAGCGGTTCTGATGGCTTCTTGGCATTGCTGCCACTGTTCTTCAATGTTCAATGCTGGCGGCATGGGATTCAAGGATAATTGAAGGGACACTCGATTGGAAAAGGCATTGGCAATCTCTTGCGATTGTAGCTTTCCGACGTCATATCTCTTCACAGCGTTAGTTCGTGCTGGTCGTGAACAAGATATCCTCATTCGTACCTTGGCTACAACAAGGTAGTGGTCCGAGTCAAAGTTGGCCCCTCGGAAAGTTCGGACATCTAGCACACTGGAAGAGTGCCTTGCGTCGATCGCAACATGGTCAATTTGGTTGACGGTTAATTGATCTGGGGATCGCCATGTACCTTTATGAATTTTGAGATGCGGGAAGCGTGTACTACTTACAACAAGATTTAGCCCCGCAGCAAAATCGATAAGCCTCAATCCGTTTTCGGAGGTTTTGTCATGGAGGCTATGCTTACCGATTGTGTTTCCAAAGATGTCCTCCTTCCCTAGTTTTGCGTTGAAATCGCCAAGAACGATTTTCACGTCGTATCTAGGGCATTGCTCATATGTTTCTTCGAGGAGCTCGTAGAAACAGTCTTTGGAATCGTCGTCTTTCTCTTCTGTGGGGGCGTGGGCGCATATAAGGCTAATGTTGGCGAATTTAGCCCTGATGCGGATGGTCATTATACGCTCATTGACTGGATTTTGGCTAATCACCTTATCCCTGAGTCTACCTCTAACGACAAATCCGCACCCAAATAACCGCTTTTTCTGTTGTCTGTAGCAGTCGCCATAGTATATGTCACAGTTTTTCATCTTCTTTATGCCCGGTCCATTCCATCGCACTTCTTGGATGGCGGTTATGTCTGCTTTGCAGCAGTCCAGGGCGTCCGCTAATTCTCCAGCTGCACCTTCTCCGTTAAGAGATCTTACGTTCCAGGTGCAGATCCGGAGGTCGTTGTCCTTTATTCGTTTGCATGGGTCGTCAACTTTGAAATCATTATCGTTATCCGAGGCTGTTGATTGTTTCGGAACTATATCTTTTTTACGTGGTTGGGTAGTTAACCCTACGCACAACCCCCAACCTGGAGGGCCAGGTCCTTTTGGATCCCTTCGGACACAAAGGGCTGGAGTATCCAGAGTCAGTACCCTGCTGCAGGGGTGTGAGTACTGCCGTTGGCTCACCAGGAGCTCGTCCGCCACCATCTCTACTTCAATACCCTGTCCTAGTATTGAAAGACCCCAAAAGACCTTTAAACCAGATATGTTGGAGTAGCTCTTTCAGGGGTTTCTGCTTTTATGGCTGCTGAAATCCACCGTTGATTCTGTCCTTCGAATTCATCCGCTGGGACATTTACACGAAAGCTCTCGTAGACCACTGAGATTCGTGCAGTCAGTCATTGTTCGCAGAGCAATTATAGTGTTGATCGATCACAATTCTTTGTTCCGGATTCCCTTATCTCAACACTCGCACTTACTAGTTTAGCAGGTCAGCTCTGGACGGAGCATCCCAGGTCCCAGTGGATACCGCTTGGAGGTATAGTAAGCACAGTTGACGTGTACTATAAGTTACAGCATCTGGGCGCCGCCAAGTTAGCACCAATCAGAGCCTACCCGAATAGTACAACGCCCATCCACCCATTCTTTCTATAAGTGAGAATTTTTAATGCTTATTTTCTCCATATGGGTGCTAATGAGAGCCCAGGCTTGCGTATCCGAAATAGAAAATGTGTTTTTTTTAGGAAATGTCTGGCTACACCTATACGTTTCTGAAAATTCGGCAGGTTTCAAAAGATTATCACTTGTCATTGTCAGAACTTTGACTTGGATTTTGTTTTTTTTTTTCTCTCTAGAGGCTTGAAAAGAAAAAAATCGTGTTGCAGAGGGTCTATCTCCCTTTTTTTGTTAAGGTAAGAGGAGGAACCTTAAAATAAATTGGCTTTGATATTTATTGGACATTTTAGTTCAAGTTAAATTTTTGGAAAAAAAAAATAAAAATTTTTTTTTCTTAAAACAAAATTTTTACAAAAATAATATCATTGTACTTTTATAAAGAGAGCTAATTCATTTGTATGCTTATATTCAATAAGCTTCAAAACTGCTGATTTGAAAGAAATTTGGAAAAGAGATGTTCTAAGGCCATACTTCATCCCCATATTCCTTCGGCAACTTAAACGGAAACGGAGTCGTTAACAAAAAACTATAGTTTTTATTGAATAGAAAATTACTAGTAGGCCGAATTGAACAATAATAATTGGGACAAAGATAATCTAGAATCTGAGAAATAATATAGATTGTATTACGTCTCCATATTCTTACGGGGAAGACCCGGGAACGGGAACAGGAAACATAACTGGAAACTTACAAAATACTGGATCGATCTCGAAAAGTATTTCATCATTAGATTGCATCGTTATACCTGAGTGGCATGGCCTATATTTTACCCCCATATTCCCACGGCAAAGTGAACGGAAAGTCAAAAAACCACTGAATTGATTTCAATTCAGTGCAATGTTTGCCCCGAGTCGATGCTATACAATACACTATATCACCGTAAGACCCGAGCTACACCGCGCTGGCCGATTCAGCTAGTTATAAATATATCAGGTATATTGCTAAAACCTTAAGCTTAAAATCCAACCTTTGGTTTTTACTAAAGGAAAACTTAATAGCGGAGTTCACACTGTACAATTATTAGTTTGATAGACTTTGGTTTGAACGATCAATGCTTGATAATGTGAACCCTCAGACTACCGTTTGGCCAATTTGTTGGATAATTTTCAAATATTTTTGAAAATTTTGATGTTGGACGGAGCGTAGACACAAAATAAAGTTGGACGACAAATTTGATAAGTTTGAACGCAAACAGCATCTTACCGTCCAACATCATCTGTCAAACGAAGTCTGTCCAAATAATTGTATAGTGTGAACTCGGCTAATCGAAAACTAATGAATTAATCTCTAAATTTTTTGAAGGTTCGTAGAATATCTAAACGAAATTTTTTTTAGGAGCATCATAGTACTGTTTCAATTAAATTGGATAAAAGTGGGAATAAGAGCCTTAACCTAAACTCATATACATTTATCCACTTAGAGGAAATTTTGTAGGTATTCCATAAGCTGTAAAGTTCCTTTTTGCGTAAGTGCACTCGCAAGAAGTGAGCGAATGTGGAAATTCGTGATTGTCTCCTACCAAAGGGCCTTAAAAGAATTAAGAATATCTCTTTTTCAAACTCTGCTTACTGAGTTCAGCATTGATGTTTATTTAGTCATTAAGTTACATCTTCATGCTTCATTATGCGACATTAGTAATATAGGTTAGGTTAGGTGGAAGTGGCTGTCAGCCAATGAGTACATTGACTGACCCACTTAGGCCGCAAGGGCCCATTGTGATACCACAGAGATCAGCAAGTTAATCACCTACTGCTCTCAGAAACCCGATGTAAGATTAACGAGTTGATCACTTATTAATCTTCCATTATGGGACTAGCCGGTTAATCACCTGCTAGTCGAACCACGCGGAACTTTTAAAGTATTTCGAAAGACTTATTGGGTCTAAGCTAAGTTGCTAGTGTCATCGAAGAAGAATTCAACGAGATGAGTTTTCCTCCTATGAAGTAGTGCAGGGCATGAGCAAAGAAGGTGTTGAACGGTTTCTTCCTCCTCCTCGTCCATGCAGCTTCTGCAGAAATCATTGGAAAACACACCAAGTCTTTTGGCGTGTCTCCCTATTAGACAGGGTCCCGTGAGAACACCTATGGTAGAACCTAGATACAGACGGTTCAGGGCCAACAAACTCTTCGAGCGTTTTGAGTCTACACACGGCCAAACTTTTTTGGTTGCAAGGCAGTTGTTACTCTCAGTCCATCTAGTGTTTGTTATCCTCGAAGCGTCTTGTCTTAGTAGGAGTCTACTTGTAGCGATAGGTGCACCTATATTGTTCCATTCTGAGCGTAGGGAAGTGGTCGTGCCCTTTTTGGCTAGTTCGTCTGCCATACAGTTGCCTGGTATGTCCCTGTGCCCCGGGACCCATGAAAGGTGAATGTTGATTTGACATTGAGATTTAGGGGAAGCTTGGCTGTCTGAGAAGATTCGAATATCCGTGGAGAATATGACGTTTGCTTTGCGCCAAGACAGCACCTCCTTAATCGCCAGAATTTCCGCTTAGAACACACTATAATGATCGGGTAGGCGGAAGAAAAGACTGAGATTCAGTTTTTCTGAGTAGATTCCACTTCCCACACCTTCGCTGGTTTTTGAACCATATCGGTGTAAAAGTGTGTTGCTTCATTTTCCAAAAAAGTGCCATTTTCCCAAACTTCTCTTGAAGGTATGGTTACTTGGAAATTATTGTCAAACACCAACTTGGGGGTGGTGTAGTCGGATCGATTCGGTAAGAATCTAAAGTTATCTAGAATGGTAGTGTGGCTGATTTGATTATTGGTCCACTGTGATGTAGCTCTGAGTCGAGTAGCTGAGCTAGCTGCGAGATGTTTGCTGAAGATATCTAGAGGTGTGAGATTTAGTAGTACATTGAGGGCGTCCGATGGGGTTGTCCTCAGTGCGCCACTAATACACAGACTAGCCGTTCTTTGAACTTTGGCCAGCTTGTTGTAGTTGATCATCTTGTCTAATGCTGTCCACCAGACTATCACCCCGTATGTGAGTATCGGTCTAATTACCGAGGTAAACAGCTAATTAGTAATATAAGAGCTCAATAAAACACAGAAAGCACATTGGGCAGGAAAAATAGTTTTTGAATTAGAAGTCGGAAGGAGTTTGAAAACTCTGCAGCTTCTCACACTCCCATGCCATGGTGTCACTGATTGACGCAATAAATAAATATATGCCTCATGAGAGTACAAAACAACCAAGTAGGACTAAAAACATTTCATCTCCTTCTTACGTAAACAACGCAGTTCATTAAACTGTGGCTCTTTGTTAATTGTTTAATTATTACACTCGGCCAACTACACACCTTTTTTACTTGTATTTTGTCATACCTAGTCCCTTTTGTAATAAGTACGTAAGAGTTACTTCCCTCTTTAAAAATTCATCTGTCCATAGCACACTCCTTTCATTATTGTGTAGATACCTACATTCTTTCAAATCAAAAATGCATCCACTCAGACATTAAAATGAAAAAAAAAAAACTCAACATAAGAACCTATGTCGACATAAACAACGCAAGAAAAGAAAACTTCACTTTATGTCAAGGTTTCCTCAAGTGGATGCACTAAGTTATTCGCAAGACGACACCATATTGCCAAATTATTCCTTCAAATCTGTATCTCTTTCTATGTGGTACGAGTTTATCCATAAGAAAATCGCGAAACACACGATACAATCATAGAAATGCAGACAGAATAGTGCAAAACACTTAAACATAACAAAAACGGCACAGACTGCATTTTAATTTTAAAAATGAGCGTCCGCCAGCGAACAGTCTTTCCACTCAAAGTTCAACCCAAGAGCACCGATTAGGGGTGCAAAAGTATTTTTCTCCTCGCTCTGTGTGCACTTTATTTATAGTTCTTTTTTGTCTTTTTTGTATTATTTTGTTTGTTTGTATTCCATTCAACACTTAATATTCCGCACAGATAAAACTAAATAACAATCAACTAATTGACTATTCGCCCGGCTCCAGTCGATATGCAACTTCCCCTCTCCGTTTGCCTAAAACTGCTTACCACAAAACTAAGTTGAGAGTTTCAAATTAGCATTTTGATAACAAAACAATGATTGAAATGAAGAAAATGAGTAGGTAGGTATGTATAGATTATAGTATGTGTCATTTAGAATTAGAAACAAAAAAAAAAAAAAACACAAAAAAAAATTCATAACGCTCTGTAGATATGTATGTAGGTCGTTTGAGCTATAAAACTAGTGCCTCCTTATCTAGAGATTGCACATCAAACAATTTTTTTTATTCCAAAATTTTCATTAAAAATAGCTTGAGCCTCTGGGTATTAGAAAACCACAACATTAGTTTCGCTTCTTTTATTTCGGTTTCGCATCCCAGAGATACACGAACTTAAGAATTGATTTTTCCAGTAGTACTACACCACACACCAATTTTTTTTTTATCATCACTTTTCGAATAGAATTTTCTCCAGAATTACTTTGGGCTTTGTTTAGTCAGTTTAAAGCAGAGATATTGCTACAATCACAAACAATATTATTTTAATTGATTCCAAAGTTTGTATGGAATGTTTGAAGTTGAGTAGAAAAATAAATAAATAATTTATTAACCCGGCGCTATCATTTGTGCAAAGGCGAACAACGAAGTATTTTCAACTGCCAGAGCCAGAGAATCCGGTAGTGATTTGTCGATGTCTCCCCTTTCAAATGAGTAAGATACTTTTTCAGCACTTACTTGACGGTTGAACTTAGATGAGCGGATACCAAGCTTGAAGTGATATTAGTCCAAAGCACAAGCTCAAGCAACTTACAGCTTTATATTTCGATTGCTTGAATTACAATTTTGGTTTTTTTAGCGAAGATAAATCATAAAAAACCTCTTAATCAAGGCTTTGAATTTGAAATGATTTATTAAGAACAAATTGAGTTGCACAGTGTATACTCAAAAACAAGTGCCCGATTATACACAAATAGCTTCTGCGCATCTGTCATCGTGACGCCACTTCGTTCGTAAGGCTATAGTCGCTCTATTCTGTTCCAGTGGATATAGTGGGGAGGCAAATCAATAACAACATGGAATTATGGAGCCAAAAGCCAGTAGCGGGTGGTTTGTTGATTTTGTTTGCTATAAAAAGGGGGCATTTTAGTATAAAAATGAAATCTTCAGTACAAGAAGAGCCAGAAGGTATGTTATCTGCTTTAAAAGACTTATTTCACTGTTTCTTGACAAGATTTCGCAAATGGAGCAATAGACACTAGATATGCTGGTGTAATTGACTTTTCGAAATTTTTATGAAACTATGGAACGGAAACTGAGGAACATACATTAGCTTGGATCATATTCAAAAAGATAGCAGAACTAATTGTCTGTGTTTTCTAAAAAGCAAACAATTTTTTCGTAATGCTCACTTTTATATTCCAAACGATAGAAGCTAAGGATGAAGAATTAAAGCAAAGCATCACTACATAGTATAAAACAAAATCAATTTCTCTGTTCCTATGTCCCTATGTATGCTTAGGTTTTT
Source organism: Melanostoma mellinum (assembly GCA_914767635.1). Lineage (NCBI taxonomy): Eukaryota > Metazoa > Arthropoda > Insecta > Diptera > Syrphidae > Melanostoma > Melanostoma mellinum. Next base: position 193,952,530 of record OU612058.1, on the reverse strand, counting down.
AAAAGTTAAAACTACGCAACGGATTTTGATGCGTTTTTTTTTTTTTAAATGAATAGAGTGATTCAAGAGGAAGGTTTATATGTATAATACATTCATATTGTAGTAGAGAAAAGCCGAGAAATTTAAAGATTTGTAATGTAATGTCATAACAAACATATGTTTCTGCGCTTACATTGCAAACGCTGGCTAAACCTTACGAGAAATAACTGTCTTAACAACAGTTATTTCCCAAGTAAATGGAAAATAGCGGAAATATTCCCAATTCCTAAGAAACCAGGGGCGAATTCTGTAAGCAGTTTTCGACCTATCTCGCTCCTCCCAAACCTCAGCAAACTACTTGAAATGCTAATTCTCAACAAACTTCGCTCACTATGCTCCTCAATGGGTATAGTGCAGCATAACCAATTTGGGTTCAAAGCATTCCACTCCACTTTCGACCCGTTGTTAAAGCTTCACGCAGATACAACCCTGGCTCTTAACAAAAAAGAGGTAACAGTAGCCTGTCTGCTTGATATTCAAAAAGCATTTGACACCGTTTGGATAGACGGTCTGATTTTCAAGTTGAAATCATTTCACTTGCCTAGACATCTTATCACAATCATACACAGCTTCTTGACCAACCGTAAGTTTTACGTACGAGTAGGAAATACCAAGTCTGTATTCAAAAACATCTCCGCAGGGGTTGCCCAAGGCTCACGTCTTGGACCTGACCTCTTCAATTTTTTCACCCTCGACCAACCAGCAAACACGCCAACGACAAAAACCCTACTATATGCTGATGACTCCATCACTTATAGTGCATCCATAAGCCCAGAAATAGCTCTCCGTAGAGTGAAGGAACACTTCCTTAGGCTCTGGGAGTACTACCTACAATGGGGAATTAAAATCAATCCCACTAAAACAGAATTAATCTGCCTTAGGAATCCCTCACGTAATGGCATAGCCACAAGATGCAAATTCCTGTCCCTGACACTCCCCGATAACACAATTATCACACCTAAGCAAAGCGTTAAATACCTCGGAGTTCATTTCTTCGAAAGGTTCAAGTTTAATCAACATGCTAAACACACTCTTCGCAAGGCAAACGGTGCCTTAGCTCTCCTTCGTCCTCTTATGAAAGTAAGAGGTGGTCTCCAAACACGAACGAAACTTCTGCTTTACAAGCAACTAAGTCGTCCTATACTAACTTATTGCTTTCCTATATGGTACACAATAAGCCCAACATATATGAAGAAAGTGCAATTATTCGAGCGCAAGGCTCTTCGCTATTGCACATCTTTGTATAGAAAACCAAATTCAGTCCGCTACTACAGCAATGAAAAACTCTACGAAACAACTAAAATTGTTCCTATAGACAAATACCTACACAACCTCAGCACCAAAATGCTGAGGAAAATCCCATCCCATCCCAGCCCTCTTATTAATATAATTACAGGTAGCGCAGCCCCCGACGACCGATATCTCCAGGTGCTATCCATAATGGATCCAGCATTTCGAATGTCGCAAGAAGACAGCTTCGAAGACTTCTACGTCGCTGCAGGAAGAGGAACGCAGTACAACAGAGGTTGAAGACACCAAGAGACCCAAAAAAGTGGGAATACAATAGCTTCCAGGACCGAAGCGACCATCCAACTAATATTCCTCGCCCACCAACATTACAGCCAACGACCGTCAGCACTGCTCAAGCCGACGAGAACATACCAATTATTTATTTAAGAAACAAGTAAATGTTAGACATAGATACCTTTTTAATAAAATGTATAAAACCCGCCAATTTAACGAAGCAGAGCCCCATCTGTGCTCGCAGATTTTAAAACAATAATGTTAGTCTAAGAATTTATAATTGTATATATGAAATATTGTAAAACAAATGAGCTTTTCAATAAAAACTTAAATTGTAAAAAATTGTAAAAAACCTTACGAGATAGATCAAACACTACGGAATTGTATAAGTCTTAAATCTTAAAAAGACAAACAAAAAAGTCCGCGACAGCATATGTTTATTTCCTAAGGATAACCCACAGAAACCATTTTTATCTTTTACATATTACAAAAAAAGATATGGGTTATTTACCAAGCTATTTAAACGATACAGTATCATCCTTATCCAACTAAATACATTAGATAAGTTGTGCATTTCATGTCGATCAAAATTGGCTTTTACAGCATGTGATCAAAATAAATATTTTTAAATACACTTCGCACAAAAATAAAGGAGCAGAAAAAAAAATCCAAATTTTTGGGGGATTTTAAACAGGCTGTAACTTATACAAAAATGGTCATACAGAAAAAAAAACCAAATTGTAGCTCTAAGTGTCTAGTTTTCGAACATGAGTTTGAAAATTTTTTTTTTGAAAACATTTTTCGAGTAATCATAAGAAAACCACAAAAAAAAAAAAAATTTTCGAAAATTTTTTTAATCTACAGACGTGGAAAATTTTTTTTCAACTTAACCTCTATATGGACCGGATAGCTTGTTTATTCAGCCATAATTTGGTTTTTTTAAAATCTCGATACAAGCATTTCTCGCTGAGATATCGGTATTTGAATTGAAAAAGATCATTTTGTCTTTGATTACCAATGCAACCAATGATCGCACAGAGATTTTGAGGTTGATTTCAAAAACTTAAATAAATTCTCTACAAGGATTGGCAATCGAGTTTAAAAAAAAAAAAATGTTTTTCAATCATTACATGAATTTGAAAAAGCAACCAAAAAAGGGCTTTTTGTGTTTTTTTGGAAAATCAAGCGCCCAATCAAAAATATTGCGGAAACCACCAATGTTAAGTGTGTCTTTTACTGTTCAATATACCCACAAAAACCTTACGAAATTTCGATTTAATCCAGCCAACCGTTTTTTTCCCAATTCATCGAATTTTTGAAAAAATTAAAGGTGCAAGAATTTCGAATTTAAAAAAAAAAATATCCAAAATTTTTGAAAAAAAAAAACATTTTCGAAAATTTTTTTTTTCGGTGGTTTTCTTATGATTACTCGAAAAATATTTTCAAAAAAAATTTCAAACTAGACACTAACTTAGAGCTACAATTTGGGTTTTTTTTTTTTTGCTTACGACCATTTTTGTATAAGTTACAGCCTGTTGAAAATCCCCCAAAAATTAGGATTTTTTTTCTGCTCCCTTAATTTTTGTGCGAAGTGTATATTACAAATTTAAAAAATGCGGGACGTAGCGTTTGCGGCGGTACCAGCCGGCCGGGTCGGCGGGAGCGAGTTAAAGCAGGAAATCTTCATGGTATAGGGAAAAGGGAATTTTTTTACTCCAAATTTAGCGCGTGCAGGCTACGGGCAGTATTGAATAAATCAAAACTTCTTTATCGATCTTAATCATTTTTTCGGTGAGTGACATAGGCTATATATTTTATACCCGTGCGAAGCCATAGCGGCCCGCTGTGTTTTTATATGCAACGTTCACAGTTTTTCTGTAGTGTCAGCACTCTACCAGTGTCCCGTGCGAAGCCGGGGCGGGTCGCTATAGTTTTCTAATATATTAAGCGACGTAAAGGTGGTTCTTCGCAATTTTGACAGCAACAAATTAATGAAGAAAATCTTTGAATTCATCAAGTATTGTTTAGGCGACCAATCCTGAACAAGCTAAAAATCAAGCTATGAGTAGCCCGTGGTTTTCGCATCCAAAGGTGCAAAAGAGCTGCCAATGTGATCATCATCTTGTTGCAATCCACGGGGTAAGATTAGTTCGCACGTCGCGCCGGCCGCACCCCATCTTAATTGTAGAGAATGTGCGAATTAAGGTGTCCTATTTATTCTTAAACCAAATGAAAACTGTGAAGCGAATTGGCATTGGAAAGCTAAAATTACAAACGATAGCCAATAATTTTTCAATCGATTCCAATCGTTTTTTTGATTCTTATATCGCCAATACGGAAGTAGCGAAAAACGGTGACAGCACTGAATTTTTAAGACTTTTTTTTAAACGGAGAAATATGGAAAAAATGGAGAAATACATTACGAAAAGCGGACTGGCAAGTCTTTGTTGATTTTTGTTTAAAAAGGAATTGATTTTTGCGATTGCTCAAGTTTTTCGTTTTTTGATAAAAATCTTCCAAATGCGTAAGTTCGGAAAGGCATCATCAGAGTTTCAATATTTGTATTTTTATTTTGGTTTTTTGTACCTATTTAATAATTTTTTTTTGGTATTGAATTTTTTGTATTTTTTTTTTTTTTTTGTTTTCTTGTGTGCCTTACAAACTAAAATTATATATAAGCCAATCATTGGCGACCTTCTATCAATAATAAATTCTTGCTCAGATAACCACCAGAACCATTTAGACATTTTTACAAGTCGCGTCGCGACTATCGACATCTGAGACGGCCGTATTAAACCCAAGGAGCTCAACGCCTTCGCATACTGCAATGACGTCTCGGTTATAAAGGAGCCGACGCTCCATGACTTACAGCAGACATAGTACATCAGGGGTATCCACCCTTCCATATCAAAATAGAGGAAAGCCTTTGGTGGGACAAATCCACTGAAATGTATTTTCTCCATACATTCAATATTGCGGTAATAAGCACCAAATTCGGGACATTGGTAAAAGTCAACGCGCATTAGGGTAATAGTGTTTGTTCTCCGACTCTGGTGTAACCAAATAGATGTACGCAGACACTGGGGACGTTCAAGAATCGTATCCGGATAGCTTGTTGTTGTTGTTTACGTACTAAACTTTTAGCAGAGTAACACACCCATTTCAACTAAAAAGCGATCTAAAGGTATCCGAGTATTTTTGGTATACCTTTCTATTCTATTCTTTTCATGTTGATTTTTTGTTTTAGTGTGCATTTATTTCAGCATTAGAGTCTTTTAAAATGCATGGGAAATCGAAAAAAAAAAATTATAATCGTCTAGCAAAGATATTTTAAATGTTTTTCTGTTTTCAAATGCCGAGTTTTAATATTTCACAGCTGCTGTCTGCAGCTATCTGGAAAAGATATCTGAATCGTTCAAAAAGATATCTAAGATACGGATATCCAAGATAGGCTATCCGATAGGTTCTTGAACGCCACTGCCTCTCATACACCAAAATTATTTCCAAAAAAAGTAATAACCCATTTGAAAGTCAATTAAAAGCAAAACTAGTTTCACCATCATTAAAAACTAATCAAGTTTGTTTTTTCGGAGTTGATCTTTTTGACAGCTTGCTGCAGAAGCTGCAAAAAGTGTTTGGAAATCGGGCATCGGAAATTTATCCCCATGGCCACTTGCCCGAAATCTTTTTTAAAATAATGGCAAGCCATTGTCTTTATTATTCTTAAATTATATGCGTTTTATTTCTTCTTGAAAAGCTCACAAAAATACCATAACGGTTATATGACAGGCACCACTGTTTCAAGGTCTATAAACCCAATTCGAACAGGTAATCTGTAGGATGATACAAAAAGCTTGCATCAAGTTCGACTGTTGGTTGCCTATATTTGCAGACAGTGACAGTCTGTCAGCAAGAATTTTGGGCCTCACTTTTGAGACTTCTTCCGCATTGAACTACCATGCTTAATTTTTATCCCAAATTTTTTCTGAAATGTTAAGCTTGTCAGTATTAATTTTTCTTTATAATAGAAGGCCCAGATATTCCAATTCACATTTTGGATAATAATATTTCCAAAAAATGCGAATTTGGAGTAACATCTCCTAAAATATAATCCCTTTTATAAATGACTATAAAGACTTTTATAGACCGTAAGAAAACAAATGACGTTGATAAAAGTAACCCTCCGCATTCTTTTAAAAATATTGGTCCAGGCGACTGAAGTGTCTATTTGTTCGCTAAACACCGCATTTTGAGTAATTTGAATGTAAAAAAGGTCGTGTAGACTTGTGTTGGCTCGTTTAACAACACCTTTTTAAGCAATTTAAAGCGAAAATTTCTCACCGTTCCTTTGACAGTTGGTGGAACGTAAAATTTCCCGTCCCTATGCAATCTCTATTTTCATACTATGGCCCTATTTCCAAGACATTGAAAATTGCAACAGGTGGTGACAACTTGTAAATGACAACTTGACAATTATTGTCTGTATCCTGTCACACAAAAAATTTACAATTTTGTGAAATTGTCGGGAAACTTGCGATGTTCTGATCTGAATGACAATGGATTGTCAGGGACTTTTTGAAAATTTTAGTGGCGATTTTTTTATTGAACTGAAAGACTAATACAAATTACAATTTTGTTTTTGACAATTGTGACAGGCAAGTTCGATGAAAAATCTAATCTAAGATGCAATGCCGTGAAACTCGTCATCCTAGAATTTTTAAATACCAAATTCGTAATCATTTTGCTGCATTGAGTGATTTTAAATTCAATGAAAGATTTTCCGTAGGCAATATTTTGAATAAAATCGGTCGACATCTCCAGCGTAATACAAAAAGAAAGTATGCCCTTGATACTGAGATCCAAGTTTTTTGTACCTTACACTAGCTTGGAGGTGGTGCCCAGCAAGGTTATTGATTGTCATATTTACGATAACTTATCAAACAAAAGCAACTAATTTGTAGAATTGTCAGTCTCTGAGGAAATGCAAATTTCTCGGGAGAGGCGATTTAAGCCCCGATCTGTTAAATAGTGATCTGAACGCCGTTTTAAAGTTTTAAATATCACACCACTGTCATTCTAGTCTGTAGTCTGAAGGTATGAGAAATAGTTTTTGTAGTTACTTCTGTTTTCAACATTCAAACCGATCGAACGTGTTTTTGCATTTCTATCACAAATACCAAAAATTTTCGAAAGCATATTGTATGGAAACTTAAGTTTTCGTTGCAAATTTCTCGTTTCTCATTTCCAATAACAACAAACCTCGTTTACTTTGTCTCATTTTTCCTATCAGCTTGGAGAATGGGAAAGAGGTCGATGTAATTTCAACTGACTTTAGTAAAGCTCTTGATAAGATCTCCCACAAACTTTTTCTCTTTAAACTTTCCTCCGTCGGCCTTAAACCCATTATGTTGAGATGGATTTCTTCTTATTTAGAAACCCGTTTTTATAGCATTCGGTTCAGAACCGCCTTATCCAGCCGCTTTTTAGCTACATCCGAAGTTCCCCAAGGCAGCCATTTAGGCCCTCTCCTCTTCATTCTTAGTATTAACGACATTGAAATGATCATCAAACACTCCTCTATCTCTCTCTATGCAGACCGCACTAAGCTTTACCGCGTCATTTCTTCTTTTGAAGACTCTTCCCACTTCCAACAGGATATCGACAAATTCTCGATATGGAGCTAAATGTTTCCAAGTGCCAATCAATAACCCTCTCACGTAAACTCATCAAATCTTCTCCCCGTCTCCAGCTTCTAAACAGTCAAATCATTTCCCCCCGTTCAGGTGATCCGTGACCTTGGGATTATTTGCGACTGTGAGCTGAATTTCTTCAAGCATATCGACGATATAATCCTTAAGGCAAATTCAGCACTTGGCTTCGTGAAACGATGGTCCAAAGAATTTGTAGACCCCTACGTAACCCGATCCATTTACATTTCTTTTGTTCGTCCGCTTCTTGAATACGCTTGCTAAGTTTGGTCGCCTTTCCAACAAGTGCATATAGCCAGATTTGAGAGCATACAACTCTATTGCCTCCGATTTGCTCTTCGAGGTCTTAATTGGAGTAATCCTTTGAGATTACCTTCTTATCAAGACCGAATCAAACCTCAGTACGCTGAAAGATCGAAGAGAAATATATGGCATTCTCTTCATTCACCGAATCTTTACAGGTATACCATTGACTGCCCAGTAACGAGTCCATCTTTCTAAATACTAACCCTTGTAACACTCGGAATCCCCGTCTCTTCTATCTTCCCACCCATCTCCCGAATGCTGAGGAATGTCAATTATCACTCTCCTAGTTTTGACTTCAATATGAGTACTCCCTTCCGAAAGCTTCGTCTCCAAAGCCCTCCAACTAGCTAACTTAAGTCTTAGCTATTAAGTTTCTTAGTTTGTAGATTAGATTAAGTAAGCCTTTAAATGGGGGGTTTTGCTCCCACCAAAATCAAAATTAAATTACAAACTACACAAATCAATTAAATTATCCGAAAATCGTTGGTTTCTACCAAAATTGTTGATTTTTATGTGTACCACAAAGAAAGACCAAAATTGTTCAGTACTTTTTCGTCGGGAGAGTATTTAACATACGCAAATTTGTGGATTCTTGAAAATTTTTGTACAAAAAGGTCTAGAAAAATTTGAGCTTAGTGTGTCTAATAATAGCAATACTGCTTATTGAATAGTGATCAGTATCGACATTACCTAACAGCGAACGACCCCGACACACGCAGAGGAAAGTTTCGGAAAAATGTATTTTCTTTCCGTTTCATGACTTTTTATAATAATTTAGACTATATAAAAATCTGTCAATATAAACGTTAAAAGAGATATTTAAAATTCTCTCTTCGACCTCTCAATTTGTTGATAAGCACTTTTACTGGCTTCAACATTTCATACACAGAAATAGACTTTTGCTTATAGTATACGGTATACCTCGAAGAGAGTCTTTGCTAACGTGTGATAAATCTTTTATGAATTGCTTCGAGTTGTTGCCTCATAGACCATACAACAGCTATCACACCTCCCGATTCCCGACTCACAGGCTCCCTGCTCCAACCGGTATTAAATCCAAATCCAAACATTTTTATCGGTTTTAATTCAGAAACAAGTTGCTTGCCGTTGCCGGCTGGTTTGGTTTTTAAGAGCAAGTCTACACTACACAGTAACACGAAATGTTTGATAGTTTGTTGTTGACTGTCTTCGTGATCAGTGTGTCGATCGTAGTGCTTAATTTGCGTCTTGTGTCTGTAGGTGATAATACCGAAAATATAAAAATATTAAACAACATGAGTTCATTTGTACCTATTCCTGATGGCAGTGATTTTCCAATTGAAAATTTACCCTATGGTGTTTTCTCAACCTTATCTAATGTAAGTTTTATATCAAAAGTAATAAGAGTTGCAACACACCCAATAAGCTAGCTGGAATTTTGTTTTTCTAATATGTTAATTGTGAGATGTTATTTAGAATGAAAATTCTAGTTAAACCGCTTTTTAAATTAGTCTACACACTTTGGGAACAAAACAAACAAGAACTGGATTTAATTTATTTTATCGTATTTTTTTTTTTTAAAGAAACATTCTGACACATGGTTACACTAGCGTAGCCTAGAATTTTTGATTGAGGGCAGCAGCTCTCAAAAACACATCAGAAATTTCAATAGAAGTAATGCAGCTGGCCTATGTCTTAGGCAATGCAACTAGATCTACCTGCATTGCATTATTTATGGAAAAAAAAAACTTAGAGGTTATTGTATACCTCATATTGCTGGTGAGCATTTAATAATGCCTCATAAATTAAAAAATTCTTAAATTCTCTTTAAAGGCCCCTTTTATTAAGCTTTAACGCTGAAGGAAAATTGGTTTTCATTTATAGGATGTATAAAACTTGTTCTATGCGTTCAATGTCTATTTTTATGAATATTTTCAATTTATCTGCATACCGTCATCGCATCCGAAGTACGCGCAGATTTGCTGATTAAAGTGATAACTTTGAAAGAGCTTTAATATCTTTGAAATTATTTCGTGTATATATATTTGTTTTGCTGCTTATCTCCAGTGAATATTTTTTAGCGCAAGTTGTGAATAATAAAAATAAAAAATAAATGTTTTCGGTGTCTTGTATTGTTGGTAAACACTTTTTATCTAGTACTTGCTATTGAAACGTTTTTGGTTGTGAGTAAGAAAACTTAATTCCTTCCATTAGCCTATAGTCTGATTTTGGTGTACATACTCCTGTTTACTTTTTAGCTTTTAGCACAACAATCAGAGATGTATTTACCAATAAAAACAGCATATTAATTTGTATGGGCTTGAGAAATACACTCTTTCTATTTGTTGTTATGTCTGCAAGTTGCTGTAAAGTAGGAGTTTGAGGTTCAAGTCCCAACCCAGGTACATAAAAATTGTTTCTCCACTGGTATGGCCGCAAGGTATTGACAAACTTTTCGAGAGTAATGCAATATACTGCTGTGAAAAGCGTTTTTTTTAAATGGCAGTTAGAAATCGGCAATCGGCATACAATTGTAGGCCCGTGAATTGAGTAAGGCCCCATGGTTTCCCGAGCTTTGTTGGCTACCATACTTAATTGATTTCTTATTTGTTTAAACAAAACGCTAAAAAATTTGAAAATTATTTGAATTTGGTACTTTTTTGGAACTTTAAAGATGAATTAAAGAGCTTTTTTTTAATACCGAGAATAAAAATAACTTGATATTAAAATCAAGACAAAAATGACTCTCAAGGAAATGGAAGTCCTGTTTTGTGAGTATTGCGATATTTTTAATAATTTTCTAAATCTTTCAAAGCACGTTTTTATAAAGAAAGTGTCAATATATGCACACACGGTGTGGATCGTGTTCGTTCATTTTGAATTTGAATTTTGAATTTTAGTGGGGCTACCGCCCCATTTATTAGCTTAATACAGGCATAAAATAACTAAACTTAAACTTATTAAAACTAATTAAAGCTAAATTAAACTACAAGGATGAGAAATGGTTTAAAAGGAGAACTTTCAGACAAGGACTTGGAAGATTAAGGTTGAAAAGAACAGGAACAGAGTTAATCTTACTCATCATGCGGGTAAGGGGTTCGTTGAGACCATAGGATGTACGATGAGCAGGAAGGAAAAAAAATCAGGATGATCTTACGTTTCGGCGATTAGTGTTGAAAGAGATAAGGTCTAAAAGGGGGGAGCAGTCAGTGTTACCAGTTAGAAGTAGGTGAATGAATATGATGTCAAAGACATTCCTTCTGTTTTCTAGGGAGTGGAGATTAAGGATTGCGAGACGTTCGCGGTAAGGAGGCAGGGTGAGAAAGTTTCTAGCATCTTAGAGATTCCGAAGGGTAAACAGCAGAAAACGACGTTGAACACTTTCGATCCTTGAGATATGAACCGCTTGATATGGAGCCCACACTTGCGATGCATACTCTAGGAGAGGGCGAACATAGGCAATATAGAGGGATTTCGTTACAAGGGGGTTTTGGAACTCTTTGGACCATCTCTTGATAAAACCAAGGGCGGAATTACCTCTTGATATTACCTCGTCAATATGAGAACGAAAATTTAATTCGCTGTCGCAGAGAACTCCTAAATTATTTAGCCGCAACACCCGCCTCGCTAGGAATGTTCATCAGTTTTACCTTGAGCCCAACTTGGGACGTACAGTCAAGTATAGAGATTCATATTTCAGTAGCACCACCCGAATGTGGAATGCTTTACCTGGCTCTGTATTTCCCCTTCATTACGACTCACAAAAATTCAAAAGCAACGTGCATCGGTGTCTCCTTTCAAATCCTCTCCTATTTTCCTAAATGCTCGCACTGTGTTTAACTACATTATAACCTGAACAAATTGAAATAAAGACTATTTTTTCTTTTGGTAGGCATACCTGACAAGAACATTGATATGCATGAATATTACAATAAAACAGATGTATCGAAAGAAATAAGCGGAAATCCCAGATTTACGAGATTAGGCGATTTCCATCATTTTTGAAATTGAAAAATTTTATTGATGACCTCTGCTTAAATTTCATTATCACTGCTATATGAAATACTTAGAAACAATTCATACAATAGAACTATAACTGAACAATATGAGTCAGAAATCAAAAATATTTCGAAGAAAAAATCGTGGGGTCCATTTGGACCCCAGTTTGGGTGGACACGACTTTTGCCGGTTCGTAAAGGAGGGTCAACGTTCCAATAACAGGTCAAAATTTCACTCGACCAATCATCCTATTGACGTCGGGTTTGTGGCTTAAGCCAGCCGAAGAAATTCAAAAAACATAATTTTTGAAAGAAGTGGCTGTTTTGGTTCTTTTTCTTCTTTTTTGACAATACGAGCAGTTGATCTTGAAGCGACTACAGCTCTCCCACTTATCTACCTCACACTAGTGATCGTCTAGTGGAGACATCAGAAAGTGTCGTTTCATCTGGTTTTTTTGAATGCAGATGTCGTTCCATGTGTCTGTACCAGGAGTTTTTTTTTGTAATGTCTTTCTTTATATTTCTTCGTAATTCTATCTACGAAGTATATGATATTGGCTTTTTGGCGGGGTTCTCTGGATCTCTTCTTTGAACATGACAAGAACAACATCCGAAAGACCGTATTTCCGGCGTGAAGGCTTCCACGGATCTTTATACTTTAAATACAATCAAGCCTTGCTACTCCTGCTGTTATAGGAAGCATCTTTATCTAAAGTACAGTCAACTTAATTGTGATATAGGGTATTCGCTTACAAGAGCGTAGGATCTTCAGGATGTTTCTTACGTGCCTTCAGCTTTAGATCTTAACTTCGTCCATCGTCACTGGTTCATCTTCTTGGAAAACTCCTAGTTGTCTGAGGGCCACCCATAAGTATTGCATTCCGTAGTTGTTGATTGATTTTTCAAAGTCAACCACCACACCATACTAATCCTCAAAAAAATTTCACGGGGTTTTTCATTATCATCCTTATAGTTCGGATTGAATCTGTGGTGTAAATTCGATGTTTCCCATCTTTTTTTCTGCGATTTCGTGTATTTTCGCTGTCTTCGCCAGGGGGTCCTCTGATATCGTACCTGATAACCCTATGGCAGCCCTGATAATCGCTGTTGGTCTTCCTAATATGTCCGTTCAAATCGTAGCTAAGATAACGACTCCTTAAATAGAGCCAAAAAACACTTCTTTTTCACTGAATCACATTCCATTTCAGGATCATTTGCACTCAAAATTTTCCACATGTTCTTTTATTCATGTCTTTAGATCCAGAAAGCGACACTGTTTCCTGTATTCCACCATTTCGCTACCAGGACACTCAAGATGTCTGTTAGCCTTATTATCGCAATCTCTTCCAGTTCGAAAATTCGACCAGTCATACTTCCGACATTCTGGCTCGCTTCTCTGAAACTTCGACCTTTAGTACTGGGCAATATTCGTACTGACTCTCCACAGATGGTGCATCTGATGCTAGTGTGCTTGGTCTGTGGGCCTACCATCAAAAGTTATATGCCTTTCGCCTTAGGATGTGCACTGACTATATACTCTCCGAATTAAGCCAGAAATCACAGCAATAGGTGTTGTCAAGGAGCACTTCTCGTAAGCAATACCATCACGCTCTTTGAGTCCTGTCGAGATGATGTCGAGATGATGATTATATCACGGATCACTGTAATGTGTTTTCTCAAACCAGAGCTGATAACTTAGAATCTTTATAATGGCAGCGCAGCGTCTTCTGCAATATCTGCGAACATTTGGAAAGGTATAACAAAAGTATAGTTTGCTTTTTGATATGATTTTCAATGGACCAAAATTGACGTCTAAAAGCTACATTTGACTGAAGTTTACTTCAGTATATAGAAAAACAATTAAACAACATTTTTTAAGGCTTTCATCTCCATAAAATAAAACTCAGCTTCGAAATGTGTTCCACCCGGGTTTGTAAGAAAGTAGGCCCACAAATAATGCTGACTCACCAACTAACCATGTTTTTCTTAAGTGTTTTTGGGGCCAAAACCTTCTTTGTGGTCCTAAGGTTAATAAATGCTTAGGTTCTGTATAGTTAAGTTACTAATTTTTTAACGTACAAATAAAACTAAGAAAAAAAATTTATTTTTAGCCTCAAAAGCGAATCTGCGTTGCCATTGGAGATAATGTCCTTGACCTTCATGCAGTTTCAGAACTGTATCCACCAGGAGTCCAGGTAAAATTAACATTTCATAAGATGTTACCTCGCATTAACTCTCAAATTCCCTAATAGGCTGCACTTAAATCAAACTCCCTAAACCTACTTATGAGTCTTGGTCACGAAGCCTGGACATTGGTGAGATATACAACTCGGGAATTGTTATTGAAAAACTCCCGTTTGCATGAAAACCAAGACCTTCAAGCAATGTAAGTATTTAGATAGCTTTTCGTCTTGATAAAAATAAAAAATTAAAATTTCCAGAGCCATCATTCCTCAATCCGAAATTGAATTACACTTGCCAGCACAAATCGGAGACTATACCGATTTCTACTCGTCCATCCATCATGCAACAAATGTTGGTATAATGTTCAGAGGAAAGGACAATGCCTTGATGCCCAACTGGAAGTACCTACCGGTTGGATACCATGGTCGAGCGAGTTCAATTGTAGTTTCTGGAACACCAATCCGTAGGCCGTTAGGTCAAACTGTTCCAGTTGCTGGGCAGCCCCCAGTTTTTGGACCATGCCAGACTTTAGACTTTGAACTCGAAATGGCGTTTTTTATTGGAGGACCGGAAAACAAAGTTGGTGAACGTATTGCTATTGAAGAAGCATGGAAGCATGTTTTTGGTTTTACTCTGATGAATGATTGGAGTGCTAGGGACATACAAAAGTGGGAATATGTGCCACTTGGACCATTCACATCAAAAAATATGGGCACAACTATTTCACCATGGGTGATTCCTGTGGCTGCTCTGGAACCATTTTTGATTGACAATTTCCCACAAGATGTGAATGTTTCACCATATCTGCGGCAGCATAGTGGGAAGTTCAATTTTGACATCAATCTCGAGGTGGCCTTAAGACGTTAGAATGCTGTTTTATTACTTTAATGATTATTAATGAATCTCAAATTTGATTTGGTTTTAATTTTCAGCTGACCAAGAATCAGAGACAACAATTTCACGATCGAACTACAAGTACATGTACTGGACACCACTTCAACAAATAGCTCATCACACTGTCACTGGATGCAACCTTCGCCCCGGTGATTTGATGGCTTCAGGAACAATCAGTGGGGAGACCGAAGATTCGTTCGGTTCGATGTTGGAACTAAGTTGGAATGGAACTAAAACCATAAACTTGGAAAGTGGTAGTACGAGAAAGTTCTTACAAGATGGTGATGAGATCATCATTCGGGGATATTGCCAAAAGAATGGCCTCAGGATTGGTTTTGGTGAATGTAGGGGAAAGGTGCTGCCTGCCATTCCACTTTAATTGAATAAACGTATATACTTAAATAGAAATATACACAAAATAAAATCACAAAAATTCGACACACAATGGCGCAGATCTTTAGTCATTTAAAATCGGCTCACAACTACCCCATTTTCAGGTGGTTTTAAATTACACTCATAAATTTAAAATTTCGAAAATAAAATGGAATACAGAATACAAAGAATACAAGAACCATAAATGCAGTAGCAAAGTTGAAGTCCTGAATTATTTCATTTTTATATTAGAAGTTAGTTCAATGGGTTTGCACTTTACAACCTTAATCCATTGACGTACAAGTACATACACAGTTTCACTTAATTTTATGATTTTAAGAGAATTAACTGATGGGATTTTACTTTCTTTTAGATAAAAAACGTACCAGTGAGTGCAATGTTTAGAATTTCTTATTTTCACCTTTTAATGCAGATACACCTGCGGATAATGCTGTGGATATGGTTATTGATAGCGCTTAAAAAATGTCCGTGGATACTTGTTAGCGATCATATCCACAGGATGTGAATATCATCCGTATTCGCATCCGCAAACGTATTCGCATTCGTATCCTTAAACGTAAGCACAGTAGCATCCTCAGCCGTATTAGCAGCTGTATATACCCATTAATGCTGTATAAACTTCCACAGCCATATCCGAATCCGCGTCCGTATAAAAAATGCTGTATCAGCAGCCGTATGAGGAATTGTTTCGTTATCAGGACTCAGAGCTGTATTTCTAGCCATATATGTATACTCAGACGTAAAAACTGCAGAGGAATATCATTGGTATATCCAATTTCTTCAGTGCCTTCAATTGAATATTACAATGTGTTTTACTTAAAAATTAAAATGTGTTAAGTTCACAACCACGTAAATGAAAGTAAACAAGGTTACTCCAGTGGCGAATGGAAGGGACCCACAATTTTATTCACAATCTCAGCGGCTAAGTTAGAAAACACTGGCATTGGCAATATAGAAAACTTTATTAATGAAATTACTCCCTGACAATATGTGTGGGCTGTACTGTACCGCCCCAGAACTCAATGTACTTCTCTCTGAGTTTGTCTCCCCTTGACACCTACATCATTGAACGTACTTGTACATACTCTCGATTTTATTTCCCGTTTCAAAAGAAGTGGTTTCTGGTACAATTCGCACTGGAGTCTAAAACACCTTGAAAGCAGCAACTTTAATTCGGTTGAGGACTTGTCCGCTCTAGAATCTGAGCCCGGAAAGGATTGCTGAAGGAGCTTCACGTTCCAGGTACACACACATCCATCTTCTTCATCAGGAATGCTGACGTTTGGGTACCAGTGGCCTATTTCACCAAAATGAAAGTTAAAATCACAAATTTGAACTTGTAATTTACAATTACAAATTCATAAACCCCTTTTGTTGTTTTACCAATTGCAAGATCTTTGTTCACAAAGTTGTGATCGATCCTAATAAAGTAGTAGAAAAAAGAATTGTGGGTCACAAGTGCTCAAAATTTCTGTTGCACCGGCATGGCATGGCATGGCATCAAGAATAACTTGTTATTAATAACAGTTTTTTCACAATATTGCTGAGTACGTGCGTAGACATCAAAATGAACAAGGAAAATAAAATAATTGCCGCCTCTTTGACAAGAGACAAAAAAGATATGTTGTTCGGAAAATTTTCCGATTACTTGACACATTCAGACAAAGTAAGATAATGGAAAAACATTCTTAATTTTTTGCAGTCACAAGAGCTTCTCATCAGTCAAGACTGGAAATATTGATGTTTGTTGGGCCAGCATACAATGTTTTCGAACATTAAACTGACGACTGCGGTGCGCAAACTCTATGTACGCTTTTGCAAACTGTTGACATAAAAATCTTACACGCATTCGGCAACTCCATGTATTATCCTCTATTCCCTAGCAAACGCAAAGCTGTTAGAAACTGCTGCCTTGGTGTTAAGCCATAGTTTTGAAAATATTACTCTACCTTGCATCGACTGAAACGAAATTTTTGATTTAAATGAAATAAGTGTAAAAATAATAATTTATACTCGGCCGATAACTTTTTTTTACTATCAAAATATTATAACTTTGGTTGCCATCGCTGCTGCTATGCCTTCGTCGCAAAGACATTTTTGTTATGAGAGTAAGGAATAACAAGTTTGTAACAAAAATTACGCGTCAATCTTCACCTGTAGAATATTCTTACAAACTGAACAAATTTTGAAAATGTACTTTCTTTGGTGAAATGAAAATTTACAATTTAGTGTTATATGTACTACCAATTTTTTATTTGCAAAGTACAACTTGAATTTTGTGTTGGTGAAACCGAAAAGGAAATATTTCCACAAATTTCCTTTTGTAAAATACAACAGCAATATTGTAATTAACAACGTTTGGCGAAGCAACATTTTTACAAAAACTCATAAGCTTTGTTAAAAAACACATGTAATAACAAATTTGTAAGTTGGTGAAATGGGCCACAGGCCATCATCACACAACTGAAAACGAGATCGCCGATTAACTTGCGAGGCAGGGATCTTAGACATCTTTTCAGCATTCTCAGAACAAGCGCTTGGTATGCTGGAGTCTTCAGTGAAGGCTTTAATCAATAAATGGATTTCAAGAGCACAACATAGATAGCATGTTTCCATGGGTAGCAGGCAGGGAGCGGGTCAAAATTCAGGCTTCAAAATTCTGCTTTTAAAACGAAAATTCTGCTTTTTTTTCATTCTGGCTGACAAAATTCTGCTTTCCAAAATTCTGCTTTTCAAAATTCTGGCTTTTTAAAAAGAAAAAATTCTGCTTTCTTCATATTATTTTTTATTTGCAGAAGAACAAAAACGAAATAGGAGAGCGACAAAAAAGTAAGAGTTTGCAATTATTATCAATATTCTGCCAATTATAAAGAAAAAGAAGGTTTGGAAAATGTTAAAAAGCGCGCGCTTTTGAAAAGCAGAATTTTGGAAAGCAGAATTTTGAAAAGCAGAATTTGAAAAGCAGAATTTTGAAAAGCAGAATTTTGAAAAGCAGAATTTTGAAAGCAGAATTTTGAAAAAAGAATTTTGACCCCGGCAGAATGTTGACCCCAACCCTAGCAGACAATCCAAACTTATGTTCCCCAACAATAGTAGGAAAGTTGCAACACTTTTGTTATTTTGTTATAAAAGACAGAAATAACTGTAGAAAGCTAATTAATGTTATAACGGGGCGATTCTCTTATGCCAAGCATTTAAACGCATTAGGCTTCTGTTATACGTTATACCACAGTTTTATATCTGCGAATTATGTGGAGAGGAGGAAATAGGATATCATGTTACCAACTGCGATCGCTTAAGCTGCAGTCCAGATTGCGTTAACATTGAATCAGTGACTGAATACAAGTATTTAGGTGTAACGTTGGACTGTAAACTAAATTGGAAATGCCACATTGTCAATGTTAAGCAAATAATCTACATCAGTCTGAGTAAAATATTTCATCTTCGGAAACTAGTTCCTTTGAATCTTTTAAAAACGATCTACTATGCTCTTGTTCATTCCCGACTTGAGTATGGCATAACCTGCTGGGGAAGCGCGTTTATTAGTAATTTACAATCCCTCATAATTGCTCAAAAAAAGGTAGTTAGAGTGATGTTTTTCAAACCAAGATGGGAGCCTTCGTTACCATTGTTCAAAACTCTCGAAATCTTACCACTACGCTATTTATATGTGTTCAAGGTATTAAAAATGTTCTTCTTAAGGGGAGGACACTTAAACATACGCAGAAATGAGTTTCGTGCATTACGAAACTTAACCTCGGTAATAGTTCCTAGAGCAAGAACCGAACACTACAGACGCTCTTTTACTGCCATTGCTCCCTTTATTTATAATAAACTACCATGGGATATACGCAAACAATCAGATAATAAATTTTTGACATACCTCCGATTGTGGCTTCTAAATAGAGATGAAGTTGAGACATTGCTACAAGTGTTAAACTAATAAAACTCATTACGCATCATAATTTTTCCCATATATAAAAATATATTTGCTCTCTTTTTCTTGTGCGGCTCACAAGTAAATAACTAAAATGTATGTACATTAACTTTTTAAATATAACTCTTGCCACTGACACATCGTGTCACAAAGAGTTGTTACAATATTACTACATGGTTGAATAAGTCATTTTTCTTTCTTTTTTGAATTTTCTTTCCTTTGAATATGAAATTATTGTATAAAATAAAAAACAAACAAAAAAAAAAAAAAAAAAATTGACAAACTGTTAAACATTATGTAAAACCATCTTGTAATTATTGTAACATGAAATAAAATTCATTCATTCATTCAGAGGATAACGACAACGCAAAGTATTTGTTTTTTGCAATTTCTCAAATCACATTACAGATACTCAGCGCAGAGTATTAAATGAAAAATTAAAAAAAAAAAAAGTTTACGAATTTAAGTTAAGGTCCAAACTTTCTCGTGTATCATTTTCAGCTGAAAAATCTTTGCAAATATGATGGCCTCATGCCTCATCCGTTTCCACATCTAATCTATTTAACTTTTTTGGTTTTTTTTATTTCACCTTTAAAATGTTCCACCTGAGCTTTAAGGAAAAGTCATTAATCCTAATTTACATTACAAGTGTCAAAGTAACTCTTTCTGTCCGTCTTTCTATGTTACCGTCTCCCGCCCAAACTACTGAACTAATTAAAATGAAATTTTATATAGAGATAGTCTAGAACCTGAGGAGTGACAGAGGCTATATATGTTATCCCAACACTTCCACTGGAACGTAAAAATAACTATTCCACGCGGACGAAGTCACAGGCACAGCTATAGTTTCTTCATATGACTTGAAATTTTTTCGGCAACGATATTTATCAACAGGTGCATTTTGACATTCACTAAAGCAAATGCAGTTAACACAGTTAACTGTTGACCTTCGATTGATGTGGTTGCTTACACTGGTCTTTGTTTGAGTTCAGATTGAAATTTTCTACTATGTTGGATTAAATAAATTTAAACACAATTAAACTTAATAATAAATAAATAAAATAACCGATTGTAAAAACAAGACTAAAAAAACAAAAACTATCTCCGAATTCTCTCAGAATAAAAGAGCTTTCCGGGATACTATTGTATTCTAGTTGTTAAAATGGCGCATAATTACTTTTAACACTTGGATTTATGATGAAGATCGTTGATAAGCACACGCCGATGCGATGCTGAGATGCAAAAAAGATACCCAGACTCTCAGGCAATTGTCCGATGCTTAACGGGGTATTCTGGTGTAGCAAAAGACTTTGCGTCTATTTTTGAAATGTTGTGAAAAAAACAATCAATTTCTTAACTATACTTTTTTTATAAGTTATTCGTTAACATTTAAAGAATACAGAAACAGTTTGGAAAAAAAAATTTAAAAAAAAAGTTGCCAGTTACTAAAGCGGGTAATATTGGCCACGATATCTTCAGTTCTACTAGACTCAGGTGAAATTCTTTTGAGAGTCTTCTTTATATCTGAAAGTATTCCCATTGCCTAAATTTCATTTTTCTAATTCTAGAAAATTCGAAAAAGTACAGGATAACGAGGAAGAAAAATTTTTCTTCTTCGAAGAGTCGCCATTTTGTGAAATTGTTTGTTCAACTTTTCTGTAGTTCTAGAATCCAGACATAGCAACGTTATTTTAGATCCGGTTGCTAGTAGGGTTGGAATCATGGGTATGGCCAATTTTTTGAGACTTCCCACTTCATCAGCTGTTAATTTTTATAGTTTTAAAATTTTATTTTTTCTGTATTACTGAAATTTAAATAAATAAGTTCCAAGAATTAAATATATAGAATACTAGCTGTGCCCGCGACTTCGTCCGCGTGGAATAGTGACTTTCAGCAGCATTTTTAACTTTTTTGGAAATAAAACTTCTAGCCTTAAAAATGGCGGTATTTCCAAAAAAAAAAAAACATTGAACCCCTATTTCAAAACCTTGTAGCCCTGTTAAAAATACTTTTAAGACCGTAGTTTTTGAATTCCCATTTCCGTTCCCGTGGGAATATAAGGATAGATATATAGCCTTTATCCTTCCGCATGTTCTAGATCATCTCTGTAGCTAATTTAATAAAATCTGTTTAGCAGTTTGAACGGGAGACATACAAAAAACATACTGACATAGCTACATTCGCATTCTCAATATTAGTAAAGACTCCCGTTCCCGTGGGAATATGGTGACCGTTTTCGTGGGAATATGTGGATAAGTTAAAGTTAATGTTACTCCGGGATTATGGAGCATTCCAACGGTGGAAGAATTTTTGAAATCGGTGCTATAGTGTAAAAGTTACCGTATACGTTCCTGCTCCCATGGGAATATAGGGAAAAAATATATAGTCTATGTCTTTCCTCAGAACCTGAACAATCTTTGTACAAAATTTCATTTAAATCGGTTTATTAGTTTGGGCGGGAGATGGTAACATAGAACGACGGACAGACAGAGCTAATTTCACACTTATTATATTAGTATGGACTCCCGTTCCCATAGGAA
The DNA here is from genome assembly GCA_914767635.1 of Melanostoma mellinum. NCBI lineage: Eukaryota > Metazoa > Arthropoda > Insecta > Diptera > Syrphidae > Melanostoma > Melanostoma mellinum. The sequence goes on along the minus strand of OU612058.1, from coordinate 193,931,028 downwards.
TATGTGGATGAATTAAAGTTAATGTTACACAGGGATAATGTAGCATTCTAACGTTGAAAGAATTTTTGAAATCGGTGCTGTAGTGTCAAAGTTCCCGTATACGTTCCTGCTCCCGTGGGAATAAAGGGAACCGTAGGAATATAGGGATGAACTACTTTTTATGTTACTCGGGGATAGTGTAGTATTCTAACGGTGAAAGAATTTTTGAAATCGGTGCTGTACTGTCAAAGTTCCCGTATACGTTCCTGCTCCCGTGGGAATATAGGGAACCGTAGAAATATGTTACTCGGGGATAGTGTAGCATTCTAACGGTGAAAGAATTTTTGAAATCGGTGCTGTAGTGTCAATGTTCCCGTATACGTTCCTGCTCCCGTGGGAATAAAGGGAACCGTAGGAATATGGGGATGAATTAGTTTTTATGTTACTCGGAAATAGTGTAGTATTCTAACGGTGAAAGAATTTTTGAAATCGGTGCTGTACTGTCAAAGTTCCCGTATACGTTCCTGCTCCCGTGGGAATATAGGGAACCGTAGAAATATGTTACTCGGGGATAGTGTAGCATTCTAACGGTGAAAGAATTTTTGAAATCGGTGCTGTAGTGTAAAAGTTCCCGTATACGTTCCAGCTCCCGTGGTAATATAGGGAACCGTAGGAATATGGGGATGAGCTAGTTTTTTTGTTACTCGGGGGTAGTTTAGCATTCTAACGGTGAAAGAATTTTTGAAATCGGTGCTGTAGTTTCTAAGTTCCCGTATACGTTCCCGTTCCGTGGGAATTTAGGGATAAATTGTAGCCTATGTGTTATTCTGATGTATAAGCTATATTATTGGTAAGTTTAATTGAAATCCATTCAGTAGTTTTTGCGTGAAAGAGTAACAAACATACATCCACACATACAAACTTTCACGTTTATAATATTAGTAGGATTAGTCTCTCCTTGCTGGGCAAATTTTACTTGTGATATCTAAAAATTAGAAAAGTGTTTATTCCTCCCAAAATTATGGAACTTGGTGTTTTCTTTCCTTTAAGACTAAATTTTTTAAGTAAATTGAATACCGACCCACACTAGAATTTAAGAAAAATTAATTTTGATTCGTTGTCAAATTTAAAGTTCAGGAAGGGTACTTCAGCGACGCCGACGCGACGGCCCAATTAAGTCACAGTTTTAGAAAAACTCAGTATTTTCCCTTAACAGATTTGATTAAACAAACTACTCAAGTTAGAAATATTCAATAAGAAAAATTTGTCCAATCGCTACAACTTTTCATTGAAACTACGAGTACATGGAAAAGATATTGTGACTTATCCAAAGGGGCACGTTGCTTGTCACAGAGGTTCTATATTCCATACAGTAGAATTTCGAATTTTTTAATCTTTAATACAAATTATATGGGATTTCGAAACAGCCAATTCTCTTATGTTCTGTGTAGAGTTCCGAATAGGGAATAGCCCCGGGCAAGGAGAGCGAATCTCAATTTGATAAGTCCCAATAACAAATCATCTTTCTAGGTTTTAATTATATAGTTTGAAATCAATATTTCAAGTCTTTAAACCGAAATGAGTTGACCTTTGAGCGCTTTTCAAAACCTAAATTCGATAATGCTAGTATCTCCTCTTAAAATGCAACCATAGTAAACCAGTCTGTTTTTTGTAAATATGCACCGCATTACTAACACGTAGCAAGCTGAAACGATCTTAGAACAAGTGATTAGTTAAAATAAGTTCTTCATTTTCCGTAAAAAACAAAGCCTGATCTTCAAATAACTGCGTTTCGAAAGAAATAAAACACATGTTTTTCAGGGGGCTAAGTTATAACATTTAAACATTTTAATACACACACATATTATATATACTTTTACGTTTTATTTTTATACTTATTTTGCTTTTGTTTTATGTTTTAAGTGAAAGCAAATAACTAGAAATATGAATTCTTTGCTTTTTACTTCCGCACAATATTGCCACAGTTATTTCATTATCCAATTAAACCAACAAGCTTCAAGAATTATTTGATCGATAACTTTTAAGTTTAATAATAATAAGAAGTATATTTTTATATATATATATTTATATATGATATGATAAATATATGTGTCACAAAATTTATAGATTGAATATTGACATATAGATACAGTAACAATTTGTGATGATAATCTGCTACATAAAGGATGTTCTCTTTAGCGTAAACTGATTTTTATCATCAGTTTCCACACAGATCTCGATTTTTGTTTTTTCAATATTGCAAATTGCTACTTTTAAGAATATTTGAATTCTTTTGGATTTTTTAATGTGACGTTTATTTTAATTATTGTCAGTCACAGCGAAGATTTCAGATCTAGTTCATGGGCAATCTCTGATTAAGTTTTGTGTTGTTTTACTGTTACCGTCTCGTTAGCATCTTAAATTACTTAAATGTCTATATATGTTTATGTCTTCCAAAAAAGCCAATGTTTTTTATTGTTAAACTAATGTCTTCCAACAGTATTAGATCTTAACATATAAACATTATTGAATTGATTATTGACTATATGTATAAATATATGTATATATAATTTCTCATAGACATTCATATATGGAAAGATTCAAGTGTCTTTTTTTAAGAGAAATGTTTTTATGTGAAGAAAAAAAATGAAGATATTGTTTCAAAATTGATATGCTGATTCTACCAATCAGACAATTGCTTTTTCTTCTCTTAATTCCATTCGAATTTTACTATTAAAATGGTAGACTGTCACAGTTGTGCCAAAATTGTCAGGTACGTGGTATTCTCAAGCTGGGAATGTGTAATATCAATGGACAGTAGATTTAGGTACATATATATTTGTAAATCCAATTGGGGTTAATTTTTTTGTTCGCTTAAGAATGTTAATTTTTGCAAGAAAAAGAAACCACACTCTCTAAATGGAACCAAACAGATGTTGTTCTTTTTATTGCTTTTACTCGGTTAAGTCTTAAATTCAACCCGATGCCAATGACTCCAGTGGAGCAAAACCAAGAAACGACCTTCTCGGAGCCATTGATACCGAATTGAATTTTAGTTCTTCGAATGGTGAGAGAGATACCAATTGAAGTTACAATATATACTGCGTTGGTCAGCAGAATTTTCAACTCAAGCGAAACCTTGTGCCAGCCAATCAAAGTGTGTCGTGACAGTCAACGTTTTAATAATGAACGTTATAAAATTTAAAATATGTTTGTTTGTTATTTTAATTTTAAGGTTTTGTACCAAGCCTGCGGCTTGGCACATGGAAGCCCTTATGTGTTTTGTTGTTTTATGTTGTTTTTTGAAATCTCATGAACCAAAAATTGATAAACTACCTCGAAATAATAATTATTTTACATTTACATATATATTTGTTTCTTTTTTTTAAACATTTTTAGTGTATAAAGTAATTACATACATAAATTAATTGATTCGCATAGGGATTTTGTTTTTCGATTTTTAATAATAGACAATATATTTGACTCAACAAATAATTAAACGTGATTTGTCCTATAACTTCAAAGCAGAAAATTAAGAAACAAATTGATAACAACAAACAAATAAATAGATAAAGACAAATAAAATAACGTTTGCCTTATAAGAGCAAATCTTAAAAGAAAGGAATCAAATCACAATTGCACAATGACCCACCATCATTTGTTTTACAAAGGGATACGCAGAGTGCATCCCAGTCCGGTGTTGTGACTCCGGCGCCGTCGGCAGCAGAATTGGTGGAGTTAGCGGAGGCAGTGTTATTGGCATTGGCATCGACGTCCATTTCTATCCATTCTCTTAGCGGTTGGATATTGTTACAGAGACTGCAACCAGCCAAAGTTTCCGAGTTGTTGAGACAAAATGTATGGCATACTTGGTTGCGAGTCTGTATGGAGCGGGCAGATGCAAATCTCGAACATGTGCAGAAACTCCCACCTTAAATGAGAAAAACCAAAAATTTTAATTTCAATACCAAAAATATGTCATCACAAAATTCAAAGTCGGGTAAACAAGAGGGCCAAAGTGTAAGTCATGCGTTTAAGGTCGAAGTACCTACGAGTAAGTTTTCAAGGACTTATTTATTTTTATCAATGTGGATCTAACTTATCGTATATTATGTAACTTTGCATTAAGTGGCTCCAAATGTGAGTACCTACATCCTACATAATAAATACGTTATAATGAATCATAAAGGATAAACCAGATATAAGTTTCCTTTTTAAAATGGGTTAAAACGAACAAGATTGTATATTTGATGTGATATTCATTAATTATGGAACACAGCGCAACGTCGCGTCGTTTAAGTAGCGCATTCCATCACTACAGTTTTCCACGACCTGATTGGTTTCGGGCTGTAGCTTACGGATTGCTTATAAGAAGATGATAATGGCCTTAAGTATGGATTTTGTTGGCAAAACATCCTTCCCTCACCGTTCCCAAAAAAAAAATCAAAAGGGCGTCAAATCACTCACATATGCGAGACGGTAGGTGCCAATTTTATTAATTCAGTTGTCTAATTATACAAAATAATGTTGTACTGCATATTTGTTTCATTCGTTTATGGTTTCACGAGCGGTAGTGCAGTGATGACTGTTTCTCGACGTGTTATACGGTGCAGTGGAATAAGCCCGCGACAATAAGACCCGTGGCCCTTATTGCTAAAAAAAAAAAGGAAATAACACCCACGGGCTTTGTTTCCACTTTGAAGAGGCATTAAGCCCCACCAAAGAAAAGAATTTAGGCCCATGTCTTTTGTTGCCACTTTGAAGCAGCATTTTTAGGAGTCTGATGCACATGGGATCCTAAAATTAGTTTTCCTTATTAGAAAAGATTAAGAACATAGTGGATGCGCTAAATGTATATTTTCTAGAGTCCCTTCATTTGGAGGAAAAACATTTTGAGGTACCGAAAAACAATGCTCAAAAATTTGGCCACTTATTTCAGCTGTCTCCCACTTCGTGACATATGATGATGTAAACTCAGTCGATATTCTTATGCGCATATAATAACTGAATCTGCATTCTTAATGTTTAGCTACTTGTTCCCGATCTGTGAAGCTGTGAAGTGAAAAAAAAAAATCATTTCATACAGTTTTTTTTCATTTTATCACTTCACGAACCCACTCTAAGCGATTCCGGATCTAAAAAGTACTAAAAAGTTCTAAATGATAAATTCTGACAGTTTTCTCTCATTTCAATTGGATTCCAATTGGATTTTTCATCGTTTGAGTTTGGATTTTTCATCGTTTCATCGATGGAGTTTTCCATGATTGAATTTTTCACCGACTCATACGGCAATGAAAAGAAATTTATTATATGAAAAAAAAAATTGACATTTGAGGTTGGATTTTCACAAATCGAGAATCGAATTTTCGGTGAAGCTGTGATAAATGTTTTCACTTCACAGCTTCACAGATCGGGAATTGACCCCCTGGTCTGTTCGTGTGAATCTTTCATGTTCAACACCAAGCCCGTACAACCCGGAGGGAAATTTCGTTCGCTTCGATTCACTTTTTACTCACGAATAAAATAATGAAGCTAAAAGCGAAGCGGAAAAAATTTTCTCAAGGGAGTATGGATGTGTGGTGTAAAAACAAAAATTCGCGCGAGTTTTTATTTTTACACCACACATTTTCCGAAGCGGAAAAAATTTTCTCAAGGGATATGTGGTGTAAAATTAAAAATTCACGAAAATTTGCCTCTGGGTAATACGGGCTTGTGGGTGAACTTAAGAAATTCGAACGAACTGACCGCACTAATCATATACTGTATGATGCATATAGTTCCATAGATATTTCTTATGGACGTGTGATCCTTTTTGATATGTAATAATCCACAATCAGAGCATAAACTTATGTTTAGTGGAGTTGCGTCCCTGTGCCAGTTTATTTACATTGAAAATAAGTTAAAGTGCAAACGGTGAGACTACTTTCCGATTTGATTTCGCAGAAAAAGGAACTAAGGCCCGTGGCTCTTACTGCCATATCATCATGGAAATAACCCCCGTGGGCCTTACTTCCAAAACAAAGAGGTATTAAGACCCTTATTGTCGCGGGCCTTAGCGCACGGCACCGTGTTACATATACACGTAGTTCAAAACTCGTGTCGGGTATCTACTTTTCTTTCAGTCTGTTCTGTTTCGTCTAGACTCCACATTTGAGGTCATAAGAGAACTAACTGGAAGCACCTTTATACTGTGCCTCAAAAAAAAGGGAAGGTCTCTATACTGGCAGTTCTATGAGCCGGTAATTGGAGTTAGTTCTAAAGCTTGTTGTTAATTTCTTCCTTTTACTTAACAATAAAATGAAAAAATGGTACAGGATCTCAGAAAGGCAAAGTCATCACCTGGAAAAGAAGAAACAGAACCTTATAACTTTACCAGTATAAATTTTATTAGCTTAATTTTGCAATCAAAGCCATTAATCTTGCTCCATATAAGGTGAAAACCAAGCCGACCGAACGCCACACCGAAGCGTCGACGACAGTTACACTTTTACATCGGATTTCTAATGAAGTATCAAATAGGCTAACACATTACATTACTGACCATCGTCTACTAGTAGAGGACATTTTTGCGTGATTAAACTCCTAAGTAAATAAATAACAGGGTGGCGCAACGAGACTATGAAAAGCTCAGGGCCTAAAGCATTTCTAGGACCTACAATTTTATTCCTATATCGAACGTAAGAGAGCACTTTTCATGGTAGCGTGTAATTACTCTCGAAGGTCGATTCCTAGTGAAAGGTAATACCAGTGAAAAACTTTTTATCTTGTGTTACTGGAGTTTGAACCACGAATCATTTCCGTAACAGGTGGACATACTAATCATTACGCCACGTCAACACAATCTTCTAAGGTGAAATTTGTGATACGGTGGTATGCAGGAGAACTTTGAAATGAGCAATGTTCGCAATCGACCGGGAAACCCCGGGACCTAGCTCATGTCTCAAAACCTTTCCGTGTCAAGGATTAGAGGATACCGACAATTTTCTGCCAGTTTCGAACGGCGTATCGAGAAAGCCCTTTTTATGGCAAATGGCAATGAATTTTATATCGGAGGACTTGCCAATTCCTCGTGTTCTATAGGGTTGAAACAAAATATCGCTTTGCAATAAGTTATAATTGTTTACAAAATTAAGTTTTTGCAATTTTTTAACCTAGGTATTAACTTAAAAAAACTTTCAGCCCAAAAATCAACCATTGCTTTTTGCGCTGAATCCAAAAATGGTCTCAAAATAGCTGTAACATCAAATTACTGAGATATTCAACTTCAAAAGTTGTAAGGCATGGTCAGTCTTTTTTGGAAGCCTTGGTAGATTCTTGAAAGTATAAATTTGAATCAGGTAGCACATTTTTGAAAGTTCTTAATGTGCTGAATGCAAATCACCCTTACTAAAACGTAAATCGCTATCAAAAGTGACAAGTAAGTCTTTGGAATAAAATAATTTTAGAAATGACGCAAAACTTCGTGTTTGGAGCTCTCTCATTTTCCAGCCTTATAAGTGAAACACGTATCATAACAACGGCAAATGACGTAGGATCTTACCTTGACACCTTGGTATTTTTCTGAATGCAGTAACTTAAAGTTTACAGCGACCAACGAGGACAATATTCTGATTGGTAAGTTACACTCCATGTCCACGCAGAAATTCAATACTCTGCTTGAAGTGCGGACTGAGTTAAGGCGGGTAGGACTTTTGCCTTATCATTTTTAGTCACTTTTTAGCAAACTACAATTAATAACGAAAGCTAAAAGAAACAAAATAAGTCATCCAATTTAAAAGCTTATGCCCATAAAGGTATCGGCATATGGGCCCGACCCAAGGCTGGAATGAAGCTTAATCGAGAAGTTAATTTGCAAGTAGTGTTGTTCTGAAGTGAGTCTACACATTGTGAAATGAAAAAAGAAGGTACTGGTCACAAATATAACACGAATTGTCAAATTGACAGTCAATAAAAACCAATTTTGGAATGAAATCTGTAAAAAACACCGATCCTTCGAATTTAATTCCTTATTTTTGAGTTTAATTGTCCATGAAACAAAGATGTGGTGGATGCACCTCTAAAGGCGCGATATTTAAGGATAAGTATAGAAAAAGGTGTTCGTTCATACCCAGTTTCAATGTGCAAAGGTCTTCACATATCACATCTTTATTGGGACTGAGAAGAATTTCCGCGTTCGATTCCTGAACACTAACTGGAACCATTACAGATGTACAGTAGGGGGCGCATGGTCCACCCCCCAACCCAGCTCTGAAAGCAAAAAGAAAAAAAAATTGTTAACACATGGCAATAGAAATAGAATAAAATATCTGTACATGAGGGGTAAGTCGTCACGTACGAAAAACAAAATAGGTACGAACATTTTTTATAAGTAGAGCGATGATCTGCCTATTGAAAACAAAATAACAAAATTAAATATTATGATAATGATAAGAGGACAACATTGGGTAGTATAGAGCAGATATTCTAAACTCAACCAAAGAAATACTTGTCTGAAAATGAAATATGTTCTCCCCAGCTTAGACATTGAATATATCTACATGTGACAATTTATTTGCGACGCCTTCCTTTACGTTTACTTCCTTAAAAAAAAAAATTAACCGGTCGTCGACGACATAAAATGGGCTTACCATAAATATTTCCCAGAAAATTTAGGAAGATCCCAGACAGAGAAAATAAAAACGGGACATTTTCTCAAGAAAACTTCAGTAAAACACTTTGAAGTAGGTACATACACGTCTGTATACCTACTACATATGCCATATTTTATGAGAAGTTACTTCCTTGGAGTCTCACGGTGGACACATGTGAATGCAGCAACAACTCCTGTTATATGCAGGCAACGTTTCCTTAAAAAAAGTTAAATTTCAAAATTTTCATAATCGGATGTCCTTGTACGTATAGTCGTTGATTTATCGAAAACTGCGTAAAAGAGGAAATACTGTTAAAAAAGAAAAATGGCTCCTCTTTCCATAATAATATGTAAGGATAAAGCTATAACAATGTTTTTCGTCGGACAAGCTGTACAATCACATATAGCTAAGTAAGTGCATTTACCAGTATACAACCATCTGCTTTTGCATTTCTATCCGGTAAGGTAAACAAGGTATACATTTAAATGTTTAATGGCATTTAAATGTCGAATCGGAAGAACATCATCATTGAGAAATGATAATGTTGGCTATTTGTGTAGGTATATGTATTTCGAATGGGCATATTAAATTTCATGTGGCTTTAAGTGCGAGATACATTTTTAATTTGATGTGAAACTAGAAAAAGATCATTTTTAGGAAACTTTAACACAATACATAGCATAGTTTGACTTTACTCTACGTTGCTTTTCACATTATGAATACTAAAGGAATTCCTGAAATCGCACTAAGAGAATTAGGAAATTTCGTTTAGATAGGGTTCAGCAAGATGTGGAGCGCAATGGAATTTTTGCGACATTATTTTAAGATAATAAACGTAATTGTTTCATGGTCTTGCACAGTTTTCGGTACACAATTAGATGACGAAAATTTGTTGGCTGCATGTATTCAAGCTAAGAAGAACGAATCTTGGCTTATGGGTTGACCACAATGAACGCCCGCCACAAGTGAACCGCAATAAGGTAGAACTCATTCCTGATAACTTGCTTAGGTCGAAGAAAATATGCCAAGACATACCGATTTCAAAGTCGACAGTTAAAGATGGCTAGCCAGAAATGTATATCCCTGTTGAAGGGGTAGAGCAATGTCATTTAATATAGCAAGCTCTAATATGAAACTATTTGCATACGACGATGGGTAGTAAAATAAAAAATAAATAGGGTGGCGCAACGGAGCGAGGAGCCCTTGGGCCTAGCGCATCTCTCACAACCAGGGAATGGAAGGGACCTACATTTTCTTCCGGTTCCGAACGGCTAATCGATAAAGCGCTTTTTAAGGCAATGAATACAAACGGACGACTTGCCAGTTCCTAGCGAAAGGCGATACACGTGGAAAAAACATTTTTGCCTGTGTTGGGATTCGAACTCGAACCTCTGGATTAACAGGCGGGCATGTTATCCGTCACAACACGGGTACCACGGACGATTGGTAGTGATAGGTTAAATTCGTAATGCTTCTTTTTCCTCGAAGGATATAGGTAGTTGATAGTACACATTCAACTAAGTGAGGTTGTTAAACATTTGGTTTTAAAATATCGCAGGGTTAAACATTGAATTCAAATTTCAATTTTGGACCCTCAAAACAACTTGACTTATGCGCTTGATTCTTTGTAATCTAAGAAAACATAACTGCAATTTAATTTAGCTACTCATAAATGATCGTAGTATTTAAACTCTTTTTTCTGAGCTCATTATTTCAAAAATTAGGACATAGGTAAGTGAGAAATCTTAAAAGACGCTAAAATTGTTATGGTTTTTGGTAGTTATCCGGTTTTTAAGTGATGCTACCTGTGGTGTACTAGATGAGATATCTTCATGTAACGAGGGATTTAGAAAATCGAATCCCAAAAGCCTCAAACATTTTTTCACGGGTATCGCCTTCCATGAGTAACTGGTAAGTCCTTTGAGAGTAATCAGTTATTACTCACTACCATTTAAAGCGATTTCTAACTTTGGCTTTCGGAATCGGCATGAAGTTGTAGGTCCTTGAAGTACAAGGTTTCCATTGCTTGGTTGCGTCATCCAATATATTTATTTATTCATTTCAACTTGCAAAGTCAGTATTTCACTTTATTATCCTTTAGATTGTTCACCATTTCTTAAATAGGTACAGTCAATCACAAAAGTAAGTAAGCAGCTTTAAATTTGAATATTTTTTCAAAATTACTAAATGAGAAAAGTTTTTTTTTGTAATTCGTATTGTATTTCGAACCAAAAAATAACATTTGAAATGTACAAATTACTTGGACTAAGAAAATATTCCGCTCGAACTAAAGAGGTAACAAATTCATTTATAACTGCATTGATAAGTAAAAGCATTGAGTTTACCAAATTTTTAGTGATACTGACCAATTTTGACCATTCCTCATATAGAACCCTTTTAAAATCGTCTTTCGACGTAAAATTATTAGAAAAAGTCCATCTACCACCATACACAAAATAATAACCAGACATAATACCACTAGAAGTTTGAAGTTCGATCTGGGCGGCCCAGGTAAGCCATCCAACCCCTAACGATTCTTCTAGCGCTCCACCAACCCCGTTACCATGGTTGGAATATTAGAAAGAAAACTTTTATAAGTAAATTAAATCGCCGGAAGCGTCTTCTATTTACAAAAACTTTTGAATTCAAAGGAACAGATTTTTGGGATAGTGTAATTTTTTCCGATGAACGTAAGCTCAATTTCTATTTAAGGCTGCTTACTTACTTTTGTGATTGTGATGATTTGAACCTTGGCAAGCTTCGGATTTCGGAAGCCCAGTAAGTACTTGCTAGTCTTTGCAAAACTAAAAGTTAACACATTGACACTGGGTATAGGAGTCCCATAGGTGTGACTCCCCAAAATAGGGACTGATTAACGTAAAGGGAAGTTTTTAGAGGTGAAGTCATTTTTAAATAAATTTTGATGATTTATCTTCCAAACTCCGTCAATTTTATTAGCGAATACAGTGCAATTTATCATTTTATAGATATACGGTCTGAGCTTGCAGAAAGTTGTAAGTCCCCCATTTGCCAAAACAATGGTTGAAAAAATTCCCCTAGGTTATATGGTCCATTCCTCAATACCAAAAACTGAAAAATAAATCGTTGTGCACAACAACATCTTAAAAATCGGTATTAGCGCATATCTTTTAAAATTAACCTGTAAGGAAATGGAGGAATCTACGATACGTAATTTTAGTTTGTTTTTTGAGAGTCCGCATTTGAATATCAGATATATCAGTGCGTTTTTCCACGACACCGGCTTTCACGATGAATTGGCCAAACCGTACGACGGTCATGCCATGAAAAGCACTTTCTCACTTTGCCGTTCGGGAGTGGAAACCAATTGTAGGACCGTGAAATAAGTTAGGCGTCGAAGCACTCGAGCTTTGTTGTTTATTTATTTAGGCTTCTCCACCAAGCACTCTACCACAGCACCACTGCCACCTTTTGTGCGTTAGTTCTATTTTTATTTCGGTAACCTCTGTTCTATAGTACGAGTCAGAGAATTTATTTAGGTTAGAGCTTTAAGAAAAAGACCACTTAATTATACAACTAAGACCCAAATCAATTTTTGCACTGAAGAATCAAAAAAATTTGGACATTTGATTCCAAAAACTAACAAAACCTGTGTGTGTGAAGGTTAAGCCGCTATTATTCTAATTGCAAGACGTGTGATGCAAAAGTAGCTAGTTGGTATTATTTTAACTTTGCTTTTCAATGACAAAACTAATAACAAATAACCCCTTCGAGATCACGATGCTCGTAAAGCCGAAAGGAAGAATAAGAAGAAGAAACTACTCGTGCAAACTGGTGTTGTCAGAAGTAATAGAATTTTTATACTTTAAAACTTAAAAAGCGTGAAAATAGATAAATCTTCCCAGAGACTTTTTCGTTCTTCAGAACTTCAGGAATCTCGAGTTTGAATATATTCGCTACAACAACAACCTGCATGATATATATACTGGTTCGTCAATTGATGCATAAACGTTTCAGAAGTTCGAGTCACCTGCATCAGGGTGTCCTAGATTTTTGAGGTTTTTCTAAACTGCCATTTTCTATTTCACCTCAAAACGGTAGTTACAACAAAAAAAAGCTAAGTTTGAGGTTATTTTAAAAAAACCTCTATCAGAAACCGCACTGATTTTTGTTCGAAATGTGCCAAGTTGCAATCTAACGACAAAAAATGTACAAAGATATTTTTCAGGATTATTATTATCTTTATCGAGAGTTGGTACTAGTTTGACAAAAGTAATACAGTGGGGCCAGTTACTCAACATACAAACAAAAATATTGAAACGCATACCTTCTGATCTCCTAAAAAACCCCTGCCTTACTTTCATTCCAAATTCCATTCTTTTAATGACAGAAAGCCGTGCCGTGCCGATTTCGTCCCGAAAAATATTTTTGTATATTTGTCGGTAGATGGTAACTTAGCACATTTAAAATGAGAACTAGTACGGTTTCTGACAGTTTAAGGTTCTATTTAGGTAACCTGAAACTCTGTTTGTTTGTTGGAAGAACTACTATTCTAAGATGAAATAGTATCCCAAGCAGCAGTTAAGAAAAACCGGAAAAATCTAGAATATACTACACGGTTCTATTAGCTTAGGAGTATAAGCTGCTTTATGAATTTTTATCCTTTTTTTTAAGGTTGGTATCAAGGTCACGAATAATTGCAAAGTCCTGATTGACTTAATCCCAAAAAGTACTTAGCCATTTGGGTCATACACGTTCGGATTTGAGTCAAGTGATGACTCTGATTGTGTTGCGATCTTTGTATAATTATAATAATATATAAATAATAATAATAAGTGTATTACTTTTATTCCTTGTTTTATTATTTTCCCATCCATTTAAGATGTAAAAGAAATTTAAAAAAAGAAATTCAAATAAATTTTCGGCATCTTTGCGATCCGGAAGGAAATTCGCAGTTAGGGGTTTTGAACTAGGTTTTTTCAAGATCGGGATTTTGTGTTTTAACATTCGAGGTTCTGGGAATTCTGGATTTTGGCGTTCAGGATAATACAATATTCACTTGTTTTTAATCAGGCGAATGTTCATTATTCTTATTAAAGGGTTTTCCATCTTTAGAATTTAAAAAAGCGATTTCTTTTTTAGTGCATTTTTCCGACATATCTAGAGTATTATAGGACTTGAGTCTAACTGTACATTTGGGTGACTTTTACGTAGCTACCTACATGATCCCCTTAACATGACGATTTTTTGTCAAAGTAAACTTTGAGTGCTTTTACGGCGCGGAAGCATAGACCTTATCGAAAGTGGATCAGGAAACGCTTGGTCGTTTCGTAAGAAAAATTCTCCGAATGATCTTTGGTCTCGCATGCGAAGGCAATGTGTGAAGAAGAAGATACAACAACGAGCTGTATGAGCTGTACCACGACATGGGCATAGCCAGAAGAGTGCGCATCGCTAGGCTACGATGGTTGGGTTATGTAGAGCGGATGGGCCCAAACGCTCCGGCTCGTCGGGTTTTCGAAAGCACATTGCAGGGAAATTGCGGAAAAGGAAGATCTCGTCTTAGGTTGCGCAATCAAGTGGATGAACCCCTCAACCGACTCGGAGTGCAAAACTGGAGAGAGCTCGGCGGAAATACTGAAGGATGTTGGTTGAGCTGTAACCAAGCTGTAATGCCCACCTAGGTAAAGTACGGAATAACATTTTTCGGTTGGTTGTTGATAAAATTTCCGAAACTTTTCAAGATTTTAAAATTGTTTTGTCGTTTTTGTACTTATGAAATAGGAAATGATGGTTTCCTTTTGATTCAAATAAAATATTGTTTATTTTTCTTGTTGGCAGTGCAATAAACCCAAAATTAAAAAAATTTGTCCGTCCAAAAGAGAGTAGATCCCTTAGGTTTGTAAGCAACGATTTTACTCAATTGTAACGGGTGTCCCGTAACTTATTGTAAAACAAATATTTTTAAGTTTTAGAGCCGGTTTGTTGCCTTCACCGGCATTTTACTAATAAAAAAAAACCTTTATTATTTATAAACAATTGATTGATGATTGGATTGAACAAATTATCTGTATGCACCAATTGGTTGGACACAAAACTTGCAAAAACCTTGGTTGAATTTTAGTGAGGAAAAATAGATTGTCAAGTCTTCGTAGCGCAAACAATACTGTTTTTAAAAATAGCAGTTAGTTTTTGCACATGTTTCTCAACAAAAATTAATTTAACAGAGTTGCTACAGGCAATTTTCATTGACTCAAAATAAACAAAAAAAAAATTAAATAAATAAAGCACTTTAATCAGAATAGAATTTGTCTTCAAAAAGTATTTCTTTCAAATAATGGCATAATTTCTCCGATCCGAAGTCAGACTTGCGACTTAGTGCAATATAGCGTAGTAAAATTTTTTAAGACTTGACAAATAAAAAACAAACTAATCAAATGAAGTCCCCAACACACCTTAACTGTTTCTTGTGAACTTCACAGTAGAGTAGTATTTTATAATCTGAGAAAGAGTTGTTGGAACGAATTTAAATCAAAACTAGTGCTTCTTCAATTAGAAGAAAATTAAAAGAATGTCATTCGAGTTTTGAGATATTGCTTTTAACCTAGACTATAACAAACTAGAGGACGCAATTTAGATATAATTATTTTCTACTCATATTTAAATCCAAAATTATTTCTTCATATTTAATTCGTTGAAAGCAAACTGAAAACTGAGTTGCTATTAGAATTAAATATAGGTTTTGGCTTGAATAAATCCTGCGATTCGCTACTTGAGTAAAATTAAAATATTGACTTTGGGTTTTTTACTGCGTTAAACAATCGCTAGGCTTTTTATCGAGATCCCAAATATTTTTCAGGAGATTTTTATTCTTCAGCCGTCAATGGTCAAAAAGGTTAGTTTATGTAAATTAAATATAAGTGATTGAAGGAAAACTTAAGGCAACTTCAAATTTTATTTATATTTTGACTGCACTTTATTTACCAAAAATGTTAAAAAATGTTGACTTTGTTATGTGTCAACATTTGTATATTTTAATTACAAAATATTTTTATGGACTTCTTTTCCAGTATTTATACTTTAAAAGAAATTTATAAACAAGCTACTTCTTTATATAAAAACCAGATCAAATAATATTTAATTTATTCAACTGTTGCCTTTATGAAAATAGTTAGACTGCTTGTAGACCGAATTGGATGAATAAATTATATCGTGAATCGTGATGTTGACTTACTTTGATGTAAGCAACATGAATCTTTAAAGTAATAGCAACTTTGTTTCTAAATATTTCAAGGTAAGTTTTTTGTTTAACAAAGCCGCTTCTAAAGCTTAAACTCATAAACCTTGTTCTGGAAAACATCAATAAAACTATTTCAATAAAAACCATTAAATCATTATTTTGAAGTTAAATTTCATGATCAGATCAGAATTGCGCTTTTCACCGTCTTGATTGATAGTGAAATCGAATGGATTTCAAGGTTACAACACTTTTCAAAAGTCACACACTACAATACCCAGAAACCTGCTTTAATTACTCCAGTCGACAACGTCCTCGTTTACGTTTTATATTTCCTTATATTTGTGTTTTAATATCACTTCTCAAGGAGGCGTTACAGATTGTTTTCTTTTATTTGGACAAAAAACAAAAAACGAGGAGAAGCCAAGAGTGTCGTTGTAAAGGTAACCGATATAAGACTTTAGAGGGAAAAGGTAGGTACACAAAATTTACAAGGAGAGTAGAGTTATGAGCCCATCACGCGTTCAGGAATAAAAAAAAAAAAATGGCGTTTCAGCCATTACTTGGCGCGTTTCCTTTATCAGTTCTACTATCATTATACGAATGCACTTTTTCTCAATTTCATACAAAAAATCACTAAAGCCACAAACAAAGTCCATCACACTTAATTCGCGTCATTAAAGTTTATGAGGGAAAAAAATTAACAAATTACTAAACACTTGTGCTTTGTTTGAAGGTTTTGTTTTGGGAATTCCACAACACATTTATTAATTTTTGGATATTGACAACTCACCCGCAGAGCTGTACACACACCAAACTCCAATCCTGAACTACGCTGAGTGGACCATGTTCAACAGCTAAAGAAGGAATTTCTCGGACTACTCTTATTCCGGCCGTTCCTTGTGAATCCTTGAACTGCGCATCTACTGCAAATGTATCCCACAATGACGTCACATTCCGCTGTAGTCCTGGGGCAGCTTCTGCGCACTTCAAACCCATACTAACCAATAGCAAAAGTCCAACTACCACTTCCATGACAAGTCCTGTAAATAGATAGTGGGTGGTACATGAAATTTTTGTGGTATGTTGTATAAAATGGCCTTAAACTAAGGGCGTACAATGCTGAGGAAATTCCAAATTTCCTATAAGGGTGCGAGTAAAGGAAACCAACAAACTAAAAAAAAAGGCACTGAGTTGAATAGGTGTATGGGTTGAGTGTAGAAAAGAGTAGGTGCCAACCAAAATCAATACTCGGTGTAGCATGTGTGAAGGCTGTTGGATGGAGGAAGAGCAGAGGTAAGGAAAAATAAATCGTACAAGGCTTAAATACCAAACAATAATCTCAAATGCGTCATAATCCGATTAAATCCCTTCTGGTTAAATAACTCTTGACAACATGCACAACAATGTGCTTCGAACTGAAAACAAAATTTTAGTATCGCCCTCAAAACATCAACAACAGTATCAGTTCATTATTTTCATGTTGATCAATGATTTCATTTTTCCCTCCGAATTGCGTATATGTACGAGTACGTACATTATAGCAGCCCCAATTAATGTTTAACGAGAGGATAACGAAAGAACGATGGAAACAGCTCCACCAACCAAGCAGTTGAGACCACCCGCCCGCACCCACCTATCTACCCTACCGCCTTCCAACCCAAACCCACAGTCATCTAGCGCAGTGCCTGCAAAATTGATATAACAAAGGATACAGCGAGCATTGCATTGGAAAATTTGTAATTTATAATTTCCAATTAATCACTGTTAACCAGAAATTGCGAAACTAGCTTTTATTTAAATATTAACATTGGAGCGATGTAGAAATACCATTGGAGTGGTATAATGGGTAGAGAACCGAGGTATCTACTACTTTATTCAGGCAGGATATACTATACTACAATGTGTCGAGTTCTCGATAGAAGTGATCATTTAGCCCGACTTGATAGTTGGCAGTTGGCATGGTATACAAGCGAAATGCGGGCATAATAAAATATTAGATTAGTGTTGGATGTGCATGCAAAATGTAAACAGACAACAGTCGAGGGTGTAGTGATTAATCTTGCAAATAAAACTAAATAATCTCGAAAAAAGGATTGCTTGTTGGATTAGTGCGGCGCGGTGGTGAATAGAACAAAAAAAAGCAAATGAATCATTTTGTTTCTTTCTGATTTTAGTTAATTTACTTTGAGCCTTTTTGTGGTTGAATGTGCAAATAAATATACATGCTCAGTGTAGTTTTCGGTGTGAGTTTAACGCAAATATATATTGCAACTGCATTTATTTGTGTAATTGAAAGTGGGAAGTTTGTCCACCATTTGATAAATTTTGCTAAACACAGAGTTATTGTTGGTATTTCAATAATCTGTGGTTGACTTTTTGGTCGTATCATTTGCGTCTATGGCTTTACTTTTGATTCGAAAATGCCCAAATTTCCTTAAAGTATGGGCCACCTAGGTTAGGTGGAAGTGGCTTAGGCCGCAAGGGCCACCTAAAGGTTTCTTTGTTTATTATAGGTTATTTTGACACTGACAGCCGCTAAATCTTGACAGATTGTTGGTATCATAACTTCGCAGAATGAAAATGAGTCGCTTTGCTTTTGAACGACATTTGGAAATATTAACAACTTAGGTCCGAAATGAGAGCAGTGTGTTAAAAAAAAAAAAAAAAATTTTGGCTGAAATGAAGCACCTACCGCGCTTGCTGTACGCAAATTTGGCAAAATATTCGTGAGACTGGCTGCTAGTGGACAAAATTCATGGTCGCCTTTTCCGTATGGGAGGGTCGAGGGTGTCAGTTTGAGACTGAACCTATGAATACCAACTCGTCATAAAACAAGCATTTAACGCACTACCCTGTCTGAGGAAAACTCTGAACGAAGATATCGGTTTATTCTCGATTACAGACTCCGATTGACTCTGCGTTTATATATTCACGACCATTCGCTTCGCTATGGATCTGAAGTTTGGACTCTAGTTTGAATTCATGTCGGCGGCTTCGATCACAAACACTTAAAAATTTCAGACTTACATACAATTAATTGTTACAATTATGTTTTTTTTTTTTATTAACATGATTTAACAATAGTATCTGCGAAGCCTAAACTTGTCTGCAGAAGAATAATATTCAATTATATTACAATAAAAGCAATCAAAGTTAACGATTTTATATAAAATACAATTTTACAGTTTCAATTTTTTTCAAAAATACATATAAGTATGGATTATGATAATTTCTATATATAGAAATTTAATTTGAACAATTTAGCAAAAAAAATTTTAGTTCTTTTTTTCTTTTTTGAAGTTTTGAATCATGAAGATTTCTCTCGATAGTCCATTGATTATTATTGATACAGTGTGTTGAAGTTTACGTCTTCCGTAGTTGTTGTAGTTTCTTGGCAACTGCAACATTCCTTGTGCACGTCTTCTGGTGTTGAGTTGGTGTTGAATTGGTTGTTTAAATTGGTTGTCATCAAAGTATTCTATTATGGTCGTCGTCTTGAAAATATTTTCAACTTGTAATGGCTTAATAAGTGTGTCATATGTTGGTCGATAGTTGTTGTTTATTTGTTTTATATCTGCATTTTGGAGTTTTTGAATTTTCGTTATGTGGGTCTTAGCTGCATTACCCCAAGCAAGTATACCATATCGTATCCTTGATTCCATCAATGAGTAATAAACTAGTTTTAAAACATCGTGGTTAGTGTGGTATTTTAGATGAGATAGAGCAAACATCGCTTTCTTTAGGTCCATCCTCAATTTGCCTATGTGTTTATCCCATACAAAGTGACTGTCTATTACTACTCCCAGATACTTGTTGCTGCTTACTAATTCTATGCATTCCTTTTGCGTTTTGGGGAAGTCATCGTTTTGAAAATAAATCCTTTGATTTGTCGTCTTGAACTGAGGACTTCTGATGTGCATCATTTTCGTTTTTGACGCATTCATTACCAAGCCGTTGTCGGGACACCATCTAACTGCCAAGTTGAATTCTTCTTGAATTATTTTTGTTGCCGTATCAAGAGAACTATGGCGAACGAAAATAGCCGTATCATCAGCAAAAGCGAAGGGAATACTCTGTTTGAAAAGTCGTAGCAATTCATTAGTGTATAGCACAAACAAAATTGGGCCCAGTTTGGATCCCTGCGGAACTCCACATCTCATCACTTTTTTCTCAATCACTGCATCTTTGATTTTAACACAAAATGTTCTGTTTTGAAGATACTCTGTCAGCCAATCAACCATAGAGCCACGAATTCCAATTCTTTTCAATAAGATTTGAGTGATTTAAAGTGTCGAATGCCTTACTGAAGTCCATTAAGATTACTAATACGTGATGCCTCTTATCTAAACTTTCGTTGATACAATTTGCAAACTCACCAAGCAACTTTCCTGTATTTTTACCTTTCTGAAAACCGTACTGGCTTCTATGAATAACTGCATGTTTGACAACAAAACCTTGCAACCTCTTGGCAATCACTCCCTCCAAACATTTTCCAATAACAGGAGGAATTGATATAGGCCTATAGTTATTCAGTTGATCCTTTGTTCCTCCTTTGTAAGTCGGCCTTACAACTGCTGTTTTTAAGGTAGATGGAATTTTTAATTGAGTTATACTCAAATTAATTAATTTACATAAAATAGGAGCAAAGACATCCTTATAGCTTTTAATATCAATAGCTCTGATTCTATCGAATCCTGGAGCTTTATTTTCTCCAAGTGTATTGAGAATTCTTTCAATCTCAGAGACGTTAGTTGCATATGAAAATATTGAACTTTCCACTGTGTCATTGATGTTGTTTGACGTTTTCATATTGTAGTTATGAATTATTTTTTCAGTCTGAGAAGAGAAAAACTCCGCCAGTTCCATTGATAGTGTTGACATCTCAGTTTTCTTAAAGTTTTTTTCCAATGTTTCGTCTATATTCGTTTTTTTTTTCTTCCTAGGATTTCGTTGATGAGACCCCATGTTTTCCTCGAATCAGTCTTAAATTGTGTAAACTTGTTTTTGTAATAGTTTGATTTTTGTACTGCTATTTGTTTATTGATTTCGTTTCGTAGGGTTTTATACTCTTTTTTATACGTCACATTTCTCCGATTATTTTTCCATCTTC
Source organism: Melanostoma mellinum (assembly GCA_914767635.1). NCBI lineage: Eukaryota > Metazoa > Arthropoda > Insecta > Diptera > Syrphidae > Melanostoma > Melanostoma mellinum. Next base: position 193,910,090 of record OU612058.1, on the reverse strand, counting down.
TGTATAGAATATCCCTTGTTTAACATTCATCAACTAATGTTGTCGTTATCCATGGGTTGTTTTGTCTTTTTTTAACTATCTTTCGCTGGTATGTTGATTTTTTGTATATATTGTCAAAATTTTGAAGTAGTCTATTGTACATCCTTTCTGCATCTTCTTCCTCCAAAACCTCTCTCCAATTTTCTTCCTTAATAAGCTGGTTAACTCTTGAGCTACATATGTATGAAGACATTGGGATTATGTAAATATTCATTTTTTCATTCTTCTCATAAAATATAATTGCTCAATGATCGGTGATACCATTATCAATTACAGCTGCATTTATTACGCTGTTCACTTTGTTAAGTAAAATATGGACGTTTAAGGTTTTCGTGCCATTTCTAGGATCAATTCGTGTGTATTTATTTATTACGTTTATTAGTCCTTTTGATGCCATCATTTCCAAATAGTTCTTCACATAATTCGAGTTGTTGTCCCTTAAGTTAATATTCATGTCTCCCATAACAATTACATTTTCGTTCTTTTTAATTTGCCCTATTTGCTCTGACAATTCTATACAAAATGTCGCCTTGCTGAAACCTGGTGGTCTATAAATTCCAATAACGGATGTAGTTACATTATCTTCTAAACACTGTATTTGAATATTTTCGTATGATGTTGTTTTTGTTTGTATGGTTTTATGAGATAAATTGCTTTTTATAAACATCATAATACCTCCACCTCTATTTTGATTTCTATTTAACACGAAGGATTCGAACAGGAGGTGTTAACTTGTGTTAACATGTGTTGTTAACAACACATGGCGTGGGTACCAACTTTGAGTAAAGTCATTTAGCCATTTTTAACATAAGTCCCTTTTTTAAAAACTATTACATAAGAAAGTTATTTAAATTTTTAGCAAAAAACTGAAAAACTTTTGTTACATCACTTATCAAAATTTTTAGATGCGTTTTCAAATAAATCAACAAAATTGATGAATTTGGTAGGAATAAAAAAAGGGGTTTGAAACTTCAGCTTCGAACAGGGCAGCTGCAGACGGAAATCTTATGCAATATTTTTACTATGTTATGTTAATATTCAATCGTCAATTTAACTGAAAAGAGTCTTTCTTTATTCAAGCCAATCACAACAACACTAACGTTTTGTGTATAGAACTATGACAACGGTACCAAGGCTAATCATCAGATTCCCTTGTTAGATGTTGTTAATTCTCTTCGATATTATTATTCTTTATTAATATTTTTCTTCTTCTTTAGTGCATTTTTCCCGAAAAACTATAACAACATACCTCCTAAAGCTTATCAAATATAGGTTTTCTATCATATGTAAATTTTTATGAAAATTGTTAGATCAGTTTGGAGAAGTAATTGGTCAAAAACTGATGCCTTTTTATGGAAGGTACCCGCATTTAACCATTCGAGGCTATGATCAAAGTGTAAGTAGATTTCTTTGCAGTTGTAGTTCTGCGAACTGCAGAGGACGCGGACACGACGCGACGGTGTAACGAAAACCTTTTTCCAGCAAAAAAAAAACCGGTTTTTAAGAAAATTGCTCTAACGATTTTTATAAAATTTGCAGTGTTAACTGTATCGCCTTTCGCAAGGAATTTGCTAGTGTCCTCCGCTAGTAAAATCATTCCCATAAAAAGCACTTTCTCGATTAGTCCTTCGGAACCGGAAATTAATTTTAGGTCCCCTCCATTCCCTCACAAGGAATGGCTGTGAGAAATACGCTAGGGCTCTTCACTCTATTTTATCTATCTATCACCCATTCGTTTAAAAAATTTGGAATATTTTATTTAATTTCTTTCAATATTTTATGTGATTTTATTCAATTTTTATAAATAAATTGTAGTTGGCAACCACCAAATCTTTTATAAAAGCCTAATAATAATAATCAGCCTTAAGATTTTTACTTGCGATTATAGGTACTATAAGGCAAGTCTTGCAATCGTGCAGAAAAAAAAATTTGAGATAACTACTAAACATGACATTACGATGATAGAGAATACGAAAAAAGTGGGTCCTACAATTCTGTCTGTCTGTCTATGGATCTACAGCCTGAACCGTTTGACCGATTTTTTTTCTTCAAAATTTGTAGTTAGGCTCTGTGAGTAGCCTATAGATGTGTTTTTGGAATTGGGTCTCTAGGTCTTGAAATAACGGTACCTGCCATACAACCGATATAACAATACCTATTTTGCTCGAAAACGGCTCTAACGATTTTGATAAAATCTTACGTGAGATATTATTTTTAAATACAGTGAAATCTTCCTTGGGCGGACAGCCATGGTGCAGAAGTTTTTGTCCGCCTAAGGGAGTTGTCCGTTTAAAGGAAATCGAACAAAAACACCAAATTTTAAAAACTAATAGCTGATGTTTTGAAATCTGTGATTCCTAAGCGCGTTACAACTTCTGCTGCCTGTTGTCGAATAGCACTTCCAGATATCGGAAACCCTTTGTTTTGAGATGCATTGAACCAGTCGAAAACATTTTTATCAAGGCCGCTTGACGAAATAAATCGTCTTTTAAGATGAGTTGCATTGTAGTTTGACTACCATTCACTCAAAAGCTCATTCTTTTTTTCAGTAGATCGGCAACTTGGATTTTTCCTACTTCAAATGCTGTTGCTTTTTCTCGTATGCTTTTTTTATTTTTGACTAAAGCTAATTACGTCTACCTTTCCTTTAAATTCAAAGTTCTCTTTTTTTGGTGGCATCCTGAAAACTTGTTTCAATAAAATCTACATCGGTAAAAATAATTAAAAGAATTTAAAACAGCCTAAGCGCATAAACTTAAAACAAAAAATAAACCTTCTTTTACGTCCAAACAAGATCACTTCCACAATATGAACGAGAGAATAAAAATATAAAAAGATCCAACAGATACATGCCAATCCTTCAAATCAAATACACATTCAACAGTTACACAAAATTAACACACATATAATAGAATTTCTAGACTGGCAGCTGGCATGTATGTACATATTTTTCAAATAATTTGATGCTCGCTGTAAACTGCAACTTTTAAAAAATACCGCTGCCAAAGTTATAAGCATGATGCCATGTTCAATCCGGCTCAGGTGTACGTCTAAGAGAAAATATTTTGTCTTTCATACGTGAAATTTCTGTCCGCGTCCGTCCAAGGGAATGTCCGTCTAAGGGAAATTGAAAGCAATGAAACTTATATGGAGCAATTTCCGTGTAAAAAAATTTGTCCGTTTAAGGGAGATGTCCGCCTAAAGGAGGTGTCCGCAAAGGGAGATTTCACTGTAACAGTTCTAACGATGTAAATAATTTTTTTGGAAAAAGTCTAAAAACGGTACCTCCCATAGTACTGTTCTGTTTTCAAAACCAACTTTCTCGCTTATGGCTAACACGAATTTGTCGAATTTTTATATTTAAGAAGTTCTAAGTTGTTTAAGAAATATTGCATATCTACATTTGAAAAATTTAGTTTTTTCGAATTTTTATTAATTTTTTTTTTTAATTTTTTTTTTTCGAATATTTACAAAACGGTACCTTTGATTTATTTCAAATTTTTTATCAATACATCTTTTAGGAAAATCTTAAAACGTGTTTACTTGAATTTCTAAAGCCTCATTTAAAAAAAAATTAAAAATAAAAAACCGGTTTTTTAAAAAATAGCTCTAACGATTTTGATTTAATTTTAAGGGTTTATATATATAAGCAATTTCAAAAAAATGGCGTTTTTAGACAACACTGTACCACCAAATATATTAAGAACGAGTACTAAAACCTTATACTCAGTCTTAAGATTTTGGTATTTTACTTAGCAAACGATCGGAAGTTCGTGCGACCCAGTCGTGCCCACTTTTTATTTTAAATTTTGCATTACTAAGGAATTTTCATTTGACACTCTTCCAATTTCATAATTCATAAGCAGTTGGCATTTCCAAATTTCGTAAATAAAACGCTAAATTTATAAATTCAAATTAAATAATTTATTTCTGTGCGCCACCAGTCGTGCAACTTTTATTTTTAGACAATTAAGAGCCGTTTTCTTCATTAAAAGATGATGTCAACTGAAGGATTTTTATTCACAACTTGTGATTTTGTTTTTCTTCACTCAAATTGGACAGCTTCAACTATCGATTTTCAACTCTCGAGTTGGTCAACTTCCGATTTTCTCAACTTCTGGAAAAAGTAGAATTTGAATAAGTAAACTTGAGAGTTGTCTGTGAAATCTAATTTTGTACTACATTTTGTTGCTTCTGTCTTTTATTTTGGATTTGCATATGTAAATAAAAATATTTTTAAAGTAAAAAATTATTATTTTGAGAGTCATCCATCGTCTGACAATAAAAAAACGTGTCCACGGGTCTGGCTTGAAAAATAGGTCGCGAATTCAATGTTATTTTCAGTCAATTTTAGAACGAGAACAAATAAGACAAAATTAAAAACCAAACATATTCAATATACATATGTATCTATGTGCATATGCATAAGTACATACATTGATTTTTACTATCTAATATTTTTATTAAAAAACTAGATTTTTAAATATAAAAAAGACTTCTTTGCAGCAGCTGTTGGAAATGGGTATTGTGGTTGCTCTCTTAGCATGTCCATGTTTTTTTTTTTAATTTTATTTTCGAATCAAACAGAAGTCAACTACCGGAACTTCAATTTTCAAAGCAACCGAGCAATCAAAATTCAAATCAAAAGTTGAAAAATTTCAACCTGTGATTTGAATTTCGGTACATAAATATGTATCTGTCAAAAATAGATATCCCAAGGAAATTTTTAAAAACGCAAGTACGCGAACCTTTGAATTTCAGCTCTTGAATAGAAATTTAATTAGTGAAGAAAAACAAATTTCAACTTGTGTCTCAACTCTCTAGTTTGCCTCAACTCTACAGTTGGCCAACTTGAGATTTTGAGGCAAGTTAAGAAATTGTGAAGAAAACGGGCCTAAAGCACTCCAGTGGCTTAGGATGTATGTTTATTTTATGATCTATTTGGCCAACAGGCTTACAGCTATTGACTGGTCAGAGCCTATTGCATTCCTCTCAACAATATTGTTGCGACGAATGAACCGTTCCGGCTTAGAAAGACTTATGGTGGTATTAAACTCGAAAGATTTTCAATTTCCTCGAAGACCCATGAAAGTATATTCATTCCGGCTCTGTATGTGGCTGCGGCTCTATGTGCGGCTTTGAATAATTTTGTGCACCCAGTAAGTCTTACGCTACGAATTACGAATTTACTAGCAGAGCATTTTATCCTGCTAGTTAGTAATTGAGATTCGTAATTTTCGTGGCAAAAACTGCTATCTTATGCTTTTTAAGTGAGTTTTCCTAGTTGTATACTCGAAAAAATAATGTTTGAATTATATCCCTCACCGACCCAACTTGCCGATCCTGTGCGACCTGTGCAACCTCAAGGAGAGTGAAGATATATTTCATTTTATCGCCAGATGTTCCATCATGAAAGAGTTTTGTGTGCGGTACTTTGAAGTAGCTTCTATGTATGTAGTTTAAAGATACGCTGAACGTACCGAATGGAAGAGTAGGCTAGGATCTTTTATAATACAATACCACACTGCACTCAATTATAGGCATTAGGCAACGTATACTTAAGGGAGACTTTTAAATCAAGTGAATTATTAGTATTTTGAAGTTAATTTTATTGTAACTCTGGTAGACGTCCGCTGGCCAAACCATACTAAACTTAAGGTAAACAAATTGTTACCTGCTTTCCTTTTGAATAAAGTTTTGCAACTAACTTACTAACTACTCGAAGAAATGTCAAAAATATCAACTTTATTGCAAAAAATTTTAAACTCAAAAACCGCATTTGCCCTTAACGCCATATCTCGATGCTTCCGGCACAAATTAACATGCGGGCAAAATGACTCGGCGAAGGAATTCCCCGCCACCAAATTCAAACATGTATTACAGTTTACAGCACAACAACATGCTGTTTTGTTGAGAAAAACAGGTTTTCCCAGATATTTTACATTGCTCCACTGTTTTCTAGATCGAGATTTTAAGTGTATACCTATAAAGAATGAAGGACAGGGTGACTTGTATAGAAGTGACAAAAATGCATGGTCTAGAAATGTTTAGATATGATTGAGGTAATGCAAATTTAATGACAAAGTGGTTTTTGCAAGCAAATTAGTATTAGTTGAGATGGCGTCGCTCGTCCTCATGCTTATTTATTTTAAACTTTGCAAATAAAAATCCAAAAACATAGTCAAAGTACCAAGTTTGAAAGCAATCGGCCCATAAAGAAGAGCTATTGCTTCCGATACCTACAAATTGATAGACAGGCAGGAAGAATTTCGATACCCACTCCACCTTCCTTTACAATGGTATATTTGATTATAATTGATGCACTTCCCTTAACTATCTGTCCATGAATATCGTCCATTGTGCATTTCAATCGCAGGTGTAGTTAGTTTATGGTTATTCCACGGTAACCCCCGAAACGAACACTTTTCGACTCATAAAATTGTTTAATGTTTATCCTTTTGCTAAAATCCATAAATCTCACAATTGAGATAAAGTAACTAAAAACGTAGAAAATAAAAAAATAAAACTGAATTATCATTATTTAAGTCGAAAAGTGTTCGTTTCGGGTGTTACCGTGGAATGACCCTTTCACGTAACTGATGTAATGTCAGCCCAAGAGATCGTTCACATCTTACAGTCGGCAATACGATTCTAGCTATTGACCATCTGTCAACTTGCCATTCTCGTTGAGGCGCTTTAAACCTTGGTAACCTAACTTACCTTCTGTAAATTGAATATTGAATTCTGTTGTTGATTTAAATCTTAGTAATTCTAAAGTCTTACGAGTCTTTTGAATTACTACAGTAACAACATTCTGGGAAACAAAGTGCTATATCATAAACACCCTGTAATTCTCTTAGTAAACGAAATACCATTTCGAAGCCCGGTTGAATGAAACTCATTATGCATGGATGTTTTTACAGTGGCAGATGGAATATGCATATAATTTAAAACTAGTTGAATATTTGACCGTTAAATTTTTTGGCTAGTGACAGTGATGTTCGATTCCATGACTCACTTTATAGCCGGCACATGACGAAAACTGAAAAAAAGTATTCACATGTTTTTTTTTCTGTTGGAGGTTTTTAAAATACCAGCTGGAGCACTCAGACCTAAATAATGGTCCATTGTACTACCGCAGTTAGCAACCTTCTATTTGTTATTCAGATGCTTAGTCGTTTATAATAATAATTTTGCTTTACAACCATCCACAAAAAGGGCTGGTCCATTACAAAGCAATTCCTAAGCGCGATAAAAAAAAATTTTATTTTTGTACAAAAGTTAGACAAAAAAAGGGTCTCAAGCTATTAGTCCAGTCAATTTAGTCAAAATTAGACAAGAATCTCGGAATTTAAGATACCCAGCTGTAAATTTGTATAGACTTTTATTTTGACAACACAAAAGTTGTATCAAAACCTACATACTGTAGGGTGTCAGCGTCTATTGAAAACCAAAGGTCAAAGGTCAAAAAAATCCTTTTTCTGTGAAAATTTCTAATTGTTCGGCTCTCCCAAAATGCTCAGTCATAAAACCCTAACATAATGCTAAAGACAAAGTGAAGAAAAATACTTGCCTCGATCTGATAATTTAGGATTGGAAAATAATCCTAACTACTCTTATAAATGCGAAAGTAGCTCTGTCTGTTCTTCTTTCTATGTTGTTACTTGTTACCCACTACCCCCCAAACTAAAGAACCGATTAAACTGAAATTTTGTACAGAGAAAGTTCAGAGCCTGAAAAAGGACATAGACTATATATTTTGTCCCTGTATTTTTTCAGAAACGGGAATGGAACTTAGATACTACTGCACCGATTTCAAAAATTCTAACACCGTTAGAATGCTACACTATCCCCGAGTAACATAAAATTTAATTCATCCTCTTATTCCTATGGGCACGGGAGTCCTCACTTATATCATAAGTGTGAGAGTAGCTCTATCTATCCGTCTTTCTATGTTACCGTCTCCTAGACCCTAAGAAAGAAATGGCTAAATGTTCTATCCTTATAATTTCATTCAAAATTACAAGGCACCACATTCTCATGTGAAATAATATAATTATTTAAATGCATGTAGGTATGTGATTTATTTGCAAAATAGATAGCTTTAATTGAAAATGCTGCCGAAAGTCACTTTTCCGAGCGGACGAAGTCGCAGGCACAGGTAGTCTTCAAAAAATATTGCGGCAAAGTTTTTTGTTCTTTTATTTTTTATCACAATAAATCAGTTTGTCAAGGTGTAGAAAAACTTACTATTTCAGCGAATTTCTTCAGCTAACACAATCTCAAGATTTTCAAATTTTCACAACTGTCTCAAGGCTTTTAGACCGTTAAATCTAACAAAGTACGGTTATTTATTTTTTCGCAAAAGATGCACTTCGAATATTTTTAAAAAACTCAATACTATCAACATTTGTGAGTACTGTTCTTTTTTTTTTAATTTATTGCAAAAACAAATACTTTTTTATAAAACAAGGAATAAATTACTTCACAACCACGGACTCGCTTGAACAACTAAAATTAATTTCCACGGAGCAGCAGTATATAAATCACTTTGATGAACAAGGCTGATTTTGTAAGTCCTGATAGAAGCCCATCAATTATAAAAGTCAAATATTTGCTGCCAAGAAATAAAGTACAAAAAAATAATTCTTTTGTGACTGATGGCATAGAGCTGATGTATATAAAAGCGTTATTGTGTTGTGGATAACAATATGGTACAAACCAACAAATGATATGTCAAGTTAAATATTTATCGGAAGCGCAGCCTACCACCTGTCAATATAACCTGCTCTAAAGATAAGGGTTTGAAATTTCGTCATATGATAAAATTAAAGATAACACGCGAGTATTGATTCAAAATTAGTTGACTCAGAAAGAACAGCTAATCGAGGCTAAGGTAAAGCCAACTTATTCTTATTTAATCAAGCAAATCAGCATAGATAGTTTCAGAGGTTTTTGAAAACAAATGTTTTTAAAATACACTTCCGGCGAGCGTTGATGGAATTAACTAAAAGTTAATTGATATCAAATTCATTTCCTTGATTTCAATATTTTTTTTTTTTTTTCACATTAAAAAAACATGTGCTGAAAATTATCATATAGGGTGATTTTTTTACAGTTAAGTCTTTTAGGTTATTCTGCACAGGTTGTCAAAATGAAAGTTTTTCAGTATACTCTGCAATTTCACCATGGAAAGTCTTACAATCAGCCTTATTATGAGTTTCCCCTCGAAAAAGATCCCATTTCACTTTTCCGTTATGAGCTTCGGGGGAAAAATTTTCCATGTTCGAAAAATTTCCCTTATTATGAGCTATTTTTCCCCGTGAAATGTGAAAACGTTGATATCAATTTATTTCTCTAATTTTTTTGAGGCGAACAAGTGAATAGCAAAAGCGGAAAATTGTAAGTCTGGAATATTGTTCAGGTGAAACTCATAACAGCTTTTAAAATTCCAGGCGAACAAAAATGTTCCGGACGAAAAACTGTTCACGTGAAACTCATAATAAGGCTGAATACAAATAAGCAAGAATCGCAAATTGTCGAAATTTACTATAAGAATTCGTGCTCTGTGAAAAATGTTCATCGTTTGTTACGACTATATTATGGTCAATTCTTCGCTATTTTTAACAATTGGGCGTTGGGTTACTTAAGCACATGGAAAATGTCATGTCATGTTTGTCGAATTGGGCATGAAAGCTTATAAAATTCAACTTCCGCAAGAATTGAACTCAAATAACCTAGCCAAGATTATGCGGTTTTTCCTTTTTTTTTTGCTTTTCAATGAAACAAATAGAAGTCTTTGTTTTTGATTGAAACCTTCAATAGCAATCTCAATTCTATGAATTTGGATTTACGCCATAAGATGGAAAAGGCATAGACATTGTCATTTTTCGGTCGGAGGTTTTTAAAATACAATCTGAAGTGCTCAGATCTAAGCATCGTTCATTGTACTACCAGATAGCAACCTTATTTTTTATAGCTTTCCTGAACTGATGTTCTAAGAAAAGCCAGAAGACGCTGGCAGGACCCACTTTTTTTGTATTCTCTATGATCGTAATGTCATGTTTAATTGTTATCTCAAAATTTTTTTCCGGCACGATTGCAAGACTTGCCTTATAGTACCTATAATCGCAAGTAAAAACAAGACGTTCACAGAGGAAGCTCTCCACGGTGTCATGGTATGGCATCAGATGGTATCAGTTTGGCCCCACACGTTTAAATGCTCGATAAAAGAAAAGTAGACCGTCCCCCGTGACAACGGCATTAAGAATTCTACATTCTTTTGCTTCGAGATACCAAGAATGTTGCAGTTTTCTTGATTCTTGAATTGATTCAAGCATTCACTGGGAACACTAGCAATCCAAGCAGTGGTAATGAGAATATTGTCTAAGATTCTTATCCATTTGGAAAGCATACGAATCCGATAATGATTGAAGCGCTTTGAAGATGAAGGTGCTAAGTGACATTTCTTAAAATCCTAGTTTTTTTAAATGAAGTTTCTATATTAAAACTTAAATTTTTGCCTCATCTATATTTCTCTATCTTGTCAAGAAAGGTTATTTAAGTAAAGCTAAGAATGCTATACGAATACAAAGTGCATGCATATAATGAACTTTGAACGCATTTTACTCAAATTTTAGAAAATTTCTCTTAACACCTTCATCTTCCAAACAGTTCAATTTTCTCCTTTATCAAATTCTGGAGTGTACCAGTCCAAAACTGAGAAAGCTGACCGTGTCATAATACGACAACAGGAGTTGAAAAGCTGGATCGTACTTCTAGAACGAGTATGTCAAGACCCGTGGAAAGCCTTCACGTCGAAAATACAATGGAGCACGACCTGCTTACTTGGAGTTGTAATGTCAAAAGAAGGGGTCCAGAGAACTCATTTAAAAAGGAAATATCATACTACGCTCAGACAGATTCGCGAAGAAATAAAAAGAATCCAGTTGGATCAATGTCCATTTAAAAAAAAAAAGCCAAACTTTGGTGCATCCTGACCTGTGTTAATTTCGATTTCTCTGCCAACACTGATGGTAGACACTTAATCTTAGACTTAATTATAGGCTTAGGGTTGCCAGATTTTCTTCCCCCAGCAAAGCTTTGACTCATTTTTTTTTTCAGAAAATGCCTTTTAGCACGTTGACTGCCAAGCCAATTTTCGGTATATTTCACTGAGTGCCAATAACGTTTTTTGCTAGGTGTATTGTAAATTTTTATTGCATAAATATATATTTTTATATGATTATTTATGTTTGTGCTGTCTTGGGAAGCCTTGCGAGGGACTTTTGCCTGGCAATCAAATATGATAGCCATGGCACAGCACAATAGTTAGAACTTCTACCTTTCCGTCGCGTCGTAGGCCTTGGCTATGATATTTGATATCCAGTTTGCCCAAACCAAGTTTACTTAGCACATGCCAGGGTACCAGAGTTTCCAATTTGTATAAAAATTTCTCCCTAGTAGGTATCATTTTTGATACTCCTATCATTTTATGATAGCATACCTGGCTATCATATTTGATAGCCACGGCATCACTGAAAACACACGTGGCAGTCAATGTGCTTAGCATAGAGTTTCTTTATTTTTTACTGATGAACAAAACAATAATAATAAAAAACTCACTAATAAGTACACTCAAAAACCCACACATTTTATGATACTTGGAAAAATCTAAAACGGGTAAGAATTTTTTTTTTTTGGGTTTTTTACGGACTATTATTGCAAAAGCTTGTAATGGAGTAGTTTTCCGATCTTTGTAAATGCTAGGTGTTCTTCTTGATGCAAAAAATGATGTCAAATTTGAAAAACGGAAAAAAACAATTTTTTTATTAGAATGTGAACAAGAATAACATCCCAAAGTATTTAACACCAATTACGGGACACCTTGTATATACATATTTTTTTTTAATTAAATTTTTTGAAACTTCAGTTGACAGTGCCAAATTTGTTCATAAATGTAAGTTTGGAGTTCAGCATAAAACCATAAAGCTGATTTGTGTTAGTTCAATTATAGGATCGATTGTTTCCCTTGAATATCGTCGAAACGATACCTGTCTCATTCTCTTTTATCGCTTTTTTATGAAACAGTTATCTAGTGAAATAGCCTGTTGCATTCCTCCATTAAACAACCGTAGCACCCGCCTAGCTGGAAATACTCATCAGTCTTACCTTGACGAACACTCAAGTATATTCCTCGTTATCTCCTACTCAATCCTCTCTTACTGCTTATCTTTCTCAAATGCTCGTACTGTGTTAAACACAAAAAAACATGTTTTCAGCAACATCTCTCAATTTTTTTAATAAGAAAAAGTGAATTAATAATATGGAGATGTAACAAAATATCGTTTTCACTCCAGTGTATACCTATATCGAATTGAAATAGGATTACCCGATCCGATACAGCTCTTGTAGCTGGATCGATTCAAAGGAGTGTGTTTTATACCTAAATTACTCGATTCAGTGGGTAAGTAGATATCTGCATCGAAATCTGAGTCATAATCCAATTCGATTACCCAATTCTAAGTGGAAACGAGATATATGATTGACTAAGCAACAGAGCTTCAGGAGCTTCAGGACCTATAGGATGTCAAAAATTAATTTCGACAATTTCAAGTCGCACTCGGAGGTGGAAAGCGAAAAAGCAATCAGATGCTTCTGAGCATCGAGCACTGAACTCATACATAATAATGGCACCACGATGAATAAATAAGCACAGATATAACGGAATCTAGTATAGAGAGTAGACATACAAAAAGGAATTATCTATTTCCTCATGTCATTCAGGGACATGTGTTATTAAAGAGAAAAAATTCTTGAATTCAGCAGTGTTGTACCTATCAATGTTAGGTACTTCAGTCAATGATCAAATCAACTCTTTGAAATGAATATGTTCTCAAAATTATTCACGGTTTCGTATGATTGCCAATCAAGTATTTTGGTGAAATAATAAGCCCATTACTCACTATAGTCGCTGTGGAAATTTTTTTAAATTAAATCAATGATTTAGAACTCTCGCTTCCTTCGTATCACTGGAAAAGCAAACAGCTGTTATTGAGACAAAGCATCAGGTCTGTTCCCGGATCCTACTAGAAAAATAAAAACGATTTCTTTTACTGTCATTATGCAACAAAAGGATCTTGTCATGATATTAACACATTGGCAGCAATGACGTTCTGATTAGCCGTTCAGAACCTATGAGCTGAATGCAAATGATTGAGTCACACTCTTCCTCAATCAAACTTCAAAATTTCAAGCTCATAAAATTTGAATTTAAAGTACATATTAAATTTAATACACACCAAGCCCAAACTCATTAAATCAATGACTTAACCGGTATAGCTAGACGAAAGGCAATTACTTTTTCGGAAATAAAAATGTATCAACTCTTTTTTGGCTAATAATGAAGGTAGTAACAGTCCAGTTGCTGTCAAGAGAGGTGATTTGAGTTTAAGCTCTCCGAAAAATATTACCTTTAAAATTTCTTAAAATTTGTACCGGTGAATTTCCATTGCGTTTAAATGACTGACCTCGTGGATATTCGAAATATATTTTTTTTGTGCATGTGTTAAATCTCTATGAAGTCACACACTACTTTTCACTACTGAACCGTGTTGTCTGTAAAGTCAAGGCTAGATTCTCTGATCGCTAAAAGTTTGTTTGGTTAAAAAGTATTTGTATAGCACGGGTGAAAGCCTTAATAAAAAAAGTGAAAAATCAATTGCTATTATCTTTTTTAGGCTTCACTTTTGTTGTTCGTCATTGAAATCAATATTGAAGAAAAGTGAAATTTGGAAACAGTAATGCTTTTATTTTACTTTTAATAAATGAAAAATAGTTTTTAAATTGTGGTTTTGGGACCATCATTTTCTTGTTCTTAGTGTCAAGCTATTATTGTTTTAGTACTTCTGTATTTATACACTTATAGCCTAAAAAACGTACTAATTAATTAATTATTTCTCTTAATTTTCGAATACCTCTAAGAACAGTATATTAAAAAAACTCAAATGAAAAATGTGTTTATATTGGAAATGCATTATAGACATTGTGGACGCGTTTGGCGAAGAGCTCGAAATTACAATAAAAAAAAATATTTTGAAGTATGAGTTATTTTTTCCCAATTTCTTTAGGGTTCAAAGTATTTTTTAAGCTTAAAAAATTGAGTTTTTGAAAAATTTACAGTGGTGTCACCCCTTGAGTTATGTATTCGGTCTCGTAGAGGAAAGATCCCGCACTCTCGGTGTCAGTCTTTCTTTCGAATGAAGGAAATCTTTTGAACTTGATAATGATGGTTTCCGTGAGTTAAATCACCAGAGAGGCTGTTGCATGAGTGAGTGACAGTCTCTCTAAAAATTTTCTTTTAATTACACAGTTTCAGTTTGATGAACATCTATCAAATTTCGTTCGATTACTGATGAGAGAATACCAAATTACAAGTATTTTAATAGATTGCTCAATAACGTGAGTGGTAGTGCCATACTCACGTTATTCAGTCACGTATCACTCGATAGCTAGTGTGCAGTAATTCAGCCCTAGCTTTTGGTGTTGAATGACAGATTTTATGTTACTTTTTTTGTTCAAAGAGCAGTTTGACACAATATGTCCTGCATCTCCTTTTGAGTAACATCAAGATTGGTGAAAGCTGTCAAAAGCAAATTTTGACTTTTGACACGCAGTTTTTTCAAAGCAATGTAATTTAATTTATTTTAAAAAGTTCGAAAATGCTTAAAAAATTCAGAAAAATAATTAGTTAACTTTGTGCTGATATTAAAATAATGACTTATTTGTGAAAAAAATTGTTTTTTTTTTTGTTTTCGCTGTTAGTTTCTTAGACAAATAAGCCTGTTTCTAATCGCCTGTTCTTTCCCACACCTTCTTATTTTCCTGTCCTAACTCGCCTGACACTTTTCACTGCTTCCATGCAGATCTATTCTGTAGTGAAAATTCCGTTGAACACAGATTTTCTTATAGATATATATATTTTTTATTATTGGCTGTTTTGTGTTAAAATTTTTCATAAAAATCCGAGAAAGCGCACATCTTTCTATAACATTTATTTACTTCTGCAAGTAATCAATGACTATCCAAGTAGGGTTACCTAATTGCGGATGTCCTAGCGAATAAATGATTTTCTTGTTGGTGAAATAGTGATATTTACTAAATTCGAATTTTAAGATTCCTTTGGTAAGGTCCTTCTTAAGCAGTTAACTCTTTTATAAATAAAAATTGCACCCACCCCTTCGCTAGAGAATTGGATCAACCTGGTAATGAAAATGATCTGCTCAATTTTTATTCCTTTTCGAAGTGAGTATAGTTTTAGGACTTCCAAGAAGATTTAAATGTGGGGTAACACAAGACTGATGTTCAAAAGTTTACGCGAGACCAATACGGTCTATCTGAAGACTTTCTCAACATACTGTGAAGAGTCAAACGAGTTTGCAGATGTGCTTAAATTTAGCCAAGCTTTATATAGCTCGCTCCTAGTAACGCTACCAAACGTGACTTTACAACCAGTGAAACGATGGTGTTTGTGGGTACCGATCTAGATCTCTTGGATCGTCAAATTTGTCGGATGAAAGTGGTTGACACGCAGTTTTTTCAACGCAATGTATACACACTGATAGACTGGCGATTCAAAGGGCAATGCAGTGGTAATTTTAATCTGAGTTCTGAGAACGGTTTGTACTGACATAACAGTTCGCACCGCCACTTCCACCTAGATAGTAATATAATTAATAAGGTTGTGAGCCAACCCCAATGATAGTAATACTAGAAGACTTATTGCTCTGTTGTTGACGCAGTATCAAATGTATGTTTTTTTCCATTGTGTACACGATGACGAGGTTAACTTTGAGTTCGTTGCAAAGTTACTCATCTCTGTTTACTTAGCCAAGAATGGGACACCCTGCCTGAAAGTGGTGTTTTGACTGGTTCATCGTTTAAAAATTTGCATAGAAGTTCAAATTAATTTATTTTAATCATAAATTTTAAAACTATTACCAAATTTTATCATACTGCGATTTGAAAATTAAAACTTGTCTACTCACAGCGGTTACAACATACAAAATAACAGGGTAGTTTGAGTCGCATTTTATAGTTGTTATTTGTATCTCTTTTACCGAAAACAATTTTTCTTCAGAATCCTCAACATTTGTTCAAAGAACGTATAAGTTGTCAACAACTTTCCAATAAATTAATTACTTAAATAATGAATAAGTATTTTTTTCAATGAACTCATCGATCCGGAACACTATCAGACGACCTACCAATTCCTCACGAAAGGCGAACCACGAATCTGCAGCGTAATAGGCAAATAGGGTAACCATCACCCCAAGGGCACCACGTAATCTAGGACTACCTTGAAGTTATTACTGCCTTTAATACGATTCGTATAACTTTCCACTGTCCTAGAAACGCAACAAAGACATCACGTTTGCTTGTTTCAATTTCGTCAATATCTGCGTTAGGAAGTAGGTGCACAGTCTTTTGAACACAGTTTCAAATTCATTTTTATTTTTTGTCAGTTATAACTATGTACTTACTTGCTAACAAAAAGTTTTAAACTATATCTTTACATAATAACTTAATTAACTTATTGACCCTAGGTGGGTACTCTAAATTACTCATTACGCATTTTTTTTTTTTTTTTTGGTTTTTCTTAAAACTATTTACCACTAATTAAAACTACATGAAATTGAGCAGCCACAATAGCCTTTTTTCAATTTCTTTTTTCTGTTTCTTGTAATTTTTTTGTATTTTTTCTATTTTTTTTTTTTTTGGATTTTCGATGCAGCTATTCTTTAATTTTTTTTTGGATTCTTAGTAATTTTTTTTTTAATTTTCGAATTTGAATTTTTTTTTTAATTTTTGAGTTTTTTACTTTTTTTTGTGTTTTTAAAATTTTTTTTGTTGCCACTGTGCCCACCCCTTATACCCTAATACTTACACTCTAAGCATTGGCGACTCGTTATCAGTAACATTTTCAATATGTTGCTCCGACAACCATTACAACAATTTTAACGTTTCAATAACGTCCCGTCGATCGCGATCTGAGACCGCCCTACTGAACCGGAGGAGCTTTTCAATTTCTCCGCCTACTGCGGCGATGGCGACGTCTCGGTTGTAAAGGAGCCGTCGTTCTACAAACTTACGGCAGACGTGGTAGATTAGCGGAGCCACCAATCTATCGTGAATCAAACCTATCATATCAAAATAGAGGAAAGACTCCGGTGGGACAAATCCACTGAAACGTGTTCTCTCCATATACTCTCTGTTGGGGTAGTAAGCCCCAAATATCAGGCCATTGTTCGAAGACATCGCTCTTGCAGTGTAACCACGACACAGTTTTATCATGAAGTTGTCGATTCTGTTTATTTGAGCCCCGTTGCAAAGGACCCCATTAGGATAGTATTTTCTGTACTACGACTCTGGCTTTCTGTGCAATCCAAGACAGGTACGTAGACACTGTCTCTCAAACACCCGAATCTTTTCCATTTGAGACGCTGTGACATTGAACCGCACAGGACACCCATAAATAATCACTGGCCTTATGAGCAAATCACCTTCACTCTGCTATCAAGATGACTGCTGTGAAACAATCGCCTCGTCATCGTCAGAGCAAAAGCTCCTCTAGCCCTGGCCAGAGTAGCATCCATATATTTGCTAAAATATAGATACTGATCCAGCCAAAGGCCGAGGAACTTGACTACTACATAGCTTGGCAGTGGGTGGCCATTTGGATCAACGATCACCAGCTTTCGCCAGTTCTTTCTTGTATCCAATGAGGCCTTATCGAATCTTATCAAAGTTACTTTGCAAGAGACTTCTGATGCCTTCGATCTTTGGAAGTTAGTCTTTTGAAATATTATACCTTTGGTGCTGACCTTAAAGTATTGTACAAACGCATGGCCGCAGTTCCTGTGGATTTTTTATTGACCGGCGTTATCATGCAGAGTCGTACGAAACTTGCATTAACAATGCCTAAAATAGACATTACTCTGAAAAGCCCGTTTCTGTATAAACTGTCGATTCGGTCTAATGATCGATAAAAAAAAGTTGATCGGATCCATATTGTTTCCCGCTTTCACTAAACTCTGTCGCAATGCGAAGGTTTGGTGTATTGTGAACTCTTCCTTTACTCTGACGTCGAAAATCCAATAATTTTATTCAGTAATATTGAAAAAAACAATAAAATTTTGAATTAGATTGAGAAATATCATTGAAAACGTTTATATATGTATGAACTTTCAGGTATCAGTTTGCTCTCCCATCACCATAAAATAGCAACTTTGCAACAGTGCCAACTTTTCCAACAAAATTACAAAAATAATAATCCAATAATCGGAAATGTATAGGAATTTCTTTATGCAAGTCGACAGTGGTTAATACTTCGAAAAACCAATGAATGGCATGTGTTCTATCAATTTTTATCCCATAACCAGCTGTCAACTTTAAGAAAATCCAAAAGAGTGCAAAAACGATATGAGAAAAGTCAAGTTGTCATGTCAGTCGTAAAAATGTGTGAAGCAGAGGAAATTCCGAGAAAAGACATGTCAAGGAATAAACTGATAAGGCAGATTTTCTTCGTCCTTTTTTTATTTTTTGATTATCCTCTATACTACCCTGTTATACCTTTGCAAGGAAGAAAAAAAAAAGCCAAAAACAAAAAGACAACCTACTTGCATTATTAGGTATCAAGTAGAATCTACTATCTACCTTCTGCTATCCTATTCATAGACTTTTCAGCTGAGTCAGCAAATTCCATACTCTTATACGACATACTTGGAATACTTTGCTATACGTAAATTCTTTTTGGTATTTTCCAAACCTTCCTTTTTTGAAGTTGTTTTTTTCTTTGTTTAATTTTCCTTTGTGTTGCTCTTTTTTTTTTTTTTTTCTCATTCTAGATTTGAGATTGTGGTTTATTTAAAAATGTTTATTAAGTCGTGTTTTTTGCCATGTAAACACAGGACTCGGGCAAAAGAAATGCATTAGTGGGTAGTTGTTGTATACCTAGTCGTATTATACTTACCGTAAAATAGGCTACCCTTCACACTAACTTCATTTTGCCTTAGCATAACTATGATTGCATTAACCTTTATTGTTGGAGTCCTTTTAGTCTTGCTGTGAGCGAGTGCTGTGTCTGCACGAAAAATGAATCAAATTAAGCTCCGCCCTTTTCTCCAGGGGGGGTTCTATTGAACATGGCTGACTATGCTTAAATGTCATTCGTGACGTCATTCATCCCCGAAAACGAAACGAAACATACAAAAATATTATCACATCACCCTCTTTGTGTATTTTTTGCTTATATTTTTTGTTTGTGTGTGTCTATGTACCTTAAAGGACACTTTTACGAGGGTGTCATCCGCCCCCATCTTCACTGAATATAACCTCCACCAAAAATGCTTGGACTAGCATTCCAGCAAATCTACTGCTGCATAGCTCCGCAGGTCGTCAGACAGTGAAGCTGCTTCTGTTCTGTCCGTCCTGAGATACAGAAAAGTTGTTTGGCCTACCTTAAGAATAAATCAGGCAGTGTGTTATTAAAGTTGTGCTTAAATATTATAGTTAAAACATAGAAAAAAGAAATATACCTAAAATCCGACAAGTGCAATTGGGAGCTGTTGATTGAAAAGCAAAAGTGAGATTTAAAACAAAAGAAATAGAAATCAATTGAAATCGCTAGAGAAAAAAAAAATATCAAAGATATCGATACATAACTTTTCCTTTTGTATTCCCTCACATTATTAAGGTCACGCATTCCATCAGAAAGAACTCGTAGCTCTTGCTTTACTTAAAACACCGTCATTCGCCATTTTAATTGTGTGCTTAGTTGTAGTAAAAACAAACTAAAAAAAGACAAAAAAGATCTACTATTTTATCATTTTTAGTGTGAAAGCTTATTGATTTTATTCTTTTCTATCAATCTACCGTGAAAGTGGTAGACATTTTGAATTTTTAACACTATCCCTCAAATTCAGTCAAACTGATTTTCTTAAAGCAATATATCGACGACCTCCGCAAGATCATTGGTAAGATTTTAATCAAAATCAATTAATTTTCCATTTAAATTTTTCTATAAAGTATACCTAAATGTTTCCCTGCAAAAACAAAAATATATATATGTAATTGTACGACGCCATTTTGTACGTGTTACGTAAATTAATTGGCAACGCTTGAAGCCTTCTTTTTTTCCTTACGATTTTTCCATTCACACATACTTTCGTGTTGGAAAAATTGTGAGAGGATGCGCACTCTGAATTTTCAAAGCGAACATTTCCAAAAGTGTCTGCAAAAGGACATGATCATAACCTTCAGGTATCCTTGTGCGAGAAAGTGGGTCATGATGTATATCAATTTCACCAGGCGTTTATATACATGTACTTTGATTTTAACGACTCTCCCAGTGAATAAAGTGAGAACTAAATCGATTTTGAACCATGTAATTGAATATATTCGTAGCTTTTGACGTGCGCTTACACATTCACAATTGAAAATCAATTCACTTTTCAACTAGGACTAAACATTGTTCATGTAAACGTTTTTTTTTTTCACTTGTTTTGAGTTGCTCGATTTTTTACGCCTTTGTTCTGTTACGTAACATCCCTGGCAATTTCGGTTTAGTACATTTTATTTTTATTTTGTTTATCACTTAAATTCGAGAAAATTAAAACTTTTACTGAAAACATCAAGTTCATCTTAAATTTTTGCTGTTAACAGCCCTGCCCATTCAAATCGAGAAATACATTTTATTTTGTTATTCTTACAGATCGCTTCTGGTTACATCTCAACCTTTTTATTGATAAAAATAATAATCTAAATAAGAATTTGACATCCCTGTTAAAGTCAAAAATTAAAGCTTAATTGAGTTAATTTTTCATTTGATAGTCGTGATTTTTGTGGATAATTTTTTTGAAATATGTTTGGATTTACACAAATAACAAATACAGACTTAACTTAAACTTTTAAATAGAAAAAAAAACCATTGAGGTCAGTTTAATGTCATACAGGCAACGGCTAAGATTCATGTTTAAAAAAATTGCAGTTTAAACATGAAACAAGAACAATCTATCTATCAGTAAAAAGGAGCATTGAATCTTTTTACGGATAGATACGAAGTTTTTGATAAGTTCTTTTTCTTTGGAAACTAATTTGCAAGCAACAGACTCTCATAAAACCACGATTACCAAATTATGATTTTCCTTTAAATCATCGTTGAAGTCAATAACATCCACTCATTTCTCATTTATAAACTTAGTTATATAACATCCCTGTTCAATCCCATCATTTAAGTAAATAACTAAACTTCGTTCTTAATATTTGTTTTTCAGAGGAGAAAATGTCGCTTAATCCAAACAACTACAAACTGTCTGACAGGACTGGGAGGCTTACAGCTTACGGTAAGTTTTCAAACTACAAAAATTACGTAACCAAGTAAAATATCCTTTAGACTCAGTAAGCGAAAATTATAATTTCAAGTATAGTTGGCAACGTTTCAAGGGATTTCATTGAAAAGTTCAAAGTTCATGTCAAAGTCAGATTTCATACATATACAGAAATCTATTGAAGTGCTGCAAAAAATTGTACTAGATTTGATGTAAGTACCGCGCATGATCTAATCAAAAAAGAAAATGGCGTATATTCTCAAGGAGAACCTTCAGAGTAGGCAGCAGGAGCATTGTCCCTATCTTGAAAATGGAACTTTGCAATCTCAACTAAGGAATTTCTTTGATTGCTTCTTGAATTTTCATTTCATCCATGAAAAGTAAACAAACTTCTGTCATACAATTGACACTTATTTTGTAATATATTCAGTCTTTATTAGCACCTACATTTTCACTTAACATACACATATCTACATACATAGGTTTTAGTATGTCATTTTGTTTTGCAAATACACTGGTTTGCCTAGTGTTGATTCAATGACGTCAGAAGGCCTCATTAGCGCCATTTTTAAAATGAAACATAGAACCTACCGAAAGAGGAGAAGTACATTCGCTGCTTATATGGTTTGTATATATTTCCCCTCTTTCTGAAGCATCCATATGAGAGTTTGTATACTCGTACTACCGAGTAAATATGTCGTTGTTAAAGTACGACTTCTCTCGTTACTTGAGGATTAACTTTGAGTATGATATATAACGCCATATCGATTTAAACGAAAGTGACAGAAAACAATTAAAAAGGCTTTTATTTAATTTTTTCACGGTTTTAAGCTTGAATAGGATTTTCTTGTCAGTATGTAGTACCTAACAAACGAAAATCAAAACTGACACTTCCATCTAAGGACTAATTAGACTTGATGCAGAAACTTTTTTCCGACGATTATTACGCAACAATGTGTCTTTTCCGTGAACTTATTCGCTTCTTCACTCTTTATATTGTATGACACATAAGACAGTAAATGAGGAAATTGAGTTTTCTTAACACAGTCTTTTACAACGACATTAAAAAGAGATTTGTTGTAAGAGTTTTCGTACTTTTATAGGAAGGAAGGATTATGTAATTTTCAGTGCAGTAGTATATATCTGTTTATTAAAAATATTTAGAGCATTTAAAAATTACATAAAATAAAATAAAAGCACCAACTTACTGTTTACACCAGTTTAAATACAAATTTTTAAAAATTTTTAAAATCCTCAATTTTTTGTATTGTTGTCCTTTGATTTTGTGTCTATTTATATATCAGTGCAATGCTCTTTTAGGTTTTCAAATGGCCTGCAGGCTGCGGCATATATAATTGCTGTTACCATTTAATTAAATAAAAAGATTCTTCAAGAACCTCTGCAAAATTTTCTTTTCTGCTTTTCTTCTGGTTTTTACCAAATACCTACCTCGAGTTTTTGTTTTTCGTAATAAGATTTTTCAAAGTGGAAGTAAATTAAGTAAGTCTATTGAGAAAAATAAAAATAAATAGGGTGGCGCAACAAAGTGGGAAGCCCCGGGGGCTCGTGCTTTTTTTTCAATCTTACCTACTTTGTGAGGGAATAGAAATGACCTTCACTTTTTGCCGATTCCGAACTGCAAATCGAAAAAACGTATTTCATGACAAAAGATTAGTATCGGATAAATCGCCAATTTCCCTCGAAAGATGACATCCGAGGGAAATCAGTTTTTTTCTTGATATTTCTGGGATTTGTCCCTCGAATTTCCAAAATAATAAGCAGATACTACGGACACCAGATTGAGAAAGAAGCAGATACTTAAGCCAGTGTAAGTACACCATATTGAAATGCTTTATCTTGTTGAGAACTTGAAGCTTTGATGCATTATAGATGTTTGACTTGTTTGCTTCGCTGCAGTGGCTATTGATCCGCCCGGCCCGGGTGATGCTCCGTGTTTACATGAAAATGCGTCGGTAGATCCTCTTCTGCATGGACTGTTCCATGTGTAAAACAATATTCTTATGTTAATTTTGTTGCACCCGAATTGCTTTTAACAAGCATTACTTTTCTTTCTTCGTGAGTTCATGAGTGTGTAAGATTGCATGACATTGCTTTTTTTCACATAGTTCTCAGTTCTCAGAATCGTTCCTTTGTTGGTAATATTCTCTTCTTCTTTCTTTTCCGGCGTTAAGGGCATCGTGATTTCGAAGGGATCACAGCTCTGCCACTTAACTCCATTACACCAGTGATCCGCTCGTGGGGTACACTGCGTACACTCTTTTGAACACTAACTAAGTCGGTCGAGCTCTTTTCTCTCCAATCAGTGTGAAGTTCAATTGAAGTGAAGTTTCCACGGATCTTCATGCTTCTAGAACGATCAAGCTTTGTTACTTCTGCTGTCATATACGGAGCATCTTCATTCATTACTGCAGTCAACCTTCTTTCATACTTTCTGTCACAGTGATGGCGTAGTTTTCATCCACCCCCGGAATGTATAGCTTCGTCATAAGCAATTCTGCGACTCTGCCTTACTCTTTTTTGCAGCTGCGGTAGCATGTGCTCCATTTTAAATCAAGCTTTTTTTTTCTCTATTATTATTTATTTCACATCTTCTATAAGTGCCAAATCGTTTAATGAAACGATATTTAAAACGGTATGACCGTATGATTTATACATTCCAGAAACTCATATCCGTTTTCATGGCCTTAATTTGTCAATCTGAATTGCCCAAGTTCAAATATCAACCAAAGAACAAAACATTTTTATGGAAGTTCTTAAGTAGAATGTGCTAATAGGCGAGTTCAGGAAAGTATCGAGACAACTTTGCATTTGCATAAGTTTGGCATCAAGATATCAAGACTGGTTTCAGGTTCAAATTCAAATCAATTCTAATTGTATGGGTATACCAATATTTTAGGAATACCTTTTTTAAATAATACTGTTTCGACACTTTGGCTTATTTTGGCAAAAGACATCTTTCAAGAGACAACTAGCGAATCTTTGATTTTGTCAAATTTAATGAGTTTTTTGAAATCCTTTTGCTTTGGAAACCTCAAAGCCAAGCGTTTATAAGGGCCTACAATTTTGTAACGCCGAGTCTACACGAACAATATATGGCAAGCCATTTACAATATGTACAATTAAAGATTTTTAAATACACAATCAAATTTTTCGAATTTGAGTATAGCCATTAAGTTGACAGCTTCATCAAAACAGAATAGAAAGGTTAAAATGAATAGGAAAAAAAACTGCTTTAATAGCAAAATGATTGGTAAAAAAATGGCTTTTAATGTATTGTCGTTTGCGCTATTTTGAAAATAAATATTAAAAAATGTTATTGTAAGCCATTGTAAATCACGTACGTCACATCCGGGCTTTTTCCTTTGCTTATTGACAATTGTAGCTGTTCTTACTCGATAGTCAAAAAAAAAGGAATCTGGTTGACTGGTAACTAACTGTTTGCTACCGTAAAAGAGTTAACTTCACCTTCCCATCCTGAAACTGTTGAGACACGTTTCGTAGTAAACAAAGATTTCCAACAGAAAAGTACTTGAAAAAGTCAGTGGTTTCAATGAAATACGATAACTACGATTCTTCTATTTTACAAATGTCACTGCGATTAGGAAGCTTTGCTAGCTCCACGTTTTGTTGAGTTTGGGAACTGACAGTTTTGAATGACATAATTGACATAATGATAAAAAAACATTAATAAAACATTACTGGTGCTAGCGTGGCGCCATAAACATGAAAAACCCATGTTACGTCGCATAGATTGATTTAAATTAAAAAGTGATTCAGTGACATTTAAATAAAAGGTATACCATGCAATATATAAGTGCAGGAGAAGTTTGGTATCTTCTTTACATTTTCGTGTAAATTAATTCATACTTATCGTTTCATGCTAATATATGTACATACCTACACATATTATTTTTCTATCACGTATATGTACTGTTTTTTTGGTACGCTTCCAAGTAATTTATAAGATACTAGGTGTGCCAGCGACTTCGTCCGCAAGAATTGGCATAACTTTTTTATTTATCAACCGATTAACATTAAATAAAAACTAAATGTTAAGTTAAGCTTACCACAACATATTACTGAAAACCACAACTAGATAGGATAAGCCGTTTCAGAGATAAGTGCGCACGAACAAAAAAACTGTTACGTTTTCATTATATGTATAGATATAGAAGATATAGATATAGATGTATAGATTAGCTAAAAAATTGATCACAATAAAATGTTTACTAAACGATATGTCACCCTCTTACTGTGTACAATTGCGAAAGATCCACGAGCAAATTCAAAGAAGAAATTATCTCCTTAATGAGAAGATTAACACGCATGCCCCAAATCAGAAATACTATGGCTGCCTTCAATGAACTCAGAAAGAATGTTGCAGCAACACCGAAGAAAAAGGAAAAGATAGGAATCGGAAAACTGAAACCTGCGTTGTATAATGGCTGCCGCCAACTCTTAAAGAATGGTTTAGTTTCCTGCTTTAAGATTTATCAGGACAACACAAATGCTATTCATTAACTTAAGAATGAAGTCAACATAATTGGTCAGAAGTGAACATGTTGACCAACATGACCTTTTCACTTTCTTCATTAATGCTATAGACTCCTTCGTTCACGCCCTGAGTTTGCCCTCAAGCCGTTACAAAGCATTTTTTGTACAAACCTCAACCAACCAAATTTTAAACAGTGTATTTTTCGAGCTCTGGATTTTCCTTAGCTCACCCTCATCTAGGCCTTAGTTTAAATTGAGGTTAGCTCAGGTAACGAACACTTCTGTCGAATCAATACACAGTACAAAACACAGTGGCTTTCCGCTGTCTTTCTGTATTCATAGATCTTCAAAGCTACTCAACGGATTTGGATGCAGTTGTGTTTAATATAGACTGATTGTTTCAAGAAAAAGGTTTATATGTATATTTAATCCGCATAGTCCCACAGGAATGTTCACGGCAACATACATGGGAACTTAGGAACTGCTTGAGCAATTTTCAAATTTTTTCACCGTCACAATGATATTTATTCCCATATTCCCACGGGAGCTGGATTTAAATCAAATTTGAAACAACAATGAGAAACGACATGTACTATATTTTCTTTCCATATTCGCTCAGGAAAGAAAGCCGGGACGGAAAAATAACCGGGAAAATACTGGACCGATTCCAAAAATTTCATTGCTAGAGTGCGTC
Source organism: Melanostoma mellinum (assembly GCA_914767635.1). Lineage (NCBI taxonomy): Eukaryota > Metazoa > Arthropoda > Insecta > Diptera > Syrphidae > Melanostoma > Melanostoma mellinum. The sequence goes on along the minus strand of OU612058.1, from coordinate 193,883,456 downwards.
ATTTCCCTTGAGTAACAAAGACTACATTTCATTCCCATTTTCCCACAGGAATAGGAACGGAAATTCAAAAACCACTGGAACGATTTCAAAATATTATACTATTACAATACGGTGCTATCCCCAAGTAAGATAGACTATATTTCATCCTTATATTCTTATGAGAAGTGAACGTGAGCTGAAACAATACCGGAAACTTGGAAAATACTGGGTCGATTCCAAACATTCTGTTAAAACGCTTCATTGCTTTAGAATAACAAAGATTATATTTCATCCCCATTTTTCCACTGAAATGGAAACTTGGTACATAAACTACTTTACTTAATTTACTTACACCGTAAGTCCCGCGCTGCGCTGGAAGAGTCAGATCTCTGAATATATTTGTCTTCAAATGACGGGGATGTGCTGTGATTTCATCGTTAACCGTTTTTTTAGGACCGAAAACCCAGATTTTTTAGACATCTAGTCAAAGTCAAAGAAAAAACCTTAGTATTGAGGAAAAAAGCAATTTAGGTACCTATATCTGTTTTTTCGGGTACCTACAGTGCATTAGTGAAAAGCAGTGATAATATTTGGTTCTTATATTAAAAATTTAATTATGAATTATAACATGTGAAAACGGGTGCTGTAAATTCTTTTTCAAACATTGCTACCTTTATATACAAATACATATAAGAATATTTTTTTTTTTTTTTTTACTATGTCAAACTAAGCTTTAGGCTTTAGACGAGGGCCTCAATTTATAGTGATTTACTAATATACTTAGCTTTGATGTATTTTGATTTGAAATTTATATCCCTCTGTACGAGAGCCGTCGGTATATCACAATCAATGGTAATTCGAATTTATTTTGTTTGGTCACTGACAATACTCTAAATTGGTGAAATGTTCCCTGTGCTCAAAAACTTATGGGATAGGCTGCCTTGGCTACACACAGCATTCATGGAAAGAAATTTAGTATCCATGAATGCTGTCTGTATATTTCTCTAAAACGGGATTGTTACAGCTCAAAGTTATTCGAATGCGTTTTGGTTAGCTAGCTGTACATGCATAATCATCAATTCAAAGTTTTTCTGTTTCATAAAATCTCCTTCAGAGAAGGTGGCTGGTTGTTCATTTCATTTAGGTATTTTGAAAGTAAAAAATTCAGAACGAATGTAGGATGTCCAGTTGGAGTCACTGCAGTATTTCAGGTCACAGTAGCTGTACACCAAGGAAGCTACTTGAGTCCTCTGATCTTTTTTACACCCCTTTGATATCTGTTTGGATGACAAAATAGGAAACATCAAAGACTCGACGCCACGCCGACGAAGCCATCACAGACAAATCAATTACTTGTCCTGTTTCGGATGGGAAGCAGGTTCAGTTTGAGAGTAATTGTTGTCGAATATAACACTGGTCTACAGTGGTTCTGTTGCCAAAAGCAAGTTATATTATTTTAAAGGTTTTTGCTTCGGTGAATCTAAAGATGAGCTCAAAATCTACCTAACAGCTCGCGTTTCTGAGATATTAAGCGTTAAAAATCGAAAAAATCCTGTTTTTGCTATCTTTGAGCCTCTGTTTTAACATGAAAAATATGTTAGCCCAAAAACATACCATTGCTTTTCGATGATTTGGTATCCGCTGAATCCATATCTGGTCTCAAAATGGCTCTATAACATCAAATTTTTGAGATATTTGGCTTATTATATTAAAATAATACAGCTTGCTTTTGGCAACAGTCAAAAAGTTCAATTTTGTATACCTGTGAATTTATATAATGAAAATGTATCTAGCATTATTTTCTTAGGTGGGAATCACAGTTCGGGGTAAACGTGGACCTCACCCAATATGTTTCTTCAACAATTTCGATTTCAGGCGAGCTTTCTCTTGTTTTGGACTCTAATTTTATTAAGGAATTCTTTCACTTGATTGGATAACCTAAGCGTTGACAAGACATCCATCCGCACTAATGTCGCAGCTTTTGTAGTCCCGTGATGCGTGCTCTTACAGCTATGCCCATGACGCGGTACAGCTCATATACAAATATTTTGTTGTTCAACTTTAGATATTTCATCATCCGTTTAAGTCAAGATCCATGCTTTTTCGCTGTATGGTCTTTGTAGGACTGGGACGGTCAATACCGTTTTTGCATTTACGGCAGCGGCAGAAACGCTGCATTTTTGCCGTCCTAACAATACAAATCTTTGAAAGCACTAATTTCATTCTCAGATTTTGCTGTATAACTTAATTTTGACAGCTGCAATTGTCGCTGTTGCGACGGCAAAGCGCTTTGGTTTGGGAGGCTATTAATGCCTCTGCTATTGAACTTTAAAGACAATTGTAGCATAGTCAAAAGCCCCTTTTCGACATCTAAGGTTTGGGTGAGTTCGGACCAGCGCGAGTTCTGCAAAGTCATTCTTATTATACAAACTCATGAAAAAAAAATTGTCTCATTTCAAAATATCATTTGCAGTAAGCAGTAAAATTATTAAATTAGTCCCCTCATATTTCCAGTTAATAAGAGCAAAAGGAAAAAACTTATGTTTCGCAATATATCCGAAAATAACTAACTTTATATTATTTTAATTTTTAATTCTTTGCCAACTTCTTATGAAAGGTTTTGAGAGGACGTCTATGGTGCAGAACTGTTTGCTATGAAAATATAAATCGACTTTTAATATTTGGTATTCTGATGCTGTCTTAAAAGTTTTATTTAGAATACAAAACACTCGCATGCACACGCAACCAACTTGCAGTGCCTCTCTTTATATTATACTTCCGAAAGTTTTCTCAAAAATATTGGAAACAACTTTGTTGTGTCGCAAAAGTTTTTCGTGTTCTGCATGTTGCATAGTAGATTTTTGTGTCAAAACTTTTTTAGTAGTATGTTGGCTGTAGACAATGTAATCACTGACTGGCTGATTACATTTTAGCTCGAAGAAACACAATATGAGAGTAGAACTTGAAAAGTAAATTACGAAAACGTTGTCAGAATGTGTTTTCTTTTGAAGAACTACATCGAAACATTTCCCTTTCTCTTTTTGTCGTAAACTTAGCAGAACTGCGACAGCAGACGTCAAAATTAATTCTTAATCAGTTCGAAGCATCACCTATTTTCAACCATTCTGTTGGGCGCCATTTTTTAAGGTGAATGTTTTTTTTTAACAAAAACCATAAATTAGTAATGCGTTGTCAGAATGTGTTCTTTTTCAAAGAACTTCTTAGAAACATTTCCCTATTTCTTCGAAAACTTAGCATGATTCCGACAGCAGACGTAAAAATTAATTCTAAATCAGTTCGAAGTCTCTCTCCTCGATTAATGTGAATGTTTTTTTTTTTCACAAAAAAAAAACATCTATTTCCGTATAGAATTCTCACTGACAGTCTTTAAAGCAACGCCCCTACAATTAATAGGCACTTCTTGCTTCGAACTTCCAATTTTCTACATCACTTCACATCACTCAATCGTCTTAATAGTGGTTAAACCTCATTGCAGCGAATACATTTCATTTCAGTGTTGATTTGAGCAAAACTCAAAAGAAAAGAGGTTTTTTCGAGTTTCAAGTTCTTGTCCGAATCAATCCATTAAGTTGGCAATACTCCAAATGTCACTTTCAAGCACAATGCACAACTAACAGCAAATATGTTACTCTTACTTACTTTATAAAAGACTCCAAATACAAGAGTCCACTTTCCAAAAAAAAAAAAAAAGACTAAGTGTAAGTACAGAATAAACAAAAAGACAACACATTTCGTATGTCCAACACATTTACTTCTGTCTGTGATAAATTGTCTTAAGTCGACCATGTGATGGAACAGATTTCAGAATCAGAGTCAGCATCAGTAAAACCCTTCGCTCGCTCGCTGTGTATAAAGAATGCTGTGCTCAGTCAAAAGGTACTAAAGTCACCCCACGTCATATTGAAGATTATAAAAGTGTACCTAACCCTCAGCCCTTAACGTGTGCCAGCCGAGTGCCGAGCTCAGCGAATGGTACAAATATAAACCGTTTAGTCACAGGATATTACATTCGATTACATGTCGGTTGGAATTTTATATTTGTTCTGGAATTTTTGTCATGAAGGGTGTTTCTTCCACAGTCCTCCATTCGAGTGAGCTGCAAAGGGGGTGCACGGTGCACCATGGCTTTTCCGCCGTATGGAATGCTTACACTTACACTCTACCGTGTCAGTTATGGATCATATTAAATACGTTTTAGTGAACTGGAATTCGCTTGATGGGAATTTTTCGTTCGAAATTGAAAATCTGCCGCTGATTTATTGAAGTAATTTCGAGAATTCTTTCAATGTGCAGCCCTTAAACAACAAACTAATGTGTGTGTTGTTTTTTGTTATTTAATTTTTAATTTGCCTATACGCTTTCGCACAATTGTGACTGCTTCAGCTTCAATCAATTTGATATACTTTACGGCCGGTTGGGTTTAATTGCCTACAAATTGCTTGAAAACGGCAGCCATTTTGCTTGTGCCGATTTGGTTTGGACGATGTACTTTAGCTGTGCTGCTCCTGCTGCAGCAGTTGTTGCCGTTATTTTGTTTTTAATTAATTTTTGAATTTCCGGTAATTATTTCGACGATTTTCACGCCCTTCTGGGCAATTAATGACGCCACTGGTTAAATGAAATGAAAGACAATTATGCCAGTTTCCTGTTTGAATTATCCACCAGCCAGCATATGTTGAGGAAAATGATCTTTAACGAAAAACAAAAACAAGCCTGCTTTACATGCAGGATATATGTTGGCAGAAATAAGAAGGCCTCGTTTTGGGATGATCCATAATATCCGCACTTAAACACCGATTCAATTCAATAAACCAACGCGTAATCCTGCACCAGGCAATAAATTTGAATTACTTCAGTTATTTGCATCCGCTCTATATAGCCTGAAATAGTTGCTCTTTCTGAGCCATTAACTGCGACAATTTAATCCCACTGCGGGCAATCCAAATCCTCAATTAGCAATTATTCAAGTATGTAGCTCCAGTGGCGCACCACCACCGCCAACACTCCTTATGGTGGTGGTGGAGGCTGAGGTATATGGCAAATCTACAAAAGTGACGCAGAGCAAAGTGAAATAAATGCGGTACTTACAGCCAGCTTCCTACTTTCCTGGCAGCCATAGCTTTAGCACACCGGCCTGTAACAGCTGCATGTCGTAATCCTCGACGCAGAATCCAGGCGTGTTGTTTGCACGAAGAGGATTGGTGAGAGTAAAAGGATAGATTTTGAACACCATTGCCGTTGTTGTTTATGGAATGAAATGAAGAAAAAAAACAACGCAAAATTCAACTTGGATTGTTTGAAAAGTCGCATAATATTCGAAACAAGTGTAAAACTTAATCGTCAGCCAGGATCAGAAATTAAGGTTTCTGAGTGAATTGTTATTCCATGAGTATTTCTCACTCTCAGGGCATAGTCGACGACAGCGTAGTTTTAATTATAGCCGTTAATTGAGAAAAGTTTTGTAAATTAAGATTTGGAATTCGTAAAATCATATGAAATACAAATTATTGCAAAAACTTTTGATAGTCGCAGTCGGGGAAAGTTGGGATTTAATGGTTTTAAGAAAGTGATGCTTAGCGGAGTGGAAAAATTTTATTTTACGAAATAGAAAAGAATTAATTTACTTGCGAAAGAAATGATAAAGATTGTTTCTAGTTTTGATTATGATTATTGCACAAGCAATGGAGCCAAGTTTCGAGTTGATTAAAGTTTGGGAATGAATGAGGGAGTATAATGGCCATTTGGAGGAATTCTCTTCATTATTGTGGCATTGACTGTATATTTGGCGGTGTTTTTATATTTCTAGAAAAAAAAAACAACATTCTTGGAAAATTTTGGAAATAATGGTTTAGTAGAATTCAAATGATGATAAAGTTCACAACTCTGGGCTATGATGTTATCGAATTCTTTTTCTCGTTAGTGCATTGAATCTATCTATTTCATTTCAAAATGGCTTTTGTTTGATTGAAGTGCTTATACAATACCATCATTCTTCAAGTTCATCATCTCGAGATATAAAAGCTTTTATACACAACATAAAAGTTATACCGGCAGATGTACATTTTTCATATATTTTTTGGAGAATATCTAGCATTTTGCTCTGAATCTTCTGAACAAGATTTTGAAGCCTGTGAGTAGTGTGTTTCTCACAAGTCGATGAAAGATACAATAAAGAGTCCAAAGGAAAGCAAACCAAAAGCTTTTATGCTTTTTTATGATTGTGAATTTTTGAAGCAGCAGTTGAAGATTCTGGTTTCATGTTTTTTGAAGTAAATTTTAAATTAACGTTTTTCTTTTCGCTCATATGTTTATTGCATATGCTATATAAACGCTTATATAAACCATCATAAGACCAATTTGGCTTTCTCTTAGATCACTCTATCGATTGAAAACCACCGCCTCATCGAAATTCGTTGCGCAGTTTTAAAGATCCAAGCAACAGGCAACGGAAAATAACTTTGTCTTATACTTTGTAAGAATGAGGATACATCACGTGAACTGAATCCAAAATGCAAATTGTAATGAAGATTAAACATGCAGTCAAATTATCACACACGTGATCGAGTGAACTGAATTATGTTTGTTTGGCATTACTTCTCGCGTTCTCGAGCACTTAAGTACCACAACTTGGCATTCTTTCATCAGTATTCGAACGAATCGATAAATGAACAGCAGATTGATGTTGTGTAATATAGAGCGAATTTCGAAAGATAAATAATCCTCACTCACTCGATCACTGATGCGGTAATTCGATCCCCGATTGTCATGCGAAAAGTAGGTACAAAATCAGCAGTTTTTTGAAAAAGCATCTTTTGGCACAAAGCTAATTGGGTGTCTAAAAGACAATAACGGGGCATTTAGTGGACAGTGTTGAACTTTCCTTTTCGTTGGTCGAGAAAAAAAATTGAGTAACTTAAAACCTCTTCTAGGTAGTAATAATTTTTATAATTTTAATAATAAGGTAAAATCTAAAATTTGGTCTTATGTCACTTTCACAAAGTGGTAAAAGCCAAGTGGCATAAAACCAAGCTTATGTCATTTAGCCTAAAATCACGGCGCCGCGCCGGGTTGCTAAATATGTAATTCGTATAATTTCCTTGTTTCGTGTTAATTTTTAGATTTTTCATTTAATATTTTCTGGAACACTCTGGAACTTAGGTTAATAGCTCTCACCATGGCTGCACTGAATATCTGTAACCTGATTAGAGAAAATTGAAAGCAAGTGCTCTGTGATGTCGTAATTCTTATAGCAAAAAAAAGCATGCTTTCTTATATCATCGAGGAGCATACTTTTAGTCTATCTGCATCTGAAATAGGCATGCCATCTACATTCGTGCTCCTGATAGATCCAATCGTGGATGGAAGCCTTTACTGAGTATTCCGGTATACAAAGTACTAGTTCAAGCCTTGAGAAATCCATTCGAGGAACCCAAAAAAAATACTGATTTTTGTCTTTTTTTGCTGTCGCGAAGAAGAAAATCTATCAACGGCGGCGGCGTTTCTGCCGCTGGCACAACTGCAAAATTGATTTGTCGCTTCGAAAACAAATGCGTATTACATAGCCATTTGGACAGTGTCTGGCTCCCCTTGGAATATGAAAGTGTATTTGTCTAACGAGGCGTGCAGAGTGCATTCGTATGTCGTCGCTCGCCAAAAAAGTCAAAAAGTTTTCCATTGGCTTTGATTTTCAGGCTGGGTGTCCCCGATCGACGAACTCAGACTCAATGTTAATGATTTTTCTTGTGGTACTTTTAGAATTAGAAATAGAATTAGAATTAGAATTAGAATTAGAATTCATTTTTATTTATTGTGCTTCCTAAAAGAGTCAAAGAGTCTCCCAGAGTCTCAGAGACAGTGTAGGGAACGTGTTTGAATCTGCTTTAAATTTTTTTTTTTGTGGTTTTTTAAATATTTTCAAGCGGGTGTTGTGTGTTTAGATTTTTGTCTGAAATATCGAAAGCACGTGCACTTCACCACATGAGAAACATAAAACCGCGTTAAGGGCAAACAGTAAGAGTTCAATAATCGAAAAACTCAAGAATCAATAAGATTGCATAGAAGAAAAAATAGTAGTTTCACGAATAGCTAATCTTTAAAGCTTTACTGACAATCAGTCGAAAGAATCACAGCTCTATAATGATCCGCTCTTGGGGTGCACACTTTTAGTCTCAAAATGCGTCGCATCGGCAAGCCTCCAAGTTTTGAATTATTTCATGTCTAAGGCCTTAGGCCTACCAAATGCAGATGTCGTTGCATTTGTCATTACCAGAAGTATTCTGGTGTTTCTATCTTTTTGCTTTCTAGCGAAACTGTAGAAAGTTGTTGGATATTGACTTCTTACTGGGCTGTTTGGTTCTCTCTCTTAAACATGGCATTACCAACTGAGCCGGCTGTGCTCTATTTTTTCGAAGATGGTGTTTTAGACGGAAATGATGCTACTCAAGCTTTGTTACTCCTGCTGACATACGGGATATGGATACAGAGCATCTTCATCTCAGTTGTCGCGTCAACTTAATCTCATAATTTTTTTACACTGTCCAAAATTGTGTATTGTATGTGACTTCTGGGCTCACAACCATGTTGTAGTCTTCTCATGGGCTAAGGTGGCATTTTTCTATCACAGAAGATGGTGATGTTTTCTTTAACTGAACATATTCGTAACTCCTAGCTGAATGTGGAAAAAAATGTTTAACTTCTCAGCGAGAGCCCAAACAACGAGCTTAAAAAAAAAATTTTCTTTATTCTGCAGATTTCACCTCATTTCTATCAGTTTTAGGTTCGTGTCATTGAACTTCCAAGTTTGAAAACAACGATGTATGCCAATTAACCCTAATAAAGCATATTTTTGTCGAAAACTACTGCAAAGATTTTGATTTTAAAAAACTTTGCTTGGTAGAGACTTCCGATATTGACAAAAAATTATTTTGCCATTGGTGCGGAGCGGATCCAACCAGCGTTTTTCAAATTTTTTTACTCCCTCCAAATAATAAATTTTCTCAAGGCTCTTAAAATACGCGTTTGTTTCGGTAATGACTTCTTCATTCGACTCAAATCTATTACCACCCAGCCATTTCTTTAGGTTTGGAGACAGATAATAGTTGCAGGAGGATTTAGGCCATTTTTTTTGGATTGCGCTTATGGTCGAGTGTGAGCAACCACGGTACCCATCTCGCGGAGAGTTTTCTCATGTCCAAATATTCGTATAAAATATGATGCACCCGTTCAGTTGAGATACCTAGAGCATGAGCCAACTCACGCACTTTAATTCCCCGATCATCCAATATCATATCATGGATTTTATCAACTATTTCCGGCGTGATCACTTCTTTTGGGCGACCTGAACGCTCGGTGTCACTAGTGCTGGTACGAAAACATCCACAACGGAACTCTGTTAACAGCTTCCTTACCATTGAAATTGATGGTGCCGAGTCCACGTTGTATTTATCAAGCCTTTCCTTAGTTTCAGTGATGGACTTTTTACGCAAAAAGTAATGTTTAATGAGCACACGAAATTCCCTTTTTCCATTTTCGTAAAAATTCACGAGGTTGTCTGCTCTGAATGGCTATCAAACACCAACTGCATGACATAGCTTGCTCAAAATTTGACAGTTACCTCCTAATACATTACAGTTGATGGCAGTTGACTTATCAAACCGCCCTCGTATTTTGACAACAATCTGATAAATTTTTCCATTGTGACTTGCATATAATCCTTCTAATGAGGTAGAGTCGTAGAGTTCATATTGTTAAAAAAGATTGTGCTTTAAAAAAAAGCGTGTAATTAAGATACTTTAAAACAAAATATTTTAAATCCATTGATCCATTGCTGAGCTTTTTGTGGGATTGCTGAATTTCGATAAAAAGCCCGTTTCGATTGAAAGCCTAAGTTTTACGAAATTAAAGAAAAAAACTACTAAAAAAATAATTTATCAAAACTAATCTTCAATTTTTACAATTTATATTTTTCAGACCTGCAGCCTACAACTGCCAGTGCTGGCTCAGAGACCAGAGAATTTCTTCTCAAGGTCATCGATGTCCTTCTAGATTTTGTGAAGAGCACTAACGATCGGAATGAAAAAGTTCTCGACTTCCATCATCCTGAGGACATGAAACGATTAATTGATTTAGAAATTCCCGATCGTGCAGTTACTCTACAACAACTCATAGAAGATTGTGCTACAACACTCAAGTACCAAGTCAAGACGGGTAAGTTTAAGTAATCCCTCTCAAATATTCATATTACATACACGCACGTAAATTTACACGTATCGTGTGTCCTCCTCATTGAGTTAAATTTATTATTACCCAAAGTTATGTGTAAACATTCAAAACTAATTACTCCTTGATTAGCACCCATTCACAAGCTGCCCTCCAACAATAGTCACACGCTGATGAAGCTCTCTCGCTCAGCGTTAATCTAATCAATCAATCAAACTGTGCTTCAACACAAACGATGTTTATTGAAATAATCAATTGAAACTTATGCTCTCACTCCTTTTGTGAAGCTTAATATCCGCCGCACCGCACTTCTGACGCTGTATACTTATATTCTTCCTTGAGCGCGATAACGTCAACGTATCCTGGGTTGTGAGTTGTGACACTGGTAGTAGCATCCGCTTACAAAAGGGGATTTTCGATAGAATAATGCTCCCCGAGGAAGAACAGTGTTGATAACAATATTGTGGTCACGTGCGCTATTAGATTAAAAGTAAGAGAAGTGGCCCTTAATTTTTGAGGCAAACCATAATTCAGAAGTTTGGATTGGCAGGGGAAACTTTGACAATATGCTCGAGTTGTTATTTTTTTAGCTCTTGTCGTTTTGAGCTTGGTTGATGATGCCTTACTGAATGGCATCTTAATAATGGGCCGGGGATGTTTGTGGTGAAACATACGCTGCACGTTTTGATTGATGGCTTGACTTTTCAATTTTCGGTATATGTAGGTACAATGAAGAAGAACATATTCCAGGGTGCTAGCACGTAGTTATTTTTTATTATTTTCACCCCTTTGGAGAGAGACGATATCAATGCCTGGCTGGTCCCTTGTACAAGTTCAACTCAAAGGACAACCAACGCAACGTTGGCGGTGTTCAACTTTGGCGAATCATAAATAGGATTACCGTCTGCAAATGAAAGGTGAAAAGGATCAGTGATTGTCATTCAGTATTCAATGGGCCATAAAATGGTGTTGTTAATGTCGTTATCTTCTCGGATGCACATTTTGTTTGGAGGATTTTCAATTTAATCTTAACCCTAATTCGCCAGCCACAAAAGGAGATAAGTGTGTTTTAAGGACATTTTTCTACCCTGGGTAGGTATAGTTCCGTTCTATTTTTTTTATGATACGATAAACAGAGGGGAGTTCAGATTCAGATTGGCATTGTTTGTGAAGGGGTATACGCAGTATATAGGCCTGAATAAACATGGTTGTGATAAAAATGCTTTGGTTGGTAAAAATTATAAATTGTATGTTTATTTGGTTGAGCTTTTTGAACCTTTAGTCAAACAACGGCATGCTCCATGCAAATTAGTATTCAAATACAAAACACAAATCTGTGCCCGGTGAGTGCGATAGAGTATAGGGCATGTTGATGCATATTTTATTCAACTGAGTTTTTCATTGTTCACCGTAGGTTAGCTGCTGAATTGCAAAATCAACTCAACTGTTTATTTATGCTTTTCAAATAAATTTGAGAATCAATAAGCCACGAGTGTCAGGTTTATTCGCAATATTGGTATAATGTATCACTATTTCAGCAAACAAGTAAATTTTTTTTTTATCATTTACGCGCCCTATTATGTTGGAAAAAACAGTGCGAGTGTTAAGAAACAAGGAGAAGATAAGAAAGGAGATACCTATGTACATTATTCTTGAATTCCTGTGCGTTGTATTGCTTGGAAAAAATTGAGTATGGTAAAGCATACCACATTCGGATTGAGCGGCTAAAATATGAATTTCTGTACTTAACGGTACGACCGAAGTTATGGGAAAGAAGAACTGATGAGTATTCTTTGCGAGGCGGGTATGGCGACTAAATTGATTAAGGGGAGAAATGCAACTGGCAGTTTCACCTGAGACTGTCTGCAATAAAAAAGACATGAAACGTTCCGACGATGTTTCAGAGAATCAATTGATCTGTCACCTATCAATTTTAATGCTCTATTTTGAACCCTGTCGAGGTGGCGCAATGGTGATTGAGGAGCACCTTCCCAAATGTGGGAGTTATATTTGAGTATTTGGGACGTATGTACGCTTTATAAAGTGTAGCCAGATCAGAAGGATAAGGAATTTCCAACATCGTTTTAAGAATCCTAATTTTTTGCAGCAGTTTTGGCGATTTCAAATATGTGGTCGTTCCAACGAAGATCGTCGTTAACACACATTCCGAGTGCTGACAGCGGTTTCTTGTATCCAGGGTACAATTCATGGATGATGTTAGTGGGGAAGGTTGAACTTTAACGACAGCAGATAGCATTGGGCTTACGATTCATTGAATTCTACTTGTTTTTTTTTAACCCCATAAAACAATTGAACTTTTCGTGAACTGTGGAAGAAGAAGATGCTTCATCTGCTGCAGTTCGTTTCTTTGGCTTATGAGTCCAACTTTAACACATTTCTAAAATTATGAAAACTTTGAAGAAGATCCTACTCGTTCAGCAACCGAGGAACAACCAAACATAAAGTGTCCGTATGTGCGTGCGAGTCTCAAGCGCAGTTGTTATCGTATCCCTTAAAAAGCTAAGTATGGATTGATTTAAGTCTAAAATCTTAGGATCATTTTTATTTAAAGTGGAAAAGTAACGAAGAACAAATGTTGCAATACCCAAAGTGACTTGTTACGTTCAGGCAGCGTCTAAAAAGCCGCACATGTTTGCAATTCTGACCGTACATTAAATTGACCGTACATTAATGTTGAAGTGTTAAACATGCTCACAAACTGTCACAAAAAAATATGTGGGGGTTCTCAGACGATATGCAAGAAAGCTGCACATTTATGTGCGGGCTCGTCACCGCACATCGTCCACTGTCCCGAAAGGGTGTTTAAAGATGATAGATGTTAATATGTAGTCGCAAATTATGACACAAAAACGACGACAGATTTAATGAAATGAAAGCTTGAAAAGAAAAATACTTTCAAAAATGTACGAATTCGATCAAAGTTGATATTTGAGTTTATTTTTGACCCAAGAAAGCGAAAAACTTGGTGTTAAAAGCAAAGCGCTCAAGATCTAACGTGGGTTTTTACTTGATACAAGCGTACCGGAGGCGTTGTCATTTTCTCGAGTTGATCCATTGATTAGATGCTATTGCATCTGTTTTTATTTATTCTTTGAGAAGTTTTCAAAATACTTGCTTTAGCACTCAGATCTAAACACCGATCCACTGTACTCCCAGATAGCAATCTTCTTTTATCAAAGCTTTCGAGATGTTCGTTGCTCTCAGCTGTGGTACCACTTAAGCCTAACACATCTAAATGCTTTGCAAAAGAGAAGTGGCCCGGATCAACGCCAACCAAAATGTTGCAGTTTTCTTATTTTCGTTGGGGAGCATACGGCTGGTCTGACTGCATCCAATGGAGGTAAACCATCTATGGTTGTGTTCTTGACAGATCCAATCGTTGGTTTGAGCCCACACAAGGGACCCCATCATAAAAAACGCTGAATCAGGTTCTGAGAATGCTGATGTCTGAGATCCTTGTCTCGCAAGTTCATCGGTGATCCCATTTCCAGTCATGCAGTGATGGCTTGGAACCCAAAAGATATTCCAAAAATATAGTCCTCTGACCCCGTTCAGGGAGGTCTTTCATTCCTGGGTCACATTCGAATTGAAAGAAGACTCAACTGTGCGTCAAGAGCAGTTCCTCAAAAGCCGGAGAAGAATGAACTTAGTTGTCCGGCAGTCGCCTTACTGAACCTATACCTATTCCATTGAAGATTCTATCAAAGTTAATATTTTTAGTAAAAAAAAGTTCTAACCAGAGTAATGTGGTACAAAAACGACTCGTAATTCGTTTTGCAACACGGCGTAAAATAGTCTCACAGGGTCTTAAAATGAATTACCTTATTAGCCTGATCGTGATCACCGTACCCTCCATCTATTTTGCATTTCCCAAACATTTTTGTATAGCGCGTTGTTTTGATTATAAGTGCGAAGTGGTGAACAGTTAATCTACTGCAATAGCCATCTACCTGATACGAAATAGCTTCTCATTTTCAATATCATAATTTTTAATGCACAACCACGGAAGAACACAAAGTATAATAATAATTTAGATTCAGAAAATGTCAGTGCACAAAAGTGCTGCCTGAAAGCTATGTATCAGTTTCAGCATTCCAAAAAAAAGGAAAAACGGCGCAAACCTAGAACCACCAGTCGTGTTGGGGCATAATATAAGAAAACAAGGCCCAGTTATTCTTTAATATTTTCTGGTCAAGTAACAAGGCTTAGACTCCGTTTCGCTAAATCTTTTTCGGTTTTCATATTGATTTATACTTTGTTTTTAATTCATTCATATCCGATTTCATAAACCATTTGTCAGAATGTAATTGAATAGGTCCTTGTTGTTATATCTTTCACAGAGCTAAACTGCTAACATACCTTACTCAGCGTCGAATTACTTTGTCCTTAGTGAAAAGAGTGCATTGCTTAACAATCTGAAAAATGGTTCATCTACAACAAAAAAAAAATTAACAAAATGTTATCACAAAGATTCTAACTCCGGTGAGTTCAAATGGTTTCGAAATTGTGCATAATCTATCTTACACAACAACACTTAGTTTTCGTCTTCACTTAAAAGCGACATGTACCAAATACATTTTATATGTTGCAAACAAAATATTCATTTTTCTATTATTTAAATGAGAACAATTACTATTGTAGTCTGAATCATATTTGCCTCGAATAGCATTTCTCCAATCAACAAAGAATATAAGCTAAACAAACAATGGTTGACATTTCTATAACCATTTTCCAATTAAAGCTATTCATTCGAGTCTCAATGCTAGAACTTTTGAAAAACTATCCTGTCTGTTGTCTGCATATGTTTATGTAACAAGAAAAGTAGGATGATGTTTACAACAAGAGGCATTAGAAATTTATCATTACAACCTTGCTTTGTTTGTTTAATGAAAACTCTCTAAGGATTCTTTCAGTTAAAATGTTCGGTTAAATCGTGTAGGTGACAAAAGTTTTCAATTCTATTTTAATGAATGATGAGCTTCGAAAGTTTGTTGGAGGAAGATGGTCGTTCTTAACAATATATTGCTCTACCGCTTTTTGAAAAGTAAACCAACAAACAATCATTCCAATGAAGACTTGGTTATAGTATAGTAGCACGTTAGAGGGAAAGTTTAAAGATCGCTAGGATAGAAAGCTCTAGAGATCAAGCTATAATGCTGAATTTTGGTCGGGAAATATGTAGTAATATTTAAGATAAAACCGAATTAAGGCCTTGGTGGAAGCATTCCTTAAATCTAGTTCGTTTTAAGGCTTTTCGGTTAAGACGAACTCGGTTACTTCCTTCGAAGCAATCAAACCGACAGGCAGTCCTACCAGCTACTAAAGACAATGATTTTTAGAGGATTTTGGAAACAAGGTGCAGTGCAGAAGCATTTCAAAAATGAATCCATGCTGTGTAAATTTATAGAAATTTTATTTGAAGATAATTTTTTTTTTCATAACTAACGTAAGTCTGAATGTTGACTGTCCTAAATTCTTTCAACTTAGGTTTATGTAACAAATAGTTGAGTAAGTTCTATTCGCGCAGTTCAGTTGATCCCACGGTCGTTGTTAGTTGGTTATCCAGCGTTCACCACTTGGAGAAGACGATGCCATTTTGTGAACGTTCATATCACCGCTTTGTGACTATGACTATGCTTATAACACAGTTAGAGTATTTGGGATAGTAGGATAATCCTTTAAAGCATTCCACATTCGAGTAGTACGACTAAAACAACAATCTCATTGCTTAACTCTATACAACTGAAGTTGGGCTCAAGTGAAACTGATGAGCATTGCTGCTAAGTTGTTTCAGGGGATGAATGAAGCTGGCTTTTTCACTAGAACACAGCTTTTGCAAAGAGTGAGAGAGGACATTGTTCAAGAGAATCAATCGATCCTACAAGCTACAACGAATTGTCATCTATTGTTTTAAAGCTCTGTTTTGAACTAATTCGTGTAGACACAAGGATGTTTGAGAGGCATCTGACCAAATACGCCAGTTGTAGTCTATCTTTGAATGAATGTAGGACGTATGTCATATGACGTGTGTCATATGTGATTTCAAATATGAAGTCCTTCCAACGATGGTCGTCGCTCCCACACATACCAAGTATGACAGGGTTTCAATGTGACAGGTATCATTCATGGACAAAGGACAATATCAATGGCAATGGAGACCCATTCAGTTTAAGCGACAAAAAACAGCATTGAGCTTTCGAAGCACTGAATTCTATACTCGGTTCTTATTACTCCATGACAACGCTTTCCAGATCGAAATTTAATGAGTTGATTATTCGCAATCTTTCCCGTTTCACAACCGAAGAGTGAAGACGAATTTTAAACGAATCTGAGAACCTGAGGGTTGGGTCGTCAGAAAAACAATTGAGTTGATTAGAAGTTTCAGACAAGAAATTAAACTATCTTTTCTCTGAGAAACTTCTGAAAATTAGGATGAGTTAAGATTAGATTGGATTATATGGTGGGTTGAGCTAGCACAGCTCTGGGTACTACGGGTGTCTGAATAAAACCTATTGTGCGAACCCATGTGAAGTTTCAGAGCAGTTATCCTGCTCCTGAATTGAACCAGAAGCTAACAATCTTCTGTAAGTGGATGAGTTTGAGTTTATCTAAGGGGATGATCTCATAGTCAAGTATTTGCTTTCTAAGTGTACGAACAGAGTGGAGAAAAAAAATCGCCAGAGCAAAGATGAAACCAAGCCAGAGTGAGCAAAGAGCAAAGAGCAAAGTAGAAGTATACAAGCAACAGTTAATTCTTTTTTATTTAAATAGTTTTCTTTTTCGAACAAAAATGTGGAGGTCTAGTGAAAAATCGCAGCGATGATAGCGTAAAAATCAAACATGTTTGAAATAGCTGCTTTACTTTTGGTGTTTGCGCTCTGTGCTCTTTGCTCTTTGAATCTGCACTCTGTGTACCTTGCTTTGACTACACGTGCTTGATTTGGCTGCTTTGCTCTTTGCTCTTGTGTGGTTGAAGGTGTTTTTATTTACACCGCAGAAGGGTTCAGGACCGAAGAATGGTTTAGATGTACCGTCTTTAGCTAAGATGCCTGCTTCCTTTTTAACAGCGTCTGTATGCTGAGATAAAGTTCTTCTTGGTTGACCTAGAAAACAACAAGTGGTTCTTTTTGCGATTTTGCGATTTTACAGAGAAAAGTGAAAATTATACAGAGAGTTTGAGATATTGTTTTAGTAGAAAGTGTTTAAGAAATTTTAGATAAAGTTTGAAAAGTGAAATTTAGAGTCAGTGGAAGGAGGAATTTGAACGAGCTATAGGAATCGTCAGACGGACAGAAATTGAGAAGTTAGAAGGAGGAAGGAAAAGCAGGAGAAAAGGGAAAAGATAAGTAGAGTGGTTTAGTTTTTTTTTAGTGTTGTCAAAACTAAGGTTCGGTTGATCTTTGCCAAAGAAATTCTCAATAATTGTGAGACACGCGACCCTTTTAACTCGTATTAATTGTTCTTTTCGGGAAAGAACAATTAACGTTTCATTTTTCCGGTTGTTTCTATTGCTTACATTTTTCAACGGTTCGCCTAACCGTCCATCTTGTATCATTTTATATAGATGAAAAAATTTGGGTTTTTAATCCCACTTTGAGGTTTTCCCAACAGAAATAAAAAGCAATTTACTTTAAATCCCTTTGGGAATTTAACTTGCGTATTTTATTTGATATTTTAACTGTTACAGACTTCATTCTTGGTTTGGAAATTTCACCACAAAATTTCGGCGTCCATCTTTTCTTAGTACACCCTGTACTGAGAAATAATACATTTTAATTCGTCATTTAATAAATATTTAATTTGTTCTTTTAATCGCGATCGATCGTCTTAATCCGCGCTACGCTATCATTTCATTGTTTACGAACCCAGCCCAGATGAGTTTAGCCGTGGTGTCAGCAGCCTACATGCTGAGTGTTACACTTTTCAGTTTATCAGCGCGTTTGACATTTCGTCTGTTTATCTCGCGGCACACCGGTTGTGCATTTCTTTTAATCGTTTTTAATTTCGTTTATTTTATTTTATTAATTGGATTCGGAAAATCCAATCGCGTTACAGATAGTACAAACAATAGTTTCGTTCATCCTAAAGTTTAGTTTTCGCGAAAAGAAAAGTGTAACAAATTGGAGACAAAACGGACTCCTGAGGCACACCAACTTTTATTAAGTAAACATCAGATTTTAAACCATTCAGCACTACTTGTGTTTGACGGTCAGAAATGTAGTTTCTCATCCAACGAAGAAGAGACTCACCGATACTTTGGAAAGAAGGGACGTTAGTGCAGTGTGACGATTATTGAAAGAAGAAAAAGATTCACCTCGTTAGGGGTGGGCTAGGCAAAAGTAGTTTCCTATCTGCTCGGGAAAACCCCGAAATATAGAATAGATAAAAAGGGTTTATGCAGTGATTTTGTCGGCGTAGAACAACACCACTTCAGAGTTACGGCGCGGTGGGGATACCATTTGGACCAGCAGATTTTTATATTTTTCACTTTTATATCTGCTCTTTTTATATAGAGAGCTTTGATTTAGATTGGTTTTCCATTCCTTTTTTTTTGGCTCATTTTAGGAAAACTGATCAAGTAAATTTGAGACAAATCGAAAAATTATTCTTTCTAGATGACCGTTTTATAAAAAAAAAAAAAACCATGTCAGTTGACACTTTGGCATACACTCCATCCTGCACAGGCACAGCCGGTTGCCTTGCTTACCTTATCGTTTGTGCGTCTGTCAGTGGAATAAATTGAAACAATTTATCAATTTTGAATTTTTTAGAATCACAAAAAGAAGATATATTTGAGGTACATTTAACATCGATTGACGTATAGCATTTGATGTGTTTCCTAATTCAAAAGAAACTTTTTTTGTGATTCGTTCAACTCATTCAACTGGTTCCTTGTCTATACTAGACTGTATAGCTCGAGAGCTAGATTAGATATCTAGTACTTTTTTTTGAAAAAGTCTAATGTTGATTTCTTTTTGTATTCAAGTTAGTCCTGGGGCCTGGGCGCATTATGTCACTACGCAACATTTTTTATCATCATTTGGCTTGGTTAAAACAAAATGTAAATAAAAAGAGTATCACAACAAAGCTACATAAACCTCGAAGGCTAAAGTATTTCAAAGTATTCTTTAAGAAAATAGGTACCTATACCTACATACTTCTTATTTAAATTTTTTGTCTTCAAACAAATTTTGTTTGCTTTCTCCATTCACCCACCGACGCGACGCACGGTGAGAATTATCTTCGAGACAAGCTGATATATGCTCTTAATCGGCTGCTTTTAAATTCAAACTTGAAGTCATTCTACTGATTCACACTTGAATAATCTCTGAAAGCCTTTTATCTTATGAAAAGTGTTGTTATTAAAAAAAACAAAAAAAAAGAACACCGAATCACAACATTCTTTTGCAATCGCAGAATTTCATTTTTTTTGAATTTACCATGTAAGAGGGTCGCTGGAAGTGCAAACGAAAAATCCCTGTTTCCCAAGTATCTAGAAGAATGGAACCATTTATGATCCATAATCTCTCATAAAATTCAATCCTACACACATACACACACATTGTGTTCGCCGTGAACCCTCGCTTTTCTATTTCTTTTTTTTTCTCATGCGAAGAGAACTCTATAAAGGGAGCTTTAATCAAAATCCGTTGTTATTTTCTGACTCGCTGCACTGATCCCCCTTCAACATAGAGCACTACCAAAGAAGCAAAAAAACAAAAACAAAAACAACAACAAAAAAAGTAAGAAGGAGGTCGAGTCGACATTCTCCATCTGTGGCAACATTTCAATTTGCAAAATGTTTCTCAACGGATGATGCTGATGCTTGTGCTAGCCATGCTTCGCTCACTGTCTGGGAAAAACAACACACAGGAATATTTCAGTAGACCCCAAATGCCTTCCATCAAAAAGGATTCGGAAGTGTGTATTGTGTAAACCCACCCCAGCACCTGCCAAAGCAATGAACAAGCACCACTAGAAGGGAGATTTTCCTCCTCAATGGGATTTTAATCACACGACTTATGGCACCCAAAATGTGAATTGACATTGCAGTACCCTCTGGGAGGGCAAATCTTTTTATTTGTTTGTCCGCATATCATCCTTGCAAAGGGTTTGGGGTTGTTTTTCTTTTTCTATTAGCTTCAATAAATGAGCATTTGATTATCTCTATAGTATACCTTTTAGTTGTTGCGTTCGAGTATTTATTAAAAGAAAACGAATTTGACTGCCATACTGAGATCAATAAAAAGATGTTAGGAGCTGGCCAGCCGGCTCAGCATGGTATATAGTGATGACAGATTGACAGCCGTCCCGGATGGAACATATGGGAATCGATTTACGCAGGAATGCATATTCTAAAAAGGGGTTCTTGGTTGTAATTTCCACCGAAGTGAACAGCTTTTGTATCTTTGTATTGCCATTGTGCCTATTGTTTCAGTTCTTGTTTTTGAACAATTTTTTCCGCTACAATCTGAGTGAATCCGAATCGTTTTCTAAGGAGCTGTGTTTTTCTGTAAATATTCTTTTTTCAGCCATGGCATTTCATACACTTTAATTCTAAGTGTATGAAATGCCATGCTACAAATTGTATATAGCCATTTGGGCACCCATTAGTGTCGCTGAAATGCTCTTTTTACTTCTGCTTTAAAGCGTAGACTGGATCTTAAAGATGATCACCTACTTTCTTACGGGGGCCATATAATTCGGGATGAACATTTACTGTAATCAACATCTTTCGCACACCAATATCAACTTTGATGTGAAATCGTTTTTATCCGAAGCAGGTAGTTGTTTGGGTACCATTTGGTTTTTACGTGGTTGGGTAATTAGCCCAATGCAGAACCCCAACCAGGAGGGGCAGGTCCGTTTGGACTTTGGAGTACCATTGGACATACAGTATTGAAATATGGCAGAGAAACTCATTCAAGACAGTTTCAGCTTTGCAAATGCTGAGGTTCAACGTTAATTTTACGTAATGAATTAATTGTAAGTAATTGTAAGTCGAATTCACTGCAACATTCCTCATGAGGTCTGGCAGACCACTGAGATAGTGAGATTTAGGCAGTAAATTATAAATCGCAGAGCATATAAGCTTTCCTCTATTTTTCTTCGTCCCTGTCAACACTCGCACTTGCTAGTCTGGAAGGTCACCTCCGGTTGAATGAGACAAGTACCTACCCAGTGGTTTACCGTAAGGAGATATAGTCAGCAAAACTAACGTTTACTTTACGTTGTAAGATCTCAGTGCTGGCAAGTTGACAACAATCAGAGACTTCCAGAATAGTGCACGCGAACCAATGTTTATTGAACAACTTAATGAAAAATTTATGACAACATTTGAAAGTTGAATTTTATTAGAAAATCTTTTCAGCTGATAGATTCTTCCATCCTTCCCTCCAGTTTTTGATCAGACAGCATGATGATTCTGTAATGCGTAAAACCCATTAAGGCATGCTCGTTGAACATCTGTTTCCACTTTGATTAAGGAGAAACTTTGAGATTTGAAAATGGGAGAAAATATGGCCAGTAACCAGATGCCATCCAATTCATGACGATGACAGCCAACAAATTTTATAAAAAAAAAAACACAAATGATTCAAAAACACAACTGCATTGCACTCAGAACATTTTCATTTTCACTTCATTGGTTTTGAACATGGTCAGCTCCAGCAAATCAATCGGCTTTTTGGATTTACAGAAAGTGACCTATTTCTATATATAGTCTATAATTTTGAACTAAATTCAATTCAATAAATCGTGAATGCATCTGGAGATCGCTTATTGCGAGAGGTATCCCTGAGAAAATTGTTGCTGTTATTAAAGAGTCGTACAACAACGCAAGGTGTTTCGTTTTGCACAATGGACAGCTATCCGACTCTTTTGATGTTCGCCAAAGAGTGAGACAAGGAGATGTCCTGTCACCAATTCTGTTTTTGCTAGCAATAGACGATGTAAAGACTGCCACTGTGGGTACAAATGAAAGACACGGTATCCAATGGGGTCTGTTTGACAAACTTAGCCACATAGATTATGCTGACGATATATGCGTCTCATGGCAAACAACACGGCTAATTTGAATGAAATATGTCGTTCGCTCCAACTAAACGGAGAAGTGGCTGGCTTAAGGATCAACGCAAATAAGACCAAAATAATGACCACGGGCAAAGCACACAACAAGTTATTCTAAGGCAGGAAACCATAGAGAAGGTCACGCAGTTTAACTATCTGGGCAGTTTTATTGCACTTGATGGCGGAACGGACCTGGATGTTACCAATAGAATAAGCAAAGCCCGCAGTGCATTTGGAATCCTTTCTCCTGTGTGGAACTCAAGCAAAATATCGCTACGCACCAAGTTGAAACTCTTCGAAACTAACGTGAAATCTGTGCTGTTATATGCTTCTGAAACATAGCGAAACAATCATTCGAATGGAATCCTCAGGGTGAGAGACGCGTTGGAAGACCAAAAACAACATGGAGGTCATCTGTTTTAAAAGAAGCTCAGTCTCAAGGTACTCAATCGTGGTCACAGCTAAGACACGTTGCGGCGAATCGGGACAGATGGAGGGATCAGGTTGCTGCCCTATGCTCCAGGAGGAGTTAAAGTGCTGCTACACTTGCAGCCGGACAACATATATAAATTCAATTAGAATTTGCTACATAGCAAGAAATATAAAGTAAATGTCAAGATAAATGTTGATACTTTTTTGTTTAAAATAAAAATAAGAGTATTTGGTCACACAAGATAAAATTGCTTTTTTAGCTTATGGCTTAGTTGTTAATCATACATTTATTACTCTTACGGATGCGCCCGATAACTTGTTATTTTCTTTGTACATTTTAACATCTTGGTTCAGCCCTATTCTTGAAATGTTTTAACTTCATATGCAAGTATGTCTGAGTGGATACAGTAACTTTCTATCTAATGCAGTATTACAAGTGACAACCAACACAAGATAAATTGGAATAAAAAAAACGATAACATTGCCATTAAACAAAAAAAAAAAAAAAATCTAACCTAAAAAGCTAAGTTCTTTGGCTTACTTTCGCGGCTAGATAATAAAACGATTTGATATTCTACGTGATAACAAAGGCTTATAGATTCATTGTTTCCCATTTTTCGAGTGATAACATGTTACCTTGCTAATCTGGTCTGCCTTTCCTTTCCCTTAGCATACGCCAACGGTGGCTTGTCAAATGCCTTGGAAAAAAAGCCAGATTGCTTTTCATGGAGCAAATTATTGGAAGTCAAGTAAAGAAGTACCTGTTTCGTCATAAGTTTCTCTAGGATCTTTGATAAGCATGGAAGAATACTATAATTTGATAATGAATCGTCTTACAAACGAACAATGAATGCTCTTAAATTATGGAATTTTATTATCTTACTGCGTGCTAGTACTAGAAAGTTCATCATCAATTCAATTGGCTGCTTAGATCATGTTGTTTTACACGTCTAGATTGTTTTTTATAAGGCTATGTTAAGGCTCATGTCTATAGTGACAACCCTGCTTCGATTGACTCGTGAGATACCGGCAATAGGAATTTTGGCCAAAATATATTGCAAAATTGGAATTTCAATTTCAATAATACTAACCATCGATTCAAATCTCATGCGTTTTTCTGAAATTTTGTGTTTTTTCTCTACAATTTCCGATAGCTCTTAAGTGATCACTCGTTACCTGCAAGCCACTGCTCTTCAAGTTATGCCAAAGTTCGCCTAGATTGAGAAGAATCAATTGTACTTATGAGTCAATAACGAAAATTTAGAGTCATTTAAAATCACCTTAAAATGAGCCGTAGTGCCGCTTTAGCTTGAAAGTACTTTTAATCCATTTTATAGTTGATTTTAACTCCACACTTTTTAGAATTACTCTAAATTTAAAATCTGGCAACGCATATTTTAAATACTTAAAACGTTGATCTAACTCATCTGACGTTTCTCATTTGCTTGACATTTTGTGTGGTTTATCACCTAACTAGTATCTGCTCTAGATCAGGTACAGGGTGGGCAATTTAAAACTCCCCACTTTTAAACGCGTCGTATACAAAAACCATAATACCTAGAAAGACGATTCAAAAAATGAAATGAAGTACACACTATGCCATTTAATATCCGCTTTATTTTTGAAAAATGCCACCATTGAGATGGCGGCCACGGCAACGCTTGCACTCACGTAGCCTTTTACAAAAATTCGTCATAACATTACTTAACATTTCTCTCTTAATTTCGTTGATGTGCCTCGTAATCGATGTTTTGAGGGCGTCGATGTCTTGCGGCTTGTCCGCATAAACCTTATTTTTCAGGTGACCCCATAAAAAAAATCGAGGGGAGTTTAATCCGGACTCCGCGGCGGCCAAACAAAGTCACAATTTCGCGAAATTAATCTGTCGCCAAACTTCTGCCGCAATACACTTCTCTATGGATATGGATATGCGATGATGCACCGTCTTGTTGAAACCATATGTGTGTGCGAGTCATCTTTAATGATTTTTCTTCGAGTTGAACGCGGAATGTTTAACGCGACGGACTGTTTACGCACTGAACGCGCAGGACTTCTCAACACAGCGCTACGAACTCGTTCAACAGTTTCAGGGGTTCTCACCGACCTACGACGTTTCCGAGTGCTCGATGTTGCCTTGGCCGAATTTCGAAAGTTTTTAACCCATAACAAAACTGTTTTGTGGTCGGGAGGGTTTTGATGACGCTTTAACTTGAATTCTCTTTTAAACGCGCGGAGAACTAGGACCATTTTTTCACCATACCGAAAATATGCTTCCACGCAGAAAGCGCGATGTTTCGCGTTCCAGTAAACCATGTCGACTAACCAACAATAAATATCTGACGGAAATGGCATAGTCTGCAGAAGCGACCTGCAGTGTTACCACCTTTGTAACTCGTCTAGTTTTTTTTCACGACGCCTTTGAAAGTGGGGAGTTTTAAATTGCCCACCCTGTATTTCTGGACAAAAACTAAACTTTCATTGCAAATTCTCGTTTTCAAGCATTTATTTTGACCAAGTCCATTTTAAAGTTGTCACTAGTTGGTGACGTATTTATAAATCGTTTATATTTAATGATCCAATTTAAAGTTAGAGTGATGTTAACTGAAACCGGCTCTCAAAAACGAGCTGAAAAATTTTTTAGGATTTTTGATGATGTTTTCAGTTCTTAACAAATTTGTTTACCTTTGAGCATTTAGACTTTAAGATTTTTTTCATAGAAACAAGATATGTTGCACTCCTTTTTTGTTCTGACTGAACCGCCAGAGCGAGCACAAGAAAAAGTTCCAAACTATACAGATTTGAAAAAAATCATTCAATTCGGTTTGGTTATAGGATTTTTAATAAAACCTTCACTCAAAGAATTAAAAATATCTCTTGTTTTCTCTTTATTTTTCTCCCTAAAAAATCATAAAGTAAAGTAACCGCCGCATTTTGATGAATCTCAGCAAGCGTTTAAAGCCACCGCACGGTTCATAAAACTACTCGAAAAAATAATTCACCATCAAGAGTGCATTTTCTAAGATAACTGCCAGTTGGAAACTTTCGCGTAACAAATAATCCCGTCTATCTATCTATTCAAGGGCTTAGGAAAGAAACTATTAAATTACACCACACAGCTCCATTAAAAATAATTTCTAACAGAGGACCCGTCTGTCAAGCTTAGTTTTATCCAACGCCAGGGATTACTGCCAATCTCTTGTCTTTTGCTACAATAATTATCCCCCTCTTATGGATAATGTGTTGTAGGTATGTACCGACTGTACTGTGGGGTATCCTTCGATTCGAGATTAGTTCGCTTTTCTCTTGAACAAATGATGAACAAAATTTCGAAGGATTATTCCGGGACATTTGCTGCAAATTCAATGTGAATTGTGCTCTCACTCTCTGATATGTCTTTTCACCCTCCCTGATTTGTCTTTTTAGATGTTTCATTCCTTTTAAACATCGTCTCCGTGTATACTCATGCTCGTCGGTCGGTCTTTTCCATCGTCGAATTTTGTATCACTCGTAGCTAATATGGCGAGAAATTGTTTCCTTTTCATTGATATTTTATCTTTTTATTTCTTTGACAGGACATCCACATTTCTTCAATCAACTGTCGTGCGGATTGGATTTAGTATCAATGGCTGGAGAATGGTTAACTGCGACAGCCAACACGAATATGTTTACTTATGAAATTGCTCCAGTTTTTATTCTAATGGAAACTGTTGTCTTGACCAAGATGCGAGAAATCATCGGCTGGAATGGTGGTGATTCTATTTTGGCTCCAGGAGGATCCATTTCCAATTTGTATGCTTTCTTGGCTGCCAGACATAAGATGTTCCCAGGATACAAAGAGCGTGGAAACAGTGCTCTGCCTGGACAACTTGTGATGTTTACATCAGATCAATGTCATTATTCTATTAAATCATGTTCTTCAGTATGCGGACTTGGAACAGACAATTGTGTCATGGTACCATCAGATGAGCATGGCCGCATGATTACCAAAGAACTAGAACGTCTTATTGTTGAACGAAAACAGAAGGGACATGTACCATTCTTTGTTAATGCCACAGCTGGAACAACAGTACTTGGAGCTTTTGATCCACTGAATGAAATAGCAGACATTTGCCAACGTCACAACTGCTGGATGCACGTTGATGTAAGTATTTTGAATAACATTGATTGCATATTGTGTCAAATGCTGTAAGATGGACAGTTCCATCCAATATCAGTTCTAAGTTTTCCATATCAATTGTCACAGCTATTTGTTGTCGTTCATTACCTTTTTTGGCATTCAAGCCTTCTGACATCACAATTATATATCCGAATACCAATATCAGAAACATTTGGATGAACTCCATTGAATTTTGTATACAAAACTAAGTGAATTTGAAAGCAGATTGACACAGAGCGTTCAAATCATCATGCGACACCGAATATTGCTGCAAATGCAAGGTCCATGATGGATCTTTTTTATCTTTATTTTTTTCCACATATGATAGGATTACAAATATTTAACATTTAAAGATTTACAAGCATGGCTTAAAAGCCGTCTGCCGATTTTATCAAAAGATTAATTTCATTGAGAGTATTTGCAAAACAAAAATTAAGAGTATTAAAAAGTACATAAAATAATCTAACATTTAAAATTCAAAAACATTAAGTGTACAAAAAAAAATAAAAGAAAAACAAAATTAAAGCTAATTTAAGAGTTTCAATATCCGTTGAAAAGTGGGCTTTTAGTTTAGCTAAAACAAATCAACAATAGATTAAGTCTACATGTTCACGTACAAGTTTCTCTAAGTGGTAGCTTCAGAAACAAACCGTATAAGAACTTTCCATCCACTCTCTCCATTTAAGATTGAATAACAATCTTCTGTCGAAAGAAAACTCTTGTTGAAGCATAAACGCCGAATTTCTTGAAGCATTGGACAGCAGGCTAGGAAATGATAAACGTTTTCGATCAAGTTCAGATTGCACAGAGTACAATTATGATTAATATCACCTCTGTGAGGTCTATAGTTTAGCTCAAGCATCTCTGCAAAAATAATTTAACTCCCCCAAACAGAGATTTTATTTGCTGTACACCGTTCTAGACATGGATGCTTTCGCACGACTATGAAAACTTTAAAACATTTTATCATCAATAACTGAAATACAATCGTACAAACTATCCTTCCAAGATCCAATGCTGTTCAGGTTTAAGTTCAATGTACAATTATATTTCGTCGCTAGTTCTCGCCAATCTTTGAACGGCGTGGCGTGTTATTTCGGTGAAATGCAGTTATAAGTATGCTTTTTTGCAGATTGTTATTGGCCCTATTTAGAGCTTTAACAATATAGTCTGCATTTGGTTTTTAGGTTTTTTAGGGAAATCGGAGGTAATCATATTCAACATATAACGCGTAGTTAGGCGTGTTTGAAGGAAGTCTAAAGACACGTTTAAAGAAATATCGTTGGATAACTTCAAAATCTTCACATATTGTGTAACCATACACTTCATTAGCATAACAAAGTGAATTTTTAACGGTAGCATCAAATACTATGAATTTGACCGTCGCGTCGGATTTAAATTTTTGTTTTTGAAAAACCTTGGGCACATGTAGTAAATAGCTGATTTCGCAATGGATGATTTGTCTTTTATATGTGCTGCTAGGTTTAAATTACTCGTTATTGTAAAACCTAAGTTCTTAAATTCTCTTAAAACTTCTAAGGTTTCTCCATTAAGGTTCCAAGAACGGTCATTTCGGGCACCGCGATTATGGGTTCTAAAGACCATAATCTTCGATTTTGTGCTATTTATTTGGAGATCCCATAGATTACAATAATATTGTATAGTCTATTGATTTGAAGTTGTAATGTTACCGGATTATCAGTAAGGACAACAATGTCATCCGCATATAAAAGAATTTTGATGAGTTGATCACCATAATAGACACCCCCTGGCACACTTTCTTCAATGTCGTTGATAAAGAGCGAACAAATCAAAGGACTCAGAATGCAATCTTGTGGGACACCCATTTCTGTCATGAATTGTCTTGATGAGACCTTACCATTTGAAACCACAGCAGTTGTATTTGAAAGAAGTTGCTCATAAATTCTTAGAAATTTTATTGATAATCCAATACACGATAATTTGAAAAGCATTAGTTTCCTGTTTATAGTATCAAATGCAGCCTTGAAATCAACAAAGCAAGCATAGAGATTAGCTATCTTTTCCAAAAACCGTTTAGCAACACTATTTAATGTAAAAATTTGATCAACTGTTGAGAGATTAGCTCGAAAACCCACCTGAAAGTGACTTATTTTGCTGTTTGTTTCCACCCAAGATAGAAGTCTTAGGTACAGAACTTGAGTGAATAGCTTCCGTAGAGAGCAAAGAACAGAAATACCTCTGTAGTTTTCAGAAAGATTAGGATCATCTTTTTTATAAACCGCAGAGATGCATGACTGGCGGAAATTATTTGGTATCGTTGTTGAACATCCGGTTTAATAATAATAAAATATGTTCCAAAAATTGTGAGCTGTCATTTTAGTAAAACTGCTCTGCTGGGATACAATCTAAGCCCGAAGCTTTGTTGTTTTTCATTTTTTTTTTTTTTTTTTTTTTTTTCAATACGAAAACTTATTCTGACATTGAAAACGGAGAACTAGATTCTTCGATGTAGATAAGAGGTAACGCAAAACTAATATACGATTCATTATTGTCAGCTAATGTTAATGTTTCAAAGTACGAGCCCATAACATCATTATCGATTGGAGAGGCAGTAGACCTAGTCCAATTACCTAAAATTCGTACATTTTTCCAGAACTCTTTAGCATTTCTACATTGAATTAACTGTTGAGCCATATTATGCATGTACTGCTGTTTTTTATGGAGGCATAAGCTTTTGTAGGTTGTAGCAGATGCTCTACTGGTAGCAATCCTACCTAATCCTAACTAATATTATAAATGTGAAAGTCCCTCTGTCTGTCCGGCTTTCTATGTTACCATCTCCCGCACAAACTACTGAACCGATTCAAATAAAATTTGATACAGATATAGTCTAAAACTTGAGGAAGGACATAGGCTTTATATTTTATCCCTAAATTCCCACGGGAACGGGAACGTATACGGGAATTTAGAAACTACAACACCGATTTCAAAAATTTTTCCACCGATAGAATGCTTCACTATCCCAGAGTAATATAAACTTTAATTCATCCACATATTCCCACGGGAACGGGAGTCCTTACTAATACAATAAGTGTGAAAGAAGCTCTGTCTGTCCGTCGTTCTATGTTACCATCTCCCGCCCAAACTAATAAACCGATTTAAATGAAATTTTGTACAAAGATTGTTCTGAACTTAAGGACGGACATAGGCTATATTTCATTCGAATATTCCCACGGGAACCGGGCCTCACTATTATTATAAATGCAAAAGTAGCTCTGTCTGTTCACCTTTCTATGTTACCTTCTCCCGCTCAAACTAATGAACAGATTAAAATGAATTTTTGTACAAAGATTGCTCAGAACCTGAGGAAGGACATAGGCTATATATTTTTTCCCTATATTCCCACGGGAGCAGGAACGTATACGGGAACTTTTACACTACAGCACCGATTTCAAAAATTCTTTCACCGTTAGAATGCTACACTATCCCCGAGTAACATAAAAACTAATTCATCCCCATATTCCTACGGTTCCCTACATTCCCACGGGAGCAGGAACGTATACGGGAACTTTGACACTACAGCACCGATTTCAAAAATTCTTTCACCGTTAGAATGCTACACTATCCCCGAGTAACATAAAAACTAATTCATCCCCATATTCCTACGGTTCCCTACATTCCCACGGGAGCAGGAACGTATACGGGAACTTTGACACTACAGCACCGATTTCAAAAATTCTTTCACCGTTAGAATGCTACACTATCCCCGAGTAACATAAAAACTAATTCATCCCCATATTCCTACGGTTCCCTACATTCCCACGGGAGCAGGAACGTATACGGGAACTTTGACACTACAGCACCGATTTCAAAAATTCTTTCACCGTTAGAATGCTACACTATCCCCGAGTAACATAAAAACTAATTCATCCCCATATTCCTACGGTTCCCTACATTCCCACGGGAGCAGGAACGTATACGGGAACTTTGACACTACAGCACCGATTTCAAAAATTCTTTCACCGCTAGAATGCTACACTATCCCCGAGTAACATAAAAACTAATTCATCCCCATATTCCTACGGTTCCCTACATTCCCACGGGAGCAGGAACGTATACGGGAACTTTGACACTACAGCACCGATTTCAAAAATTCTTTCACCGCTAGAATGCTACACTATTCCTGTGTAACATTAACTTTAATTCATTTACATATTCCCACGGGAACGGGAGTCCTTACTAAAATAATTAGTGTGAAATGAGCTCTGTCTGTCCGTCGTTCTATGTTACGATCTCCCGCCCAAAATAATAAACCTATTGAAATGAAATTTTGTACAAAGATTGTTCAAAACCTGAGGAAGGACATAGGCTATATATTTTTTCCTTATATTCCGACGGGAGCAGGAACGTAAACGGGAACTCTTACACTACAGCACCGATTTCAAAAATTCTTCCACCGTTGGAATGCTCCATAATCCCGGAGTAACATTAACTTTAACTTATCCACATATTCCCACGAAAACGGTCACCATATTCCCAAGGGAACGGGAGTCTTTACTAATATTGAAAATGCGAATGTAGCTATGTCGATATGTTTTTCGTATATCTCCCGTTCAAACAGTTAAACAGATTTTATTAAATTAGCTACAGAGATGGTCTAGAACATGCGGAAGGATAAAGGTTATACATATATCTATCCTTATATTCCCACGGGAACGGAAATGGGAATTCAAAAACTACGGTCTCAAAAGTATTTTTAACAGGGCTACAAGGTGTTGAAATTGGGGTTGAATGTTTTTTTTTGGAAATATGTACCGCCATTTTTAAGGCTAGAAGTTTTATTTCCTAAAAAGTTAAAAATGCTGCTGAAAGTCACTATTCCACGCGGACGAAGTCGCGGGCACAGCTAGTATTATATAAATGTTAAAGTCACTCTGTCCGGCTTTCTATGTTACCGTCTCCTGCCCAAACTACGGAACTGATTTAAATGAAATTTTGTACAGAGAAAGTCTAGAACCTGAAGAAGGACATAGGCTATACAGTATATCCCTATATTCCCACGGGAACGGGAACGTATACGGGAACTTAGAAACTACAACACCGATTTCAAAAATATTTCTACCGATAGAATGCTTCACTATCCCAGAGTAACATAAACTTCAATTCATCCACATATTCCTACGGGAACGGGAGTCCTTTCTTATATAATAAGTGTGAAAGTAGCTTTGTCTGTCCGTCGTTCTATGTTACCATCTCCCGCCCAAACTAATAAACTGATTTAAATTAAATTTTTTACAAAGATTGTTCAGAACCTGAGGAAGGACATAGGCTTTGTATGTTTCCCCTATATGCCCACGGGAGCAGGACACTACAACACCGATTTCAAGAACTTTTCCACCGTTGGAATGCTCCATAGTCCCCGAGCAACATAAACTTTTACTCATCCCCGTATTCCTTATAGGAATGGTCACCTTGTTTCCACTTGAACGGAAGTCTGCGAAACTTTTCTGATGTTTTGACATACCACTTTCTTGGTTATATGTGATAGGAAAAAAGTTATGAGTTCTTTAAGTATAAAAATGCATTTTACTAAAATGTTAAAGAGCCTCTGGCAAGCAGTAGACTGGGACCAAATCGTCTGGGACACACTTTTTTGAAATCAGGGTAACATTTCTTATTTTTTGGCGTACCACTTTTTTGGTTATATGTAATAGGAAAAATGTTATTAGTGCTTTCATCTGAAAATGCACTTGAAAATGTTAAAATGCGTCTGGCATGCAGAAGGCTGAAACCAAAAAGTTATCAGCTAAATTGAAAAATGCATTTGAAAAATGTTGAAATGCGTCTGGCAAACGGAAGGCTGAAACCAAATCCTTTTGGACACACTTTTTTTGTAGTCGGGGGAACTTTTGTGATTTTTTGGCGTACCATTTTCTTGGTTACATGTGATAAGAAAAAAGTTTTTAGTACTTTAAATTGAAAAATGCGTTTAAAAAAATGTTAAAGTGCGTCTGGCAAGCAGTAGACTGAAACCAAACCGTCTAAGTCACACTTTTTTCAAATCAGGGTAAATTTTCTTATTTTTTGGCTTACCAATTTCTTGGTTAAATGTAATTGGAAAAAAGTTATTAGTGCTTTAAGCTGAAAAATGCACTTGAAAAGTGTTAAAATGCGTCTGGCAAGCAGTAGGCTGAAACCAAATCGTCCGGAACCGAGTTTTTTGTAATCAGGAGAATTTTTCTGATTTTTTGATGTATCATTTATGTGGTTATCACTTCGACCTCAAAATCTGAAAAATTACCATTTTCGAACTCCCATTCCCGCCCCCGGCTGAAAAATAAACCTGCCAGACGGTTGAATCTGATACAATGGTGCGTCTATCTACACATACATGTGCATTATTTTTGGTTATCACTCCACTCCAAAAATTTGCTTCCAGCTCTTAGTCTATTGATGTTTGGATATGCTATTTTGTAAATTAATATTAAATGTGAATTTATCAACTAGGACAATATATTTTTGAGGGCATACGATTTCAATTTTTGTTGTCAAAGTTGAGTATATTGAATGCAATTTGAATAGTTTAAAAATTTGTATGTTTTGCAATTACTTTTACTACCAAGTACCAACTACATATGTAGAATTGAAAGGTGAATCACAGTTCCATTTTAAGTCTGACACATAGTTAAGATTTATTCAGTCGTTCATGAGCTGACAGAACAATTTCGAAATTTCGAAGCTGCATTGAACGCGAGCAATCTAAGGGAGTAACCGTTGTGTTTACAGTCAGATCTTCAACTTGAAAATTGATTCTCAGACCTAATGAATACGCATATAAAATTTAGTGAAAATCGGTAAAGCCGTTTCGGAGGAGTTCGGTAAATAGCATTGTGACATGGAAATTTTATGTGTATAAAGATAATAAGTAAGTTACTTTCTATCTACACTAGAATTTATCTAGATACTAGAAATAATTTATAGAGCAAAACAACGTTTGCCGGGTCAGCTAGTATAACAATAAATTACTAAAACGCATGAATGTGTCTTATTTGCAAAATAAGTAGCCTAAGAAATTAAGATAGCTGCCGAAAGTCACTATTCCACGCGGACGAAGTCACGGGCACAGCTAGTTATATTATAAGTTGCTTCATCAATTGTGTTTTCAGGATCTTATTTTCTAAATGGCAGTAATAGTGTATCCATGTGCTTATTTAAAAATTTTGGAATGTTCAATTTTTCCAAGTTCAAGTTCTTGCAGCTGTTGCTATACCTACAATAACGATATTAACACTTTAACCGAATTCACAACAAAGCGTCAAGGCGAGTCGTGAACGAACGAGTGATGTCAAACGAAGTCGTTATATATGCGTGTAATGCAATACACTAAACACTAGCCAGTGTAATCAATCAAATCGTAGTGTTGTAAAACAGACGAAAAAGTTCAACCAAGTGACTACTTGACAGCCAACTGAAGCTCCGCTGTAATGTAGTCAAAAAGAGCAACATGATGTTCAGAAAGAAATTCGTTCTGGCCGTATTAATATTTTCATAATGAAAATTTTCTTGACAGAATTGCCGTTTTCGTATCAACACTTTAATAAAAAAAAAGCTTGTCAGAATTTACACTTTCATTTCACTTTTTGTCTCGCTAACGCCTCGCATCGCGTAGGCGCTATATTTTGAATCCATCATTCTAAATGGACAAAATACGTATGTAATATGTTAGCGCCGCATGAAATGAGAAGAAAGCTTCAAAATCTTACTGTTACATTAAAAAAAACTGGTGAGTGCTGTATTTTCTAATTTTGAATTCTTTTTTATTTCTTCGCAGGCTGCATGGGGTGGTGGATTACTTATGTCCCGCAAATATCGTCACCCAAGATTGACCGGAGTCGAAAGGTAAGTGACGGCTCAGAATATACAAACATTCCTTTCTTTTTTTATTGTCCCAAAATGTAATGAAAAAACAAAAAGCTGAACAGTAAGGCCAACCCTGGCAAAACAAGAAAAATATAAATAAAACTCTTTGAAATTGCGACCACAGATGGTCAATAGCCCGAAGCCAAATTGAGGTTGGATTTCACTCTAAACAATGTGTCTGTCCACAAGAATGAGTGTTCTCATAAATCACAGCAAAGTCTGCAAGTAATTGCCATCTAATCAAAAACAGTATATACGAGTATCCAGCAAGTACTAGTAGCATAACTCCATATAGGAGGGTTGCTGTAAAATAATTTTACCAAAAACACACATAAACCGAAGCCTGGTGTCGCTGTTTCTGACAAATGATTTGTCATCGTTGCATTGTTGTTCGAAGTTAAAAACTTTTATGCCCATTCAACGCAGGACTATTATTCGATCTTGAAATGTGCAACGGTGCGAGACTAATGATTTTCAAAATCGATTCTGAAACAATGCTAGTCGCTCGCCGTGTTACAACATCACCATATAGTCCCTGGAATAAGCTGTGAAATATTGAGATTCAGATTAGTGGTTTAGATGCATTAGAAAGGTCCTTTCTCTTTCGGTTTTCTATTTTGACGCCCTTCTGTAAATTTGATAGATATGCTAATCCATGAATGGGGGCGGGTACGACTGAGCTTTCTTGAAAGGTTTTACGGCTTTATAACCAAAGTGCGTTTACCGCAATATGCCAATACATCTTCACTAAGTGGGATTTACTTAATGTGTTTAGAAATTGCCCCTAGTAGGTTTTGGTCTGCTGTGGCCGCAAAGTAATTCCATTAAAGGATTCCTGCAGAATACAACACATCTTTTTTTACAGTTGAAGAAGATGAAGATTAAACATAAATTAAATCGAAGTGCAGTTTAAAACTGGAAAACTTATAAATGAGGGTCGGAAGTGATGTGTTCACGCACTGCTTGGCCGCTAATTGAATTTTCAATCTAACTCAACCCAAAAACCACCCTTATAAAGTGATTGATGCCGGAGGCTGCTTTTATTTTCACCATTGAAACAGGGAAGAGGCACTGTTTGATTGTAGTGCGTGTTTGCCATAAGGATTAAGGAATTTGTAATGAAATAAATTACCCACTTATTTCATATAAGTTGTACTATGAGGGTCTTAAGAGCGCTTGGTTAATGCTTTACAATTGTACATTAAATAATATTGACTTTATAATCCCAAGGTGTATTTTGGACACCTGAGCGTGTGAAGAACAGTTTTTGAGCATTTGTTTATTTGAGCGGAGCATGGCAGTAAGTAAGTAAGCATGGCATGAGGGAGGGGATTATCAGGTGTATCTTTGGTACCTGACAGCTGACAGTGCATAATAGTGACTCTCGTCGTTCAAACTAAAGCATCCAAATACAGAAATATTAAAGATGTTGTGCATTCTTAAAGTGAACAACAATTTGATTAAAAGAATTTCAAAAGCTCATTGATACTTTTGTTTTCGGCCTTATCGCACATACTACTGTTTTGATTTATAAAATAATAGTTCATGTCCCAACCATCCTAATTGCAAGATATGCAAATGCCTAGCGCAACCGAATCCATATTCCTACTTTCATTTCAAAGAAAAAAATTTCTTCTGGTAATTAGAATATAACAACAACATTCATCACACCCGTACTATTATTTGTCCAACTTCTTGCATTATTGCAAATTCAAATAGAATTTAAATCAAAAAAGTGTCAAACTAAAAATCCAACTAGACCTAAATAAAGGACTACACTTAAAATAGGGTACTTTTTGTACATCTTTTACAGTGTGTTAGTTTAGTTGATTGAGAGTGCAGAGTAGTGAGCTAGGCCCTGGAGCTCTCCGCTCTATTGCGCCATTCTTTAATTTTTATTTTAATCCATTGAAATTGATCTTATTTCAGTTTCTGAGTCTATCTCAAAGTAATTGTAAAAATCATCTGAAGCAATAATCTTTAAACTGAAAGATAATAGATGCTTCGAATTTTCTGTTCTTTTTTTGGATCTTCCTCATTTTTTTTTTTTTTTTTCCTAAATAGACCTCTAATCAAACTATGTGTGTAATATGTGCAAGTTTTTAGCGCTCATTTATTTAAATTTCATAAGCCAATAGCCGTCTTTTTTATAAGTTTCGGGCAATTCGATCAAAGTTTACTTCTTTGAAGAACCTCTTTTATAAGCCCATTTTGGCACCAGAAAGAAACGCAATTTTTGAAGTTGAGGTCAATTTATCTCCTGGTTTTCCTTATTTCTTAACTTCAAAATACAGCTATGATAGATTGCTTGCAATTTTAATGTATACGAAAACAGAATGTTGTTCAAATAGCGCAAAATAAACAGTCCCATTGGACTTAGAAAACTGAGTAGAAAAAGAAAAAAACGGCGACTACTGCGTGAGACTAGCACAGGGCTCTTGTTTGTCCGGAGCCGGTCCTGGTTGTAACTATTGACTAGCATTTGCAAAAAGCAGTGGTACGCGTGGCGTGTTGGTTAGCATGTCTGTTGTTAACCCACAGGTTCGTGGTTGGAATCCCAACAGAGGCAAAAATGTTTCCACGGGTGTCGCCTTTCGTGAAGAATTGAAAATTGCTTCACGATTAGCCGTTCGACACCGGCAGAAAATTGTAGATACCCTCCATTCCCTCACAAGGCATGGTTGTTAGAAAAGAGGCGCTCCTCGCTCTGTTGCGTCACCCTATTTATTTATTCAATTTACTCTCCAAACACACTTAAAAGTTATGTTTGACAAATATGAATGTTTTCTATTCATCAAAGCTTGACAAACAAATTTGAGAATAGGAGTCCCGCTATTGGCAAGTAGCCTCAATCGATCGTTATTCAAAAGCTCTAAAAGATTGGAAATGCCATGCAAAACAAGAAAAAAATTTCGGGCTCCCTTACTAGGTAGGACTCATATAAATTCTTCAATAAATGCTGATTATTCTTTATCGAGAATGTTTGTCAATAGCTTAAGGGGTCAATTGTAATCAGGAGCGTGAAAAAATGCCATTTTTCAATAATTTTTTTTACTAGTAATTAAGTTTATTTCACACAAGTAAAAATATAGTATCATTTCATCATACTTTAATATTACTTCACTAAAATATCAAAAAAAAGAAATTTATTATATTACAAGTCATGGCGGTCTAAGTAGAACAGGTTTTAATAAT
The DNA here is from genome assembly GCA_914767635.1 of Melanostoma mellinum. Classification (NCBI taxonomy): domain Eukaryota; kingdom Metazoa; phylum Arthropoda; class Insecta; order Diptera; family Syrphidae; genus Melanostoma; species Melanostoma mellinum. Next base: position 193,845,463 of record OU612058.1, on the reverse strand, counting down.
GGGTCCTTGCGGTGACCACTGTAACTCAAAACCCGCTCCATAGATTTGAATGAAACTCATACACTTTTTAGAGAACATAAACATCGAAGCTTTTTTTCTCAAAATTAACAAAATGGCTGCCTCAGGATTTTTTTTCTGATTTTCGGGAAAAAAAACCAACAATTAATTGTTCCTTAAAAGTTGAATTAAAAAAATCCTTCGACCAGAGACTAGCTTTTTATGTTTTCTAAAAACTGAATAAGTTTCATTCAAATCTATCGAGCGGTTTTTGAGTTACAGTGGTCAACATTTGAAAGTAATTGCAATAATTAAGCTCCTGTTCCATTCATCTCGAATGCATATGTTCTTTTCGTTTTTTATGGCAAAACTTTGAAGGATTACATGCGATTCGCACCATCTTAGAAACTAGATTCGGACAAAAGCTCTCCCACTCTTTTACTGAGAAAAAAATACTTTTACTGGTATCATTTTACTTATTTATTGCAAATTAAAGAGATTGAGTTGCGCAATCACAAAGAAAACTTAAAAATAATATGCTAGAAGTGAAGTGAAAATATTCGCTATTACCACAAACGAAAAACAGCTTCTATCCTGAACAACCAACCCTTGTTTTGGGTTTTATTATAAATGGCTTTAAAACAACTTGTGCATGAAAACATTTGATTTCAGAAAAATGTATTGAAAAACTTGATAGGCTTTGGAAAATTTTGCTAAAACTATACGTTTTTGTCCCGCCGCACCGGTGTTAATAGGCATTTACCCTCAGTTAAGGTACACTAAAACTGTCGAAACTTGAAGTCTCCTAAATGTTAGATATAAGAAAATTCAAGGAACGTTGATAAAGATACCTTTTTGTTCCTATTTAAGCCAATAAAAACCAAAATAGACTTGAAAACATGCATGAAAACCCAGCTCAGAAACACCACATAAATATCTTAAGCAACTTGCAATCAAAAAAACTCAAATAATAGCCAACCCAAACATTAATTCATCCAAAAAAGTTCCCAATGATAAAGCTGATTTATTGCAGCATTGTATACCAAAATTGAATTACGTCAAAAGATAACTTGATTTATTCAACAAAAGTACTGTCAAATTTATGAGTTCCTTAATTCAAAAAAAGTCTCCATCATCCAAGCTCCATGATGAGTTTTTATGTCTGTTGTCTGATAATGTGACTGGAATAATGTTCAGTCTGCAAAAATGCAACTGAATTTAAAGGAAAAAACTGAGGCAAAACAAAATTTCAGGCCACAGTGCAGTGACATGAGCTGATGTGTGTGCGTGTATTTTCAGCCAAAAGCATTATCTGTGACAAAAATCGGTTGAATCTTTTGTGATGAACAAAAGGCACTCATGAAATTTTAAACAACAAAAATAAAAATCCCGTCAGACTTTAAATTTTCATCTTGAACTGCTCATATAGAAGCGGTAAGCAGGAGGTTTCACATTGAAATACTTTAAAATAATACCTTTTGCCTTGTGGTACACATCTGTGGATTAATCCATTTTAGAATGAGTACCTAACTACCTACATGTACAAAAAAAAACTCATTTGACAACATTTAAGGTCAATTTATTTACGGTTTGTGACAAAGAGACTCACTGACAACCTCCTTTTTTGTGTTTTAGAAGTATCTATATGTTCCCAACTCAAACATAGAGGACTTAACTCATATTTACACACTTTTTCTATGTCTTGTCACAACGACAAAACATAATTCATTCTTATGCGGTCTAAACTGTCATTGACATTCATACACCACCAACGGACGTGTCTGTCTAATTCGTCAATTTGGGTTGTAAAAAAGGCCCCCCAAAAAAATTTGAATGACACTCGCTGAGCAAATATAGATAACGTGCAAAATTAAATGGGAAAGAAACCACCCTCCTTTCAGCCTGTCTATCTGTTCATGATTTTTCAGCAAACAATCACTAAACCATAAATAGCTCCCAGAGGGATGTTTATGTTTACCTCCAACATCCTCTTCAATTTTAAACCCTCCGCACACAGATATTCCTTCGAAAAGTGGAGGAAGGGTGGTTCTTGTGATATACTGCAGAATGCAGCCACCCCTTGGATATTTAGAAATCAATTATTCAGCCCTCATCTGGTTTTATTTAATCAATTAGCACCTGCGGGTGCTCTATGAAAGAGAAAAAACAACAACAAATTACTGACATAATTGCACTTTCTTTTATTCTTTTGCAGAGCCGACTCAGTCACATGGAATCCACACAAGCTGATGGGTGCCCTTCTCCAGTGTTCAACTATCCACTTCAAGGAAGATGTAAGTATGAAAAAAAAAGAAGAAAAACTGCATAATTCTAAATGTAAAAAAGATACGCTGTTATACTGCTTTCCGAAAGAGTTATGGGCATCAACTCTTTTGGCATTCAAGGCATCCTTTTTAGGAAAATGCCAATCTGTCCAAGCCCGTCTCGAAGGTATACAAAAGCAAAGCAATAGATGACTGACTTCGCAGCACAATGCCAAAAGGGCCTTAATGGCCGACCCAAAAACATTTCTCAGCAGTTTTCTTGCCATGCCATGACAACATATTTGCAATATGTTACCATTGGCCACAGTTGTGTTCGACATTTTTGCTTTCCTTTGAAATGAGAGAATGTTATTCAAGGAATTTTTAATTAAAATTCCCCTGAGTTATTGCTTCCAAGAGTGTGGTTGTGCGAGGGCTCCTCTTAGAACGAGCGAGGGCTGCAAAATGCTTCTGCTTTGTTGTTTCTTTTTTCAAGGGTGGATTTTCTTAAAATACCAAAGCCCACAAAATGTAGGAAAATGAATAAAGTGTGTATAGTCTCAACTCTCAACTGATGCTAGAGATGAATGTTGAATGCTCACAATGAATTAACATCGTAAAAAATACTACGCTAACCATCTGAAACCTATCAATCTTCTTCACCAAAAAGAGGAAACAACAATCTTAACAGCATTTGCTTGGCCTAAAACTTTAAAAATACTCGAACGTATTGAAATGGAATTGTTTTTTGTGGCAAAAGCAGCGGTTGGGGGTCCTGAATGGCTGATTTCATTTTATTGCTAAAGTTTCGCTGTAAGTACGAAACGATGTTTGGCACCATGAGAATTCCAACATCAGTTCAAACGACTACACCGAACTACTGCCATTTAAGGCCAATCAAGTCTACAATAGGATTATCCTTGTTGTAGGGCAAATCTGTTTTAGAGTGTTTTAAAGTAAATAAACTTCAACACCCTTTATGTTCTTTTCCTGCTTCTTTCCCCCACAGGGCCTTTTAATCAGCTGCAATCAAATGTCTGCCGAGTACTTGTTCATGACTGACAAACACTACGACATCAGTTACGATACCGGTGATAAAGTAATACAATGTGGCCGTCACAATGACATATTCAAGCTGTGGCTACAGTGGCGCTCCAAGGGTACTGAAGGTTTCGAACGACAGCAAGATCATCTCATGGACTTGGTCAAGTATCAAGTAAAGCGCATCAGGGAGCAGTCTGATAAATTCTATCTGATTATGGAACCAGAATGCGTCAATGTTTCATTTTGGTATATTCCAAAACGTTTGAGGGGAGTTCCACATGACAGCAAAAAAGAACAGGAACTTGCAAAGGTAAGTAAATTTTTTTGACCTACTTTTTTTCAAAGCTAATTTGGTAAAAATGTTACACAACGGATCTTTGGATTAAAAACATAAATCAAAAGTAGAAGCTATCCTAACGCATTGAATTTCAGACCAGAGGAGGCTAGCCTGTCTCTTTCATTTCAATGTATACCTATAGGTCTACGATATCTGTCCTCTTTTTGCTTTTACTAATCCCTGATAAGCATAAAAAAAGCACGCCTAAAAATGAATTTTTGGAATTGTTATTTTTGAACTGAAGGTGGAGAACTGGCTATGGTCAGCAAGCAGCCAGATTTCAACGTGTCGGTTGACAAGTAAAACTCACTAAGTGCATTTAGAAAATTTGAAAAATTTTACTCTCAAGATCTTTTCCTTCCGTACTAATTGGAGCAATTAAAGTTAGCGAACCTTGAAAACTTAACTTAACTTAAACTTGTATTAAGGATCGCTTAATTCATGTAATGAATTTTTACAGCAATAGAAAAAAAATGCAGCCCATGGAAGATAATAAGTGAACTTAATGAGTTTTCCTTGTCAACCGACGAACGAACAACTTCACGAATTTTTACTGTACTATAGCACAAGATCGATCATTCTTGAAACCAAAAATATTGTAGGATGAAACCCATTGGAAAAGACAGAGAAATGAAAGGAAACAAAAACTTGCGGGCAATATATAAGTTAAGGTAAAAACGGTTCATTTCGACTGACGACAAAACTGAAAATCATGTGCAAAAATTAAATGGGAAAGCTTTAGCAAAAAGATCTACAGCATGAATATTTGGGTTTTTTCACATTATTTAAAAACCAAATTATTAGTTTTTTATTTTTATGTTTATAAGACAATAAAAATTTATCAAATTTGGTTAATATTTTTTATGAAATATGCATAGTACCTATGTATTTCTTTGACCTTCGTTGTTTGCTATTTTGTGGGCTATAGACCTATATTGCACTATTCGCTCAGTTTGTTTATCATAAGTTGGAGTGCTTCTGAGGAATATCCGAGTGAAGCGATATCATCTGCAAAAAAGTGGGTATAGCTTTGATCAAGGGTCCTGCATACTCAATACCTCCAGCTAAAATACCGATGATGTCCTAAATCAGTGTTTCCCAAAGTGGTCCAGGTGGACCCCCAGGGGTCCACGGGAGACTTGCTGGGGGTCTACGTAGGCGTGAACAAAAAATGGGGGTCCATAAGATGTTAATGGGGGTCCACGAAAATTTATCTGCTTTTGATAGTAAAGAGCAAAAATGTAAGCATAGTTTTTATAAGGGCCTGGTGCCTACATTGTTTTAAGTACCTAACTAATGAGATAATATTTCATTAAGGCAAGCGACTGTTACTTGTCCAAGCTTGCGTATTCGATACTATATATTACTTACAATTTCGTGTACAGACTTGCAAAGCGCTATCCGCTCGACATGATGCTTGTTCAGACATGAACTTGATCACCACTTTAAATACTTGATGCCAAAGGCGAACTCATTCATTTGTTTCCGGAATTTCGAAAAAAAGGTGTGAGAAAATTTATATCATCAGTGTTTGCTAAAAAAAAGTAAATATCCTTTCTTTTATATAGTAGTTAAGTATATTTTTTACGTGTACTAATCGTTTGATAGTAACTGCTCGTATAGAAAGGTAACTTAGTAACTTACAGATATTTTGATTGTACTCTTTCGATTTGAAAACAAACACAGCACTTTTTATTCAATTGATTTTTTCACGAGAGAAGCACTGCCTCTCTAAAAAGGCCGAATAAGCAATGTTTCAGAGCAATTAATTTTGTAATTTTTCTTGCAAATGACTACTTATTTTCTAAAACCGTAATTTCACAATCATTTTAAATTGATTTTGAAGTAACTATTTTATCAAAACTATTCCTTTTCCGAAGAGCGGGGCTTGAGCTTCGATGCCAGTTTGTCACGTTTTAACAATGAAGTAACAGACAAAAAATACGCAAATACACGGAGCGCGTGAACTCTTTGATTAGATGAAATGTAAGCTATCGTTTTTTTGGACAATTTTGGGATTTCGACTTTTATTTTTTCCTACACAAATATGATCAGTATTCGATACTGAGTACATCAATTTGTCTTAGCGGTTTATAAGTTGGTTCCTTTACAAGCCGTAATTCTATTTCCGCGTGCTGACAAAGGCTGCGGTCTGATACCTATAATAATAGAATGTATTGATGAGGATAACCATACCTACAGTCAACATTTAAGTGCCCTGCATGCTGACTTCAAAACCAGGTTTGAAGATATGCTGTCAATGGATATACCACAATGGATCACAGATCCATTTGATGAAACGGTGCTGCTCGAGCTAAGCACCAATGAGGAGCTGAAGGTAAAATTTAGAAAATGATACCAAACATTGTGGCTGTAAGCAGAAATACCCGAAAAATGTCCTGGACTGTGGGAAATCGCAAGGGAATTTTGAATAGGGAAAACCTCGTCATACCTTGCGAAAGGAGTTTTAGTGCCGTTGAAAACCTCTTAAAAAAAAGAAGCAAATTAAACATCACAGAGCGCAGCGGGGGGATTTGCAGTTATTGCTCACAAAAATAAAGCCAAACATTGATCGTTTGCTGACACTCCATCAAATGACCTGAATCTATATTACGTCATTAATTTTTTTTTTTGGAATTCTATTTTTTTAATAAATTAAGTGTTATAAAATATACCATTTTTCGTTTTTATTTTACCTATCGGAATAAAGGGACAGATCTCAGAAGCGATACAATTTTTATTTTTTGGTGACTTTAAGAATGTGGTAGAAATGTAGCAGCAGGGGGTCCACCGAAACCAGTAAAATTTTGAAAGTGGTCCACGAGAAAAATAAGTTTGGGAAACACTGTCCTAAATAAAGAGAGAGAATAGACTTGGGCTGAGTGGACGTCCTTGCCTAAAACCAATCGAATATCTACTTTCATCATTCCATAGTGCTACTGGAGTGTCCAAGTATAGACTCTGCAAAACACGGCAAAACTTTAGTGCAATTTCTAACCCTAACACTTTGATCATTCGGGCATTTCGGTCTGTTGTATCGAATGCAGCTTTAAAGTCGACAAAAAACACTTTTTTTTCAAGAACGATTCAACTGTACTTTTAAAAAGAAAGAAAGGTCAATTTTTTTCTATTGGAGGTTTTTAAAATACCAGCTGGAGCACTCAGACCTAAATACCGGTCCATTGTACTACCAGTTGGCAACCTTCTATTTGTTATAGCTTTCCAGATTTTCGGAGAAAAGCTTAAAGACGCTGCCATGATAAGGAGCCTAAGTTACCAGCTCTCACCATGTCTGCCTCGAGTATCTGTAACCTCATGAGAGAAAAACAGGACATTCACAGAAGATTCACAGAGTGTGTTATCACTTAAGCCTAACACGTTTAAATGCTTGGCAGAGAGAAGAGAAGTGACCGCTGGCAACGCCAATGAGCTTTCTATAGTCTTTTCTGCTACGAGCTAGCAAAAATGTTGCAGTCTTTTTACTAACGTTGAGGAGCATACGCTTGGTTTGTCTGCATCCAATGGAGGCATGCCATCTATGGTTGTGCTCTTCACAGATCCAATCGTTGATTGAAGAAAGATCTACAGTTGAGTAACCTTAACCTATACCAAGATTGATCTAACTTCACTTTCCCGGGAGTGATTGAAGTGAGTCATTTTCCATTCAAAATCGATTAAGCTAAAGGAATTCAGCTAGTGTATTTGGCTTTCATATTCCTCACTTAGCATTTTAACAATGACTATACTCACTCCGTGGAAAGTGAAATTTGCTAAATCTCGGGACTGGTCTGAAGCCCGTTTGAAACTCACTTATTAATCAGAATAAAGCTTACCAAAATTTAACCACATGGTCCTTAAGATATAGCACATATGATACGATTTTATTTTTTTTTTAGTTTCTTAAATACCAAAATAGCTGCCGAAAACGACGTCTTTTTCATCAATTTTTGCCACTAAAAATACGCGCTACAGCTATTGTCCTAAGGAACAAGTGGTAAAGATTTGGTTCAATGGACTCGGAGATGTTATCAACAAGAGAAAAACGAAAGTTTCCTTTAGTGAAAATTAGCCATATTTGGGTTTGGGAGTTCAGGTAGCTACTAAACGTCACCCAAAAGTACAGTTCGACTACTCGGATATTTAAAAAATTTTAGTTGTATATTTTTAAACATGTTTACTTTTGAAAAATGTTTAAAAAAACAATTTGTAAAAATTCTAAAGAGGATAGACCCCTTAAAAAGTTTAAGTGTCTTGTAAATTTCATGCAATATATTCCTCTTTTATACAGTTTCGGGGTTACGTAACGCAGACATGCTTACCATATAGCACAACGAGCTGCACATTGTTTGTGTGCTTGAGCAAAATTGTCACAGTTTGGCCTTAATTCATTATTTTTTCTTGCGATTATAGGAAGTTTTTGAGATACATAGTAATGAAATATGACATTACGATAGAGAATAAGAAAAAATTAGGTCCTGCAATTCTGTCTATCTATTTGTTTGGCTGTATATATGCAAGTCTGTGTGACCGTATATGGATCTACATCCTACATCTACATACACTTGACCGATTATCTTCAAAAATCGGAATTAGAGTTTGTGCTATGAAGTCTACAGAGGAGGAGGAACTAGGTCTCTATGTCTTGAAATGACGGTACCGCCAGACTACGGTTATAGTACGGCTTATCACAAAACGAATAATGGCATGATTCCAAAGAAATTCTGAATTTAAGAAGTCCTATGTTGTTTAAAAAAGAATGATAACATTTGATAAATTTGAATGTTTTGATTTTTTATAAATTAAAAATAAAAATTTTTTTTTTCCAATTTCTTGTCAAGCATTTTTTTTTTTAATATTTTCGTTAAAAACCTTTTTAATACTTAATTTAATTTTGATATTTTATGTGATTATATTCAAATTTCAAAATTATTGAGTAGTTGGTAGACCTGTACCACTAATTATATTATAAGAAACTAATATTGAAATCTTGTGGTCAGCTTTAATATTTAAATATTTTATTCAGCACACAATTGTGAATGGGCACGACTGGGTCGTATATTTACATTTACATACCTTTCCACTGAACAATATTTATATTTCCCTCTGTACTTCTTCTAGACCTGTCCCATCATCAAAGGACGCATGATGCAAAAGGGAAGTCTTATGGTTGGCTACCAACCCGATGATAGACGACCAAATTTCTTCAGATCCATCATTTCTTCATCAGCTGTTACCGAACAGGACGTTGATTTCATGTTAGATGAAATCCACCGTCTTGGCGATGACTTGTAAATCTAAAACGCTCATCAAAGATAAATTAGCATTGAGTATATGTAGTTTTAACTTTAAGTAAAACAAGAAAATAACAAAAAAAATAAAAAAAAGCTATATAAAAACTGTTATAATATTTAAAGGTTTTAAAATATCAAAAAAAAACTATTATTAAAACAATTATCTAAACTACAAAACAAATCACATCCAAGGAGTATCTTTAAGGTAAAAGCATATCACAATAATCCTACCATATATTGTTGCTTAATCATTAAAACTGAAATTCTTTACGTTGTGTTAAGTTGTTATTTGAATACAAAACTGCTAAACAAAATCTATATATATGTATGTTATATAAAATCATTTCACTAAATGCATTTATTTACTCACGACAAGTATATGTGTTTATCTATATATTTAAAATGTGTATAAATGTAATCGTATGTATGGTTTCAATGGTTGAACCCTTGAAACGAACGCCACGTACTACATGCACTACTTGTGACTGTTGACAATATTTTGAAAAAAAAAAAAAAAACATAATTGGTTTTGATTCGCGTATCATACCTATTGTTATTAAAGTTATATTATAAAATATATATATATTATTAAAAAAAAAATGAAAACCAAGCAAATCTACATCGAAACATATCGCTGGAAATGTTTGAGCACAAACCCTTTGTTCGTGTTATTTTTTCTCTAAATGATGAATGAAAACTATGTTTTAACTTTTAATTATATTGACGTGCAATTAATGTTCAACAGAAAATAAAACAATTTTAGAAAAGAACAAGAAATATGTCCATATTATAGCAAAAAGCTGAAGGCTTACAAAGAAAGCCACAATAATAAAGTAAAGTACCTTTCGCACCCTATGATACCTGCTTAAACATAATGCAATTATAATGATTCAGTTTATGATTTATGGAGAGTAGAACTTGCCTACCTATTAAACTACGCTTGTAAATGTCTGATTTAGTACAATTTCTTTAGTTTTAACATTTACTATATTAAGTGTATATGCTGAGTTTATAAATATAAACGCATATATACGAAATGTATTACCTAGGGTCAATTAAAACAATGCGCACCTCAATGCAGGATGCTAAAAAAATATATCAATTATATTATTGAAAGAAAAAAAGCCATATTTAGCAATGAGAGTAGACTTGGTATAAGCTAAGACGACGAATATTGTGAGTCTCATAAAATGCCACTAAAAGAAAATATTATATATTCATATGACATATGAGAACAAAATTTATTATGATTTCTTCTGCAAGATTATTAATTATATTCTCTGCAGACTCATGATATAGCAAATTGATGTTCTAAATTACATGATTGTCGAAAAATTAAAATCGTGGGATAAAAAAAGTGTTAAGCATTTTACTTATAATCACATCAAAATGCTGAAATTAATGTTATGTGTTGGTTATTATTCCTTATATAATTACTGTATTAATATGTAAAAAAAAAAATATCAATTCAAATAAAACGAAAATCATAATTTTATTGTAAAAACCAATGTTCTATTTATTATGTGTACATAAAAAGAAATCAATAAAGAAAACTTATCTCAGTAGAGGAAAACGCAGCGTTTTTTAATCGATCTTCATGGTCAATGCTTTGATGGATTGAAAAAAGAACACTTATGAAATCAAAATATTATGAAATTTGAGTTAAGGTACTGACTTCTTTTGAAAGATTGGACTATGCCGAACTTTGTTTTTTACTCTTGCAGTGGTAGAACTGCTCGAAAATGATCTAGTAACTTCTTTTGGGTGGCTCGTAGTTTAAATGGTTGGCATGCCTGTAACGCGTGACGCGTGTTAGGTTCGTGGTTTAAATCCCAACAGAAAACAAAAAAAAAGTTTTTCTATAGGTAGCACCTTTCGCAATGAATTGGTAAATTCTCCGATAAATAATAGGTCCCATCCAGGTATAAGTCGGAATGGAATTCTCTCCGATTTCCTACGATTCGTAGACATTTTGGTTCGTGGTACTTCTCCGATGAGTTTTTGCTGCGGAAAGTTTTAGTTTTGGGAATGCAATGAGTGGCCGCATTTGTGAAAAATTTCTTATGATAACAACTACTTCGAAGTAAAATTGAATCTCCGAAAAGCATGCGTAGCGGAGAAAGCTCCTCGATAGGGCCAAATAACTTTGCTGTCTTGAAAACCACTTTCTCGATTACCGGTTAGGAATCGTTAGAAAATCGTGAGTTCTCTCGATTCCCTCACGAGGAACGGTTGCTAGAATGGCGATGGGCCCAGACGCTCCCCATCCTGTTGTGCAACCCAAGGCCAATACACCAATCAGTGTGTACCTTTCTGAATGGTAGATGCTAGATGTAATAAATAAAATAAATACAACTCTATTTGGCCGAAAATCGATCAAACACCAATATTTTAATTGGCATTATAGTACTATACTATATACAACATATAAGAACTTTATGGATTGGTAAAAAAATGGAATGCCAAATAATAATTGCGTAATAATAAGAAGACAAAATGAAAGAATGCAAAGTGTTATTTGCCAAACAAGGTTTGCAAAACAAAAAAAAGTCGAAACGACCACGGCGAAACAAAGAAATGGCAAACGTCTTCTGCCGAAATATAGGTGACCCGTTCGAATGTCAGAATTAAAATTATATATTTTTTTATTTGTTGGATAAAAAATACCTTTTTAAGTTTTTAATCTAAAAAGTATCATTTTTCAAGAAAAAAACTCGGTAAGCTTATGATTCATTTTTTTTTTGAAGTGAAAACTTCTTTAGGCGCGTTTGGCACTTTTGTGATGGGGGTAAAGCAATGAATTCGCGACCGACACCATTTTTTTTGTTGCATATTTTTCGGCTTCATTCCGAAATGGCTGGCCACACATACACGATACACCACTGAGCAGATCAGAGAGCAATGAATGCAGATTATTTAGTATTTGTAGTGTAGTGTGTAGGTAGTAGTCATTTGCAAAGCAAAGACTCGACCATTGAACCAAGAAATATCTTAATGAATGTAATAGCAACATTACCTAGTCATATTACCGACTCAGAGAAATTCAGAGAAGAAAGAAAGGAATTGAAGGACAGAGAAAAATTTATGCAACGCAGAAAAAATAAAAAGCACCAAATATTTTACTATCATTACAATGAAGTGGATGAGTGAAGCTGGAAATTTCATCATGGCAGAGTAGGAGACGCACTGGTCGATGATTCGAACTTTACAACAAATTAAGAGAGATCAACAACTCGTCGCGATGATTTATCGATGGAGTTGAAATGGTTGCATGAAAATAGTTTGAAAACCATTACTCAATATTAATTAACTTCGTTTCTAAACTTAATGCATTCTGCATTGTCCTTTTTTTTCATTTCATTGTCAAAGTTTACGAGCGCAGTTACGAGATCTGTAGACACTATCGTTAAAAAATAGAATTTATTTATTGATTTTAACAGAATTTCACAAGGGTGACGAAGAAATATAGATATGATAGGTATTTCAGATTTCAATTTAGTTGCAAGTTTCAGAAGGCATGATCGTCCAGCAGCAGGAGTAGCTATCTATAAAAGGTTGTCTTATACAACTGCCATATTTTGCTCAAATCATATGGATTTGCATACGAGGTAAACTAGTTTTTGATATCGGCGATTTGTGTGTTTGTCGTTGCCACTCTGGAAATGGACAGCAAGTTATAACAGTAGGCGTTTATAATTCACCGAATACGTGTTCAAGTGTAATACGACAGTTTTTATATAAATATTTATTTATTTAGTCTGAAGACGCTTCTGCAATTAAAATATTTACTGAAAATTCAATTCTGTTTTCACTTCTGTCGGCACTCCCGGAGTGCTTCTTTTTTTTTTTTTTTTCAATATTGATTTTGCTAGTATTCCGTTAGTTTACAAAGCAAAATAATTTGTAATTAATGAATGGAAAATCAAAATGTTAAAATTAAATGGCAAGAAATAAAGTCCTGAAAGATAAATTCTGGTTACGCGGAAAACAATCAATCGAGTGTGTAAGCTTGTCTGGACCAATGGTGTACAACTCGATTCGATTCTAATTTAAATAATTCACAAACTAAACTGCAAATAAATTGTGGAGACCATTTGTGAATAAATAAATTACCAAATTAGAATAAAGAGCACCCAAATGGATCTAGGTATCGACATATAAAAAAAGTTGAGCATAAACATAGAAAACGATTATTGAAACCCACATTGTTTGCTATCGAAAATCTAACCTCTCCTACCTTTAATTACATACATGCGGAAACTACTTTGAATTCGCGATATTATCAGTACCAATAATCTGAATTTGATGCCGTGGAGTATTGGTTAGCAGGTCTGCTTGTTACTTGGGACCTTGGGAACACAAGTTTGGAACCCATGTGTTGGAACTCAAAACTGCGTAGTACGCAACCATTTGGGTTTCATCATATCTTCATAATAAATTTTTTATTTGTAACGAGAGCTGTGATGTGAACGCTCAAGTCCGGACGTTCACTGGACGAAATACGAGTCTTGCGTGGACTGTCTACTCGCTTGCTGAATTTCCAGTTCCCACGATTCGCACGTTCCCACATCGCAGCTCATCGAATCTTACCATTTGTTTCGATTTATTCTTTCATTCTACTGTCGACATCCAAGCAATAAAGATTGTAACGATTTAACTGTGCATTTGATTTTGAGTTATTCATTGTGGAAAAAATTGTGCATATGATTTTGAGTTATTCAATGGCGACCGTGACAGGACGCTCTTCTTAAAGTTTTAAGTGTACCTGTATTAATTAATTAATTAATTAATTTCATTCAAAAAAAAAATAAGTCAGTAGAATCAGTGTTCTGTTTAAAAAGAAAAAAAAAGAAAAACAAAAAGATATGTCGAACGATGAAGTGTTTCCAGAAGGTCTTGAAGAGCTCTCTGATCTTCAAGATGCAACGGGGAAAGAAATTTTGGATCTTGTCCGCAACTACGGTAAGGATGGCCAAACCCGAAAAACAAAGGATAAACTGTTACAGAAAAAGGAAAGACTAGAAAATCTATGGGACTATTTCGACACAAACGACACCCAAATCCGTGACAAGTATTCAGATAAGCCTCATCACGAGTATTTCATGAAGGAGTTTTACGAAAAGATAAAAGGCGCTTATGAAAATATGAAAGCGGACATCATCAGTCGCTTGAGCAGTCTGCCAGGCCTGGACGCAAACCAGACCATGGAGAAGCCACCAGCAGCAACTCCATCAGGATCATCGGTAAAACCAGCAGCAGCAGCAACAGAAGCAGACAAGATGAAGATGACCAGAGCACTTACGACAAGGGATAGGTATAAAATGTTGTCAAGGCAATTTCAATCCTCATTGGATAATTGCAGTATGGAACTAAAAAATACCTATCCCCATATGTTCGAAATTAAAGTTAAGAACCTAGTGGATAATTTTGAACAATTAAAATTAGTTTTTCAACGCGTGGATGGCGATTTGGAAGAAGAAGATGTCAACATCTACTTTCATCTTCAAAAACAGCTAGAGATTCGACTGACTGGCTTACCAACAAAAGGTACTACATCGGATCATCAAGTGGCAATTGCTTCTTTGAAGCTACCAAAAATTGAACTTCCAAAGTTTGATGGATGTTACCTTAAGTGGCGTCAGTTCTATGATTTATTTAAACCAATGATCCTTGAACAACCGATTTCGCCGGCCCAGAAACTGTACTTTTTGAGGACTAATATGACAGGTGAAGCACTCAGTTTGATTCAAGGATTTCCAGCGACAGATAGTAATTTTGAAGCAGCCTGGAAGACACTGATGGACAGATATGATAACAAACGGCTACTTTTGTGTGCACAGCTCGAAAACCTATTGTCCCAACAATCAGCATCGGGAACTGCTTCTAGCTTGCGGAAACTGCATGACAACACAAAGGAAGGAATTCAGGCCCTGATCAATCTAGGATTCGCGGCACATGACTGGGATCCAATAGTCGTCCACCTGATCCTGAAAAAGGTTGACAAAGAGAGTAGGACCCTCTTCGAACAGTCCCTAGATGACCCAAGGAGCAGTCCATCGCTATCAGAGTTGTTGAAATTCATCGAATCTAGGTTTCAAACGCTTGAAACCATCACGCATTCCGATGAAAAAAGGAAGACAACCGCCATAGCAATTGAATCCAACGGCTGCGTGATGTGCAGCTTAGGTAACCATAAAATATATAAATGCAAAAAATTCTTGTCTCTTTCAGGTGCTGATCGTGAGAAGTCTGTTCAACGAATCGGAATTTGTAGAATTTGTCTGAGATCGGGTCATACTCAAAATTCGTGCAACGCAAGGGGGTGTTTTCTTTGCAATGGCAAACACAATACATTGTTGCACTACAAAAAAGAAAATAGATACAATTTAAAGGCAAAACCAATTTCTGACCCAATTTCTAATGCCAACACTATATCTTCCATAGGTGATCGAAACCAGCAAATAAAACAAGGTCAAGGGGTGGAAGGTCAGTCGTCAAACGCAGCTAGCACTTCCAGATCCAATCACCGTAGCATTTATCTAGCGACAGCATTAGTTAACGTAAGGTCCGCATGTGGCACATTACTTCCCTGTCGTGCGTTATTAGATTCTGGATCACAAATCCATTTTGTGACAGCAGCCTTTGCACATGCTTTAGGAATTCAGAAGCATCGATCCGAAACCTCCATAAGTGGGATTGGAGGGCATGGAACGCCAACACAATTTGCCATAGAACTCTCATTTCAATCGCGAAATGGAAGCTTCAAAGGCAATATTGAAGCAACGATCTTGGCTAAGATAACTGACTATAGGCCGCATGACGGTCACACTGAATTACGTGACCTACCTGCTCACATACAGTTGGCAGACCCAGGATTTATGACAAACCAAAAAATAGATTTGCTGATTGGTGCTGGAAGTGCTAGCTGCGTTTGACGACTGACCTTCCACCCCTTGACCTTGTTTTATTTGCTGGTTTCGATCACCTATGGAAGATATAGTGTTGGCATTAGAAATTGGGTCAGAAATTGGTTTTGCCTTTAAATTGTATCTATTTTCTTTTTTGTAGTGCAACAATGTATTGTGTTTGCCATTGCAAAGAAAACACCCCCTTGCGTTGCACGAATTTTGAGTATGACCCGATCTCAGACAAATTCTACAAATTCCGATTCGTTGAACAGACTTCTCACGATCAGCACCTGAAAGAGACAAGAATTTTTTGCATTTATATATTTTATGGTTACCTAAGCTGCACATAACGCAGCCGTTGGATTCAATTGCTATGGCGGTTGTCTTCCTTTTTTCATCGGAATGCGTGATGGTTTCAAGCGTTTGAAACCTAGATTCGATGAATTTCAACAACTCTGATAGCGATGGACTGCTCCTTGGGTCATCTAGGGACTGTTCGAAGAGGGTCCTACTCTCTTTGTCAACCTTTTTCAGGATCAGGTGGACGACTATTGGATCCCAGTCATGTGCCGCGAATCCTTGATTGATCAGGGCCTGAATTCCTTCCTTTGTGTTGTCATGCAGTTTCCGCAAGCTAGAAGCAGTTCCCGATGCTGATTGTTGGGACAATAGGTTTTCGAGCTGTGCACACAAAAGTAGCCGTTTGTTATCATATCTGTCCATCAGTGTCTTCCAGGCTGCTTCAAAATTACTATCTGTCGCAATTTTGGGTCATACTCAAAATTCGTGCAACGCAAGGGGGTGTTTTCTTTGCAATGGCAAACACAATACATTGTTGCACTACAAAAAAGAAAATAGATACAATTTAAAGGCAAAACCAATTTCTGACCCAATTTCTAATGCCAACACTATATCTTCCATAGGTGATCGAAACCAGCAAATAAAACAAGGTCAAGGGGTGGAAGGTCAGTCGTCAAACGCAGCTAGCACTTCCAGATCCAATCACCGTAGCATTTATCTAGCGACAGCATTAGTTAACGTAAGGTCCGCATGTGGCACATTACTTCCCTGTCGTGCGTTATTAGATTCTGGATCACAAATCCATTTTGTGACAGCAGCCTTTGCACATGCTTTAGGAATTCAGAAGCATCGATCCGAAACCTCCATAAGTGGGATTGGAGGGCATGGAACGCCAACACAATTTGCCATAGAACTCTCATTTCAATCGCGAAATGGAAGCTTCAAAGGCAATATTGAAGCAACGATCTTGGCTAAGATAACTGACTATAGGCCGCATGACAGTCACACTGAATTACGTGACCTACCTGCTCACATACAGTTGGCAGACCCAGGATTTATGACAAACCAAAAAATAGATTTGCTGATTGGTGCTGAATTGTTCTTTGATCTTTTACTTCCAGGAGAAATCTTTATTGGTCCTCAACTTCCACTACTTCGAAACACGAAACTGGGTTGGATTGTGGCAGGTGGTGCTCAAGGTATCAAACATAATGCTGTATGCAGCATTGCCACAGCAACATCTCTTTCAAAAATCGAAAAACTTGTAAGCAGATTCTGGGAGTGTGAAAGTCATGATTCTCCAATTAAACGGATGAGCAGTGAAGAGCGTAATTGTGAAGACTTCTTCAACTCGACTACACAAATTCTACCCAGTGGAAGATTCATGGTAAGTCTTCCGTTCAAAAAAGATCCATCTTCCTTAGGAGCATCCTTTGAAAGGGCACGCAAAGGGTTTATTTCACTGGAACGTCGACTGGAACTCAACAATGAATTACGTCTGCAGTACACACAATTTTTATTGGAATATGAACAATTGGGCCATATGAGTCAAATAGAGAACTCGAATATTCCACAGACACACTATTCCATCCCGCATCATTGCGTTTTGAAACCAGAAAGCTCGTCAACATGCGTGCAGTCTTTGACTGTTCAGCGAAAACATCCTCTGGAAGTTCTCTAAACGATGTTCTGGGAATCGGACCAACAGTTCAACCTGATTTGTTTTCAATAATCCTTCGATTTAGATTAAAAGGATATGCATTCACAGCAGACATCAGCAAGATGTATCGACAGGTTTTACTTCGACCAGAAGACAGAGCTTTTCAACTTATTCTTTGGAGAACAAAAAATGATCAACCTCTGAGGACTTATAGGCTCAACACCTTGACTTATGGTTCGGCCTCCGCTCCATACTTAGCAACTAAATGTCTGGTTCAACTTGCAAAACAATACTGTAACGTGAACCCAACATTTTATACCAATTTTCCTAATCGAAAAACGTTCAACCGAAAACACAACTGGCAACACTTTAATGGAATGGTATAAATGACAGGCGTTGCTTGTAAGCCAGTGTGTGTGAGTGTATAGAGAGACAGACAGACAGAGAGTAGACAGCAAATGTGGAGACAATGTAGAAGTTACTGGAGAGTTCTAGATGGCATGTCATTCGATATAAATAGCCCGCCCGAGGCAACCAGAGGGCAGTCTTGTTTATAGAGTGATAAAGTTAAGAGTAAATACAAGTGATAGTCCAAAAGTCGAGTTGAGTTCAAATAAAGTGTATATCGAAAGTAGATACTGAATAAAGTGGTGGAATTAAATTGAAAGGTAGAGTTTTATTTTTTTGCGAACTAAGCGCACGTTACATTGGTGTCAGAAGTGTAAATAAAACTTATTGGAAGTAAAGTGTGAAAAAAAAGTAAAAAGAAAAATAGTAATTATACAGTGAAAATGGGTAAGTTGTTAGAAGAGCTCAACTGCATTGAGCTTAAAAGTGAGTTAGGTAAGCGAAATCTTTCTAGAGCGGGATCGAAAAATGAGCTCGTCCTGCGCTTGCGTAACTATTTGGAACAGCAAGGAGAAGACGTAAACACTTTTGTTTTTGAAACAGAAGTGGAAGAAGAGGAAGTAAGTGAAAATGTAGATTTTTCTAGCATAATGAAGCTTTTATTAGAACAAAGAAACGAACAAAAGAAAATGATTGAAGAGCAACGAAACGAGCAAAAGAAGGAACAGCAGAATGTTCTCGAACGGCTTGAAGTACAGCAAAAGAAGCTGATTGAAGAGCAACAAAACGAGCGAAAGAAGGAACAGCAGAATGTTCTCGAAAAACTGGAAGCACAACGAAACGAACAAAAGAAAGAACAACAGAATATTCTCGAAAGACTTGAGGCGCAACAGAATGTTTTGGAAGGTCAGAAAAACATTCTAGAAGGTAAATTGGGTAACATTGAGAAAAATGTATGTGCCCTAGACGAACGCGTTGAAGGTGTTGAGAAACAGCTTTCTGTTGTAGAGAATCGTTTCGAAGGCGTAGAAAGTCGATGTGATGTTCTCACCAAGGAATTAGACCAGATCCGGAAAATAAAAATTCGAGAATCTGCTGGAGAGTTTGCAAGGAAAAAGGAGATGAAACCCCCAACCTTTGATGGACAGTCTTCTTGGCCAGTCTACAAGAGACAATTTGAGGCAGCTGCGACAACAAATGGCTGGGATGACGAAGACAAGTACATTGCACTGACTCTTGCTCTTAGAGGACCAGCAGCTGAATTACTTCAAACAGTTCCAGCTGGTAAGAGCGGCGATTTCAGTTCTCTCGTGGCAGCTATAGATAAACGCTTTGGAGATAGCCACTTGAAAGAAGTCTTCCGAGTCCAACTCAATAACAGAGTCCAGAAAAGGGGTGAAAGTCTACAGCAGCTCCAAGCAGACGTCGAAAGACTGGTTCACCTGGCATACCCGGATGCTGGAGAAGAAATCATCAACCAGCTCGCTGTTGAGTCCTTCGTTCGTGCCATTTCCGATATACATCTTCAGAGGTCTGTGCGAACTGCTAGAACACGTACTCTTTCCGAAACTTTAGCATTCGCATTGACAATTGAAGCAGCAGAACAGGCTTCTCAGGGAGTACATCGACTTAGAGAGGCCATAGTCGAAGAATGCTCGTGCCAAAGAGCTGAAATACATAAGAACCGGAGTGGACTAGCAAGATGTTGGAACTGCAACAAGACCGGACACTTACAGCGTCAATGCCGACTACCACCAAACAAAGCAGGTTGTCAACATTGTGGAAGCAAGAGATCCAACCCAGAGCAAGGTAACAACAACACCAGCGTTGCCTATCAGCCCGTTTCCCATCAGGGAAACGAGTAAGAACCAACTTCGAGGGGCAGAGGCTGGTTTCTTGTATCGATGGCCCCAAAACCACCATCCAGGTCTCCCAGACCAAACGCGACAACAAAAGTCTGACTGTGGAGACTACTATTAGCGGGAACAAACATGTGGCTACTATTGACACCGGTGCCACAGCATCCATAGTACGTCGAGACCTGGTAAAGATGACGTGGCTCCATAACACCAATAGCTACCGTCTAAGAACCGCAACGGGAGAAGCAGCAAGAGTATATGGAGAAGTGTGTCTCAAGATCCGACTGGCCGATCTAGTGTTTACTCATCAATTCCTGGTGGCAGATATATGTGACGAGTGCATCATTGGAATCGACTTTATGAAACAGCACGGAGTTATTTTGGATATCGGTAATCAAGTTTTGAAATACCAAAATAAAGAAATTCCAATGACCTATTCGAATGAAAATACGTCAACACTGAGAACTGTCATCACGGAAGATCTGATTCTGCCTCCTTCTTCTGAAGTGTTCGTTTGGACAAAACTGGAAGGTGAGTTTGGAAGCCTTCGATACCTCATGGTGGAACCAGACCCAGAGTGTTCCTCCCAAAGCATCATCATCGGGAAAACACTGGTAGCACCGAAAAACAAAATGGTCCCCGTACGATTACTAAACACCAGACCGTACGATGTAAAGTTGAATAAAGGAGAAGTCGTTGGACGTTGCGAATCGGTTGCAGCAATTACGAAGATCACAGACGAGGCCCCGAGAAAAACGTTAACTCCGGAGGAGCTCGAAACCATCAGAGCTAAAATACTGAATTCATCCAACCTTGATCACCAACAAACAAGGATGGCTAAAAGTCTCCTACAAGAGTACACTGATATCTTCGCATCGCAAAAGGGGCAATATGGTAGGACACAGTTGGTGCAGCATCGCATCAACACAGGAGATGCAAGACCGATCCGTCAACCTGCAAGACGTCTTCCACTGGCCAAACAAGGTGAGGTTGAGGAAATGATAACAGCAATGAAAAAGGACGGTCTTATCGAAAATTCCAAAAGTCCTTGGGCGAAGCACTCGTTTTTGTGTGGACTACCGAAGGCTGAATGATGTAACTAAGAAGGACAGCTATCCCCTGCCGAGAATCAGTGATACCCTGGATGCCATGGAGGGAGCGCAGTGGTTCTCGACGCTGGACTTGAAGAGCGGATATTGGCAAGTTGACATCCACCCTGATGATCGGGAAAAGACGGCGTTTTCTACAGGTAATGGGCTCTGGCAGTTTAAAGTTATGCCGTTTGGGTTATGTAACGCTCCGGCAACATTCGAGCGTTTGATGGAGTGCGTTCTTCAAGGACTGACGTGGAAAGCTTGCCTAGTCTACTTGGACGATGTCATTGTTTACGGGAAAACATTTGACCAACATTGTAAGAACCTTAAAGCCGTGTTTCAGAGACTTCGAGAGGCTAACCTTAAACTGAATCCAGAAAAATGTGCACTTTTTAAAACCGAAGTCAAGTATTTGGGACACATCATCTCATCCCAAGGAGTAAAGACTGATCCTGAAAAAGTTGACTCCGTCAAAAATTGGCCAACACCACAGGACAAACATCAACTCCGAAGCTTTCTGGGACTTGCCACATATTACCGACGTTTCGTTAAGAACTTCGCTGGAGTTGCAAAGAGTTTGCATCAGCTCACCGAAAAGGGGAAGCAGTTTAAATGGTCAGGTGAGTGTGAGAAATCTTTCCAGGAACTCAAATACCGCCTCTGTAACGCTCCAGTGCTGGCACATCCAACACCTGGCAAAACATTCATCGTCGACGCAGATGCAAGCAACGTTGGAATCGGGGCGGTACTATCCCAAGTGCATGATGGCGAAGAGAAAGTGGTGGCATACTACAGCAAGGTCCTATCGAAACCCGAGAGGAACTACTGCGTGACCAGAAGGGAACTGCTAGCTCTTATCTTGGCAACAAAGCACTTCCATAAGTACATCTATGGACAGAAATTCCTTCTGCGGACAGACCACGGTGCTCTGAGCTGGCTGTTGAACTTCAAAAATCCAGAAGGTCAAGTCGCAAGGTGGATAGAAAGATTGCAGACCTATGACTACCAGATCCAACACCGCAGAGGAAAGCTGCACTCAAACGCCGATGCATTATCACGAAGACCTTGCAAAGTGGATTGCAAGCATTGCAAGCGGCAAGAAGACTGTAATGAGGGGCCTAGTACTACCTCACCTACTAAAGCTATGGGGGATATTAGATGGCTTCCCCAAGCCGAATTGTGTTGATGGCTAGAGAGCCGATCTGTTGGAAATAAGAAGGGAGGCTGAAGAGCCAAAGTGTTCCGTTCTACTTCAAACTAAAAAGTGAATTTATTACACTGAACTTAAGCTATTTATACAAAATAATCAACTTACACACTAACATCTTAAACCAATATCAAATATACATATTATAACTAACACATAGAAATATTTGGTATTCCGAATTCTGTGGGAAATAAACGAACAACGGAACCCGGTAGCATACTTGCTATGTCATCAAATTAATAGCACATGCCAATATGCATAGCCCGTCTAATACAATGCACAAATGTATCCAAATACGTCCAGCCATATGCACTACACAGTATGCAGTACATTGAACCTTAGTGAGTAGGTAGATACACTTGACAAAAGTAATCTGAAGCGTCGCGTCCCGTCATCGTCAATGGCATTGAAATTATTACTTAATAGTTTAGTGCATGAGGTTGATACTCATGACCATGAATGAAATATGAGTTCAAGGTTGGCTATCGTGAAACGTAATGTGGATTAACGTCAATGACCGGAATTAAATGTATAATGACGTGGTCGCTAGTGTGATCCCTTCACACCACCCTTCCTGGGGAAAAGGAGAAATCATGACATATCTTGATTTCTTCTTTTAAGCGACACTAACTTGTTTTTCTTTTTCTTCGGAATCCCAATATATATATATATATATATTTTTTTTTTTTTTAAACATTATTTTCTTTTATATTAATTGACATAGTACAATCTTAGTGTGTATCATTACTTACGCATATAATATAATATATTTTTTTTCCATTCATACAAGTAACTTTATTTTCTCATATTCTAGTTGTGTTTTTAAACATTATTTTCTTTTATACTTAGTGTGTATCAGTATTTACGCATATAATATAATTTAATTTTTCCATTCATATAAGCAACTTATTTATCTTATACTCTAGTTGTGTTTTTAAACATTATTTTCTTTTATACTTAGGGTGTATCATTATTTACGCATATAATATAATTTAATTTTTCCATTCATACAAGCAACTTATTTTTCTTATACTCTAGTTGTGCTTTTGAACATTATTTTCTTTTATACTTAGGGTGTATCATTATTTACGCATATAATATAATTTAATTTTTCTTCATTCATACAAGCAACTTATTTTTCTTACACTCTAGTTGTGTTTTTTAAACAACTTAGTGTGTATCATTACTTACGCATATAATATAAATTTTTTTTTTTTCATTCATACTAGTAACTTATTTTTCTTATATTCTAGTTGTGTTTTTTAAACAACTTAGTGTGTATCATTACTTACGCATATAATATAAATTTTTTTTTTTCATTCATACTAGTAACTTATTTTTCTTATATTCTAGTTGTGTACACAACAATATAATTTACTCTTATTAAAAATTAAGTTAATTAATTAAATGAAGTAGTTATCTTGTATGTATATATGTGCATATAATATTATTTACATTCTCTTCCCCTTTTTTTTTTTGATTTAATTAGCGATTATATAAAAGTTAAATACACGTAAAATGGTTTTAGTCTATTCTTGTGTACTGTCATTGTTTTGTTATCGTATTTGATATCACAATTTACACCATTTTGAGACAAAACTTCGTATGGTCCTATAAATATTGAATCTAATTTTTTTCTGGCTTCGTTTCTTAGTAAAACTAAACTTCCTTTTTCAAAACTACTACTCTTTGTTTGTCCCTCTTTATCATACCTATCTTTCCTAACATTTTTCTTCTTTATAAGCGTTTCTCGGGCATCTCTATGGGCAACTTGTAATTTATGTTTAAGGTCAATTACGTAATTGTCATAGTTGTACACCGGTTCCATTTGTTTTGTCAGATTGTTGGGTAAGCTACATTGCTTTCCGAATATCAACTCGAATGGAGTGTAACCCGTTTCTGAGTGTACGGAAGTGTTATAACAAAAAACGTAATATGGCAACCAAGTGCTCCAGTCCGTGTGTTTTTCTGAGACGTAACTTCTAAGATATGCTCCTAAAACCTTATGTGAATTTTCTAAAGCTCCTATGCTCTCATGATGGTACGCTGTAGATTGTAATTGTTCTATTCTCAAAAGCTTACAGATACTTTTGAAAACCTGGTTTAGAAATTCGGTTCCCTGATCAGATGCTATTGTATGTGGTACTCCGTACCTTAGAATAAAACCTTCTACTAGAGCTTTAGCTACCGTGCCTGATTCTTTATTTGGGAGTGGTATAGCTTCGATAAACTTGGTAAGCTCATCTTGAATGGTGAGTATGTATTTTGATCCATCTTCAGATTCTTCTAAAGGTCCTACTAGGTCTATAAATATTTTGTCAAAACCTGATTCGGCTGTTGATGTGATAGTCATTGGTTGTTTCTTCGGCTGGTTATATTTGTTTCGTTGGCATACTGGGCAGTGCTTAACGAATGTCGTCACATCGTTTTGCATTCCTGTCCAAAAGTATTTTTTCTTTATATTTTGGATCATACGGTTTATACCTGCATGTCCACTGGTTGGAAGTATGTGAAAGTCGTTTAGTATTAATTTCTTCTTACAAGGATCGGTAATTTCAATAACATTATCTATGAGGTATACCTTTATATTACTTTCTTTAAACATTTCTCCTAATATATTTTTTAATTCATTAATTTTATATTCTCGACGGCCGTCCGAGAGTTTCTTTATTTCATTTTTAGTAATATATATTCTCTTAATTGATTTGGGCCCGCAGAATTTTTGCACATCCCTCGACAATATTTTGCCAAATAATGTCGATTGGGTTGTAGTGCTGTCCTTGGGCTTCTTTAGGAGTAAACTATTCCCTTTTGGAATATACGCCAAAACTTTGTTTGGTCCTATAATTATGTTGTCCTTGAAATTAACTAAATCTTCCGTAAAATTGTCAACGATTTTTAATTCAATAACTTTAAGTCCACTTTCGGGTGGTTTCAGTAATAACTATATATTTTTCGGAATATTTTCTCTTTAGGGGTTTTATTGAAGTTTGCAAGTATTTCAACGGAAGTTTGTCTTTTAGTGTTTTTTATTGTGTTGAACAAATGATGACAGAACTTTTTTTATCAATTTATGGGGGAGATATGAATTTTTTTTTTTTTACAATTTTTTTTAGGGTTTTTTTCATTTATGTTTTACTTTCATAAGAAGTGTTTTTCGTTCATTTTTTTTTTTTGTTTATACATCGTTTATACATTGAGAAAAAAATTTTTTTTGTAAAAATTTAAAACTGCTACATTTTTAATTTCATTAGTAATAATTTTCTGAACAATACAATTTTAAAATTCTTTGTGGCTAAATAAACTATAAGGACTATGACAATGTCCATGATAACAAGATTTGTTTCTTGAATCAGTTTCAGTTTCAAAAATCAAAAGAAAGAGAAAAACAAATCGCCAAAAATAAAAAGAAAATGGTTAAAAATTTATGGAAATTTCTTATCTTTGATAACGTTGTAAAGTTTCTTTTGCTTCTCTTTTCGTAAACCAAAAAAAACTATTTTCTAAAATAACTAATTAGAATTAGAAGCAGTTGTAGTACTGTAGTACATAATATAATGAATTTGTAGACTCATCCGCTTTCTTCCTGTGAAACTCTTTGCGATGGAAGCAGTATAGAGTTCGGAAAAAGTTTAGGACGTTGTTTGTGCTGCTAATTGTGATCACCCTCATGATGTTGCCTGGCTTTTGTTTGATTGTAGTCATCTTTGTTGGTGTGTATTTTTGTTTTACATAGTATGGATGTCAAAGCAAACGATTTAGATACTACAATTTAGGAAACGGAGTGTAGCCAACCGCAAGCACTGTGAGGCACTGAACCTCCTGGAATCTTCTGACTCCTGGCAGGATCGCCATGTAATGAGGGGCCTAGTACTACCTCACCTACTAAAGCTATGGGGGATATTAGATGGCTTCCCCAAGCCGAATTGTGTTGATGGCTAGAGAGCCGATCTGTTGGAAATAAGAAGGGAGGCTGAAGAGCCAAAGTGTTCCGTTCTACTTCAAACTAAAAAGTGAATTTATTACACTGAACTTAAGCTATTTATACAAAATAATCAACTTACACACTAACATCTTAAACCAATATCAAATATACATATTATAACTAACACATAGAAATATTTGGTATTCCGAATTCTGTGGGAAATAAACGAACAACGGAACCCGGTAGCATACTTGCTATGTCATCAAATTAATAGCACATGCCAATATGCATAGCCCGTCTAATACAATGCACAAATGTATCCAAATACGTCCAGCCATATGCACTACACAGTATGCAGTACATTGAACCTTAGTGAGTAGGTAGATACACTTGACAAAAGTAATCTGAAGCGTCGCGTCCCGTCATCGTCAATGGCATTGAAATTATTACTTAATAGTTTAGTGCATGAGGTTGATACTCATGACCATGAATGAAATATGAGTTCAAGGTTGGCTATCGTGAAACGTAATGTGGATTAACGTCAATGACCGGAATTAAATGTATAATGACGTGGTCGCTAGTGTGATCCCTTCACAAGACAAAGAAATCATTACCACTCAGCGACTAAGAGCTGACCCCATAAGCGGATGGAGCAATGAGGAAGTGAGGACTGCTCAACAGGAAGATCCAGATATCGAACCCATTCTCGCATGGAAAGAAAATGAAGAGAAACCGGAATGGGGAGACATTTCTGACAGGAGTCCAGTTCTCAAAGCCTATTGGGCACAGTGGGACTCACTATATGTGCAAGAAGGTGTCCTCAGGCGAAGATGGGAATCCGCTGACGGTAAGTCATATGTGATGCAGCTGATCGTACCGCAATCGAAAGTCAGTGAAGTTCTTCAGGAGATGCACGACGGACCTTCTGGAGGCCACCTGGGGGTAAACAAAACACTGGAGAAGGTGCGACATCGGTTCTACTGGTTACATGCTAGAGATGACGTGGAGAAGTGGTGCCGAACATGTGACAAGTGTGCTGCAACCAAAGGACCTGGTAGGAAGATTCAAGGTAAGATGCATCAGTACAACGTTGGATCGCCTTTTGAGAGGATTGCAGTAGATGTGGCTGGGCCTTTTCCAGAGACCAACGCTGGAAACAAATACATTCTGGTTGTAATGGACTATTTTAGCAAGTGGCCTGAGGCGTATGCCATCCCAAATCAAGAAGCCAAAACGGTGGTCGACCAGATTGTGTTTAACTGGGTTAGTAGGTTTGGCGTGCCTATGGAACTCCATTCCGACCAAGGGAGGAACTTTGAGTCAAACATCTTCCAAGGAGTGTGCGGACTACTTGGCATTAAGAAGACGAGAACCACACCACTTCATCCACAATCTGATGGGATGGTTGAAAGATTCAACCGGACCTTGAAAGAACACCTCACCAAGGTCGTAGGCGACTACCAAAGAGACTGGGATAGGCACGTACCACTATTCCTGATGGCCTATAGAAGTGCAGTACATAGCTCGACAGGACAAACACCATCTGACATCCTGTTCGGGAAAACCATGCGGCTGCCCAGCGAACTTAAATTTGGATGCCCCACAGAGGAGCCACAGGACACAAACGAGTATGTGGACGACCTCAAGGAGAGACTCGCTGACATCCATAAAAGAACAAGGGAACGGATGAAAGCCTACAGCGACCGGATGAAGACACGGTACGACACAAAAGCGACAACGTCAGGATTCCAAGCAGGAGATCGTGTGTGGCTTTATAATCCTCATCGTCAAAAGGGATTGTCACCGAAACTTCAGCAAAACTGGGAAGGTCCTTATACTGTAGTCACGAGGATTAACGACGTGGTTTACCGCATCCAAAGAGGACTAAGAGGCAAGTTAAAAGTAGTTCATTGTGACAGGCTGCATCGATATAGTGGCGAGGCTGCAGATGGAATTATTCGGGACGAACAATCCTAAGGAGGGGGCAGTGTAACGTGAACCCAACATTTTATACCAATTTTACTAATCGAAAAACGTTCAACCGAAAACACAACTGGCAACACTTTAATGGAATGGTATAAATGACAGGCGTTGCTTGTAAGCCAGTGTGTGTGAGTGTATAGAGAGACAGACAGACAGAGAGTAGACAGCAAATGTGGAGACAATGTAGAAGTTACTGGAGAGTTCTAGATGGCATGTCATTCGATATAAATAGCCCGCCCGAGGCAACCAGAGGGCAGTCTTGTTTATAGAGTGATAAAGTTAAGAGTAAATACAAGTGATAGTCCAAAAGTCGAGTTGAGTTCAAATAAAGTGTATATCGAAAGTAGATACTGAATAAAGTGGTGGAATTAAATTGAAAGGTAGAGTTTTATTTTTTTTGCGAACTAAGCGCACGTTACAATACGAAAATGTTCACGTAAACGCATCCCAAACAGTAAGTCAAAACATTTACGTGGATGATTTACTTGCTGGAGCAGACTCAGTGTCAAAGGCTAGAGAACTCCTTGAGGAGATTATACTACTTCTAGAAAAGGGTAAATTTGAATTAAGAAAATTTTGTTCTAATAATGAAAACATTTTAAAGAACATCCCTGATGCACATAAAGAAAAATTGGTAAGGTTTCATCAGTCTGACGTTATTAAAACCTTGGGATTAATTTGGAATCCAACCATTGACTATTTTGAATTTGGTTTTAATTCTGAAAAATTTAAAACGCCAGAAGCGACTGTGACGCGCAGAAGCGTGTTATCTGACCTCGCTCGTTTATTTGATCCTTTAGGTTTACTGAGTCCTGCAATAATGCTTGGAAAGCTTTTTGTTCAAGATTTGTGGAAAACGAACTTCTCGTGGGATGATGAGCTTCCTTTGGATCTCGCAAGTAAGTGGAAGGATTATATTAATCAATTTTTTGACCTTAGAAGCATCAGGATACCAAGTGTTGCTAATATCAAAACCCAAGGAGGTGTGCTACAGCGAGCCATTCATAATTTGTGCCCTTTGCCGGTAGAAGAAGCGAAAAAATATCATACAACTGTCAAGACAGATCATCCAATTGAGAAAGAAGAAAATCCTCTATTGACAGTTGAAGCAGACTCAAACAAACATGCAATATCCAGGAAATCCCAAGGTGGAAAAATAACAAAGGGACTTGTGTTAATATCTTGTCTCTTTGCATTTTTTTTAGCACCAATCAGTTCGACAAACATAGACAGCCAAGTGGTAATAAGCAACTTAGATAATGCTATTGGATTTTATTTCGAAGATATGGGAACACTGCGAGTAGCCGACAATTTTTGGAGTCTTTACGTTTACTACAATCTGACCAATTACTGGCTTGAATTGAGCGAAACGAAAGGGTATTTAAGGGAATTAGAAAAGGCTTGTATGGCGGATAAATCGGAGAGAATTTATCACTGCAATTCGACAATCGACATTCTTCGAAAAAGAATAATAAACATTGACCAAAAGAACGATCTTATAAACGGGTTCAATACTACAACCCAGAGTTCAATGCGACATCGTAGATCTCCATTTGATTTTGTTGGAAGCGTAGCGCATAGTTTGTTTGGTGTGCTAGATCAGGAAGATGCTCAACATATTCAGAATCAAATTGAATTGGCAAATAAACAGGATCAACACTTATATTCTCTCATCCGAAAACAGAGCTCCATTGCAGACTCTACGGCAAATATACTGAGGCGCAACTCATTGGAAGTTCAAAATGACTTTAACACATTAAATACATATTTGACAAAAACTTTCAATACAATTGGAAAACAACAAAACGAAATTGTGAGTAATCAACATTTTCTTGCGCTCACTACGTATTTAAGTATGATGCTTAATAATTACGAACGCACTCAAGATGTCCTGCTAGATGTTATCCTGGACTTAAATCATGCGAAAATCAACCCGCAGATAATAACACCAATGCAAGTAAGTAGTCAACTGCAACTGATTCAAGGAAATCTACCTTCATCGCTGAGGCTGCCCAGTGTTTCGGCCTTGGAAATGTTAAAACTAATAACAGTCAAAGGACGGACACTACATGAAACGATTGTGTTTGAAGTCTTAATCCCGTTAGCCGAAGATCAAGAATTCCAAGTTTTTAACCTCATTCCATTGCCAATTGTTCACAACAACATGAGCCTACTCGTCGATGTAACATCTCCATGCCTTGCGGTTACATTAGCAAGAGATAAGTATTTTGGACTCTCCTATATTGAATTCAATTCTTGTAAACTAATAGGAACGAGAAATCATCTTTGCAGACAGATTGTGCCTACTAGAGTTCACTCCAAAGATTTTAAAGTGTGCGAAATGGCTCTATTAAACCACGAGGACAACGCTTTGGAAATATGTGATCTAAAGGAAGTGCCTCCACAAGATCATTGGTATGCGCTGAGGCAAACAGACTCTTGGATATTTTCGGTGATGAACAATGTAACAGGCCTTCTGATTTGCAATGGCCAAACAAGAAGCATTTCTCTATCAGGCACTGGAATGATTGGCTTTAACAACATATGCTCCCTTAAAATTGATACAAGGATAATTAATGGTCATTTAAATTTAAAGACTATTATAACAAAGTCATTTGTTCCAAGTGCAAGGCTAAGCAATTGGATCAGAAATCGCAACTTGACAGACGACCATTTTTCCCCCTTGACGGTAAGAAATAATAATGAAACAGATGTTAAAAATCTTTCACAGGAAATAGAAGACCTTAAGAGAGCAATGACTTCTGATGAACTACCACCCGCCAACATACATGATTTTCATCACTATGGCTTGAGCTACTTGTTGCTGGCGATCACCATTGGAATGATAGTAATTTTTTGCCGATATCGAAAACATCAAGCCGCACTACAAATTCCAATTCGGAGAAGAGGTTCTCGCTTTCAAGCAACTATTTAAATTGAAGGTTAGGAACCTTCAAGGAGGGGTGTATGTTGGAACTCAAAACTGCGTAGTACGCAACCATTTGGGTTTCATCATATCTTCATAATAAATTTTTTATTTGTAACGAGAGCTGTGATGTGAACGCTCAAGTCCGGACGTTCACTGGACGAAATACGAGTCTTGCGTGGACTGTCTACTCGCTTGCTGAATGGCCAGTTCCCACGATTCGCACGTTCCCACATCGCAGCTCATCGAATCTTACCATTTGTTTCGATTTATTCTTTCATTCTACTGTCGACATCCAAGCAATAAAGATTGTAACGATTTAACTGTGCATTTGATTTTGAGTTATTCATTGTGGAAAAAATTGTGCATATGATTTTGAGTTATTCACCATGATTTAAATTTCCGAAACATCAAATAGTCTTTTATGAACATCAACTTTAGCAAGGAATGGACTAGCTCTCCGATGGTAATTTAACTGCCATATTAAATACTTTCTCCCTCAGTTGAAAACAGTTCCATGTTCGAATCCCAGCAACAAGACGAGTTGGAAGTAAAATATTTCTGGTGTTTAAGTCTTTGTTTAAGTTTGATTTTGTAACGGTTCTTGTTTGTAACGACATCTACTAGTGAGTCTGGTACTCAAAGTATTATACACCAATTAGATGTTTCCATTGCACAAACCATGTTTTTTTTATTTTTGCTTCAAACTGTACTCTGTCATCTAAAAGAAATATTTCCAATCAAGCTATGCCAGTAGCCCAGGAGAAGTATTCATAAAAATTAAGTTTTTCATATATGTAAATTGAACAACTTTTTAAGTTTTGCGTTGGAATAAGTTTAATATCAGTTTAAAACGGTAGGACTCTGATTTTAACTTTGAGTAGGTAATTCCAGGTAAAATAGACGAGAATTATGCAACAATTTTTTCTAAAACATATTTCTTATGTAAAGTTTTTTTTTTTAACCTTTATCTATATAAATCTAAGTCAATTTTAATTCCACTTCTAAGTTCTGCTGATCTTAATCTGCATCTAAAATTTTATGTTTGGGTTGTTGTCTCATCACAAAAAAAAAAAAAAATCAGGAAGTTAAACTCTTTACAGCTCGAAATTATAAATGTAATATTAAACCCTTGCAGTAAACCGAAACTGGTTTAAATTGCAAATATTTACTTTACTTTTAACGGTCTCTCTAATTGATTCTTGTTTGTCAAAAGGAATGACAAATTTTTTTTACACATAGAAACTAAAAACTTGCCACTTTAAGAAGACAAGCACATCAAAGAAGCAAGTCATTCCGCACTTTGTCTTTTACGTTTTTGAACTACAATTACAGTTCTGACTCATTGTTTAGTAAGTACATTGCCCTATAGAAAAACAAATACTTCTTTATATTTTTTTTTTTTTTCTCATTTCAAACAACCATTACGAAGTTTTCTAAATTTTCTGTGAGTGAATGTGTTTAAAATGATTTCACGGTTAGATAATTTGTCAAGAAAAAAAAAACGGCTTTCACAGGCCCCATGGTCGTAAAAATTCTGGACTACGAATGATATGGTAAGGCATTTGATACGAGAGCTTCTTTGATGTTTTCTTTCTGCCATTCGATACCAGAAATTGATTCGAAAGACCGTGATGAAGCCACGGACTGTTGTATCCACATAACCAAAACCAGTAAAAAATACATTTTTGTGTTGTTAAAAAGGATTCATTTAAATTTATTGCTGTTTATTTTCCATTTCAAATAAATAATTAGTTTACAGTTATAGTTTTAATTTCATGAAATTAATTCATTTGAAGTTCATTAGAACTAGTTACAATTGCTGCGTCGATTTTATCGGCAATTATTTTATCTTCTAATAATATATTTGTCTTTGTTTTCTTGTTTTCTTTTATATAAAATGAGTATAGAAACTTAATGGACGTTATTCGTTAAGTTATAATATTTGAAACACTTATAACAATGCATTCTTAGTTTTATTTGCTTTGTGCGGCAGCAATTCAGGATAAATTAACACTATTTTCTTTTCGAGAGCAACAGGCTGCTAACTAAATTTTGTTAAATAAGTACTAACTACATTTTAACTAACAACAAAATCCTATTTTAACTAAATCAATTGATTTTATTTTTAGACAAAGAAACAACTGACAACAGGGACAACAAATACTATAAATAACTCTTTTTTTTTTAATAAATGAATAACATTTGTAAAAAACGTGATTGCACTTAAGTAAACATTACTTCCTTTTTCTTTCGTTTTATTTAAAAGCATACAAAAAGTGTAAAAAAAATCTTATAGAAATTGGCAAGGATGCACATTATTTAAATTTGAAATACCCCAAAAATGTAAGGTGGAGTATTTAGATGCGTACGGTTATTAAAAATAATCTCTTTGTTTTGAGTTTTACAATTGATTTCGAGCTACACATTGAATTTGATAGATTAATTTTGATAAGTTAGGCATGATATTTTGTGATTATTCGCGTGTTAAGCCAGACAATAAGTATACAATAATATCTCGTATTTGTTGGCAGGATTAAGGTAACTAAAGTATTTAAACGTAAAATTTAAATGTAATGCTGGCTGAGGATCGTTAACGTGAAGGCAGACGCCTTATTCATCATTCAGCCGACAGTTCTTCAATTCTACAGCGAACGGCGTGTTCTACAACTTCTAGACCTTGGTAGTCTAACTCCTTGACAAGACATAAGGTTGCAGATAGTAAGTTAGAGCTCTGAAAAAAAGAGAAAAAAGTTACAGTTCCAGCGACACCGAATTTTGTAAAGAGTATTTAGTTTTTGCATAGCTTCATATAAAGAAATCCCTGTGCTTATCAAATAAAGCAAAAGCTTGGGTGCAGTAAAAGAAAATAGAACAAGTCTTTGTACATTAGAAATCCATATGTGTATTTCCTTTAAATTTGTTACCATTTTCCTATGCAACCTTCAATTCGAAATATCTACACCAACTTACCCTATTTATTGGTCGTCTATGATATGAGTAGTGATTCAAGACTGCGGTAGACACTACACTCGCAGAGTCATTGAATCTGCCGTCTGGTCGTCTAAATAGTATCCATAATTCAATCAGATTAATTTTTTGTTGAAATTATCGTATCAAATTAAAAAAAATCTCACCTTCCTGTCCGTGGTCGGTCCTCACGATCTTCCCAGTCTCCATTCTCTCGAATATTACCATTTCTGTAATTATATCTTTCTGAGATTTCTCTATCCGCCGCACCAGCACTTCGCCTCTCCATTGGATGACCCCTTGGCACAACACCGTTTGTGTATTGATTACTATGTTGTTGGTGCTCTTCCCATTCTGTTAAATCAGTTTGACTGTGACGGTAGTGTGCTGGATAGGATGGTCGATCTGACTGATAGTATTCCTATAAAATATAATAGGAACGATATTTTATGCGATTCTTGTTAACGAATATTACTCATGCTATTAAAAGAGTTGTTATTAAAGTGAACGTATTTATCTTCACCTTCATAGAATGTGTTGATATGCTGGGTGGAATCGGGCCCCTTTCTCGGTATCCTCCCAATGGACTTTCTTGGTCAGATCCCGGTGACCTCTGCTATTGTTTTGTTATATCAAACAAAAGCAAGAAAGTTGATGATAATGATGGGCATGGTGGTTACATTAGCATAATTAGTAAAGAAACATAGCAGTGACAAATGGAATGAGTAAAACTAGAATATTTAGTTGAGTAAGCAAGGGAAAAGGTTTGTTAGCCCGACCCGAATTGCGTGCATATTGAATATTATTGGGTTATTGGGTTAGGTTATCCATAGCATTATAATGAGTTTAGGTATGATTTGTAGAAAAGACAATGGTTATAGTTGGAGGATTGTTATGTGTACTGAACTATGACAATTCTTGCGTGCAAGCAAAAAAAAAACAATATAAGAATGAAATTGATTTCAGTAAAATTATTAGATATATTGGAGCAGCGTAACGAAGAGACACATTTGCATTTCAGATAATAATATAAAACATTTTTTTATACGCATACTCTCATAGGCGTTTCAAGGTCGAGGTTAAAAAGGTACTCATAATAAAATGGCATTCGACGCCGCACAAGGAGGCTTTTCAGGCTTTCAAATTTCAGTAAGCCATTGTTCTCCGGCACCCAGAAGTAGAAGGGATAAAAATATTGGCAAAAACAGTGATTGGTGAGTTGTTTTATTAACCGTTGTCAAAAACTGGGTTTAAAGAATAGAAATGGAAATGTTTGTAGCGAAATTAAGGTAAATAGACTGACGAAGATTGTGTTTCGATCACACTTGGATCAATGTTGATCATTTGTGATATACCAGCCATCCGGAGGGGTTTATAAATTTCAGCGCGATGATCCCGAAAGTCCCTCTATCTTAATAAGAGTGTCATTAAACACCATTCAGCCACCCTTTTCTAATAAAACATTAAAATCGATCGGTGAGGCAGTAAAGGGGGAGAATTGTGATCCCTCGAAATTACGACTATCGTAACACAGATTAGATAAACACTTTTGAAATAAAAAACTAAAAACAAAGTCAATTAGTTATATTCTGTTAAGAAAAAAAAAATGGGCATGAACGTCAAAAATCTATCGGGGTGTAGTGTTTTTCATTGAAATTCGATAGTAAAATAAAATAAATAGGGTGGCGCAACAGAGCGAGGAGCCCCTGGGCCTAGCGCTTTTCTCACAACCATACCTTGTGAGGGAATGGAGGGAACCTACAATTTTCTGCCGGTTCCGAACGGCTTATTGAGAAAGAGCTTTTCATGGCAATGAATTTACTAACGGAGGACTTGCCAAATCCTCGCGAAAGGCGATACCCGTGGAAAAACATGTTTGCCTCTGCTGGGATTCGAACCTCGAACCTCTGGGTTAGCAGGTGGACATGCTAACCATCACGCCACGGGTACCACTAAATTCGATAGTGTCACTCTCAAATCGAGAACTACTCCTTTCAATGAAACGTGTTAAGTTCTTTTTCCTGGTATTGGAGGTTGAATTGGTGCCGAATTACGGTACACGTTATCGAATAACTCGTGACGGAATTAATTGAATTTGATATTACCGTTCACTATATCGAGTGATCTAGTACCACAATTTGGCATTATTTCATCAGTAGTGGACCGGAATCACATTCGACGCGTGGAGTGCTCACTTAATATTCTTAAAATGAAAATATAAACTATGTGAACATTTTTCTTGTATTTATTTCGAAGGCAGATAACTTTATCCTAGTCAAAGTAAGTTTGTTAATAAGAAAGTACCACCCATATTGAAAAAGAAGGACGCATATATCCGTTCAAATCTATCAATTTCGTTGTCCATGTACACATGCATCGGAAAACAATCACAACTGTTAGGTAGCAATTAATAAGATTTCTCTTACCAATATTACTCGAACGAATTTAAAGTTTTTGTTTTCTGAAGCTCTCACTTGGTATTTTATTTACAAAGGAATAAATTTCGCTAACAAAAAAAAGAGACATCAACGACATCCGGGAGTTAATAGAAACCCACCAGCGAATTTTCGATGAAACTAATGTCACTTTTCATTGGATGAAAAGAACCGTCCAGGAACGTCCAGGAGCATTCTCAAACCGTTTCATTGGTGCAAAAGGATGGCTTCTCATTATTCTGAGGAGTGACAGCCGCTTCTCGATTTGAAGTGAGAATCGAAGAAGCACTAACACATGTTACTCAAATGTCAAACGGAAAATTTTCTTCAAGGAATATTTTTTAAGAGCCATAAGTGTTTCACTCACACAAAGAAAATACCGTTAAACTGAAAAGAAACAATTTTGGTTATTTCATTGGTTTTTAAAATGAGTGCTTCTCCGAGTGAAACCAATGGAAAGCGACATAATACAATTTTACGTGAGATCAAATTGGTTTATCACTCGATCACTGAAGCCTATCACTCAGTTGATAACGGCCCTTGATTCAAATATATGAATTTTAGTGAATCCTAACTCATTTGCTCGTTTCCTCATAGTTTTTATCAATTCGTTGAACTTAATGCTGGCACAACAAATTTAAAATAATCAAATTATTTTCCATTTAACTTTTGAAAGAACAAATGTATTTGTATGTGTGTGTAAATTGAGTGCAGGTCTCCCAACCAAATGGATGTAGAAATGTAGATCTTTGGCGTTTAGATACTACGAATTTACTCTTTTTCTCAATGAAACATGGAAAATGGGAAAGAAGTAAATCTTTTAATAAGAGGAGTAGCTCTTTTCGTCAATTAAAAACACTAAATATAAATACTTGTATCTGAAAAACCTCTTTGAACGAATCAGATATAGGATTCCAGATTGCAAAGAAAACAGCTGAGAAATATAACAATTTTGAAAACAGAAAAACAAGCAAGCTATTGCAAATAATTTTTTTTTTTTTTTTTTTGATTGATTATTATTAGCTATCGGAAGGCATAATTGCAGTAAACACACACTAAAATAAAAAAAAAACTAACAATAATAAAAGCGAAGATAAAATTTTCTATCAGCTAATCACTTGGATAGATAGAAAGGTATACCAAAAAATGCGGATATCTTCAAATAGCTTCTCAGTAGAAATTGGTTTGTATCCCTGCTAAATGTTTCACAAAAAGCAAACAACGACAAAAGGCTATCCGGATACGTTTGTTGAAAGCCCCTATTGGCTCACTTAATCGTGTTATTTATCTCTACTCTCCACATTTTTTAATGTCTACGACTTGAAATATCATTGTCTGTTTCATACAAGTTTTTTTTTTTTTTTTTCAATAAATTTGCTGTAATCAATCGTGTGTGTGCCTAGTGCCTTGTTGTGTACGTATGAATAACTTAAACAAACAAACAACAAAATTTGCTCTACCATGCAAGCAGTGCTTTTTTGGAAATGACTCAACAACAATTGAACTTTTTACTTCACAAAGCAATAATTGCAGTAATTATTATTAATTGTTACAAGCAGTACACATTTTTTATCAATTCTTACATCATATTGTGTGTAAGATAGGCGATTTTCTCTAGATTGATTATTATACTTTGGAGATGGCGGATGGGGTTGTTCCGGTGGTATATAATCCTGTTGGTTTGTAGGTGAACGCTGTAAATTTTCATTGAAAACTATTCAGTTTAGTCTCATCAACCATACATAAATTAGTATCTACTTTTTTGAGTTTTTAAGTAATGAACTTACTACAAAATTAACTAAGGATTAAAACTGAAAACTAAAGGAAGGACGACAAACAAACAACATACATTTTGAAATCTAAAATGAGTATACCTGAA
This sequence comes from Melanostoma mellinum, assembly GCA_914767635.1. Taxonomy (NCBI): domain Eukaryota; kingdom Metazoa; phylum Arthropoda; class Insecta; order Diptera; family Syrphidae; genus Melanostoma; species Melanostoma mellinum. The sequence continues at coordinate 193,807,036 of OU612058.1, read as the reverse complement.
GTGGTGATGATGAAACTGATGGGACAGACCCTTGAACATTTGTTTCACTTAAACTTTCCTCGGTAATATCAGGACTAATATGATTTGAGTTCTGTTAGTTGTTGAAGCGTTTTGAAAACCAAAGATAAAAGTAATTTCGAAATAATTAATGTATACACAACTACAAATACGTGTTAGTAAAATGAGTTAATGAAAACAAGTAAGAAATTGAAACAGGTAGCACCTTGATAGTACTACTAACAGTACAACTTATGTACATCAAAGTAAAGCGAGGCCGCCTTGTAGAAAAAGTTACAAATTACCACTACAATAGTGAATATTGTTAAATTGCGGCCAGCCATAAAGTTTATATTTTAGCTACACATGAGAATGAACCCCAGGTTAAGAAAAAAAGTATTCACTAACCTCTTTTATTGGACTTGAACTTCTTCGCTGATGTGATGCATACTGGGTCTGTTGTTGGTGCTGCTGCTGTTGGTGATGTTGTTGTGTTGTCTGTTGTGAGTATTGCTGTTGCTGAGATTGTGGTTGTTGATGGTAGTGTTGCTGTTGCTGCTGCTGTTGTTGCGACTGTGGTTGATGTGCTTTTTGCTGTTGCTGTTGTTGTTGAACAGATGATTGTGGGGGTCCCTCATACGGATCGTCTTCTTCTTCCTCCACCTGAGCAGAGGCACCACTCAAAGCCTCTTCTACTTCCTCTGGAGTAACTTCAACATTATCTAGCTTCTTAAGATTTGGTAATGCTCTTAGAACAACAGACCGATAGCTAAAAAACAGAAAACAACGAATCAAACGTATGTAGGTACTGATTTTGTAAGTATTTTAGAAAGTCTATTTCTTACAGGGTTCGAGGATATATATCAATGGATATATATCAAGATATATATCCGATATATATCCGACATATATCAAACAGGGTTCGACGATATATATCCACAGTCGTATTTATAAAATTTGCTTAGAACATCCTTAGACAGTTGTCCAGCTACACGGTGTCTAAAGAGTTGGACAAGCCTTAGCTAATTTTGTATTTATAAATGCATTCCAACAGTTGTCTAAAAAAACCCTAAAATTGTCAACTTCGAATGATAAAACTCAATGGCAGCGTTCATGATGTATCCGTGCAGTACCATTGTCCGTGTTTTGGTATACGAGTACAACAACTATAAGGCTCTGAAAGAGAGTGGCGTAGAACTTGAACTTGACCGAAAAAACAGCTGATTTGACTTTGTGTTTCAGCTTTTCCAAGTCTCATAAAATGATCAAATTTGTGCAATTTATAAATGGAATTGTTGAAAGTAGTATTTTTGCACCTCAAATTACTTCATTTTATCGATCTTAACACTCTCAACAGTGTGTTATAACATGTTCAACATAATTGTTTTTTGCTGTATTAATGGTCACTTTAGCCATAGTTTAGACAACCAATTTCGGTGTCTAGAGTTAGACATTTCTTAGACAGCGATGAAAGTGTTTATAAATACGATTTGGACTTGTACACTGTTCTAAGAGCTGTCCAAAGTTAGACATACTTTAGAATGGGATTATAAATACGACTGCCAATATATATCAAATGTTTTTGTTAAATCTACATGCTGAAGATGTAGAAGTAAAAGGAGTCACTAAACACGTCTTAAAAGTCGTGAAATATTTCAGAAATAAACATTTGCCAGTAGCGTGGTATAAAGAAGCGTACGTTGGAACTCGATGCCGGCTAAGATTCCACGATTTACGACAAATAATCGATTTGTCAAAATCATCGAGATGCAATTGATAGTAACATTTACAGAATTGTCAACTATATTCAAATTGCTAACAATTCATTGGATTTGCTGGCAAGACTGGATCCAATAACAAAAGCTTTAGATCGTTCCCAACGAGATGGAACGACAATTTCAGTAGCTGTCGAAATTTGGAACAATTTAGAGAAAGATTTATCAAGTCAACCAGCTCAAGTGAGTTCTGCTTTCAAGGCAAAAGGTGTTCCGCATTATTTGGCAAATATTCTTAATCAACGATTTGCAGACAAGAACTTTACCCCTCAATAAAGGAACACAGCATTTGCTGAATTGGAAATAAGCTTTATGTCAATGGTTACATCAATAATGAAAAAATCATTTCTTTTTCCGCAATATCTTTTTGGGCTTCAGTTTCAAACAACCCCACCGCTGGATTGGTGGAAACTTCTAAACTTGAACATCACATATGTTTAATGGACGCAATAAAAAATAACTAAATAACAATAACAAAAATAAGTTCCTAAATATATGTGGACAGCTCTTGACTGCATCTGCTTCAAAGGATTTTTTTAAGTCTTGGTCTGGTGCAGTAGAAGCTGAGAAACCGTTTGGGAATCGACGAAGCTAATAAATTGATGTACTTGCTTAAACACCTCAACAAGTCTTCATCAAAGAAAAGGAACTAGATTGGATATCGGATCCTATTCATGACGATATTACTCAACCTGCTGATGTAGCGGATGATATGATTCAAAATGTCATACTGAGCACATATTTTGATTACATAATATAAATATTTGATAATCAACAGTTTGGTTGACTTATGACTGATTTGATAACTAAAAGGCAAGTTTTATGTTTTTGAGTGGATTTTTTGATATATTTTTTTGTTAATTTCAATAAATAAAACATTAAAAAAGCTTTTGACAATTTTAGTTTGTTTATGTAGCACATGTGCAAATAGCATTGATAATTCTACAAAACAGTTAACAGTCGGTTTTCATACAAAATTGATATATATCAAACTTGATATATATCGGATATATATCATAAATATCCGATATTTTGATATTTATAATAAATATCGGATATTTTCGAACCGTGATTTCTTACCTTGGGCCAACAGTATCACAGCAAGGATTCTCTTCGAGCCAAAGATATTTTAGTCGTGGAAGATTTTGTAAATAAAATATTTCCGTTATATCCTGAATGTTGTTTTTACGCAAGTAGAGTTCCTGTAGATTGCGACAGTCTTCAAAGTGCGCCAAGCTGTTTATTTTGTTGACACTGAAAAGAAACAAAAAAGTAAAATTATCGATGGTAAAAAATAAAGTCTTGAATAGCTCTTCAACCCGTAAGTAATTAGAGAGGCTTCGTGGCAAAGCACAAGGATATTACCAGCATTGCTTTTAAAACCTAACGATCACCAGTTAGAAAAACATTAACGGTGACCAGTGGACAAAACACCTTTTGACTCACCGAAGGATTTCAAAGCAAGATATTATATTTTGCTTCATTTTGATACCTCGATTACCAGTAGAAAAAAAAGACTGACTGGCTTGACAGCAACAAGAATCAAAAATTCTTGGTGGCGACCAAAGAAGGGGGCTTTTGAAATTTCAATATGGCTTTAAATGAAAACCACTGGGGTTTGGTGTGAATAAGTTGGCAAATTCTACGAACTCACGATCTCGCCAATTTGAACCTCGACCAACGAGTCATCTTGGAAGTCGAAATTCAATAACAAATCCCATTATTTATTCTAGTTTAAGCCAAATTGTAGATAATCTTCAATGCATGCCGTTAACTCGTGTTCTTTTAGTGAGTGATTTTTTCAAATCCTGATAATTTTTAATGATTGATTTTTTTAAGGACTAAAATAAAAATGTACAACTGTGCTAGTTTGAAAAAACAAAAAGTGCCGTATTTAGCTACTAAAAAAAAATTGAGGGCGTTAAAGACGATGGTGTTATAAATTTTTGTATGTTAGCTTATGTGGTACAAGAAATGGTAAAAATCCTCGATCGAACCCTACAAGTGGCTGACGGGCGGACGATGTTCACCACATATACTTTGCAAGTCTCTGTATGATGTCGGACGTTGATAGCCAATGTTAGGTTTGATCGCTGAGTGGATGTGACTTCTCAATAGCACGATCCTTAGAAATTCAATCTCACCATAGGTACGAGGTTCCTAGTTCCAGTGCTGGTGTGAGCTATTAATCCGTGACGAAGAATTGAAGGTTAGAGGATAAACCAATCGATAACGAGCTCTTTTGGATGCCTGGCAAGGTTCAGAATAGACCAGCCTCACCTCGGTATGCGGCTCTGCCGGCGCTGACCTTTTCTTTCCGGAGATACTCGTGGACGTTCATGGAATTCCTAAGAACACACAAACTCTCTTGCCTCTGTCTCTAAAAAATCCATCACGTTCCAAAACTGTCAAATGTCTCTGAGGGAGGTATCAAATCAGTTCAACATTCACCTTTTATGGGTGCCGGGACACAGAGACATACCAGGCAACTGTATGGCGGACGAACTAGCCAAAAACGGAACAACCACTACCCTAAGAATGGCGGGATATAGGTATACCTATCGCTGCATGCAAACTCCTACTTTGAAAAGACGCTTTAAGGATAACAAACACTAGATGGACTGAGAGTAACAACTGCCTTGCAACCAAAAAAGTTCGGCCGCGTGTAGACTCAAAAGGCTTGAAGAGTTTGTTAGCTTTAAACTGCCTGTATCTAGGTTCTACCATAGGTGTTATTACGGGACACTGTCTAATAGGAAGACAAACCAAATGACTTGGTGTGTACTCCAATGATTTCAGCGGAAGCTGTATGGGTGAAGAAGAGGAAGAAACCGTTCAACACCTTCTTTGCTCATGCTCTGCACTACTTCATAGGAGGAAAACTCATCTCGGTGAATTCTTCTTCGACGACACTAGACCGATAGACCCTAAAAGTCTTTCAAAATACATTAAAAGTTCCGCGTGGTTTGACTAGCAGGCGATTGACCGGCTAGTCCCGAAATGACAGATTAATGATCAACTCGTTAGTCTCATTTCGGGTTTTTGGGATTAGTAGGTGATTAACTTGCTGACCTTTGTGGTATCACAATGGACCCTCTAGGTCTAAGTGTGTCAGGTAATGCATATGCGTACATACACATTAGCTGACAGCCACTTCCACCTTACCTAATTTATGTGGGACATCAGCTGAAAGAACGCTAGTTATGTGTATCTTCCCTTCCTTTGTACATTTGTCGAAGGTAACTGTCCCTAACTCATCTTGGGTAGACTATCATCTCTTTTATACTTCGAAATAAGCAACATGGGCCTTTTGAATGCGATATTTCCCTTCATTTTCCAAAGCTCGTATGGGTATCTCGTCTGGCCCAGTACCTTTGCCATTTGGCAAGTCCTCCGTTAGTATTCATTGCCATGAAAAGCGCTAATCGAGAGATTAGCTGTTTGGAACCGGCAGAAAATTGAAGGTCCCTTCCCTTCCATTCATTACAAGGCATGGTTGGTAGAAATGCGCTAGGCCCAGGGTCTCCTCGCTCTGTTGGGCCACCCTATTTATTTATTTTTTTGTATTCAGTTTTACGCCATTAACTTCTTTTATCATAGATGAAGAATACAGAACAGTTCTACCTGAACAAAAATGGGTACAGGTATTTCTTCCGCATATCCAGAAGCCACACGATTGCTGCCTATTAAAAACGATAAAATCTTCCAACAAGGTTTTGACAAAGCTTTTGGCCCACACTACAAATACATACCAGCTAAAAATGATTGAATCGCCTTAAATGGTTTGCTTCACCAGCCGTTGCAATAGACTGTATTGCAAGGTGAGGTTATACTGTTTGCGTGTATACTCGAGAGTATATTCATCATTATGATGACATAATCTCCTGTACGCGGACAGTTTCTCATTTGACATTTAGCTTCCTACAGAGGTGGAGTCGTTTAATTAAATTTTATTCAAATTTTTCTAACAACAAAGTCAACCATCAAAATGTGAAAAATTAAAAAAAAAAAAACAACTCGCACATAGCGTGAAATAGTTTCTCTCAATTTATAAAATTAGAACCCAATAAAGTCTTCATTCTGACAACTACATTCCAGTGCCAAGAATTTTATTTGCCCATCTTACTAATCGCATTCAATTTATACGCTATCATCGATTCAAGGAATTGAAAACTATTTATAAATCCCTTTGACACAATCGATTGCCAATGAAATTTTGAAGAGCAGTCCTTATAGCATTCGAATTGGTATTCCAATGAAAACGATTGAGCAGCACACAAGCTCAAGGAATAATGCGTGCACAAGAACACGTACCTAGTACTTGATGTGTTTTTTATCTTCTGATGGATGGATATCGTGGATTGCGAAAACCTCACTCCGAAAGACTGCATTACTTTATTGTTTTTATTTATTTTCTGATGTAAACATGCACAAATAAAACAAAACAAAATGTGTAATCCATATTCCAGAGACCTTGACCAAACTCTTACATAAGTTCGAATTCAGCAGCGCCATGGTCGTTCTCATTTCTGATTCATCCATAGAAACGTCATATTTTCAAGTATAAGGCCAGGTCACTTCAACTTCTCATCAATGAACCGTAGTAACCCAGTAGCATACTGACTCGTTTAATAATCTGTTTATGTGAATTTTCTCTGGGTGAGCATTGGGCACTCGGCCATTAAATACCGTGTGTCGTCGTGTTTCCTCCATATACTTAGCAAAATCAACTTCTATTGATTGAAACGTGATATCACGTATATAATTGCTGTCGCGAGTTTTATTTTATTTATTTCACAGAAGATAAATTTAAGTCAAGCAGATCCAAGAATAGAGTGCAGCCAAGCTAGTTCATAATAATACGTTTTATGAATTTTCTTATACGATCTTATATTTCTTTTGAGCATTCGTATCTGTTTGTTTCTTATCTAAGAGCAAACGACCTGATTTTATTGTTGAAGTTGACACTTGGCTTCCAGTGAGAAGGCTTCAGTATCACGCAAAATAAATCTTTGTTACAAGCATAGATAAGATTGTGACTTGTTTTCTTTTTGGTATTTAAGTTCTATGAGTATGGATAATAACGTTCGTATCAGAAACAACCAAACTACCGCTAATGACATTTTAATTATTTTACGGTTTTGGTTACCATTACGCATTCATTCGCCTTTTGTCAAAGGCGTACATGTGATTTTGCGTGCTTAGATTTTTGTTGTATAATTGAACGATATGTAAAGACCATTGAAGTGGTATTAGGTTTTCCATTGAACCAACAACATATTTTCATTTTTTCTGCGAAAATACGTATATTTTGGCTTCAAAACAATTTGAACAAAGAGCACGAAGCACGAACTGATTGACTATTTTGGTATTCCTCTGTGATAGTTGGTTGCCAATAATGCTCAAGAATTTTTATGAATTTAATAAAAATGAAGAAAAATTTTGATATCAATTACATTTATGTGTTTTAGCTACTTTTCTTTCGATCATCTGCACACACAAATTTGCGCCATGTAACAGGGCTAGGATCATCAAGGGGGTCAATTCGTAAGGTTTTATACGACTATCGTTAAAATTTTAGGCACTAAAAAAACGTGTTTGAAACCCAAAAAAAGTTACCAAAATTTGTAAGCCGACAGTAAAGAAGCTTTTTAACAGCCCATGAAATTACATTCGAAATAATCTTTTGACGATGCAATCGACGATAGACGATTGAACGAATCGTCTAAAAAGTTACGGAAGCTAGGCCCCCAGGGTTTTATGAAAGTTTTAATTGGTTATTTGGTAGAGAAACTATAATCTTATAAACATAAAGAAATAGAGACGTTTGCTGGTTTGCCATCGAGGTGAGCCATCCTGCCATGATCTTTTCAGCTTTTAGTAGAACGTCTGCTATTTACTTACTATGTATATTAGCCTCTGAACATATAATGTTGCATGTTTTCCTTCCCTAATTTTGCGTAAAATCCGGCGTACCCCAAGAGCGTATCACTAGTGTAAAACAGTTAAGTAATCCCTTCGAGACCCCGATTCTCGAAACTTCGAAAAGGAAGAAGAATTTCTTTTAGAGAATTATTATGTTGTGTACTTTTGCGAAGACTTCGTAAATCGTAACAGTGTTTGGAACTATCTTTTCGGTTGAACGTATATCAAGATTACTCTGCCGGAATTTAGCTTTGCAAGAATTGTCATGCGGCACACGTTTACCGGCTTTGGGATCGTATTCTATTTTGAGAAATGGAACTACAAATCTTAACGCAAATACGCGCTGTTTCTGTTGTTTGTAACAGTCATCAATTTGAACATCGCAGTTTTTATATCATTTCTTAAATGGCGACAATGTCTGCTCACACGGTCTGTTAAGGAACCTTACTTTTCATAAATAAACCTATTGTTATGATAACGATAGCATAAAATTCAAAAAAAGTGGTTCTCACATTGAATTTGATTTGCTTGAAGTGAAGCTGAAGTGTTCATTGAATTCGAGGTCAATACTAGAAAGAACACCAAGGTCACGGAGACTCGAAACTTGAGAGAGAACGTCATACTTTGATATTTGGAAGGGATAGAGGTTCGGAAAAAATACTTTTTGTGGAAAACTAATAATAGTAAACCGGGGCTCTGAATGATGAATACGAAGCCATCGTTCTGGGAACTGGTCTAAAAAGAATAAATCTATAAATCATTACATAGTATAAAACAAAGTAGCTTTCCTTTGTCTGTCAGCATGCTTAGATCTTTTAAACTACTCAATGGATTTCGATGCGGTTTTTTTTTCAAAGATAGAGCGATCCAAGAGAAAGGTTTATATGTATATTTCATCACAATATGAACAGGGCCTCATTGATTACTTTGATGATAGTTGAAATGTTCCCAGATACAAATGCTGATGACTGAACTTGCTTAAAGACGGATCTGATTAAGAAATTTAGTTCCCTGTTTATGATTTTTAAAAAAATCTTTAAGCTTTGTTTTCTTTAATCTCATTTCTTGACTAAATGCATTTCAATTCTGCAACTGATTACTTTTCTGTTTAAAGGTCTCATATTCGTCGTTGATAGCATTTACAGAGAACGTATCGTCCCAGAGAATGGAAGGAACCGGACGCATCGAAATGTTCCAACTAAGTGTTCGCAGAACAACAGCAGCAGCAACAATAGCAAACCCACCAGATTGATCAAAAGCCAAATATATTTTAGCAACATATAAGGGAAGAATGCAGCTTTTTCACTGTTTTTTTTTTTGGTTAATAATTTGTATTTAATTAAGTTTCGAAGTATCTGGAGAAGTTTGTGAATGTAATGAGCAGTGGCGTAGCAAAGAGGAGGGATCGTAGAAGATTCAATTAACCTTGGTATGAAAACATCGGGGAAAAACGACATTCCAACAGAAAGAAGAATTTGTCGTAGAAAGCGAATGACTGGTGAGTTGGCAACTGATGCAGGACCTTTTCTGGGCGCTGAACTACGGAAAGACATATCCGACATCCGAGTGCCCTGATCGATTCATCACTGAACTTCGAACTAGAATAGAGTCAATTAAGGAGGTGGCTTCACGCTTCGTTGTTTGAAGTTGTACAGGCGAATACTTTACTTTTAGCAAACATTAATGATTTGAAAATAGCTGTTTCAAAATTTCCTAGTGCTTATGATGAGGTGTCAGAGCCAGAACTTCTCCCAGAGATGCCAAGGTTGAGAAGTCATTTGAAAGCGGCTAAAGTGACAACATCTAATTGGTTATCTTTAGACTTTATGAAATTCATCTTTGAATGTGACTTTGCAGAATCTTTTCCGAATCTCATTGTCGTATTGAAAATATTTATGACGATATTTGGGTCAGTTTCGTCATGTGAAAGGAGTTTTAGTAAGCTTGAATTAATTAAAAATTACTTGTGGGCAACAATGACGGAAAAAAATTTCCCTGGAAACATGTGAGTAATAAAAGTTGTAAATGCGTGTATATTATAATTTTTTTATGGAAACTAGTTTTTCTTTAGTTTGGTCACTGGTCACTGTGGCGTATGAGTAACCTTTTTTACTAAGTGTTTTTGGACTGACAAAAACACATATGCATTTCCTACTATTGTTTTTCAATTCATTTTATTATCTTAAATTTACTTGCTTACAAAAATGTATAAAGGTAGCAAATAGCAAGGGTCAAATCCTTCAAGTTCCAATGGAATCTTCCTTCCGCCTTACTCTTTCACGTTGAATATGTTAAAATAATAATAATAACTTACAATAACTTTCTATTGCAATCCCCCATACCTAAGTGAACAACCACAGTTAAAAGTTAGTTAGTTTTTAAAACCTATAAATCCTTTAATGGAGACTGCAGCTGGCGATAGAAGCGTTTCCCCTCCGTGGTGCTACTATAGTCTTAATATACAAAGAACTGAACCGATTCGAAAAATTCTGTCAATGCAAAAGTATTCATTGTATCATTTCATCTCGTGTGTTACTCGATATTTGGAGTTCAAAACGATTCAAACGTGTACAAAGAATGAAAAGAAAGTGGCTCTCAATTCCGACTTGATAGGAATGTTCGTTTTATTTCAACATCTTACGACCGACGATGCAACGCATTTCGAAATAAATTACTCAAACTTCTGTAAAAACTTTTGTAAAAACTTTAAATTGGATCAAATCTTTTATTAGAACTTCTCAATGTAGGTACTTCTACAATATAAATTAATTCAAATTATTGTCCTTCTTTAACTAAGGCCTTTCACGGTCGAACGTCTAATAATGAATGGAATTGTTTTGAGAATGAACGTTCCTGTCTTTATTCAGTAAAGGTCCTAAAGGAATTGGAACCCTCATCGACTGGGGATGTTATAGGACCTTCGTCAAACGGGGATGAATGCATTTTAGCTTTTTATATAATTTATGTTCGCGAATACCGGTGTAAGTTTGAAAAAAATGTTTTCTTCTTCTTTAACAAACACGAGCTAGGGATTGTGTGCTAAGTACAACATCAAACTCTTGAGACTTCACATTAATTATGTAAATTGAATAAAATCGCAAAAAAAATTTGAAAATAATTAAATTAAGTTTTCCAGAGGTTTCTAGTGAAAATTTTTAAATTCTACTTTTTAGCAATTTTTAATTTAATTCAATTAAATTTAATCAAAGTTGTTATAGCATTTTTTTTTAAACGGATTTTTTGGTTTTTTACTTTTTGAAAAATTAGTTCTAAGACCTTGCCAGAAGATGTTTCAACAAAAACTATTTAAAAATCAAAGACAGAGTTTTGAAAATATTCAAAAAAAAAAAAAACAAATGTTTATTATAAACTAGCAAAAATCTCAAGAATTAGAATTTTTCAAATGTTGATTCGCAATCTTTTTCAAACGACCTATAACTAGACAGTCGGTTTTTATAAAATCAGTACCATGGGGTGCCGTTCGAAGAATTTTTCCAAAAAATGTTTTTCCATCATAAGAAAGACCTTTAAAAAATAATACTTCACATAAAATTTTATCGAAATCGTTAGCGCTATTTTCGAGAAAAATAAACATTATAATAAAGGTTGTAGGGCAGGTACCGTTATTTCAAGACCTAGACACTCATTTCCAAGAACACTCCGTAGGCTGCCCACAGACATTAACTGCAAAATTTGAAGAAAATCGGTAAAGCGGTTCAGGCTGTAGATCAATATTTAGACAGACAGACAGACAGAATTGCAGAACACACTTTCTTCGTATTCTCGTAATGTCACATTTAATTGTATGCAGAATATTCAAGGTCTTAAAATCTTTCCTATTTTTTGAATTTTTAATCTAAGTACATAGAAACACGTTTGTGCGACACACTTTTGCACATTTTTTTCGATTGCTAGAGCCGGCAATACTGAAATCATTATTGTTATCCGACGTTATTCGTTTGCACTTTTTTTTTTTTTTGAATCATTGGTTTCGAACCTGGATAGGCAGTTAACCATAAACCATAAGTATAGCCCCCAATCTTGGAGGCAATGCACTTTTTAGAACCTCTTGGATATCAGAGACGTCGGTATGGCCACTCTCATAGACAAAATTTTACTGCGATAAATTTGTCTCTGTGGCAACTGCATGATTGTTCTGGTTTGGGAGAGCCTTAGATCTAGCTTGACTTTCTCACATCAAACAATAGTCAATACATGAGACAAACTCTAACCTGATTATATTTTTTTGTTTTTATTACTTTGATTCTTCTCAGGGTATACTCACAATAACCAGTCAGTCGATTTGAATACTTTGACTAATTTTAATTGTGATCTGTTGAATTACCCGGAACAACATTTTGATTCTACCGACGCAAATTCTAAAAAGCTCGACCAGCTTATTACAATTTACTTCCGTTAGCCCGTATAATGTTGTTTATAGATAACGTAAACATTTACACTGAAATTTCGTATTTTCTATTTGAAAAACACAACAACTTTCAAACTAGATTGTTCACACTCTGAATTGTTAATTAGCTTACGTTGTGTATATTAGTAATGCAAACTCAAAACTATTCTTATTTGCTTGGGCATAACACGCGACTTATAATGCGATTACGTAAGACCTACTTAATACAAATGACTGGCTGTGAATTATGAACAAGAGGCGATACGAAAGTGACACGTGAAAAATCCTTGTTTTTTGATTAATTGTAGTTTACAACTATGACAGCAACTCCTTTTTTCAAAACCCAATTACAGTGTAATTTTCTTTCAGCGTTTACTTATTTCTTTGGCTTGTGAATCACGATATCCAAGTTCTGAAATAAAATCTTAATTTCCGCAAAGCCTAACATTTTTCAAATAAACACATGTGTGACAAAAGCTTTGTATGGTATACAGCGTGGAAAGGTAACCTTGTGTCCTCTTATAGCATTTGTAGGTTTTTGCTGGAAATTGTCTCACACCTCACAGCACATTCGCATTGAAACAGTTCTAGAACTTGTTTTTATTTTATCTAAACATCGTGTCTATTTAATCTTGACCTCCAGAGAATAAAACTTATCCACCATAACAAGCAGTCAAAAGTCTTAACAGTAGTTAAGAAATACGAAATAAAAATAACTTTTTATTTGGTACCAGAAAAGAAGTGAAACGGAGCACATAAGATCACTACTTCAACCTACATGCTGTTTCAAGAGAAGTCGCCAGTTAACCTTGGCTGGCTTTTCATATTTGGACATCCACCAAAAAAGAAACACATCATCTTTACCACATAAACAATTCTCCGTTGGACACTATCGAATTCCTTGTAATAAAAAAATTTAAAAGAAAAAAAGACAACTCGAGTGCTCAGCACAGTTTTTGTTGTTCTTTCTTGAGATTGCATCGACTGGAGTAATACCCTCTGGCCATTCGATTCGAATAACATGTGTGTGTATGGCTTGAGTGTGGTTTAACAGCGTAAAACAAAACCGAGAGTGCAATTTATTCAATCAACTTATCACATACTAAGTACGCGTTAGTTATTTTAATTGAGCTAAGTAAGCTGGCTCTGTCCAATTTGGTTGTGTATATTCGACTTTGTTTGAGAGTTTAAGTGGGTTTATTATGTAAATTCTTCAAATCAGTCCGTTTTAGGTTTGTCTCCCACAACAAGAAACAGTAAATACTTTTAACTAGTTAGTCTGATGATGATATCATAGCTTTTTGAGCGCCTTGATTTGTTCATTTAGATTTATAAATTTTCCGGTATAAATAAGTCAATTCTCAATGGCACTTACCTTAACGCCAAGACTTCCACACCACGCATACGTTTTATTATGGAGACATCGCTCAATTCACTTCCCCTGTGCAAAAATAAAAAAATATAATAAATTGAGTTAGTTATAGTAGCTTGAGAGAGGTCTTTATTTGATTGAATTGAAAAACCGTTGCATTTCTTACTAATAATAGGGAGTAGGATAGCAACAAAGCAACAGTTATGAATATTTGAACATTTACTGAAAAATATAATGCAAAGACGAACGTGGTATATCTCTTTTAGAATCGAAATAAGAACTTTAGAATATGAATTTAAAGAAAAATAAATAATTCATTCCGTTAACTCATCACACCAACAAATTGCCCATCAAAATAGAAAAAGTGGAAAGATTTATGGACGTTCAAGCAATTAGCGAGTTATGGTTCTTGTTCTGGGTTAGGATATGTTTTTGAAAAGAATTTTCATACAGCAAACGCGAGGTTTATGAAATAATTCATTTTCCAAAAAAAAATGTATTTCAGCAAAAAAAGATTTCGGTGCACTTGAACAGTTCCGAGTCAGTTTTAATGGCAATCAAGTTTGTTGAATTGTAGACAACAATGTAGACTTGTTGGCAACACATTGAAAGCTAAAAATGAAAAAAAACAATTGTGTTCTAAATAATTCAGTCTCTTGAATCAGTCAAATGTGAAAGAATTGTTCAAAAAGTTGTGGCATCTTTAATTGTATCCAGGGTATGACGTGACAGCTAAAAACTTTAAGCAATATTTTAACTATACACATCTAGGTAGTTGTATAAGCACGGTCTCAGGCGTGTATCATTATCACCCGATTAGAAGTCATAAAAAAATAAAAGAAACTAAAGCGATTTAGACAAAATTTTATATCTAAGGATACGAAGTAAGTAAGCGAAAACTCGAGCGGGGATATACGCTCAAAAGTCGGCAGTAGTCACGGCTGTCGGCGATGGCTTGGCTTCGAAAGAAGATAAGTCGCCAGTGACAAGAAAAGAAAAGATAGACAATGCAGAAGATTGCATTCCTGGCTGCAGCAGGAAAGCCGCTGAAACCAATGAGGGACTCTCGGAGAACCTCATGGATTTCACAGACTCCGATGATGGAGAAGGAGGAGCAGGTAGACGAGAGATAACGTCAGAAGAGGAACATCGCATCCTCGAGGAAGACGACTATCAATCTTTCACCAGTTCTGACGACTCTATCGCGGATGTCACCGTGGCCGAAAATCCTGTCCCAAGGCGGCCAGAGGCCAAAAGAGGCGAATTCCTGGCGAAAAATGAGATTTCGGCCAAAATGACCTCAACGCCAAACAAGGGTCCGGAAAAAAGCGCAAATCCTAAAGTCTGTGAGGAGAAAGCCCCAACCAAGAGCCATCGCTCATCAGAGCCGGCAAAAGGTGAAGGCCCTAATCCGAGGGTACAGAAAAAGGAAGATGCACAAGACCCAGGTCAAAAGAGGCTCGAAAATGCCAGAAGGACCGTAAGAAGATTCGGTAAAGGTGACACCTCAACGCTGTGTTTCCGTGATTGGAAACGCCTAAGCTGGGCTCGGAAATTCATTAATAAAATGGAAGCCAAGACCTTGCCCTTGGCAGAACCCAGAGGTAGAGTCACAAAAGAAGAAGCAAAAAAGAAAACCATATTGGCAAAGACTGCGGTGGCCAAAAAAACCCCAGGGAGACCACCACTGGATGGTCCTAAACCCGAAAGGTTTATAAAGCCCCAAGAAAGCAGTCAAAGAAAGAGAGCCAGACACAATGACTCGACACCCCCTCCAATGTCCGTGAACAAAAAGCCCAAGACGGCCAGTACAACTGACAAAAAAAGTACTGTAGCGGAATTGATAAAAGAGAGCCTTCAGGTGGCCATTATCAATGAGGGGAGTCCGGAAAAAAGGCTAAGCGAAGAAGACTGGACTCGAGTGGAAATAAGGCTACTCGAGTGCATGACTGACGAGCTTCCCACGTCCTCGGGCGCGGTGCCTGATTTTGGACCCATCTCGACGTTAAAGGGTTTCAAAATTCTCATGTGCAATGATGAATTTACCCTTAACTGGCTAAAAACAAAGATATCCGAAATGGCGGATTTTATAGAAGGAGCAACGCTTAAAGTTGCCTTAAAAAAAGACCTCCCCACCAGACCCAAAGTCCGGATAAACATTCCTGGACCGCGCTTGAAGAAGGAAACAATTGAGCTTTTCTTACGAAAACTCAACCCAAGTTTCCCAAGTGCTGACTGGGAAGTACTGGAGATGGAAGAGCCTACGAGCGCAGGCCAAGAAGTCGTAGTCATGCTCAATCATGAGTCAATGGCTATGCTTCCAGAAAGGGGATACAGACTTAACATTGGCCTAAACAAGGTTAGGGTGAGGCCGGCAACGGCTGCCAACTTACAAAACAAAAATGACGAACACAAAAAAGACAATGAAGGTGCTACAAATAAACCTGCAGCACAGTAAGTTGGCCTCTGCCACCTTGACCGCGTTGATGTCAAAAACTGACATCGACTTAGCCCTAATTCAAGAGCCGTGGATAAATCATGGCCGGATCTGCGGACTGAAATCCAAAGATCACTTACTTTACTTTAGCAAAGGGCCTACAGAAGGTAACTATCGTACATGTATTTTATCAAAGACAAATTTAAATCTCTTCCTTCTAACCCCTCACAGTAGCAGTGATCTGACAACAGTGAAGTGCGAAAGAGAAGGGGCTCCACCCCTAATCCTAGCCTCCGTTTACATGCCGGGCGATGCAACCTCCAACCCCCCGCCGGCAGCTGTTGCAGAACTGGTCGCCACTACAAAAAGGAATGGCTGGGACCTTCTCATGGGCTGTGATGCTAATGCCCATCACTTACAGTGGGGAAGTACAAACACGAACGAAAGAGGTGAGTCACTTTTTGAATATATTATTGAGAACAACCTGATAATTATGAATAGAGGTAACGAACCAACATTTGTAACAAAGGTAAGAAAAGAAGTGTTAGACGTTACACTATCCACCAACTCTGGTACGCTAGTAACCAGTAATTGGAGGGTCTCCAACAACGTAACCTTCTCTGACCATAGAATGATAACATTCGAAATAGAACACAAATCTGAAAACTGTATCCCTTATAGAAACCCTAGGAAAACTGACTGGGGTCTCTATAACCAAAAACTGGCCCTAACTCTCAGCCAAAACAACAATCAGCCTTTGCTTAACTGCTCAGCCATAGAGACACAGGTAAACAAGCTTACGTCAGACATAATCAATGCCTACGAAAGCTCATGCCCGTTATCCAAAGGGAAAGGTAGATCCAACCCCATATGGTGGTCAAGCGAACTATCGACCCTTAGAAGGAACTCTAGGAGGCTCTTCAATAGAGCAAAATTTAGCAACCTTTCGGCTGACTGGGACCTATACAAGATCAGTAAAAATGAATACAAAAATAGAACTACCTACGCAAAAAGAGCAGCCTGGCGCAACTTCTGCTCAGATATTGAGTGCACAAATGACGCAGCAAGGCTAAGAAAAGTCATGTCCAAGGTCCAAAATATCCCTAGTTTTCTTAGGAGACCTGATAACACATGGACTGACTCATGCTCTGAAACTCTAGAGTCACTCATGAACACCCACTTTCCAGGGTGTTCTCAAATGACATCCCCAGAACGCGGAAACCCTAGCGCTAACGTTAGATCCAACATAGGAAATCTATTAGTAGATAATAGGAAGGTAATGTGGGCCATTGACTCATTCTCAGCATACAAATCTGCGGGTCCGGACGGTATCATTCCAATGATGCTCCAAAGTCCCAAAGACTTGATTGTGCCGATACTAGTGGAAATATTCAGAGGTTGTCTAAACCTCACCTTTATTCCAACTAGTTGGAGAGAAGTTAAAGTCATATTTATTCCCAAAGCCGGTAAGCCCTCTCACACTGAACCCAAAGATTTCAGACCAATAAGCCTATCCTCCTTTCTACTTAAGACTCTAGAAAGAATTATAGAAACGCATATCCGAACAAAACTGAATAACAATGTGATCTCTACAGCCCAACATGCATATATAAAGGGCAAATCAGTTGAGACTGCACTTCATGAAGTAGTCGGAACCATTGAACAGTCAATCCAATATAAAGAGTACACGTTGGCTGCATTCCTCGATATAGAAGGGGCCTTCAACAACGTTGAATACAATGCTATTCGCATGGCATTAAGTTCCATAAATATCGAGCCAACGCTATCAAACTGGATCGACTCCATGCTCCAAACGAGAATAGTAAAAGCAGAAATGGGTGAAAGTACCCTAAAAGTAAAAACTTGTAGAGGTACACCTCAAGGAGGAGTGTTATCCCCGCTACTCTGGCTCCTAGTAGTTAACCAAATCCTGGTTAAACTCGACAGGAGCGGAATAAAAGCAGTAGCCTATGCTGATGACATCGTCATCATGACTTCGGGAAAATTCACAACCACCCTTTGTGAACTTCTTCAGACAGCTCTAAACAAGCTCACCAGCTGGGCGAAAAACTGTGGGCTAAACGTCAACCCTACAAAAACAGAACTTGTTCTGTTTACGAGAAAACGTAACATTCCAGATATACTTCCTCCCTCCATTAATGGAATACCAATAAACTTATCTGGTACGGCAAAATATCTCGGAATAGTCCTTGATCGTAAACTTAACTGGAAAGAAAATTTAAAAGAAAGAGAAAGGAAAGCTCAAATCGCTTTCTACACTTGTAGTAGAATTTTTGGTAAAAAATGGGGACCTGGTCCCAAAACCATTCACTGGATGTATACATCCATAATAAGACCAATCCTCACATATGCCTGTCTAGTCTGGTGGCCATCATTAGAGAAGGCTTCAAACCTTAAGACCATGACCAAAATCCAAAGGCTTGCATGCATTGGTTCAACCAGTGCCATGAGAACAACACCAACTGCAGCTCTGGAAACCTTCCTATCGCTAGCCCCCCTAGATCTCTTTACTAAGGAGATGGCGGCCAAAAGCGCACTGCGACTCAAACAATGCAACAATTGGAAAATAGGCATATCAGGCCATAGAACCATCATGAACCATACAGATATAGACATCCAAACAGACTATACCCCCCCGCATATTGATTTCAATCCAGTGGCCCTAACAGTCTTTCCGACTAGAGAAAGCTGGGAGGAAAACAGGGTTATAAAAGAAAATCACATTTCCGTCTTCACAGATGGTTCCAAAACGGACGAAGGGGTAGGATCAGGTATCTTTTCAGACTACCCTAACATGAATAGATCAATAAAGCTTCCCGACTTCTGCAGTGTCTTTCAAGCAGAAGTACTCGCAGTGTGCGAAGCCGCGAAGCACCTTGCTACGCAAAACTTGATCAACAAAAATATTGACTTCTTCATAGACAGCCAGGCGGCCATTAAAGCTATCTCATCCATTATCACAAAATCCAGGCTAGTAGACAGCTGTCGCAGTAACCTTAGACTGCTCAATGAGACAAACACAGTTAGTTTAACCTGGGTTCCTGGACATCGTGACATTATCGGTAATGAAATGGCGGATAAGCTGGCAAAAATCGGGTCAGCACTCGAATCCAGCGAAGCGAACACTTCAGTTCTAAAGCCACTAGAGCAAGAAAAAAGCAGAATCAAACACAATTTTCTAAAAATCGCCAATGACAGGTGGTCATCTTTAGAAACATGCCGAGTCTCTAGAAACCTTTGGCCAGATATTTCCAAGAAAAAAACAGAATTTCTACTCCAGCTAAGCAGACCTCGGCTCTCTCTGTTGATTGGCATTCTCACGGGTCACAACTCGTTGGGTACCCACATGATGAGAATGGGCATTGGCACATCCGACTTATGTAGAGGATGCCAGGATGAGGAGGCAGAGGAGGGATCTTTTCACTTCCTCTGTGAGTGTCCTAGCTTAGCCCACACTCGGAAAAAAACCCTCGGAGAATACTTCTTCGACGAACTGGGCGACATCTCTAACCTCCCACTGAGCAACGTCCTGAAATTTACTCAGGGCTCCAAATGGTTCAGTGGGAGTTCCCTACCACAATAACCATCCACCTCTCCAATCCTCCCATTTCCTCATCCTATGATTTCCCGGGGAGCACAATGGATCCTCGAGATCCGAGTGAGGTGTTGCCACTTGTGGCTGCACCCCCCATTCAACCTAACCTAACCTAAGCGAAGTTAATACTGCACTAATGTTCAAGTAAATGATTTTTTTAAGCATTTAATATTTTTAAAAACAGAGTACGACAGAGAAACTTGCTTTTTCAAACGCACACCCTCTACCGAAAATTATTCTGAGGGCGAAATCTTACTATTCTTTTGGTATGTCAATGTATGTAAGTAATGCAGTGAAAAAAATGGTTTTATCTACTTGGCTTTAGAGGCATATTTTTCAAGCTGCTTGGCGAAATATAAGCAAATGTCACAGGCAAATATCGATTCCTATTTGGCAAATAATTGTCATTCTATTTCAAAATACATAGATATGTACAAGCCATTTTCTCTTTCGCACCCATTTTACAAATTTTAAAATTTTAAAATAGATTGTTTTTTCTATTCAAAATTGCAAATGAAGATACTAGATAGGCTTAAAGAGTTACATCAGTTTCACGACTTCAAAAAATCGTAACGTCGCACAAAATCTACAATATCTCTAAAATATTGTCCCTAATTTTCAAAGCTGGTCCGAGTTATGCTTTTGGAGATACAGCCTTGAGAAGTCACACACTTAGGGTCAGTTAGCCTTAGCGCTCAAAACCTTAAACACGTTTTTCTCAAAACTTTGTTTTTAAAATCGGTGAACAAGATTTCTCGATTACTTAACTGATCTTTAAGAAATTTAGCACAGGTCTTCAAAATACAATTCACAAGAACTTAAAAGAGGAAATTTTTAACTTTTCGACTTCAACTATTTTTAACAAAACTAATGTAGGTAGAGATATTTTGACCGAAATTTTCATTTTTTTTTTTTGTATAAATGTCTGCAAAAAATCCCAATTTCATTTTATTTATTTTTCCTTCGTTCAAGTTCTATTTTATGGCCTTTTTTCGTTTCACTTCAAATGATCCTGCAAAGAGTTCTGCTGGCATGCGGGAACACTATTTTTTCGAGGGGTCTAGCAAAAAATAGGACGGTTTTGGAAACCCACTAAACGCCTTAAGACCTAAATTCTTAGAGCAAGTTTTTAACTGGCAAAGTTGAAATGATGTCAAGTATGTGGTTGTGCTTAGAGGGGGGGGAGCTGTAGTTCACTTAAGCTATTATGTCATAATAAGCAGACATAACTTCGAGGTAGTACTAGAGAACAGCACTTTGTCTACCTATAGGACCCGTTACAGACACAGAAAATAACATCAATGCGGAGCTCAAACGTAGTTACTCTTACCAACCGCTGCTTCTTTGTGTTAAGAATGCAATTGAGAAATAAAACCCTCTCAAAAAAAAAGGTAGCTCTTTATAAAACCTTAACCATTCCTAGCATGCTATTTGGCAAAAAGAAAAATACTCCGAATGATCCGTGTTTTAGTATGTGAAGACAATGTGTGAAAAACAAAGATTCAATAACAACTAACAAGCTGTATGAGCTATCTACCGCGCATGAGTATAGCTAGAAGAGGACGCATTCCGAAACTAACTGAGGCAGGGAAAGCGGATGGGAATCAACTCGGGTCCAAAGGATATTGCAACGAAGTCATAGAAAGAGAAGAACGAGTTTTAGGTTACGCAATTAGGTGAGAGAGGGCTTGACTTCAACTAACTGAGAACGAAAACTCGAGACAGCTCGTCCGAAATCGAAATTGTTATCGATAGATGTTAGTTGAGGACCAGGTTCATTTCGAACTGTAATGCCAACCTTTGAGGAAGATTAATTAATTAATTTATTTATTTGTTAATTTATTTATTTATTTATTTATTTATTTATTCACTCATTCATTCATTTATTTATTTTATTTATTTACATAAACAGTTATATTTTCTCTCAGATCGTAAAACAAATTTAGTGTTGATACCATGGTATACGAATAAAACGTGTTTCAGGCTAGGGTAATTGCGTGATATAAATGTGCCTTTTACGAAAAATTTCTTCAATAAATGGAATTGTTATGAGTCAAAATATTCATACTTTGGTGTCTATACTAAGTACATGTCTGCTACAGCTACATACATTACCCACAGAAATTGGAAATTGGCCAAAAGTATAAGGCACTCATAAAAACTGCACAAAGTTAAAAAAAAAGTAACATGAAAAGAAGCGAAGTGTGAACAAACATAAGATATTCATTTTTACGTAAGACTCATTTTTTGCTGTTGCCGCCTTTAATTCCAATAACTCTTGCTGGTTTTAGACACTGCTCTTAACAATTGCTTCTTACAGTCTAAACAAACTCCATTCATTTTTTAAAATAGTTTGATCATCTGTTTTGATGTTAGACCTTCCATTTCAAAATTCCTGAAAGCTAATATACTTAATTTCGATACTAGATATCAAAAATTTGAGTGCCTATTACTTTTGACCAAGGCTGTATGTTTGCACTTTTGCAATACAAAAAAAAATGGGCACGACTGGGTCGCACGAACCTGCAATTGTGTGCTAAATACGATATCAAAATCTTAAGGCTAAGTAAAATGTTTTGGAATTCGTTCTTCATAATACATTTGGTGGTACAGGGTTGCCAACTACACATTAACTATCAAAATTGAGTTAAATCACAAAAAATAATTAAAAAATTAAATTAAATATTCCAGATTTCAAGCGAAAATCTAAGAAGCCATTCTTTTGCAGTTGCTAACACATACATAAAAACGCCGAAAATTTTATTAAAATCGTTGGGCCAGTTTTTTCAAAAAAGTTTTTTTATTTTTCACCTTTTTGAAAAGAGGTTTTTTCAAAGTCAAGTATGCAAATTTTTAGATTTTGCTTGAAATTGTTTTGACAAAAAATTTGAAAAAAAAATCAAAGTTATAGTTTTGAAGTTATTTCTAAAAATCAAAATTTTTTCTAAAAAATCATAAAAATTTCCAAAGCTTAAATTTTTCAAATATTGATATGCAATCTTTCTTAAACAGCCATCGACTTCTAAGCTCAAAAATTTTGTCAACATCGTATAAGCCATTAAAGAAAAAGTCAGTTTTGAAAAACCGCACTATGGGAGGTATCGTATAAGAAAGACAATTCAAAGTTTATTCTTCACACACAATTTTATGGAAACGATTATAAAAGAAGGCACAGTTATTTTAAAACCTCAGAGTCTATATCAAAAATGTCTCTGCACTGAAAGTGCAAAAGCTGCTTCAAAGCAAATCAAGGATTCAACAAACTTGACATTTTTAGACTTTTAAATGGTAAACTGAACTGAGTAGGCTTACATGAAAACAAAAAAAAACAATCTTCTTCCTTGGCACATGTGCATTGTTGTCGAGGAAGTCTTCAACCAAAAGGCACTGATTTCCTTCCACCTGCAACTGCAGTGGTATTCGGTATTAAGTAAATACCTAAGTACCTGCTTTCTTTTATTTTGAAAAACGAAATTTTAAAACACCTACTTTAGTTAGATGCTAACTAATGACATACCCCTTTAATTATTTTGCACTCCGTTAAAGCGGCAACATTCCTGATTTTGCTTTCAACCAGATATTATAATAGCATTCAAAGCCTCTAATAGGTAGGTAGGTTGGTACTCAAAGCTAAATTCGCATGCCAGCACGCCTGCCGAATACAAGGCCGTATTTAAAGTCATCTACAAACCAATTTGAAATGTACATAAATTGCAAATAATAATCGTTCAATGGTTTTGCTAATCACGTTCGTACAGATACAAACCTACTATGCGCCACGCGGTAGGTACGATACGCCTTCTTAACTTGGCCATATAAATGGTATGCTCTCATGTGCATTCATGTGTACTGATACTGACTCAATGTAGTATAGTGAGCTAAGCCTCTTGCTTAAACTTAAAACTAATTAATTTATCTATGAGTAGGTACCTACCTACGTTCACAAATATGTAATCACTTTAATGATTGTTATCTCCTTTCTACCTTGCCATTACAATGAACTTATTATTTACTCATTAACCGTTTTTAATTTTTCTCAACAACTTCCTGATAACCCATCTGATTGTGAGTTTTTAGTTTGTCAAGCTTTCGTCATGAGAAAAAAACAACAAAAATTTGTAAACAAGTGACTGAAACTAAAGTGACTCGGTGCTATGATTAACATCTTTGAATCACCGCATTCCAAAGAAGGAACCTGTTAAGTGACTTAGTATAACGTAACAAAAAAGCAAACAAAACGACGTAATTTGTTCAAGTGGGAGTTTTCACCTCAGTCTGTTTTATTTTTTTTTATACCTAGCTGTGGAGCCACAGACTCGAAATGAATAACCAAAACCATACTGGTTTCGTAGCCAACAGTGGCTTATTTGTACGTATGTCGCACCAACACAATCAGAGTACTTTCATTCATGGTTCATAGACCGGTAGAGCATAAACTCTTCAAAGCCCCTAGGGAAAACAAAGTACCTGGTCTGTTCTGTACCGTGAAAATCTCCCACAACCATGGCCCTAATGCAATAGCAGCAGTCATACTTCAAACAAAGAACCATGTTGCCTATTTGGATCACTGTGAGTATGTATGTATTTACCTTAAAAAAAAATAAAAATCTTCCATGAAACTTACCAGCAATTCAGCTTCTTTATGGAACTCAGGTCGGATTGCTTGGATCTGGCTATAACCATTTCTTCTGTTAATCGAGTCATGGTGCCTTGAAGATAGATTTCTTATTCTTCTTTATAAAATGTTGTTCTCAAGCGGTAGTAGAAAATTCGTATAATTTTCTTTTTATTCAAACCAAACCGAGAGAAGCAAGCTTGTAACACAATTCACGAGACAATAAAGAAGGTATACGGTTTTTCTTACAAATTTTATATAAAAAAAAACACAGAGCAACAAGAGATATCTACGTGTGACTAATTTTTTGTTTTGTTCACTGTTCTTGGGAGCGTTGGGATTGGGAGGCTGCTGGTTTTTGTTTTTTTTTTAGTATGAGTAGACAAAAAAGAGAAGGTACACTTTGAATGCAGACACTATTTGCAAATCGATTTTTTCCTGCATTTGGGGGCCACACGACATTTCACTGATTAAATAACAAAAAGTTTTATGCCAATGTAAACTGCAGAAAGATATTTTTGTTTATTTGTGGACTCAAATTTAATTATTTTGAAGGAAAATACTACGGTTTGTAGTTGGAATTTTAGACTCGAATTTAATTTTACTTCCGATGTGATGACGTCCACCATAAACGAGATACACGCGCAAATTGACAGTTTCGTATGGTTCGTCCAATCCAAAGCTTTGTCTATTAATTAAAAGCTTTTAAAATTAGCTTTTTTTGATGTGAGTGGTTTTTTTTGTTTTGTTTGTAGGTAGCTGAGTGAAAGAAAATGGGTAAATGTCAATACAAAAGAATAAGGAAAATGTGTTTATTTACGAATTGGGATATAAGAACTGGAAAATATATCGCTGCGCGTAATAAAAAACAAAAAAAAAGTTTTGCGATTTCCTTAACGGTTGCAGTTCAAATTTACTTTGAAATATAAAAATTATTACGTGATGAAAAAGGTGTTTGAAAATGGTGCAATTTCATTGTGGTTTAAAATTTTGAATTTCATCATCCCTCTCAACTAAATTTTGGATGTGAAAGACTTAAAAAAAGGAACAAATAATAAACAATATGGATGCCTCTGTTCAACTCCGAAAAGTTAATCGTTAACCTATGTATGTTTAAGGGGGTTATTGAGCGGCATCTTCCAGTGACTTGCGACGACTTCTATTCTACGTTGAGGTAAACCTGATTTTTTTTTTGTTTAGAACTCGAAGTAGGTATCTATTCTGAGGTGAAACATATGAGTTTTTGGACAACATAAATACAATTTACTAGGATGTACCTACCTAGGATATTGTTGTCGCCATCAGCTTCAACATCTTCGTCGCAGATGATTTTGGCCTGCTAAAAAGCTATCCAAATCATGGCATACGAAGCGCTGAGACCTAGGACGTCTATGCTGATGAGTTCCGAATTCAAATCCCGATTCAAATAATTCGTCAAGGGCCTTAAATTCGAAGACATATCTGAATTCACAACAAATGGAATACCTACCAACAACAAAACACTCAGTCGCAAATGTATGACAGAACTGAAGCTGAAGAGCTTTCCAGAACATGAAGTACGGTTTGTTACGTTGTTGTTAGGGAATGAAAATTAAAAACAAAGACAGGGTTGTAGGTACGTCTGAACACTATCGAACGATGTTTCATCCGTACTTTGGACAACATGTCGGGACAACACGCCTGGACAACACGTCTGGGCGCCATTTGATACGAAACAATAGGAGGGGAGAGGAAGTGGAAAAATGAAGGAAACGGAAGTGCCTATAGAGGGAAAGAAAAAGGAGAATACTAATGGCACTTTCCATTGGTTTCACTCGAGGAAGCACTCATTTTAAAAACCAATGGAACACCCAAAATTGTTTCTATTCAGTTTAATTTTCTTTGTGTGAGTGAAACACCTATGGCTCTTAAAAAATATTCCTTGAAGAAAATTTTCTTTTTGACATTTGAGTAACATGTGTTAGTGCTTCTTGAGTCGATTCTCATTTCAAATCGAGAAGCGGCTGTCACTCCTCAGAATCATGAGAAGCTATCTTTTTGCACCAATGGAACGGTTTGAGAATGCTTCTGGACGCTCCTGGACGGTTCTTTTCGTCCAATGGAAAGTGCCATAAGGCATCTACGAAATTAATGAAACGAGAAAAAAAAAACAAAATGCGACTGGCCAAGTCCCCAAAAAAAACAAAGACGCAAAATTTCAACACAACAAAACATCAACATATTGCCCACAGGGGAGCTTCCTACCACATGAAACCTCTGTGTGGTCCAGCCAGGTGGTATTACATGCATTTACATGTTCAGAGTTCAGGTATACATAAGGCAGCGCTGAGTAGTATCCCTTACGAAGAGTCACGCTTGATGATTCGGCGAAGAGATTTCTACTCCCAGTCTCTCCCTCAACCTTGTCAACCACTGAGCTGTATTTTGCATGCCTGCTTTCAAGACCATGCAAGAAAAGCCAGTGTTCAGGTTGTATTTTAATTTGACTAGGTATCTTTAACTTTCTTCTTTTCTTTCAGCAAACTTCGTCGCCTCTTCTAGCTGCCGTATATTACCCTGACCAACTTCAACCTACCAAGGAAATCTCCTGTAAGATGTTATTCTTATATAATCATTTATTATTTTTCAAGGTGACCGTCACAATGTAAAAGGCTTTTAAACTACCTGTTGGATTCCAAACAAAGTAGGTACAAATTTACGATATCAAGAGGAAATGTTATGTATTTTAATTAAGCCTCATAATTCACTTACCAACCAATTTCTTTTTAGAATGTTCAACATGTTCTGACTTCCGAAGTATGTATGTATGCATGTTAAAAACATTAGCTCATACAGTAGGCTCCAAAGTGGGTTCACTCCACATGTACTTAGTTTGCACTCTAAATCGGTTGATGCTTTCTTTATCTTGAATGCGCCTAAGACGAGGCCTTCTCCTTCCACGATTTTCCTGCAATGTGCTTTTGAAAACCCATTGAGCCGGAGCGTTGATGTCCCTCCGCTCTACATGTCCCAGCCATCATAGTCTCGCGATGCGTACTCTTCCAGCTATGTCTATGTCGCGGTACAGCCTATACAGCTAGCTGTTCCTCCACAATCACCAAAGATTATTCGGAGTTTCCTCATCCGATTTCGATGAGATGACACCTCTAATCCCTGTTTGGAACACCTCGTGAGTGTTTTATAAAAGAAAATTACACTGTCCTCGAATTCGCCAGAGAGAATAAAAGTGTATGAGTAATAAAAGAAGAAACTGTTACAAAAATATTAGCCGCCTTACAATTTAAAGACCTTGTGGCTGCCGTTCCCAGTAAATATCTGCCACCACTGAAATACCTTCAGCAGTAAGACTTATAGATTTTTTTTTTGTGTTTTTTTTTTTTTAAATCAACTCCACAGGCTGTTAGCATATTTTAAAACTTACTTTTAGGTACTTATCAACTAACTTTCTTCAAAGACCCAAATATTAAGTGGAAACACCATTTCACTTGAATACATTAAACATTTTAAAAACAACACAAAATTTTCTTAAGTCACTTTACTCACAAGTTGCAACACCATTGATTGATTAAACAACACCATACTTTTTACTACCCAACTGCGTGGCCAGTGCGCCAGACCACCAAAAGAAAGGAGCAAATAATGCTCCTCTTTGCAAAAGCATTTAAATTTATAGTTGCCATGGCTTCAAATGAATATAGCCATTTCCGTTGGTGCGGTGAAAACTGAGTCACTGAAAATAGTTCACAACAAAGTAGTAGTCATTGTCGAAAAAAACTAATCAAACATAAATATTTTTCATTTATGAAGCAAATAATCTATTTTATATTCGAATATATTCTTCGGTTGTTTTAACGGTTAATTTGCTGATGGTTGCTCCAAGGAGAACCAGCTCAGGATTGTCATTGATCCCCGAAGAAAACTCTCGAAACATGCCGTAATAAAATAATTCAGACTTATAAAATTGCAATAAATAATTGATTTTTCCGATCGCCTATGGATGTGTGTAGCTCCTCATCGAAGAGCACAGAAAGCTTGTATTCCAACACATCCAGTTCAAAGGGATCTGCAACGATTCTTTACCGAAGAAATCCAGCCGCTGGGAGGCACTCGGCATTCATTCCAGCAACCACTGAGGTGCGTCAGAGAGTTCTTTCGGCTAGAAGATTAAGAATGAAAACCTTCCAGAACCAATTGGCTGACGCTCAACAACATATTGCTGTAAGTTTCAATTCTGATTTTTTTTTTTAATTATTTGATAATGAATTTATATTTTTCCCGTAGGAGTTAGCCCACGAAAATAGAATGCTTCGTACATTACACAAACGACAGGACTTGGCTTTGTCCAAATATGAAAGCACAAACGCCGAGCTACCACAGCTCCTTCATTCGCATGCCGAAGAGGTACGCATTTGGCAAATGAAGTATCGCAACCTCCAGGCCCAAAACAAAGAACTCCATTACAAGCTAAAGCAAAAAGAAAGCATGATTCTATCACTTGGTGATCAGAATAAGTATCTGACTCAACTAAACAAGGATAAGTATGAACTTCTAACACACTAACAAACCAAATTTACTATACTATTTTATTTGCCTTAGGAATCTTGAAGAGAGACAACGACTTCAAGACAAAGTTCAACAGCTCGAGAATCGTTTGCAGGAAAAAGAAACCGACATGAAACTTTTGGCTAGAAGACTTCAACTAGAAACGAAAAATTTCAAGAAAGAGTTATCATCGGAACAGAAAAAACGTAAAGAAGCATTAGTGCAGCTGGAAAAAGTTAAGTTGGAGCTATCCGGCTATGTCAAAGTTGATGAGTTAAATGTGAGTTCAACGTTCAAATAAAAAAAAAACGTTATTTAATCCCACCGTTTCAGTTGAATGAAAAATTAACCAAATTGTCTATTGGTTCACTCCACAACATCACTAATGGGCTTCATGGATTTGAAGAAAGAAACAGTAAATCTCAAACCGTTTTAAGCCCCTTGGACAAAAAGTCTAACGAAAATTGTGGAGATCAAAGCAGCATCTCTTTGGGAACGGATAGATCTGATATCTTTGTTAGCAGCAGTAGAACTTCACGTAAGTTGTCTGGAAATAAGATGCTTGTTAGGACATCAACTCATCGCGGTGAAGGAGATGGGCCATCGGAAGATGCAATGAAAAGGACTGAGGTTGAAAAAGCTAATGAGTCGCACACTGACCTAGAAACATTGGATTCTAAGTCTGAAGATAATAACTTCTACGACGATGACTATGAAGATGACGACGAGATCGAGAATTTACTCGAGGTGATTTATTTGTTTGTTTATAGAACCATAAGAAGACACGTTTCTATTTTACTTGGGTTCTTCTATTTTTCATTTAAGATTAACACAAAAGAGACAACGCCAGTTAGTATTCCAAAATCCGAAGACGTGAACTCAATTCGGAAAGAAATAAACGAAGACTTCAAACAACGCGAATCCTTCCTTAACACATTCTGTCGGCAAACAACGGCCGATTCAGCCAAGATCAACTCCAACCGAAAAACTAAGTTACTTGCCGCACTTAAAGCCATCGAAGGTAGCTCTTCACAGGACTAAGAGGTACCTACATACTTCTCTGCACACATAATATATTTTTGATTACCTATTTTTGCCGTGTAAAACATAAGACATTGTCTACAATACATACAAATTCAACACGAAACTGCGTTTCTTTTATTACTTATATGTAAAAACTTTTTCGATCTACATTTAGTCTTTTGATTTTCCTTTCATTTTACTCAGCGCCCGAGAAACCTTCTTACGCAACTCCTTTTGTCGCTTCAGCTTCCTCATTTCATCTGCCTTCTTTTGCATACGGAAAGTTTTCACTCGTTCTTTTGTTTGACGATCCTCACGCGCTTTCTTGTCGCGATAATTTGTTTCAATCATTTTCATCATTTTGGCCACCTTTTGTTCATGGGGCGAACGAATCACAGCAACTCGATTTTTCTCTATAGAATCTTTGGGATTAGTCGGATGGTGTTTCGGTTTGTCTTTGTATGGCAGGGCACGCTGTAGGGCCTTGGGAATGGTCAATGGTTTGAATATCTTCCGTTCCCGTTTGATTTCTTGATACATACTATCTGCTTCAGCTTCGTTTCCTATGTTCTTCTCTCGCTTCAACTGTCCCAGTGTTTTCATTCCTTGCCATTGGGATTTTTGATCGAGCGGCAGAAGTAGAGACGTGACTGGAGCATAAAATCTGGGCAGTTCGACACGGAACCAGGTACGACAAAAGACGATGTCACTTAGAAGTATTTTGTCTTCAAAAGTCGCACGGAAAGAACCCTCGGGTGTGTGATGGGACTTCTTAATTTGACCGCGGATGCCAGATACTGTCTTAATCTTGGCTCCCTCAAATTTAGCAACTTCCAAGTTCGAATTGAACATGCCCTTGATAAAAGCCGTTTTTTTGTAAATTTTGAACGGATGACCAACAAGTTTTAGTTTTTTCATAATTTGTGCTGATTTGTCCAGCTCTGTCACGCAACCAGTTGCAGCTATTCTAAAGCCAATTCTTTTCATTTCATCGCGATCGTGACTCACACTCTGCAAAGCGAGGAACCCAGTGTTCTGAGGTGTGATTGGACCCCAAAAAGTCATACCGCATGTTACATGGTTGGGCGTGTACTTCAGGTAGCGATGCCTAAAGTTATCCTCGATTTTCGCGTAGAAAGGAATGGTCTGAAAACGCCTCCAACCCATGGAAAGTATTAGCGGATCGCCGGTTTTCAGAATTTTCTTGTACCACCTGTGTTTTTTGACTTTGCAATTGACAAAACCAATATTCTCCTCTGCCAAATTCAGGCCACCAACCAAAACTGGGTACGTTGGGTCGAAATTTTCTATAAATTCTGCCGGTATGTTTTTGAAGCCCAGACGGACATACATTCCTGGGCGGTATCCTTCAATTTGAACCCTTAGATCATTATCTAGGTTCGCAAATTCACTCTTGTTTAGCTCAGATTGTTGCTGGGCTTTGGCCTTTAGTTCTTCGTAGTATGAGTGATCACCGGTTATCCGCGTTTCCTCTTCTCCTTTGTTATCGTACTCGGAGTCAAACTTGGCTTTGAGTTTCATCTTCTTTGCCATTAGTTCGGTCTTGGTTAGGTTTTCTTCTTCCACACGGGTCATTTTTCGTTTTCTGGAGTTTTCAGATTCTTCCTCCTCCACTGGTTTACTTCCAGATTCGGTAGATTCCTCTTTTTTACCCGAATGTTTCTTTCCAGTTTCCAGATCTTCATAATCACCGTAAACATCGCCTTCGTCGCTCATATCGTCAAGTCTGAGAAGATTTTCTGCATCTTCTGACGCCTTCCATTGTCCGGTGACAAAACAGTTTTTTATGAGTTCTTTATTGGCCTCCTCGATCCAGTTTAGAGTTTTGCCTAGGGACATTCAATGGAAAATCAACACTTTTCCTAGTGGTTATTATTGTTACAACTTACCGGAGTACTGCTCAAAAAAACATGACTCATCCTTGTCTTTGATGTCCTTTTCTCGTTGCAGGTCGGATTGCTTCTTTGCCGCAACTTTGAAAAGCCCACCAATAGCATCTTCATCTGATTCATCTCCAGTGTCCTCATTATCGCTCTGTGCTCGTTTTTTCTTTTCCTACGGAGCAAAATTAAAGTTTTATTAAAGCAAAAGACTTTTTCTTTCGTCTTACCGAACTGCTGTATGCTCCGTAAACCAACTTCATAAGACTCTTCCCCTCCGATTGTCTTTGTAGATAAGCTTCTCTTGCTTTTTGTGCCAAATTGTCCTTCCAGCTCATACTGCTGGCAAGCACTTCATCTGCATCTTCATCTTCTTCATCATCTTCATCATCTGAACCTTTACTATCAGCGTCATGTTGTTCTTCAACTTCTTGATACTCTTCATCGGAATCTTCGGAGTCTGCTTCATTATCTTCCTGTTCGTCTCCACTTTCGGCTTTCCACCCAAAATTTACCTCATCGTCATTCCCTTCTTCTAAACCTGAATCATCACTCTCTCCTTCTTCGTTGTCGTCATCGTCACTTTCATTGTCAGAATTTGCATCTTCTTTGAAATCCTTCGACTTGATTGCACTACCATCCGAAAATAATCGAAACTCTTGCTCCTCAATTTGGAAGTCCATGGTTTGTTTTTTCTCGACAAGTTTGCCGACCAAGTCATCTTGTTCTGCAGCATCTGGACCCTTCTCTTTATGACTGTGGGAACCTTGCAGCTCAATGTACACAGCATCTTTGTCATACACAATTCCTCCGACACCTGACATAGGAGCATACAGTAGGCGTTCTTTCTCAAGAAGACTTCTCTTCTTCTCAGTGCCTGGTAGTGGACAGGGATCTGTAATGTTGCTTAACTCGTTAAGACGGGCATCGCCGAGTCCAGCAATATGCACCATAAACTCCTGTTTCATCGGCACACCTCGGACATACCCGTATAGAATGACATCGCGGTCACATTGGGGATTTTGCCGAATCAGTTCAGTGTTAGTAACATCCTCAACACGATCCACCAAGAGATAGCTATGAGCACCGCGCCATGAAAGTGGGCGAAATTTCATAACCGAGATGAACCTGCCGAGGTTCGTGATTTCATTTCTCAGATACTCTCCATGTATCAATCCGGACAAATAGAACAATTTGGCGCCATCGTACACTTCTGTCCAAAATCGATGCTTTAACTCTTTCTTCCTTTTACGCAATTGTTTTGGGTTCTTTATCATGTCCAAATGGGTAAGAACACCCATGATTTTAGGCATTCCATGTACCTGACAGATATTGAGGAACTCAAATATTTCCATCTCGAAACCATAACTGGCGTCGCATAAGAGCAGAACCAAGTCAGCACATTTCGCAATATCAATCATGGAGTTGATGTCATTGTTACATTCGATTAGTGTAATTCTTCGCTTTTTTGATGTAACAATGGTAATAGGTCCCTTGATGTCGGTCACGTTTGTTTTTGTGAAGTTTTTGATTAGATTGTTAATCAGTGTTGTCTTACCTACTTTTGGAGGTCCAACAATGGCTATCAAGACTGGTGGTGGTTCATCCGGAGTTTGGTCAACCACCGGGATATGTTGCTTTTTTGCAGTTAAATCCTCTTTGCGACGAAAATTACGTTCTGCTCTAATGGCCGAATTGATTGCAAAAGCCTTGGGGTTCCTCTGGCGGGCTGTGAGATTTTCTTCTTTTTCTTTTGGTTTTTTCTTGAGTTTCTTTTTGTCAGCTTTGACTCCTGACTGTCGGGCGCGGTGAGATTTTTTTTTATCAACTCCTCCATCGTCTTCTTTCATTTTATAAACGATTAAAAATTTGTGCTATCAAGAAAAATAAAATGTTCGCAACCACACGTGGAAATCAAAGTTGTTTTGACATTTAAGTTTTGGTTCGCTTGACTTTTGGCTGTGTTCGCGTACTGATAATTATCACGAAATGCGCCTAAATTTACCAAAAAATCCGTCGCATCCTGTTGCACGAAAAAGTTTTAGTGCCGAATTACATTCAGACTGTTTGCCTGCTGCGTGTTTCGTATATTTTCTTTTGAACCCTCATCCCGTCAGTCTCTCAGTATTACACTCAGACGTTTTGCGGCTGCGTGTTTTTTGACACTTCTCTTTCATTTTTTGTTCTCACCCACAGAGTCAAACTGTGAAAATAATCAAAGAAGCTCAGCTGCATTATTTATAAATCCATAAAAAAAATCTCATAAAAAGCAAAATGTTATTTGAAGTGGTAAATAATTTAATTAGATTTTGCAGCAATGATTATTGACATCCTGGATATGGAAAATACATGAAAATACATGGAAAATTAAAGAAATTGTCCCACGACATACTACTTCCTTACTCAGGAACATAAGAAGATACAATAAAGCAACGACAAGAAACAAAGAAAGACAAGAAAAAGAAACGTCAAAAACCATCCAAGACAACTGGACAATCCTCAACCCAAAACTTTTCGGGTTGAGACTTTTTAAAGTATTTCTATTTCATCTGCTTTCTCTTTCGCACTTATTTCCGTCTTTGCAAAACCGTCTGGGTGTAATTCGGCACTTATCGAAATTGTGGACAGAGGAGAGTGCTCAGAAAAGAGAAAAGATTTCTCCGCTTTGTGTATAGCCCAGTTCACACTGTACAATTAGTTTGACAGACTTCGTTTGATGGAAGTTGGATGGTCTGATGTAGTTTTCGTTCACACTTATCAAGCTTGTCTTCCAACTTTATGTCACATATCCTTCCACTACATCCAACTTCTAGATTTTCAAAAATTTTTGAAAACCATCCAACAAATTGGACAAGCGGTCGTATGAAAAGTTCACACTATCAACCATTGGTTTGTCAAACCTAGGTTTGTCCAACTAATTGTACAGTGTGAACGGGGCTATTAGCTGCCACTAAAATTTCTGTGTGTATTTCTGTTGGCTTTGATAGATTAACAGCGAACCAAGTAAAAAAGTTGAATTGGAATAACTTACAAAATGTAACATTCTGACAGTTCAACATTGAATTTAGGAACGACATCGATGTTACATTTCGTAACTTTTTCTCCCTTTCGGAATGACGAATGTCAACAGATGCTACGTAGCATATGCATCACATCGAAATCAAAACAGAACGAGGTACAGAGCTATCTAAGCTGTGTTTTATTGGGAATTTCTATATTTACTTCACTTGCGAGTCTCAATATAACGCTTTTTTGGCTATATTCACTTACCAAGTTCATTTTCCCATAAACGCCATTTATCAGCCATCCCTGTTGTACACTTCGGCAAGTGATTTTTTTTTAGTCCACTTACGCTATTCACTTAAGAGTTGTTGTATTTCCATGAGCGATGTTTTGCTGAATAAAAATTCCCAGTAAAACACCGCTGTGGTACCCGTGGCGCAATGGTTAGCATGTCCACCTGCTAACCCAGAGGTTCGAGGTTCGAATCCCAGCAGAGGCTGTAATATGGTAGGGGTTGAAGGTTGGGAGAAGGTAGTGGGATAAAGGAATAGGATTGGGAAAGGTAGAGGATTGGGTTAGGTAGTGGGAAAGTTGAGGTAGAGGAAAAAGTATAGGATTGGAAAGGAATATGGAAAAGGAAAGGAAAGAATAAAGGAAAAGTAAAAAGAAAAGGAAGGAAACGGATATTGGAAAAGGAAGGGAAAAGGAAGTGTCGTGACGAAGAGACCTGGCACGCTTGCGATGCTCAGCTTAGCTCGCCGGATTAGGGGGGGATCTTGTCTCTTCGCCAGACGGAAACCACATTACAAAAACATATATCGTGCCAAAAAAACCACCACCACAAAAACCTTACCACACTTCAGGCACTGCATGGTGACGTCGCAGTGTGGCCTGTAGCCCACCCAACCATGGAACTCGGTCGGCCATGTTGTCGAGTTCCCCGTACGCGATCACTGCTGTCCGGCGAAACCAATTACCAACGATGCATCTCCAACCCCCTCATCCCCCTGCAATCGTGCTTAGCACGCCATCCTCAATAACGCAGAACAAGAAAAAAAAAACCTCTGCTTCAACTGGCCGGCGTGATGCACATTTTTATTTTTAAACAAAAAAATCTAACAAACAAAAAATGAAATTTAAACAAAATGAACCAAAACAATTCCAATAAAACTAAAATGAGACTAAAATTTAAACAAAACTTGAAAATAATAAATTAACAGAAAAATAATAAATAACAAAGAAAAAAGAATAAATAACAAAAATCCTAACACTAACCTTAACCCTACTTTATGTTTTTATGTTTTTCTATATTTTTAAATTTTTTTATATTTTTATGTTTTTATGTATTTTTTTTTTGTGTTTTTATGATTTTATATATTTTTGTAAGAGTTTTTATGTTTTAATATTTTTTTGTGTTTTTATGATTTTTTATAAGTTTAGAACTTTATCTTAACTTTTTTGTATTTTTTTTTATTTCTCTTTTTGTAGCTTAATCGTTCTTGTTTTTGGTTAATTTTCTATGTTCCCTTTTTTCTTCTTCCAGGTCTATCTGACTCGCAACCGATCCCTTTATCACCTCGGCTACGAGGGGATTGCTTGCACCCACCTACTTTCAATCCTGCCTAAAAGGAGCTCCCTGTAGCGGATAAAATGGACTCAACACGCCCTGGTACAATTTTTCGAGGTAGCCTAAGAGCAGATAAGGAGATGATCGCGGCCCTACACGGAGGAAATTCACAAAAAAAAACCCACAAAATCGACACGCACAAAAAGAAAATACCAACAAAAAAATGGTAAAAAAAATCAACAAAATGGTATAAAAAATTAAAAAATGTAAAAAAAAATGTAAAATAAATGTAAAAAAATAAATAAAAGAAAATAAATAAATAAATAAATAACAAAAAAAATATCACGCCGAACACTTATACAAAAATCAGCAATCACGGGAACAAAAATTTATGTTGGGCCCTGCGGGCGCTTTCCACTTCAGGCCGGACCTGGCCTTGCCTTTGCACTCAGCCACAGGTAATGTTTTCAATGCCGGCGTATGTATGTAATATGTGGGTATGTGCCTTTACTTTTGAATCTAACACTTTGTGTGATTTCGAGCCAAACTGACACCAAATCGACAGACGAATTCGAAAAAAAAATAACCACGGCTCTAGGATTTTTGATTAAAAGTTTACTTGTGTTGCCTGGGTATCCCACAGGCTTATCCAGCTGGAGTGTGGATGTGGCCTCCTTTTCCTTAGCGAGTTCACCACTAGCATGAAAATCAACGCTGGATTTTAGTTCCTAGAACTATTCAGTTCGATATAGTCACCAGCCTCAAGTATTTTAAATTAATATTTTTCCCTCACCCGTGGTATGTATGTATGTACATTTATGTGCTATTTGCTGCACCAATTGGCCGTCAGTACGTTCTCTTTTTTTTTTTCTAGTAAGCCACTGCACTAAACAATTTTATTTTTTTATTTTTAACTAAATTAATCACACATATCTGCCAAAAGAAACTACTTACACCAACTATTTTTATATCAAAAATTTAAATATTACATTAAAATATTTTCCAGCTTCACACATAGACTTTGATTCTTATTTGGTCATGACTTTCTTTTGCATGTTGAAAGTCAAACGGTTTGTTTTGGAATCCACATCCCCATCATCCACTATCACCAGCCTTTTCCAGATGATGCCATTGTGCTGACTCACAATGCCGTGACATCGCTCTAGTGGGAATGATGTGGTGGCGTTCCTTTTCTTATAATTATTATTATCTAAAATAATTACAAAACAATACATAATGCACGCATATAAACTTACACTACAATAATAAATACTTACATAAATACATAAAATACTTAACTTAACATAAACTGCCTATGCACATACAATACATAAATACATGCGCACACCAGAAATACATAACGATACACTAGAACATAACATAAATAAATAACGAAAATAAATAACACTTATCATAAATATATATAAATAAATAGTAAATACATAAATCTAACCCATAAATACCTAAATATATAATATCAAAAAACATAAACGTCAAACAAAAATTTCTACCCTACTGTCACTTCATAAGTTCCAAGTTCCACTTGCCATAGAGGAACTCAGTACTCAATGTTCGCTTTCTCTTATTTGTATCTTTATGACAAGTGACGCTTGTTTGTTGTTTACTTGTCGCATCGAAACTAGAAACTATGGCTGGTAGTTGGGTACTTCAATTTTATTTGTTTTTCTTTTTACATTCGTTTATATCAATAAATTTTCTAATCTTTTTGTATTTTAGGTGTTTCTATACGGTTTGGGAGCATTTGAGAAGAATATCCAATCGACGTAGGATCGACAACTGCCAAGGTAAGTTTGTTTGTGTTTTGTGTTCACTACTTCATGGCATTTTTTTTTTTTTTTCCCATACAGGTATCCGTAACAAGGCAAAAATGCAAAAATGTTTTTCCACGGGTATCGCCTTTCGCGAGGAATTGGCAAGTCCTCCGTTAGTAAATTCATTGCCATGAAAAGCGCTTTCTCAATTAGCCGTTCGGAACCGGCGAAAAATTGTAGGTCCCCTCCATTCCCTCACAAGGCATGGTTGTGAGAAATGCGCTAGGCCCAGGGGCTCCTCGCTCTGTTGCGCCACCCTATTTATTTTATTTATTTAAAACACCGCTTATATTCACTTCAGCAAAACAATTCACTTTGGTTGATTTGTTGTTTCAACAAATCGACGAACATCACCATTTCAAAACGATTTTGAAGCCGAGGAGGGCAGTTCACACTGTTCAGTTAGTTGGACAGAGTTTGGCTTGGACGACCAATGTTTAATGTGAACCCTCAGACTGCTTGACCAACTTTTTGGAAGATTTTCAAATATTTTTGAAAACTTTGAAGTTGGATAGAGCGGGGGAACATATGATATAAAGTTGGACGACAAGATGCCGTTGTATGTGGTGCTGTGTGAAAATGAGTCATATATACTGTAACGTGCGCTTAGTTCGAAAAA
The DNA here is from genome assembly GCA_914767635.1 of Melanostoma mellinum. NCBI lineage: Eukaryota > Metazoa > Arthropoda > Insecta > Diptera > Syrphidae > Melanostoma > Melanostoma mellinum. The sequence goes on along the minus strand of OU612058.1, from coordinate 193,768,404 downwards.
TAAAACTTCACTTTTTAATTTAATTCTATCACTTTTATTCAGTATATATGCTTAATTCGATCTCAACTCGACTTTGGGACTATCACTTGTATTTACTCTTAACTTTATCACTCTATAAACCAAACTGACTGCTGGTTGCCTCGGGCGGGCTATTTATATCGAATGACACGCCATCTAGAACTCTCCAGTAACTTCTACATTGTCGCCACATTTGCTGTCTACTCTCTGTCTGTCTGTCTCTCTACACTCACACACACTGGCTTACAAGCAACGCCTGTCATTTATACCATTCCATTAAAGTGTTGCCAGTTGTGTTTTCGGTTGAACGTTTTTCGATTAGGAAATTGGTATAAAATGTTGGGTTCACGTTACACTGCCCCTTCCTTAGGATTCTTCGTCCCGAATAATTCCATCTGCAGCCTCGCCACTATATCGATGCAGCCTGTCACAATGAACTACTTTTAACTTGCCTCTTAGTCCTCTTTGGATGCGGTAAACCACGTCGTTAATCCTCGTGACTACAGTATAAGGACCTTCCCAGTTTTGCTGAAGTTTCGGTGACAATCCCTTTTGACGATGAGGATTATAAAGCCACACACGATCTCCTGCTTGGAATCCTGACGTTGTCGCTTTTGTGTCGTACCGTGTCTTCATCCGGTCGCTGTAGGCTTTCATCCGTTCCCTTGTTCTTTTATGGATGTCAGCGAGTCTCTCCTTGAGGTCGTCCACATACTCGTTTGTGTCCTGTGGCTCCTCTGTGGGGCATCCAAATTTAAGTTCGCTGGGCAGCCGTATGGTTTTCCCGAACAGGATGTCAGATGGTGTTTGTCCTGTCGAGCTATGTACTGCACTTCTATAGGCCATCAGGAATAGCGGTACGTGCCTATCCCAGTCTCTTTGGTAGTCGCCTACGACCTTGGTGAGGTGTTCTTTCAAGGTCCGGTTGAATCTTTCAACCATCCCATCAGATTGTGGATGAAGTGGTGTGGTTCTCGTCTTCTTAATGCCAAGTAGTCCACACACTCCTTGGAAGATGTTTGACTCAAAGTTCCTCCCTTGGTCGGAATGGAGTTCCATAGGCACGCCAAACCTACTAACCCAGTTAAACACAATCTGGTCGACCACCGTTTTGGCTTCTTGATTTGGGATGGCATACGCCTCAGGCCACTTGCTAAAATAGTCCATTACAACCAGAATGTATTTGTTTCCAGCGTTGGTCTCTGGAAAAGGCCCAGCCACATCTACTGCAATCCTCTCAAAAGGCGATCCAACGTTGTACTGATGCATCTTACCTTGAATCTTCCTTCCAGGTCCTTTCGTTGCAGCACACTTGTCACATGTTCGGCACCACTTCTCCACGTCATCTCTAGCATGTAACCAGTAGAACCGATGTCGCACCTTCTCCAGTGTTTTGTTTACCCCCAGGTGGCCTCCAGAAGGTCCGTCGTGCATCTCCTGAAGAACTTCACTGACTTTCGATTGCGGTACGATCAGCTGCATCACATATGACTTACCGTCAGCGGATTCCCATCTTCGCCTGAGGACACCTTCTTGCACATATAGTGAGTCCCACTGTGCCCAATAGGCTTTGAGAACTGGACTCCTGTCAGAAATGTCTCCCCATTCCGGTTTCTCTTCATTTTCTTTCCATGCGAGAATGGGTTCGATATCTGGATCTTCCTGTTGAGCAGTCCTCACTTCCTCATTGCTCCATCCGCTTATGGGGTCAGCTCTTAGTCGCTGAGCGGTAATGATTTCTTTGTCTTCTTGCCGCTTGCAATGCTTGCAATCCATTTTGCAAGGTCTTCGTGATAATGCATCGGCGTTTGAGTGCAGCTTTCCTCTGCGGTGTTGGATCTGGTAGTCATAGGTCTGCAATCTTTCTATCCACCTTGCGACTTGACCTTCTGGATTTTTGAAGTTCAACAGCCAGCTCAGAGCACCGTGGTCTGTCCGCAGAAGGAATTTCTGTCCATAGATGTACTTATGGAAGTGCTTTGTTGCCAAGATAAGAGCTAGCAGCTCCCTTCTGGTCACGCAGTAGTTCCTTTCGGGTTTCGATAGGACCTTGCTGTAGTATGCCACCACTTTCTCTTCGCCATCATGCACTTGGGATAGTACCGCCCCGATTCCAACGTTGCTTGCATCTGCGTCGACGATGAATGTTTTGCCAGGTGTTGGATGTGCCAGCACTGGAGCGTTACAGAGGCGGTATTTGAGTTCCTGGAAAGATTTCTCACACTCACCTGACCATTTAAACTGCTTCCCCTTTTCGGTGAGCTGATGCAAACTCTTTGCAACTCCAGCGAAGTTCTTAACGAAACGTCGGTAATATGTGGCAAGTCCCAGAAAGCTTCGGAGTTGATGTTTGTCCTGTGGTGTTGGCCAATTTTTGACGGAGTCAACTTTTTCAGGATCAGTCTTTACTCCTTGGGATGAGATGATGTGTCCCAAATACTTGACTTCGGTTTTGAAAAGTGCACATTTTTCTGGATTCAGTTTAAGGTTAGCCTCTCGAAGTCTCTGAAACACGGCTTTAAGGTTCTTACAATGTTGGTCAAATGTTTTCCCGTAAACAATGACATCGTCCAAGTAGACTAGGCAAGCTTTCCACGTCAGTCCTTGAAGAACGCACTCCATCAAACGCTCGAATGTTGCCGGAGCGTTACATAACCCAAACGGCATAACTTTAAACTGCCAGAGCCCATTACCTGTAGAAAACGCCGTCTTTTCCCGATCATCAGGGTGGATGTCAACTTGCCAATATCCGCTCTTCAAGTCCAGCGTCGAGAACCACTGCGCTCCCTCCATGGCATCCAGGGTATCACTGATTCTGGGCAGGGGATAGCTGTCCTTCTTAGTTACATCATTCAGCCTTCGGTAGTCCACACAAAAACGAGTGCTTCCGTCTTTCTTTTTCACTAGCACCACTGGTGACGCCCAAGGACTTTTGGAATTTTCGATAAGACCTTCCTTTTTCATTGCTGTTATCATTTCCTCAACCTCACCTTGTTTGGCCAGTGGAAGACGTCTTGCAGGTTGACGAATCGGTCTTGCATCTCCTGTGTTGATGCGATGCTGCACCAACTGTGTCCTACCATATTGCCCCTTTTGCGATGCGAAGATATCAGTGTACTCTTGTAGGAGACTTTCAGCCATCCTTGTTTGTTGGTGATCAAGGTTGGATGAATTCAGTATTTTTGCTCTGATGGTTTCGAGCTCCTCCGGAGTTATAGGTTTTCTCGGAGCTTCGTCTGTGATCTTCGTAATTGCTGCAACCGATTCGCAACGTCCAACGACTTCTCCTTTCTTCAACCTTACATCGTACGGTCTGGTGTTTAGTAATCGTACGGGGACCATTTTGTTCTTCGGTGCTACCAGTGTTTTCCCAATGATGACGCTTTGGGAGGAACACTCTGGGTCTGGTTCCACCATGAGGTATCGAAGGCTTCCAAACTCACCTTCCAGTTTTGTCCAAACGAACACTTCAGAAGAAGGAGGCAGAATAAGATCTTCCCTGATGACAGTTCTCAGTGTCGACGTATTTTCGTTCGAATAAGTCATTGGAAGTTCCTTATTTTGGTACTTCAAAACCTGATTACCGATGTCCAAAATAACTCCGTGCTGTTTCATAAAGTCGATTCCAATGATGCACTCGTCACATATATCTGCCACCAGGAATTGATGAGTAAACACTAGGTCGGCCAGTCGGATCTTAAGACACACTTCTCCATATACTCTTGCTGCTTCTCCCGTTGCGGTTCTTAGACGGTAGCTATTGGTGTTATGAAGCCACGTCGTCTTTACCAGGTCTCGACGTACTATGGAGGCTGTGGCACCGGTGTCGATGGTAGCCACATGTTTGTTCCCGTTAATAGTAGTCTCCACAGTCAGACTTTTGTTGTCTCGTTTGGTCTGAGAGACCTGGATGGTGGTTCTGGGGCCATAGATACAAGAAACCAGCCTCTGCCCCTCGAAGTTGGTTCTTACTCGTTTCCCTGATGGGAAACCGGCTGATAGGCAACGCTGGTGTTGTTGTTACCTTGCTCTGGGTTGGATCTCTTGCTTCCACAATGTTGACAACTGGCTTTGTTTGGTGGTAGTCGGCATTGACGCTGTAAGTGCCCGGTCTTGTTGCAGTTCCAACATCTTGCTAGTCCGCTCCGGTTCTTTTGTATTTCAGCTCTTTGGCACGAGCATTCTTCGACTATGGCCTCTCTAAGTCGATGTACTCCCTGAGAAGCCTGTTCTGCTGCTTCAATTGTCAATGCGAATGCTAAAGTTTCGGAAAGAGTACGTGTTCTAGCAGTTCGCACAGACCTCTGAAGATGTATATCGGAAATGGCACGAACGAAGGACTCAACAGCGAGCTGGTTGATGATTTCTTCTCCAGCATCCGGGTATGCCAGGTGAACCAGTTTTTCGACGTCTGCTTGGAGCTGCTGTAGACTTTCACCCCTTTTCTGGACTCTGTTATTGAGTTGGACTCGGAAGACTTCTTTCAAGTGGCTATCTCCAAAGCGTTTATCTATAGCTGCCACGAGAGAACTGAAATCGCCGCTCTTACCAGCTGGAACTGTTTGAAGTAATTCAGCTGCTGGTCCTCTAAGAGCAAGAGTCAGTGCAATGTACTTGTCTTCGTCATCCCAGCCATTTGTTGTCGCGGCTGCCTCAAATTGTCTCTTGTAGACTGGCCAAGAAGACTGTCCATCAAATGTTGGGGGTTTCATCTCCTTTTTCCTTGCAAACTCCCCCGCAGACTCTCGAATTTTTATTTTCCGGATCTGGTCCAATTCCTTGGTCAGAACAGAGAACTGTTTATCACATCGGGTTTCTACGATTTCGAAACGATTCTCTACAACCGAAATCTGTTTCTCCACACCTTCAACGCGTTCGTCTAGGGCACATACATTTTTCTCAATGTTACCCAATTTACCTTCTAGAATGTTTTTCTGACCTTCCAAAACATTCTGTTGCGCCTCAAGTCTTTCGAGAATATTCTGTTGTTCCTTCTTTTGCTCGTTTCGTTGTGCTTCCAGTTGTTCGAGAACACTCTGCTGTTCCTTCTTTTGATCGTTTCGTTGCTCTTCCAGACGTCCGAGAATATTCTGCTGTTGCTTGTTTTGTTCTAATAAAATCTTCATTATACTAGAAAAATCTACACTTTCATTTACTTCCTCTTCTTCCACTTCTATTTCAAAAACAAAAGTGTTTACGTCTTCCCCTTGCTGTTCCAAGTGGTTGCGCAAGCGCAGGACGAGCTCATTTTTCGATCCCGCTCTAGAAAGATTTCGCTTACCTAACTCACTTTTAAGCTCAATGCAGTTGAGCTCTTCTAACAACTTACCCATTTTCACTGTATATAATTATTATTTTTCTTTTTACTTTACTTTTTTTTTTTTTTTTTACACTTTACTAGTCAAATAAGTTTTATTTACACTTCTGACACCAATGTAACGTGCGCTTAGTTCGAAAAATAAAACTTCACTTTTTAATTTAATTCTATCACTTTTATTCAGTATATATGCTTAATTCGATCTCAACTCGACTTTGGGACTATCACTTGTATTTACTCTTAACTTTATCACTCTATAAACCAAACTGACTGCTGGTTGCCTCGGGCGGGCTATTTATATCGAATGACACGCCATCTAGAACTCTCCAGTAGCTTCTACATTGTCGCCACATTTGCTGTCTACTCTCTGTCTGTCTGTCTCTCTACACTCACACACACTGGCTTACAAGCAACGCCTGTCATTTATACCATTCCATTAAAGTGTTGCCAGTTGTGTTTTCGGTTGAACGTTTTTCGATTAGGAAATTGGTATAAAATGTTGGGTTCACGTTACAATACAAACGCAGCTGCAGCCCGCAGTCAAAAATAGGTCTGTTTCTTTACTTTGTGCACAAAAATTCACAATCTGTCACATTTTAAGGAGTGAGTAGATTTCTCTCAGAAACTCTCTGATAAAGCGAAATTGTCTAAAAACAGATGCGTCTTAAAACCCCTGTTCACACTGTACAATTAGTTGGACAGACTTAGGTTTGAACGACCAATGCTTGATAGTGTGAACCTTTCATACAACCGCAACTTGTTGGATGGTTTGAAAATTTAGAAGTTGGACGGAGTGGAAGGGTATGTGACATAAAGTTGGACGACAAGCTTGATAAGTGCGAACGAAAACTACATCAGACCATCCAACTTCCATCAGACGAAGTCTGTCCAACTAATTGTACAGTGTGAACAGGGCTTTAGACGTTCACAGCCAAAAACAAATACCACAACTCTCAAACACACGATTTTGCAAGCGTTGCTGTGAATGTTATGTTATACTACGTTTTCACTTGGGCCATAATAACGTAATTTTGAAAATTCAATAAGATAGTGTTCTCATTAGAGGTTGGTAATTTTGTTTGACATCTGGCAGCACTATGACAGGAACTTGGTTTTGACAACTAAACTAAAGTCAATTCTTTTTCATTTCTTTCAGTTGCTGAAAAACATATTTATTTATAAACTTATTTCTTACAGACGGCAGTTTTCCAAGGTTTTTACTTAATAAATTTACCGATATTGGAAACAGCTTGTGCCTTCCAATTACAGACAACTTAGAAGCCTTGCCCACATCAAACCAAAAAATGCACCTTAAGGAAGAGCTAAAATATCGAAGGGTCAGGAAGTCAGTGATTATCGGCTCTTCATTTGTTCTATTATTCGTCATTCGGACCTTATTACGAAAGTTGGAAAAATCAATGAGCCTTGCCTGAAAAAATCTATGATGCATTTCCAACTACAGTGCTCCCCGGTTAATTGCGTCACCTTAAATGCACAACTTTAGACGCATTTAACAGGGGAACGCAATTAAAAGAATCCCGCTTAATTGATCTGCTGTCCCATTTAGAAAAACCCCGCTTAATTGAAATGAAAACGCAATAAAGCGATTTTTTTTACGACTTTGGCAAGAAAGTCAAGAAGAACCTTTTTAATGAAAATCAAAATTTTATTGAACGGAAAATTAACATATAATGGTAAGACATAAAAAAAGAACAAAACAATTTCAGCCTAGGAATGATTGAAAAGGAACAATTTTTCATAATGTACACAACACATAAATTATGAATTGGTACATAATCCGTGCGTATATCTTTAGCAAGCGTACAAGAGGGAATTAGTCAGATTTGCTTTTTATTTGGCTAGAACATTATATCATGGTAAGAATCTGTAATTTTCACCTGCATTGTTTCCTTACACATTTTCAAGATTTAAATTTGCAGTCGCTAAACTCTGATGTTTCAGCAAACAATAGGCTCGTTCGTTGAACTTTACCCAGAGTTGACCCAAGTTTTCTTGACAATCTTATGAATTGTCAAAAAAAAACCTGGGTTTTCCAATTCTCAAAAAACGCAAAGCCACAAAATCACCACACATCCCTGTCATTTGAATAAAAATACATGCCATTTGACAGCCCTCAACTCGCCACAGCAAAAACCTAGGGTGAGTTGAGGGAAAACCCAGGTCAACCCCAGGGCTAAAAAACACTCAATTTGACATTCAGGGCGACCTTAGGTTTCTCAAAAAAACGCTTTGTGGCGACCCCAGGGTTTTAACGAACAAACCTAATAATAAATAGGTGTGTTTCTTTACTGAAAATTCGCACGAAATGCACCGAAATTCGGTGAAAGTCAGTCTAATCCTGTTCCAGCACAGCGATTTTTCGTAGCAGTGCACAAAAGAGAGTGCTCACGAGAGAGTAAAAAATCTCACAACGATTTAAGTCATGTCAATTTGACTATTAACTTGTAGGCGCGCAACAATGCGACCAATTCATCATCAATCATTTAAGGTGTAAGCAAAAAGTGACTTCAATGATTTGGTTTTTTTCGTTCAATTAACCGGGCAATTTTGCTTCAAATTGAAAAAAGAGTTTTGATTTTTGGACCATTTAACCGGGAAACGCAATTAAGCGGAATGCATTTAAACGGGAAATTTTATGTATATTTCTTATGTGATCTTTTTTTTGCCTAGGATTCAGGTCAATTAAACGGGTAACGCAACTAAGCGGGGGGTATTTATCCGGGGATTACTGTATATTTGTTGATGCAAAAAACCCAGGAGATGGTTTGAAATATGAACCAGCCACGGAATCTCAACTGAAGAAAATTCATAAGATTTGGGCTCGCGAAAACAACAAGAATGCCGATAAGGGTGAAAATGATGATGATGGAGGATTTAATCTGCGATGTTGTCGATCGAGTACTCAAATCGCCTGATGGTTATTTGGTAAAGAAACTCAATCCAAACTTTGAAGTGCCCAAAAGAACATTCAGACGATTGACCTACGCCGATGCCATCCAATGGCTAAAGAAAAACAATGTTACCAAGACGGTACATTCTAAGAGTTTGTCGAAGTATGTCCAAATCACAGATTCCCCATTGAGAAATCAATAACTTTCATTTTACCTTTTCCTAGGACATTCCCGAAGCTCCAGAGCGTAAAATGACTGACGCCATCAACGAACCAATTATGTTGTGTCGTTTTCCAGCGGGCATCAAGTTGTTCTACATGCAAAGTGTCCAAAAGACGCAGAAGCAGAACTCACTGAGAGTGTAGATGTCCTCTTTTCAAATGTAGGAGAGATTGTCGGAGGTTCGATGAGGATATATGAGACAGTGAGGATTAATTAGTTCCACACATCCTATCCCAAAAATTCGATGGGCAGATTTAGTATCAAGACCTGTAGTTTCAGTATCAAGTACTATTTCTGGTAGCCTACTTTCCATCAGTTGTCATTTGTTGTTAAATTAATAAATAATACCTGAGCCTATTGCAAATCAAGACGATTCTGAGAACATAGCAACCGAATGTGACTTGAGAAGAAAATGCAATGAAAACGATAATCGGGATGATAAAGGAAAACCAGCTAGAGAATCTGAGAATGAAGATGATTTACCAGAGATTAATCATCAGCAACATCAGCAAAAGCAAGAGATGAGGTAACACAATTTTCAAAGTCGTTAAAAGACTACGAGCAGGATGTTCAAGAAATAAAAAACTTGATGAGACATAACTTTCAATTGGAGACACACAAACACTATTTTATATTAACAAAAAATTAAATTTTAATTGATGGTAATAAAAACAAAAAATTCAAATAAATGTGTTATTAGTAAAATATGGAGAGGGAATGTAAATCATATCGTCACTCATAAAGAAACTTCGGCATCGTGAGCCCAAAAATAGCTTGGTGACGACCAGCCACAAGTTGGTTAGTTGCCCTTTGGTTTCTTAAAGTAAACATTACCCTCACCACCGTTCTAAGGTCCTCCTCTACCTTCATGAAGAAAAATGTGTAAGAATGCAGACAAGTCTTCCATCATAACCAAAATTGCGAGAGTAAACAGTGTCCAAGCTTCAAAAATTAAAAACAGCATTATACTTCCAGTGTATGCTGAGCTCCTTCAACCTAATAAAAGAACCATACTCCAAAGTACTTCATAGAATTGAGCGTGAGCCAAGGATAGAGCCCCAAGACGCAAATACGAAGCTGTATGTGAAATCGTGCTCAGGATGAGGACGTATTCAATAGTGTGGATAGCTTGATGAATAAAGATCTAGCTCATGGGCTCATCTTCTTCATTGTGACCTCCTTAATGGCCATCTGATCCAACAGGAAGTGGGCTTCGGTTTCAGGAGTCAGTTCCATTCCTTGATTCACGTCTCCATTGTGCTTAACTAGTCTTGACTCTTTCTAGTGAAGTTAACATATATTGGCTTGCCCAGCAGCATCCAAGGAATACAGATAAGTTCAACTGAAATGAAAATAAGTTCAACCTGGGGCTGTGCCTCAAACATGTATTCGTTGCACCCTTTAAGGGGCTCCATGTTTATAAACATGATCAATGGAAGTCACATTTTTATGCCCTGGGTAGGTTTCAGAGTGTAACACTTTTCTCTCGTTTCAATCCATGAATTTATACCTGGTTTTTAGAGTAGGGCATTATTCCACCAAATATGTACGTATATAAATCAATATAAAGTGTGTCTCTTGAGCTTTTCGCCGGATTTGGCGGATTTTTTAGTTTTTCCGACGGGTTGCCATTCTTAAAAATAAGTGTAAGCCGCACAGAAACTACTAGGAAAAATCTCCAATAGGCAGACTGCGCTTCTGATTTGGCTGAGCGAACAACAGCAAACCTATTAAAATTGGAGTTATTGGTTATTTAATAATGAAACAAAAAGAACAATAATAAAAAAGCTCACCAAAAACACACCAAGCCGACCAAAATAACAAAGAAGACTTTTGTTGTGACTTGTGACAGCGTATTCTGTCAAGTTGTCACTTTTATCCCGGTTAGTTCACAATGGGTTGGGTTTTAGTACTGTTTGGTTTGGTTTCTTCAATTTTCCCACGTTGTTAGCGCATAATTACCGCCCAATCACCTCAATTTGAGGTAATTTTGATGAAAGATTTTGTATGGGTAACGAAGTCAATTATGACCTAATTTTGAAAATTTGGTCAAAATCATCTCATTTGCCCAAGTGAAAACGTAGTATTATAAATGTTTCTTTACTTTTCTGATAATTATGGTCTTTTAGATATTTTCTGATAGAATATTACCCCTGCTCCTTAATATATGACAGATTGTGGTGGAAAAAATTCGAAGGGTGGAGAAATTTTTAACTCTTTAGCCCTGTACACAATATACAATTAGTTGGACAGACTTCGTTTGATGGAAGTTGGATGGTCTGATGAACTTTGCGTTCACACTTATCCAACTTGTCGTCCAACTTTATGTCACATACCTATCAACTCCCTCCAACTTCTAGATTTTCAAAAATTTTTGAAAACCATCCAACAAATTGGATAAGCGGTCGTATGAATAGTTCACACTGTCAAACATTGGTTTGTCAAACCTAGGTTTGTCCAACTAATTGTACAGTGTGAACAGGGCTTCGTGAGCATTCATTTTTTAGTACAACTACGAAAAATCGCTGTGCTGGAATGTGTAAGGAAACAGACCTAAAAAATATTAGGTGTCAAAATTAAAACCAGCGGCATCAAACGTGTTGTTTTCGCCAAACAATTAGAACGCAAATCATAGCCCTCAACGCTCAATATCTTAATTAATTTGTAAAATATTGCTAATCAAGGAATTCCTTATTAACTAAATAAATCTAAACGTTTTTTAAGAAAGCAATAAACTAAGCAATGGATGATGGAGATTTCGATAATGACGAGTAAGTCAAGTATAACATCTTCAAAGTTTACTCATAACCTTGAAATGTTTCATCATTTTCAGCGTTGGAGGAGAGGACTTCGATGATGTCGACGAGGATGATAACATCGACGACATCAATCAAGATGAAGAAGTCGATAACATTGAAATAATCGCTCCTGGACAAGGTGGTGGTGGAGTTCCAAAATCCAAAAGAATCACAACCAAATACATGACAAAGTATGAGCGTGCTCGTGTCCTTGGCACTAGAGCGCTCCAAATAGCTATGTGTGCCCCAATTATGGTTGAACTCGATGGTGAAACAGATCCACTGCAAATAGCCATGAAGGAACTAAAGCAAAAGAAAATTCCAATCATCATCAGGAGGTATCTACCCGATCATTCGTACGAGGATTGGAGCATTGACGAGCTGATTATTGTTGATCATTAGACTTAGAAAAAATATATATTTTAAGAATAGAACATAAATAAACATATGAAAACAAAAATTTCCACTCTCAACTCCACGCATATCCGAATCCTTTTTTGTAACACACTCGTTCGATTAAACCGACAGAGTTTTCTCCGGTTTTGCAGATCGAATCAACCAAATCTGTTTGAAGACCGCAGTCCGAAAGGTTCTCCTTACCGAAAACAAGCTCGCCAGATGCTTCTTCTTCGGCTTTTATTGTTTCAGTTAGCTTTGCAGTTGCTTTACTGAACGCTAGAGTCGATGTATTACTTGCCGTTGTTGCACTGAAAGTTTCTTTGGTTTCACACAGCAACGAGCAGACATACGGCAAGACTGTTGGCAAGAGGATTCCTTTCATTTCCACGCTGAAGTAATCCACTCCATCCATTCGTACTTTACTCGAGCGTGACGTGAGGTTTTGTATCGTTGCTTTAGGGAATGCAACAGGAGATAGAAGAGTTGGTGGAACTCCTGCTAGTCGTCCCACGCTAGTGATAGTACTTTTGGCGTTTAACAAAAAATTGAAAAATGCTTGGCATTCGATGCCTTCAATGAGAGCGATCGATATGTCACTGAAATCATCTGCCATCTCTTTGTACTGCAATTGCCGCTGGTGTGCATTGTTAATTTTACGAATTTCTTTCTCGTCCATGCCTAGACTCTCTAACCAATTTTCATCCTCGTCCTCTTCCGCATCATCTTCGTTGGGTTCTCCATCGGCAGAAGGATCTCCTTTGCCTTCATTTAAACTCCCATCGGCTGATTTATTGAGACCTTGTTCCTTCTTTAGTGGCAGAGTAAACTCAATTCCCTCTTGTCGGAGCGAAGACCGCATGCCTTTGGACGTTGGCGTCATAAGCGCGTGTGTTTCAACTCGACCACCGATTCCAGCTGCCCGAAAGAGAATTGTGAATGAATTCGCACAGACATAGAAATATGGACATTGTCGGGCGCGGAGCAAGTGGAAGAGCCCTCGGAAGCTATCGCTCCAATCACTGGCCAAAGATTTGCGCTCACGTTCACCAATGTGGATGCCATTGTTTTCCTTTGAGTTCCTTGGAAACAGGGTCAGCCAAGGGAGATGAGGATGCTGCCAAAAGTATGTAGCTTGATTCAATCTTGCCGCCGGAGAAATGTCTAGTCCACCGGAAGAATTTCGAGTATCAATACACCTTACAGATCCCGTCAGTCCACTGGCTTCTTGACTAGTCTTTAATTTTGTAGCCGGCAAGTCAGTCTCACAAAAGAACCTAGCCCGGGTCTTAAGACTCCAATCAACAGGCAGGTGTTTACTGAATTTTTGTTGTTCCAATTGGTCGGACTCATCTACATGCAGATCTTGGCGAAAAAGCTCTGAGAATTTTTTGGGATCAAATGGTTGAAGAGTTAGTTTGGCCGCTGGCGAACGTTGTGGAGTTTCGACCACTAAAGTTCCCTTGCTTACATTGGGTGTTGAGATGAGTGACAAGACGGAATCTTCATTTATGGTCTCTGGATCAATTGTTTTAATTTTTTTTGCTGCTTCTGAAGATCTAAACAAAGGTGTGTTATTGTTTTATACCATTGCGAAGTGGTAAATTGCTTACTTGGCGAATGGATTCTTCCGCTTCTGAGCGACCACGGCTTCGAGGAGTTTTTCCTTGTCACTGTCAGTAACTTCGATATTAGTTTTGTTTTTGTTGAAACGAGCTGTTAGTTGCTTTTTCTTTTGTTGCAATCTGTGCAGTTTGATGAGCTAAAAATTTAAAGAATCAGCAAGGAATAGAGGATTATAGACTGAGTTCTAACTTCATCCGGTTTTTTCCATGACAGTGAACTGTTTGCTTTTTCCGAAGACATTTCAATTTTTTGAGCTTTAACTTATAATGAACTAGACATTCGGCGTTATTTCACGAGGGCTCAATAATTATATTTTAACAAATAGCACTTTTACTTTTTTGCGAAGGAATTTTGACATTGCAAGAAATAACAAAAAAAAAACACCAACCCTTTCGCTTATCTCTCTTACGCCAAGGGATACTCTGTGAGAAGCAATGAGTAACTTTAGATTCAAATCTTTGATAAATGTTATTAGCATTGTATATAAAAACTATAGTAGAATTGTGTAGACTTTTTGACTGGTGGCGCACCACCAGCCCTAAAAACGAACTAACAAGTTCCACATGAAATTTATTGCAAAAAGAAAAAGAACATTTGTGGATGTTAAGGTTTTTGCTCTTTGAAATTCAATTTGTAAACATTGAGTTCTCTTTTTTAACTGCTGTGCAGCTGTGCACCATTCAAAGAGGAAACCGTAGATCGGGTGTATGTATAATATGGTATTGGTAAAGTATAAGGGACGACAAAGAAGATTATGCAAGACAATGCTCGTAAGGACAAAAAATAATCATTTCAAGGAAATTCATGTTTGAGACCTTTTCGTTTGTGCGTTAGTGAGGTAGGTCAGAAATTTTATTTGTGGCAGGCACATGAAAATTAAGTTCTGGCAAAGTCATTGTGTGTAGGTATTTTTGATTTCTACATTTTCGTTGAAATCTTAAAAGGGCCTAGTAGATAATAAATTTTGCATGTGAAACTTTGATTGATTATTGTTAAAAATAAATTTTGAAAGCAAAATTCTAGTTCATTTAATATTATGTACATATTTTGTTGTACTTATTATTCTTTTTTGGATATTCATTATAGCAGTTTAAAAGGCGGCTAGGGTTAATTAACTTACAATTTTATCGAAGTGCTTGAAGCCGTTTTTGAGAATAAAAAGTACTATCATATCAGTTGTATGGCAGGTACCATTTCAAGACCTAGATACTCAATTCCAAAAACCCTTCTATAGGCACCAACTTTAAAAACGTGAGTTGTAAGAAAAACGCTTTAAAGCTGCCAGGTAACAAATGTGTGCTCAGATCAAGCAGGTATAAGAATATTTATATCGTCTTCAATTTGTCTCCGATCGACTAGAAACTTTGACAAAATATTTTTGAAGTACGTATAAAGGAGAGAAAAGAAATTTTTTTAACCCTACTTTTTCTCGTTTTGATTGTTCGAAGCTAAATATATGGGAAGAAAAAACTTATTTGTAATACCATATAGTATAGATACATCATATGGTAGCGTAATGGTAACCATGTGTGCTTGTTACCCGGGAGGCTCGTGCTTCGAAATTCAAGAAAATAACTTTTTTTGCCTGTGTTTCTGTGTTTCTGTCTGTCCGCATATGAATAGACAGCCTTAAACTCTTGACCGATTTTCTTCAAAGTTTGCAGTTATGGTCTGTGGGGACGCTTACAGGTGTAGCGAGGTTTTTAGAAATCCAAAACCTAAAGATCTTTGTAGAAGTTGTTTTGACAAAAATTTAAGAAAAAAACCAAAAATATCGTTTTGAAATTATTTTAAGAAATGAAAATTTAAAAAAAAATTAAAATTTCAAAAGCTAGAATGTTTCAAATGTTGATATATAATCATTTTTAAAAAACTTAAAACTTCTTAAATACAAAATTTCGTCAACATCGTGTTTGAAAAGAACCGTTTTATGGATGTACAGCCTGAAGCGATGGACCGATTTTCTTAAAAATTTGCAGTTATGATTTATGTGGTAGTTAACAGAGAAGCTTTTGGAATTGGGTTTCTAGGTCTTGAAATAACGGTACCTGCCATACAACCCATATGAAAATACCTGTTTTTCTCGAAAACGGCTCTAACGATTTTGATAAAATTTTACGTGAGTTTTCATTTCTGAATAGCTATTCTTATGATGTGAACATTTTTTCGGTTTAAGTCTAAAAACGGTACCACCCATAGTCCGTTTTTTCAAAGCCGACTTTCTCGCTAATGGCTGATACGATTTTGACAAAATTTCACATTTTAAAAGTGCAAAGTTGTTTAAAAGAGATTGCATTTCATAATTTGAAAAATTTGTTTATTTTGAATTTTCAATAATATATTTTAAAGCAGTCAGTTTTTTCTAAATTTTTCAAAACGGTATGTTTGATTTATTTCATTTTTCTTTTGTCAATTTATCTTTTAGTAAGATCTTTAAAATTGTGTACTTGAATTTTTGAAACCTTTTTTAAAAAAAACACAGCTCTCTCTCTTAAATTTTCGGGGCTTATATGAATTTGCAACTGCAAAAAAATGGCGTTTGTCTTTGGAATATTCAATTTCACTTTTTCAAATATTTGCGGGAGGGGCTCGGCTAGTTTCTCATTTTCAAAAAATAGATATTAGAATGATATCTTGGATACTTTTGAAATGGCAGAGTATAGAAGAGAAGCATCTCGAGTGCTCGAACTCCTGCTCTGAAATCTTTAAACGCGTTTTTCTCAAAACTGCATATTTCAAATTTGCAGCCGCTGTAACTCACGAAAATATTAACGAATCGTCTTGAAGTCTTTACTGCATACTCTCCATATGTTTTCACATATAGCCATCTACAACTTTTACGATCGGATGAAAATTATAAATTTGGCAGCTTTGTCAATTTTCAAGGGTCTACTTTAACGCCATTTTTTTATTTTCTTGTCTTGGAAAATAAAGAAATTTTTTTTGAAATTTTCTGGTGTGTACCTGTATACCAGAAAAATTCAAAAAAATGCGGACGTCTTCTAATTTCAAACTAATATAATAATATATAAATAATAATAAATCAAACTAATAAAGCTAGTCTGATGTTTATAAATCGTTTGTTAATGACCCCAATTTGAAATTAGGGTGATGTTAACAAGAGCCGGCACTTTCTCTTAAAAACGCGATTACTATAAATTTTCTATATACAAAGCTATCTCCTTTAAACCTTGCTGGTAAATGTCTCCACTAAAATATTTTATGCACCTGTCATTGAATTTTGTTAGAATTTGTAACTAGTTTTGATAAAATAGATGGTTATTGTATTTACTAGATAAAGTAACAAATTACACATAAAATTGAAAATATTAGTTTCTTACAGTAGATATGTATTATTTCAAAGCAATTAGAATAATTTAAAAAGTGAAATAATGCAACGTTGCTACCTA
Organism: Melanostoma mellinum; assembly: GCA_914767635.1. Lineage (NCBI taxonomy): Eukaryota > Metazoa > Arthropoda > Insecta > Diptera > Syrphidae > Melanostoma > Melanostoma mellinum. Next base: position 193,751,705 of record OU612058.1, on the reverse strand, counting down.
TTTGTTTCATTTCAATCAAAATAAAATAAGAATTGCAAAAATATTATGACTTCACATCAGTTCTTTCGAATGCATGCATTTGAGAAATCTTTGAAGGATTTTTACTTACACTGTACCCAAAAAAATTTAATCACCACATCACGATTCTCAATTGTAGGTACCTATAATCTGAACTTTATAGGTAGCTTAATAAAAAAAATGTTTCTGTTTCCTATAAAGTAATTTAAAGGCTTTACCGTGCTGGTAAATATCTCTTCGAAAATATATTACGCACCTGTCATTGCATTCTGTTAGAATTTGTAACAGGTTGTGTTAAATAAATGGTCTTTGTATTTACTACATTAGGTGTGTTTTTTTCACAAGGCTGTTATGTACATAACATGATATCCAAAAAAAACGCTTCCCGGACAGCGCGGCTTTCTTTATTTGAGGGTTGGTGTTCTTGATCAGTTGTCAAACCAATAAAAGTAAACAAATGAATTCTTTTTGCCAAATTCGCACAAACACGCGAATAATGTTTGTCAAAAACCTTAAGCAATTGTATAAAGTGGAAAATAAAAATGTTCCGTAGTGAAATTAATGCAGATAAACAATTTTTTTTGTTTGATTTTTGTTAGTTTAGAAATGTCAAAAATAGGTCTGTTCCCAAAAGTAACAAGGAATTTCTCTCGGGTTTTTTTGACTCTGTTTACACGCTGGGGTTGAATTCATATGAAACTTGTGATTTATGTCAGAATTTAAAAAATTATTTTGTTACTTGTTTCAAACGAATTTAACTATTAATAATAAAATAATAAAACCAATTTTATGGATTACTTAACAATTACTTTTGAAAAAATGTCAACATTCACAGAAAAATGTGAAAAAAAAATTTGCAAAAAGTGCTTTCAATCACAAAATAGACCTTTTTTAATTGCTGATACGTTGTTTTATGTATCTTTATATAAATTTACAAATGTAACTCTTGAAATCAATTAAATTCTAAAAATTAAAAATTTTCAGCAACTAAATTGTGGAGTGTAAGAGTAGGCAGAGGATTTTATTCAGAACAGCGTTTGTGAACAGACCTTCTGACACCCATTTTGCTTTTGTTCGAGATACATGAAATTCTCTAGACGCACCAACATCTAAAAATGAAAAGTCGAAAAACTCATTCGATACTCGACTAAACGTCAAAACTCTATCCCCGACCAAATCTTAACCATCCTTTTATCCATAACCTCGGCTGTCGGGGATATTGTTTTTGCTTTGCGTGTAAAATGTAGTTATGTACATAACAGTGCTGTGAAAAAAACACGCCTATTGTGTTTGAAATTATTCAATAATTCCATTAATTTGAATTTCCCACTGCAAAAATATGTTTCATTCATTTCAGTAAGGTACGTAGCTATTTCAAAGCAATTGGAATAATTTCCAAAGTGAAATAATGCAACGTTGCTATTTGCTCCTTATGCAAGTAATTTCAATCGAAAGAAATGAAGAAACGCAAAAATATACACCAGTTTCTTCATAGCAAATGTAATTTTCCAAGGAACTTTACACATACCCACAAATGAGAACCAAAACAAAATCACAACATCACGAATCCCGCTTAAATATTTTTGCCATATGATCAGTCTCTTAAAACATTTATCTGGCTCTCTTTTAAATGCATTCCACAAGACTACTCGCATTTTTTTTACGTTTTTTACAGGCGACTGCAGCGCTCCGTGCCCTAAAAACAAAACATTCTTAAATCGGCAAATGGTTCTACTATAGATTATATATACAATGTTATTAGGTTCTTGTAGAATATAAGTAATAGTGCCATTGTATATATAATCTATAGTAGAACCATTTGACTATAGGTGGTACCGTTTTTTGATTTAAACCGAAAAAATGTTCACATCATAAAATAAAATTTTATCAAAGGTTAATTTTATCAAAATCGTTAGAGCCGTTTTCGAGAAAAACAGGTATTTTCATATGGGTTGTATGGCAGGTACCGTTATTTCAAGACCTAGAAACCCAATTCCAAAAGCTTCTCTGTTAACTACCACATAAATCATAACTGCAAATTTTTAAGAAAATCGGTCCATCGCTTCAGGCTGTACATCCATAAAACGGTTCTTTTCAAACACGATGTTGACGAAATTTTGTATTTAAGAAGTTTTAAGTTTTTTAAAAATGATTATATATCAACATTTGAAACATTCTAGCTTTTGAAATTTTAATTTTTTTTTAAATTTTGATTTCTTAAAATAATTTCAAAACGATATTTTTGGTTTTTTTCTTAAATTTTTGTCAAAACAACTTCTACAAAGATCTTTAGGTTTTGGATTTCTAAAAACCTCGCTACACCTGTAAGCGTCCCCACAGACCATAACTGCAAACTTTGAAGAAAATCGGTCAAGAGTTTAAGGCTGTCTATTCATATGCGGACAGACAGAAACACAGAAACACAGGCAAAAAAAGTTATTTTCTTGAATTTCGAAGCACGAGCCTCCCGGGTAACAAGCACACATGGTTACCATTACGCTACCATATGATGTATCTATACTATATGGTATTACAAATAAGTTTTTTCTTCCCATATATTTAGCTTCGAACAATCAAAACGAGAAAAAGTAGGGTTAAAAAAATTTCTTTTCTCTCCTTTATACGTACTTCAAAAATATTTTGTCAAAGTTTCTAGTCGATCGGAGACAAATTGAAGACGATATAAATATTCTTATACCTGCTTGATCTGAGCACACATTTGTTACCTGGCAGCTTTAAAGCGTTTTTCTTACAACTCACGTTTTTAAAGTTGGTGCCTATAGAAGGGTTTTTGGAATTGAGTATCTAGGTCTTGAAATGGTACCTGCCATACAACTGATATGATAGTACTTTTTATTCTCAAAAACGGCTTCAAGCACTTCGATAAAATTGTAAGTTAATTAACCCTAGCCGCCTTTTAAACTGCTATAATGAATATCCAAAAAAGAATAATAAGTACAACAAAATATGTACATAATATTAAATGAACTAGAATTTTGCTTTCAAAATTTATTTTTAACAATAATCAATCAAAGTTTCACATGCAAAATTTATTATCTACTAGGCCCTTTTAAGATTTCAACGAAAATGTAGAAATCAAAAATACCTACACACAATGACTTTGCCAGAACTTAATTTTCATGTGCCTGCCACAAATAAAATTTCTGACCTACCTCACTAACGCACAAACGAAAAGGTCTCAAACATGAATTTCCTTGAAATGATTATTTTTTGTCCTTACGAGCATTGTCTTGCATAATCTTCTTTGTCGTCCCTTATACTTTACCAATACCATATTATACATACACCCGATCTACGGTTTCCTCTTTGAATGGTGCACAGCTGCACAGCAGTTAAAAAAGAGAACTCAATGTTTACAAATTGAATTTCAAAGAGCAAAAACCTTAACATCCACAAATGTTCTTTTTCTTTTTGCAATAAATTTCATGTGGAACTTGTTAGTTCGTTTTTAGGGCTGGTGGTGCGCCACCAGTCAAAAAGTCTACACAATTCTACTATAGTTTTTATATACAATGGTGCGACCTTATGCGGGATTTTAGTAACTTTTCTAAGGTTTGTGTACTCACTGCTAACTGTCTTCGCCAGTGACGTCTAACGGCGAGAGTAGTAGTTCAACTGGTTGGTGAATTCGATACAAAGTGAAAAGAAAAGTGGTAAGGTAGATTTAAAGAAGACCAAGTAACAAAATCGCAGCACATTTCAGTCTACCTAATATGGATATTGTGAGGAAACCCGAAAGACAAATAACTGACAGTCCCGACATGCAATGGTAAAAAAATTGTTCGCAGCATTCAAAAAATATATGTAGATTGTAGATGTAGAGTGTTATCAACTGTTAAGAAAAAATAAAAATCAAAATCAATTAAAGGCTGAAACTAGAAGCACCCATTAAAGAAGAAAATAATTTATTTTATCACAATGAATTTGAAAAGCTTTGAAGGAGATGAGGACGATGTACATATTTCCACGACAATTTGTACAGCAAATTAATTTTTTATGATGCTTTTGAAGAGTAAAAAAACTTCCTTCAATTCACGTCAACGGTCAACCCATGTCTCCAACAAAGGCAGAGCGTCGTAATTGCAGCACTAGTCTCCTCTAACTCGAGGCTTCAAAAAGGGTGGCGCAACAAATCCATGGAAGCCAAACACATTTTAAGGGCCTATAGTTTTATATCAATTGTGAACGATAAGAAAAAGCTGTTCTTGGCAATGTTATTACTTTTGGAAATCATGCTAATTCCTCACAAAAGTCGATACCCCACTATTTTGACGAACAATGTTATTACGATCTACTCTGAATTCACTCAAAGATACCTGTTCTGTCAAGGTTTGATTTAATTGGCTATCAAGAAAACGACTGACATACTTAGCTAAATAATAGGTTCATATTGTGATAACAGGAAAGAAGATGGAAGGTATTGCCTCAATCAATTAAAACGTTTTGAGCTATAGATGAAACGTTGGAGTCATTGAATGCGTTTAGGTTCACTATATCGCATACAAGAGATGTGAAATTCTTCCCTCATCTTCGACCATGTACATTGTACATATCAGACATTGTTTGGTTATGACACCAATTACAGAACTAATATGCAATCTGTCTAAGTAAAGTAACTGTCCATTTCGCTTTAAATTAAGTTTTGGTTCCTTACAAAATAGTTGCTAGTGTTTCTCCACTTGATGCTTGTGTAGTCTATGACATCTTGCTTTAACATTAGTTTACAAGGAGCAATTGGTATATCAATGTTCATTCATTAAGTTGGGGCCAGTAAAATGGTTAAATTTCTGTAAAAAGTTTATAGGCTTTGCAATTTTCTAGAAACAATTCTGAGAAAAAATGGACATTGGGGGGCACATACTGAGTACGTAGAAATAGCTCCGAATAATTCAAAGGCTTCTTAGCTGTCTGAGAACATACGGATGCTCACTAAGGATATCCTGTTTCTTTTATACTACATAAGACCTCTTTCGACGCCAGAGTTTTCGCTTGGAACACAAAAGAGTTTATACAAAACCCATGAACTAGTAGAATGAACATTGGTATTTGATATACCAATTTATCCAAGGCAAGACGCCGATGAAGAAAAAATTGTGGTTTGAAAGACATGATATAATAGACCCATGTTTGGTCTATCAGAGTAGGTATGCTCCGCCACACCACCCATCATCAGTGTTTGAACCATTTGTATAGAAATGAACTCAATCATCTTTTTGGAACTCCTCGTCATCTTAAACAGATCTAAGTGGAATGTTAACTTGAAAATAACATAATGAATAAAACAAAAAAAAGGAAAAATAAATTACGGGCGATCTGAGGTCGGGAAGGGGGATGGGGAGAGTTTTTAAGTGTAAAAAACGGTTAATCTCGATTTCCGGTAAAACTGCAAGTCTTAAAAAAAAATAAATGGCAAAGTTATAGGTAATAAAAAGATCTACAACTTTTGTATTTACACTTTTTTCACATAACCTCAAAATTTATGTGAAAAACTCGAATAACTGAGTTTTTGTTTTTTTATTTTAAAAATTATTTTTTCACGAAATTTGGTGAAAACCTACCTTTGTATGTCCCAAACATACAGTAATTTTTTTGATTCAAACTATTAATTTTTTCACCTTATTTTGACTTAATATCGAAAAATCACCCTAATTTTCAATCGAAAATTCTCACGGCAAAATATCAGTTTTTTTAAAAAAAGTTGGTGTGTTTTTTGTTCGTTGAAATCTCTACTTTCAGATGGTTAAAAAAAAGATTTACATTATTATGGTAAATGTTCTCAGAAAATGCAAATAAAAAAACCCCAATCCGAAAATGTTTTTTTATTTTTAAAAAAATTTTAAATTTACACTTTAATTAGTTTTAGTAGAGTGGTTTTATTCTCTACCTCTTGCCATGGGTTCCATCCTTCCATCCTACTATATTTTTTTTGGTCTCAAAAATTATTGACCCTGGTCTATACAGGAAAGGCAACAATAACTTTTTATTGCGAGGGCGAATCAAATCCAGGCATGTAAGTAGAAAAGTGTATCCCACTCACATCTTGGTGAATAGCGATGTAAACGCAGCACATAGTTCGAACGCAATAAAAGCTTACTATTGTGACTGTCTCGTTAGAATGAGGACTGTTGGTTGTTGCGCTCATGTCATGAGCATTTTGTGGTATGTATTTGGGTTACGCAAGACACCAGGAAGCAATTAATAGCACCAGCTTTGTTTTGATGGTATTTTGATAGATCTAAACGAAGATTAGTTTTGTTTTTGCATTTGTAGCAACAATATGTATTCTGGTCTAATGTTTTATAAATAGCAGAGTAGGTGCAGCGAAAAATTAAATGAAAATATGCATTTGCTGCGGAACATATATTTTTTGTTTAATTTTTTTTAGGAATTGTGTATAATGTACGTGAAATGCCTTATGTATGATATCGTAATTATATATCAAATTAAATTGATGACCTATATTTTTTTTGCAAAGTGGTGCAAAAAAAATATAGGTCATCACTGATTTTTCGAGATATTGGCTGGCAAACGTCAACGAAAATGTTTCTATTCAAACAACTTTTAAGTCTGTCATATGATACCTAAAGCACTGTCCTACTTGCTATACTTTTCGAGATATACGTTATTATTTGCCAGATTTTTCGCATTTCCGGTCTTCAAGTCTAATTATTTCAAAATCACCAAGACCGAATTCAAAAATATTTGGCAGACTGATTGAGCTGAACGAAAGCTTTCATGGTACTAGTCTCATAGGTGTACGCCCTGGGCCCAAGTATGCACCACCTCCTTTTGATCCCTTTTATAATGCGAAGAGTGATATAGAGATGATAATCGTTGATTCATTTTCTGCTATGGGGCTTTTTCATATTAATAATGTAAAAAATAGTTTGGGAAGAATTTAAGATCTTGTGTTTATAAACAATGACTTCAAATACTACTTAGAAGCTTCGAATTTTTCTCTTCTAAACAATTCTATTAATCATAAAGCTGTTTGCTTAACATTCGAATATTATAATTATCCTTCTGTTTTACCTGTAAACGAGCTTAAAATTTAAAATATGCAAGGGCAGATTTTATTGCGCTCAATAGTTTCTTCTATACTGTTAATTGGAAGGATTCTTTGGAAGGTAAATCCTTAGAAGATATGAATACTCTTTTTAAAAGCATTGTGTTTGAAGGAAAAGAACGTTTTGTTCCTACCTCAGTAAAAAAAGGACATTTAAACTACCTTGGTTTAACTCAAGGATTAAACATGTGGAAAATGCCAAGAATAAGGCATTTAAGCGTTATATATCAACAAATATTTTCGAAGACCATGTTAGATTTTTTCAGTTACGGAAAGAATTTTATTTTTTAAACAAATTTCTGCACAGGCAATATATAAATAATACTGAATCTCTGCTCAAAGTTCTCGTAAATTTTGGAATAATCTGCGTTCGTTTGATATTGGCAAAAAAGTAATCGTTAGCGATTTTCCTCATCCTATAACGATCTCAATACAGGATTTATCACCAGCAACCTATACCCTCATCAAGCTTCACAGTGAACAACTCTGCTATTTACGAACCTCCCTCAGAGTTTGACTTTGAAGTCATATCTGAGAATGATCTGATCAGAAACGTTCTTTCCATTAGTTCCAATGCTGTTGGTGAAGATGGAATTCCCATTCGGTTTATAAAAATTGTCTTACCCTTTATTATACCCACACTTACACACATAATTAACTTTTGCATCACGTCATCCTCATTTCCACAATGTTGGAAACGCGCTATTGTTATTCCTGTGCCTAAAAAGAACAATCCCTCTGGAGTTTCTGATTTCCGTCCCATTAGTTTGCTGCCTTGCCTCTCTAAGATCTTTGAAAAAATCTTATCCAGTCAGATTTCAAACCACATGCGAATTCGTGAACTGTTCTCTCCGGTGCAGTCGGGTTTTCGTGCTGAACACAGCTGTTCTTCAGCTATGGTAAAAGTCCTTTACGACATCCGCATTGAGTATGATCAAGAAAAGCTTACGCTCCTGTGCCTGCTCGATTTTACTAAAGCCTTTGACCGAGTTAATCAATCAATTTCGGTGATTTGATGGCCTATCTCACCGAAAAGTGGAACCAATCTTTACATTGTTTTGGAGAAAGTAAGATTATTGCGCTTGATATTTCTAAAGCATTTGATAGAGTTTGGCATCAAGCTCTTTTATCGAAAATGCGTGCTTTTGGTATCGATGAGTCTCTTCTTCGTTGGATTAGAAATTACCTTTCCGACCGTTCAATACAAGTTGTATTGGATGGTTTTAAGTCTGATACCCACTTCATAAATGCTGGTGTGCCCCAGGGCTCCGTTTTGTCTCCGACTCTCTTCCTCATTTTCATAAATGATCTCCTGTCTGAAACTTCTAATCCTCTCAACTGTTTTGCTGACGACTCAACCCTCAGCTTTTCATATTCGTTCCCAAATTCACGTCCCTGCTCTTCGGACGTGGAGATGGAACGGTTGCGTATGTTAAGCTCATTGAATTCTGACCTTGACAGCATTGTTACATGGGGTAAAAAAAACCGAGTTGAATTCAATGCTTCGAAAACTCAATGTTGTCATTTGTCGTTAAAGCTTAACATCCCCTCATTACCATTATCCATGAATGGTACCTGCATCAAAGAAACCGAAAAGCTGTCAGTACTTGGTATGTGTGTGAACGACGACCTTCGTTGGAATGACCACATATTCGAAGTCGCCAAAAATGCTGCAAAGTGCTTAGGTTTCCTTAAACGATGCAGGAAATTTTTCACCCCCTCTGATCTGGCTACAATTTATAAGGCCTACATCCGCCCTAGACTAGAGTATAATTCTCATATCTGGTCAGGTGCTTCTCAAACATCTTTGCGCCTACTTGATAGGATACAAAACAGAGCGTTGAAATTGATAGGTGATAGTTCAATTGTAGAATCGATTGATTCTCTTGAACATCGTCGAAATGTAACTTGCCTCACTCTTTTTTATCGCTACTTTTACAAACAGTGCTCTAGTGAAATAGCCAGTTGCATTCCTCCTCTGAAACAATTTAACCGCAATACCCGCCTCGCAAGGAATGCTCATCAGTTCTCCCTTGAGCCCAACTTCGGGCGTACAGTTAAGTATAGAGATTCATATTTTAGCCGCTCAACCCGAATGTGGAATGCTTTACCCAGCTCAATTTTCCCCACGCAATATAATGTACAGAAGTTCAAGAGTGATGTGCATCGGCATCTCCTTTCTTATCCTTTCCTAATTTCCTAACACCCGCACTGTGTTCTATAACATTATAAGGGTAGTCACAACCCCTTGAAGTGCGCGTAAATTATAAAAAAAAAAAAAAAAAAAAATCAGTGCGCCTCATTCAAGACTATTTACATCATCGTACTCAAAAAGTAAAAGTTGGCAATTTATTTTCTGAATCCATCCATTTGCTTACTGGCGTGCCACAAGGTTCAATTTTGGGTCCAATTTTGTTTTGCATGTTCATTAATGACTTGCCATATGTTTGCAAGAATGTAATGGTTCATCTCTACGCGGATGATGTTCAAATTTACATCTCGCAACGGTTCAACTGGAGGATCTGGCTTGTAGAATGAATGAGGATTTGAATGAGATCCATGCTTGGTCTCTGAGTAACGATCTTATGCTCAATCCAGGCAAATCACAAATAATTGCAATTTCCAAACGCAAGTTCGATACAAATAATCTGCCTGCTATACTTTTATCTGAATTTAAACTTGAATTCTCTGCTAGTGTCACAAGTCTAGGCTTTAAAATAAATCGATACCTCTCTGCCACTGATCATATTAACTTATCTGTTGGTCGTATATATGCTGGTCTCCGTAAACTAAATATGTTTTCTTCTCTTATACCGACTGACACAAAAATTAAAATCACTAAATCGCTTCTCTTGCCTATCTTCGATTACGCTTCAGTTCTTTACCCTAAGTTGGACTCTCATTCACAGCGTAAATTGCTTGTCGCTTTTAATGATATTATAAGATACATTTATTGTTTGCGGAGATTCGAACATGTCTCTCACTACCATCGACTTGTACTAGGATGCACTTTCAATCAATTTTTTGAATTAAGATGTTATATTTTCTTGCATAAAATAATACAAAGAAAAGCACCTTCATACTTATTTGGAAAATTATGCTTTGCGCAGTCTGCAAGGACAATGAATTTAATTTTACCTTCGTACACTTTCCATTACTCATCCAGGTTATTTTTTGTATATGTTACTAAGCTCTGGAACTCTCTACCAACTTCGATAAAACAGATAGTAGAAATTTCAAAATTTAAGAATGCCATTTTTAACTATTTTAATCAGTCTATTTGATAAACAAAAACAATGTATTCAGTACGTGATTAAAATTTCTTTTTTCTTCTTTTTCTTTTTTACTACTTAGTATTTTCTTATCTTTTCATTGTTAACATCTAATATAATTTAATGTAATGCAACTATAATGTATAAAATCATAAAGTTACATAGTAGGTACTATAAAAGGGACGTGTCTAAATGCACCCACGGTGTAGTTCGTCTATAGACTATGTCTTATTTGTACACCGCAATAAAATAAATTGAAATTGAAATTGAATCAAATATAAAAACCAATTCCAAATCGTTTTGAAAGTTTTTAAACTCCAAAAGAAAAGTTTCAACGTTTCCGCAGAATATGGAATATGCAAGTCATAAGTCAGATAATATTCAATCTTCATGTAATCTCTTTGCACAATTCTTTCAAACTTCATATAATAGTGACCTAATCGCGGATACTAGTGATAGTGAGCTATATCCAAATATAAATCCCTTAACTGATTTTTCATTAGTATATGCTTCTCGGAACAGGATGTTTTGGAAAGCTGAAATTGATACGACAAAAAAAGCGGGTTTTGATATGATTCCTCCCACATTATTATCAAAATGTTCCACTTCTTTATGTTATGTTCTATCTCGTATTTTTAATACATCTCTTTCTACTGGTATTTTTCTGGACGAATGGAAAATTTCTTTCATTGGTCCCATATACAAAAGTGGTCTTAAACATCTAGTAAAAAATTATAGACCTATTTCTAAACTTTCTTCGCTACCAAAGCTTTTTGAAAAAATGATTACTCAAAGGCTCTACTATTCTGTTAAGGAATCATTATCCTCGTTTCAGCATGGATTTTTGAAAGGAAGATCGACATGCACAAATTTAAGCCTTTTTGCAAATTTTTGTGGCAATCAAATAGAAAATGATAAGCAAGTTGATGTCATCTATACCGAATTTGTTAAAGCATTTGACCGGGTTCATCATGGTCTTTTATTACAAAAATTAACAAGGTTGGGTTTTGGTAAGGATTTCACAAAATGGTTAAAATCATATCTGCCGAATAGAAAGCAGATGATTGCACCTCAAACACTATGGAAGTTTTATCGGGTCTTCCACAGGGAAGCCATTAAAAGTAATAATAAGCTCGTAGCTGCAAATGTTTTGTTTCAGATCATCTTAGAGTTGATTACTCGATTCAAGTCTGATCTCAGTATCATCAATCGTCTTCTTTACGTACACGAAACCATTCCTAGTGTTCACAGAATGCCAGTAAACCTTCCTTCCGTAGCTTGATTGCGTTTTTTAAAATTGAACTATTCTCAGGTGTTAGGCTTTCGTTCATATACACTCGATTAGAGGAGTGGGTTGAAGGTTCAATCTGTAGGTATGAGAGAGTCAGGTCTTTATTTGCACGATAAGCTGACAGTATAGTGCTCTTTGTTCAGTGTAGGAGGACAGTCTTATTAACAACGGGTTGGGGTAACCAGTGTTTGATGAAGATGTTTTCGGTTTTTGAGGCGAAATGAGACCAGATAGTGAGAGGTTTGGTGATTGAGTTTTGCAGCAATGTTGAGTGCAACAGCAACCGAATTTTTGTTGGGACTGCTTTGTGGGATACCGCGAACTATAACATCACAGAGACGTTTTTGTCGCTAAGAGTCAGCTAATTGTTTTCTTTTATTTTCGATTTTCGGGTTTAAGTTCAGTTATGCACTTTCACAGTTCACACTACTCTAATCCTAATTCAAGAGCAGATATTGTTTTGTTAATTTTCTTGTTTATTTTTATTTCTAATTGATCAAATAATTCTTTAAGTTTTACAGTGAGATTTATTTCAAGATCTTTTAGATTGTTGGATAGAAGTACTTTATTAGGTGATGTTTTTTAGTTTTTAAAGAACTGGTCAAAGAGGCTAGTTTGCCAGATTATGATGAATTCGATGCAGGTCTAGTTTTCTCTTCACATGATGACTTAAAGCGGGCCGAAGGAGACATACTCGGCTAGTGTTCTATCATCAGCAGCTTTCCCACCCGGTAATTGACTTTTTCATCTTACACAGCTTTTTATGTTTAAAAAGCTAAAACGTTTCATATTTCCATCATTTTCTTCAGAGCTTGTGAAGCAAGCTCAAAACCAATTTTCTTAATTCCTTCGTTGTTTGTTATATAGTCGTTCTAATACTATGCATATCCCTCAACGCTTATACGTAATGTTTTTCGGAGTACCTACTGTTAACTGAAAAAAACCTCACCTCGCTTCCCCTAAAAACTCAACATTTATGTAGGTATTCAAAATGGTTCAGAAGTTTAAAATTCTTTTACCCAATCACTTTATCCATCAACTGTTTTGTTAAGAAAATGAGAAGAAAAACATACATTCGCTCTGAAATTGGTTTAAAATAATTTCAATTTCTATGCATTAACCGTACTCATGCTTTCCTACAACCCTTACCTTCTCACTCCTATAGGATGGAGAGATAAAATAGATAGAAATACAGCGTAGCTGAACCGCACACATTTCCAATAAGCGTCGTGATCGGAAATGAATAAATTTGAATCGGCACATTCGCTGTAGCCAATTTCCATCATTTTTTTTTTCTCATTCTACTCCAATTTACTTTTAATCTTTTTCCTTTCTCTTCTCATTCCAAGGATAAGTTTTAAATTAAAAATGGATCAAAGGCGCCCATCACAGCGAAGACGCACACAGCGGTTGAAAAGAAACGAACAGAATAAAAATTAAATTCAAATCTCATCCTTGGAAAATTGTTTTCAAAATGTTGTACCTAATCTTACTGGGAATTATTTTATATATTATCCCAGATTCAACAGTTTAGGCACAGGCAGAACTCCTCTCCCCTCAAGCTTCGAGCAAAGTACTTACACAAAAAATAAGAGAATTTTATTTTTTATGCGCGCGTTAATGTTATGAGTCTAGTGTAGTGGACCAACCGTCTTAAGACTAAATGATCCATAACGAGAACGAAAACGTTACCCCCCACTGACTATAGCATGAGAGCGATGTACTACGAGCCCTTCTCAATATTACCCAAAATAAAAGTTGCGCATCCTTGTGCAGATCCTTGACCGTGCACAGGATATGATAAAATAATAACTTCCAAAAAGAAACCATAGAGTCATGCTATATCATCAATTCCATTTTTTCTTCCACTTTAGTCGTTTGTTTGGGAGCCAAAGTCAGCATAAATCTCGTGCTCATCTTTGAACTAGTTATATCCTTGTTGTTCCTAAATGTCATCGCATCCCTCTAAATCTAGACCAAAAGGGGGTTGGACTCATTTTTCAAGAATAATGAAGTGAGAAACGTTACGAATCAAAATACAGTGTTGTCTTGTTGCGGGTTGTGTATACACAGAGCCTATAAATGTGTACAGTTTTTTGAAGGGTCTTTTTTTTAGGTCCATAAATTAATGATACTTCCCTTGAGTTTGACTTTCACTGGATAAAAAGCCCAGAAATGTGTCATATTTTATTGCAACGAACGTATGCACACGCCTGAATGACATATCGCGAGCGATGCCACTTATTTATGGGTGGACACAAAAAGCGGTATGTCATCGCAAGTTATAGTTGCTTTTTTTTGAAACGAAGACTCAATATGCCTCCTTTTTGATGTCATTTGCAGTATAAAAAGATTTAAACGGAAATAATATTGCAGTGCTTTGTTGATTTGGCGCACGCCACTATGACTGGACAAAATTAAGACAATCAATCACGACTGCACTTCTGTAATGTGAGAAGGAAAAAAATTCCCAGGCGTAGGAATTGTGAAAAATTGTGACGAAATTTGGAAAACTATAAATGTACTTGGGTATTCAATGAAGTCGCTCTTGAGCTTTGCTCATGGTTTGAATCTGCTCAACTTTATCGCTGCCTTAGTTCAATTGCAAACTCCATTTTGATAAATTGTAAGGAATGAAAGAAAAGGATAATGAATGTGAAAATTGCCCTTAAAATATAAAATTAGTTCTAGTGAGAGGATTCAATTTAATCGTGTCGTTAGTTTCCTTAAAAATATGGATGTGTTTTTTGAAACCATTTTTGAAAAGCATTTCTGACACCAAGCGTTTGTCTGCTTTTAAACTTTTTTGAATAGTTAGCGGTTAGATAGGCTATAGCTAGTGACTGTTGTGACTCTTTAGGTGTTTTATTCCTTTTATGAACCTATTTTTCCATTCCCTTATATGAAATGGTTGTGAGAAATGCCCTGGGGCCCAGATTTAGCGCTCTTAAGCGTTGGTGAATTACGAAGCTGGTAGCTATTCAAATTTTATAAGAATTTCGCTGTATTCACTCGCTCTTAATTCAAAGAGAATGAAGTGCTTGTCATGGCTTTTCAGTTCCCGATTTTTGATACTTTCTTAACAACTAGACAACTAAAAGTTACCGGCGCGGGCGCGGCGCGCTGCTTTTAGGTACTATACTGCTAAACTAGCACTATTTCCGAACGGGAGCACATCTGTGTTGGAACAGGCCGAAGCATTTGATGTTCAATTGCAATCTTCGTTTCACTAGGCTAACACTTATTTGTTCTTCAAAAAAAAAAAGCAATTGCCTTCAATCTTTTCCGTAATTATTCCAGAAATGATTTCTCGTTTTAATAAACTAACAATACTGTCAATTGCAATTGCGAAGTCTTGATTCCTTGCGCTTAGTGAATGTATATACTGTGACAATCTAGGACAACAACTCTTTACATCCCCCTTCAGAGTTTCGATGATGACAGAAAGATCTGCATCAATTTACATATATTTTAGGGTTCATTTGTATGAATCCTTCAACAAAGCCCCGTCTGTCTAAAGTGGATTCTTCTGGCTCTTGTTTGTTGTGCGTAAGCATTGTATACCCACCTACCTTTGCTCTGTTTTCAGCTAAAAGCATCACCAAGCACACACAATGGGTGACAATCAGGTGACAATCCTTTTCCATACAAACAAAAAATAAGAAGAACTTAAACTGAAAGACCAAACGAAACAACTTTACACCGTTCCTGATGGTGGTTGACTTAATGCATCATGTCTGTCGTATACTTTTGAAGCATCATTTTTCATGCTTTGTGTATAGACGAAGTAAAGGATTATTCCCACACCACAATTTATAGGAGAAATGATGGTATTTCCTAGAATTAATGAAGCATAAGTCTTTTGGACGTTTTATTACGGGACTCTGTTTACTTTTCACCACGTGATGGACAATATTAGCAAATACCCGGGAGGGAAATTGAGAACTAGTAAAAAAAGACCATCTATTTGGACAAACAAATTCAATTTGAAAGCAATATATTCAGTTTAACTGGAACATTATGTAGCTACATTTGACCGAATTGTGTGGGAGGGAAGGAGGTTAAAGGGTTCGAATTTGTGAGGTTATTACTTTTATTGCTTATCGGTAGATGAAATGGGTAAACACTTTTCGGAGCTGTGCACATGGTTGAAATTGACCCCTTTAGACTTAAGGGTAAATATTATGTTGAGAAAATCTACTTTTGCCTTAAGGTACAGTCGTATAGTCCGCATTTTCAACTTTTTTATCAACGCTAGTTTAAAGAAAACAAATAATAATTCAAAAGTCGAAAAATGCAACTGGAATTCGATTCCGAAACTGTTTAACTGAAAAAGAAAACATATAAGGGTACAAAGCAGAGTGCAAAAACTGATAGGCGATAGTTCAATTGCGGAATCGATTCTCTTGAATATCGTTGAATCGTTCCTTGTCCATGTCACTTTTAAAGCTTTCTTCACAAATAGTGCTCAATTGAAATAGGTAGCTGCCTTCCAATTAGCTTTTCATAAAATTGCGTCTTCAACGTAAACGGGGGGAATAAGACCCTCGTCCCATGCGATTTTTTCTGTCTTCACTTAACCTATCCGCCTTGATGAGCTTTTGTAGCATCTTATGCAAAATATCCTATATAAAATTAAAGCAAAATTAGGTTTCTTCGAAAACTCATAACTCGAGAACAGCTGGACCGTTTTTCATGGCTTTGATTTGTTGTATTTGTCTCTGTCCCGAATTCCAAATAGCATATAGTAGAATTCCGGTGAAAACGATCAGGTGAAAGGGAAAGGGAACGGGGACGAGAACATAAGGATGCTAAAATATTTCTCTTTAAGATAGATTATATTTCATCACGATATTCTCACGGAAATGGAAGTGGAAAACTAAAAACTTTCTTCGGCTTGATGATTTTGATTTTTTTTTTCTTTTTTTGTGAACAACGCTTTGAATAAGTTAGACCCGAACAACACCGGACGGTGGGATAGAAAATTTATATACCTAGAAAACAATCAGCCATGTTAGTGTCTGGTTTCGTCCCACCATAGGTGACTTGCAAAACAAGTAAATGCAAGGGCTGACCAAAGAGCAACACTATAACGCCTTGCAAGTTATCTGCCAGAGCCTATTGTATTCACTGCTGTTGATGATCAAATAAAATCAAAAAACGTGTGACCCACGAACTAGCTATTGTGTGCTAATTACAATATCAATATCTTAGTTACAATTGTTAATATGTACACATAGACCCCTGTTCTGATTTTCGTTCGGATACCATATCCTCCCTTTTTAGAATTTTTGCGGTTCTCAATTCCGAATCCGTACGTTTTCAATTCGCTTATCATGTTGATAGCGGAATTGAATCCGGTTAATGAATTCTGTAGAACATTATTCATTGCTGGAAATGAAAAAAAAAAACTATATTAGCATTAACATGCAATAAAGCTGTAAACAGTTCCAATAAACACAAAAATTTAATTTCCAACACGTTTTTGTGACAAAAAATCAGTAGTGAATCCGTTCGGAAATAAGAACACCCTTTTTTAAATCCGTACGGATTCAATTTCGGTTTCCGTTTTGAATCCGTACGAAAATCAGAACAGCCATGAAAATACACATAAACGCTGCGAATTTTGCGTTTCAGCAGTTTTAAAAAAAATTAAGGTTTTTATCTCAATTTATTTTTTAAATGAGTGTTTTAAAATTCAGGGGAGAGTACGGTAACTTTGGCGACAAGAAATTATAACGGTGTTTGGTTTCAATTATCTCAAAAACTATAAAACATAGAAAAAAGTGGTTAAAGGGTTTGATAAAAAATTTATTGAAGCAACTAACTACATCAGTTATTTTTTTTATTGGCATTTGTAATCATGAGAAACACAATACTCAAAGTGATTTTTTTAAATTTTTTTTTCCGTAAATTTTGACTTTGAAGTCAGTTATTTCAAAAACTGTAAACTAAAACCACTTCATTTAAAATTAATTATAAAGCGCAGGTTTCTGGCTTTCATAAAAAGTATAATTTGTATCTGTAAGTTTTCCCGTTGTTCTACAACATTTTTTTTAAATTTGAAGTCAATTTTTAAAAAATTGCCCCTGCCGCCTAAACGGGGGGAGATAGACTCCCCTCCCGTAGTAAAAAATGCTTATATTGAACCCCTCCACCAAAAACCGTTATTATTTCTTGTCGCAAAAGTTATCGTACTCGTGCCAAAATTCATGTATGAGGGCATTTCTCCACTAAATGGAAAATCGCTGTCCAAGCAAATTTTATGTAATAAATTTAAATTTTTCTCATCTTTTTGTATCAATAATGACATAGTATTATGCATTCTTGGCACGCCACAGCTTATTTAGTAGTTTAATAATGTTATATTTGAATAACTAAACCCCAAACACCCCAAAAAACAGTCCCCTGGAACGTCCCTTTTAAAGAATTACAAGTTTTGTTACCAATATTAATTTTTTTGCCGTTGATAACTGAATAAAAAATATCCAAATACATAAAAATAACATAAAATATCTTTATACTACACAATTATATTTTTTACAATGTAATTTATTCAAAATATCTATGTGCGAATGATGTCCTCAAATTTTTGAAACAGTCCCGTGTTAAAATTTGAAAACCGCGCTGAAGTCAAATTTTGTTTTGGCGCGAAACATTTAGATCGTGAAACGAAACGCAATTGGTGTCAAGTTCGTTCGGTTGTGGAGCTAAGCGAGCAGCCGCCATTTTTTTTAGTGTGACGACTGCATCTGCTGGTTATGCACGCGTCTCGGCCGTTAGGGAAACAGTCCCCTGGTAAGCCTTTTTTATACTTTTTTAACAGTTTTAATAACGACAACTTGTTAAAAATAATTAATTATCTAGTATGGAGCCACATCTGTTTCGTTAATCTAATATGTTTAAATGACTTTGTTTTATTAAATATTTATGAAAAAATGACAGTCCCTTGGCCAACAGTCCCCTGTCATTTCATAGCATGGTTGTGATAAATGATTAGCTGTAGTAATTTTTCTTTGTTTATATTTTGTTTTTTATAAAGACTGACTTTAGTGTCATACAATTAGTTTTAAAAAACCGGTGAACTAAGAAGTTGATTTTGTTAAGTTAAACACAAATGTTATGAGCCCTAAGAAAATTCACTTTAATAAGTAAAACTTGTTTTAATACTGTTGATTTATTCCAAAAAATTAAATATTTTAAAAACGATAAGGAAAAATAAAGACTTTGATTACTTTAATAAACCAAAATACTCGTTTTTGTCCTTAAAACATATTTCAATGAATAGTTACAACAGTCCCCTGTCAGGGTTTTGCATAAAATCGTCCACAACTAAAAAACAAAGAGGTAAATGTGTGAGCTTTTTAAAGATATATATTTAGTATGCTATTGCCCTTCACTTAATTAACAAATATTTTCAATATTTCAAAAAAATGGCTTAGGACACCTCTGTATGGACGAATTTCCAAATAGCAGAGAAACACCCATAAAAGTTATTGAGTTATTGAATTAAATCATGCACACAAGATATTGAAAAAAATTAAATTGAATATTCAAAAGGTTTCAAGCGAAAATATAAACACGCCATTCTTTTGCAGTTACAAATACATATAAACGCTAAAAATTTTATCAAAAACGTTGGAGCGGTTTTTTCAAACTTTATTATTATATTTTCACTTTTTTTAAAAACGAGTTTTTTAAAAATCAAGTATGCAAACTTTAACATATTGCCAGGAGTTGTTTAGACAAAAAATTTGAAAAAACTAAAATTTTTCATATATAAATATGCAAATTTTTTTTTAAATTACTGAGGACTTCAATAATACACATTTTCATCAAAATCGTGTAAATAATTAACGAGAAAGTCGGTTTTGAAAAAAGGGTACTATGGAAGGTAGCGTTTTTCGACTTTTTCTAAAAAAAAAATTTTTACATCATAAGCAAGACAATCTAAAATAATCCATCAGACAAAATGTAGTCGAAATATTTAGAGCAGTTTTCGAGAAAAATAAGTATTATCATATCGGTTGTATGGCAAGTACCGTTATTTTAAGATCTAGAGACTCAATTCCAAAAACCCCTCTGTATACTGCCCCACAGACACCAACTGCAAAGTTTAAAGAAAATCGGTCCAGTGACTTAGGCTGTAGATCCATATAGGTACAGACAGACAGACAGAATTGCAGAACCCACTTTTTTCGTATTCTCTATCATCGTAATGTCATGTTTAATTTCTATCTCAAATTTTTTTTCTGCACGATTGTAAAACTTGCCTTATAGTACCTATAATCGCAAGTAAAAATTTAATTCTATGCAATCTTTCCTAAACAGCCTACGCCTTCTTAAATATTTCGTCAAAATCGTGATAGGGAACGTCCATAAAAGACGGGAGCCATAAACTTACTTGACCGATTTAAAAAATTCTTTCAACTCTAGAATGTAACATTATCTCTTAGTGATATAGACTTATAATTCATTCACATATTTTCCATAAAAATAAAAATAAATAGGGTGGCGCAACAGAGCGAGGAGCCCTTGGGCCTAGCGCATTTCTCACAACCATACCTTGTGAGGAAATGGAGGGGACCTACAATTTTTCGCCGGTTCCGAACGGCTAATTGAGAATGCGCTTTTCATGGCAATGAATTTACTAACGGAGGACTTGCCAATTCCTCGCGAAAGGCGATACCCGTGGAAAAACATTTTTGCATTTTGCCTCTGCTGGGATTCGACCATTGCGCCACGGGTACCACACACATTTTCCATGGGAACGGAAAATTCCCACAGGAACGGGGTTGGGAACGGAAACCTAGAATCTGCTAGACTAATTTCATATTTTCTTCAGATGTGGGACCAGTGATCATTCGAAGTATACATTACTGTGTAGATTCAGCTGAGTTTATAATAGCACAAAGGCACAATGCCATCCCCAATGGATGTTCAAAGGCCACAATGACCTGTATTGTCACGGAATACTATACATTGTTGTAGCCAAAGTACAGATGAAGATATTGTGTTTACTTCTAACCCGAAAAAAGATTTGGAACGATTTGAGTGGCGTTACTAGCGGGCCTGCGTAACAAACGCAATTAGATCAATTTTTTGTGAAAAATAAGAATATAATTATTGGTTATGGTTCTCAATCTTACATATATACATAATATGGTGGAGGAACAGAGCAGAGAGCCCAGGAGCTTAGCGCATTTCTCACGACTAATTTTCTGATTGTTCCGAACCGCTAATGGAGAAAGCGCTTTTCATGGCAACGAATTTACCATCGGAGAACTTGCCAATTCCTCCCTAACGGCGATACCCATGTAAAAACAATTTGGTTTCTGTTGGGAAACTCGACATCCAAAATTTAAATCATGCAGCGCAGAGTGCTGTTGGAAAAAAAAGAAACCAGGGTTGTTCGTAAGCTCTTCTATCAGTTGCAGATTCCGATCGGCTTGCCGGAAAGCGCTTTCTTGTAATAATTTTGGCCTCGTCAGAGAAAAATTGAATAAAATTGTTAATGATTCCTTAATGTTTTCTGTAAATTCATGCTGCCACAAATATTTTTTATATTGTTGTATGTACTTTAACGTTTCATTGTGTAGTGTAGCCATTTAACTAAATAGCCTAATTTGGTTTTATCCTCACAAAACGATCACGAAATCAAATAATTCATACACCACGTTTATGTTAATTCAATTGCGATAAATTTATGAGGGCGGTCTGCCAGTTTGTTTTTCAAACTTTATGGACGACTTTATAAAGTGTCGCCTTTGTAAACAGGGCAAGAAAATAATAAGTGAATGCCTTTTAGTACTTTGCATGTTCAGAGTAACCAGCTTTTCTTTGCAATTTAGGGCGATTGAGATAAAAATTAACGTGATTTCTAATAATCTCTACAAAAAACGCTGCTCTGATGACATGAAAATGAAATAAAAGGTGGCAAAATAGAAGAAAAATATGGAACCTTAAGTGTTTCCGTTTCCGAAGGTCCTTCATGTATATTCAACGAATAACCAACAGCAGCTCGTTTTTGTTAAATTTCATTAGATGTTTGATACAATCGTCGAAGGGCTTTCAAACATAAGCCTCTTGTATATTATCTAAAACCCAATCCATAAAGGACTCGTTTAATGGATTCAAAAGCTGTAATTATATGCGGTCACCCAGTGTGGCCTTTGAACAACTTTATGAAGGCCCCATTGTTTGCGGTTACAATGTAGGTATATACATTTATTTTGTAAATTGTAGGTGAAGAAAAATCACAGTATTTGCGGGGTGTGACGAACATTAACAGCCCATATCGCTTAGCAGTTCCCCATTAGCACACAGAGAAAACAAGGATAATTACCACACGGTAAGGGAATTGGATAAATCTGCAAATAATTATACAAAACGGGTTATGTTAATTGGGTGCTCACCCTGGTACTTTAACCCCATTTCGAGTTCACATCACCGTCACCGTACACCGTTGCTCCATACCATACCCCATTGTATAAAGCCCTTTCAATTTACTTAGTTTGGAATGTTTGCGCCGGGATTTCATTTTGCTCCTACAGTTTACATAAGTGTGGTGGATCATATATACGAGTGAGTACACTGAGGAGGACATAAATGTGTCTTTAAGCGTTTAAAGCGGTTTGTTAACAATTATTCCTAATGTCGTTATGCTTGGCATCAACTTTGTTCTTTGTTTGTCATTTGCACAAGGATGAATATTCTTCACCGCTTTTACATTTGTGGGACATTATAATATACCATCAAAGAGTGAAAAACAGAGACGATGACGGAACCAAGCCATTTGCATACGTACAAAAGGTATTTAAAAGTTGTCGTACATCTATGGCAAAAGTAGAACGAAAATGAAAAGTTTGAAAGAATTTTCCCGACGGATTGTATACGAGTAGAGAAGAATTAATGTGCTGTATTTTTTGCTCTGGCACAAGCTTGATTATTTTCTATTCCAAGAGTTTTATATAAAGAAACATTTTCAAAAATAAATAAAGTCACCATTTTAAATTTGTTAAGGGTTTGGTTTTCCTTAAGGCTTTAGTTTGGAAACACAATAGAAAAAATATATTAATGGGAACATTTATTTTGCCTGTGATATGTATTAAGATTGTACCTAACTCTCGCCCTCTTACTTGATATCGGTACTTATTTACACCTTAGTCTTAAGATCTTAAGTAGGTACTTGAAATGTATACTTGATTCTTCCAATGAATCTTAAGTTGAATTCGGCCTCATGAATTTCAACCTGTTTTTTGAGTAAAGTATGATAAAAAATTCATTCTGTCTTGAAACATTTATGACCAAAGCAAATTGAGGTGCAGAAAAAAAACTAAAACTAACTAGAGCTACAATACAAGTTGACCATGAATTGAAAGGCAACTTTATTTTGTTGCCAATATTTTTGTCGTTGTTTTTTTTTTTTTTGAGTAGCCAACCGTTGCTTCTTTGGGTTAAGAAGCCAATTGAGAAACAAAACCTTCTCCAGATAAACCAAGGTAATCCTGTATAAAACCTTGATAATCCCAGTCCTGCTTTATGCAGGGAAGCGATGTAAGTTGGTGTTACACCGCATGTTTAAGAAATCTCTCAAAGAGAACCAATATTGCAGTCCTTTCAGTTGAAAATCTCCAATCTCATAGAACGACTAATCGAGAATAGCTTTTCATGGCAATGAATTTACAATGAAAAGCCCGTGAAAAACATTTTTGCTTCTTTTGGGACTAAGATCAACCATAATTCATCCCGATATTCCTTGGAGAATAGAAATGCAAACGTAAACGAGAGATTAGAGTTTGTATGGAATAGGCTCCAAAACTACTGAGCCGAATCGAATTAAATTGGGAGCAAAGATGGTCTTGAGTCTTGAGTGAGAAAAGATTCATTTCCACATTTCAACTAGAAAGGAACGGGAACATAACCGCGTCATTAGAAAATATACTGGACTGATTTTAAACATTCGTTCACAGAGTAGCAGGACTTTATTTTATCTCCATATTCCCACGGGAAAGGGAACGGGAAGTCGAAAACTAACATAAATTATATTTCGTCCGCATCTTGATCCAACGATAACGGGATAACGTAAAGTGGAACTTAAAAGCTGAGCTTCAGATTTTCCAAAATTCTTTCAACATTGGAATGCTTCAATTTTCCTCAGTAATATAAATTTCATCTCATCTAAATATTTAGCAAAGTTGATGCTATACACTAGATTACCGTAGGGCCCGAACTGCGCCGCTTAGCGCAATATCTGGCAGGTGCATTGGAAATAAATTAATCGGGCCTTTCAAGCTGCAACCCCAACTTAATTCTAACTACCTGGAGTTCAGTAGAATTTAGGTTAGAATATTAATTAGTATTTTGTAAATAATAATCTACCAGACCTATTGGAGGATGTTCCACTGCTTCAGCTACTTTCATTATATTTTCAACAAGATATTGCTCCATTCCATTATGATCATGAAGCTAATATAAGGATTGGCTGGATGAAAAACACTGTGGTCGATGGGTACGCAGAAATGGACCAATTCACTGGCCTGCACGACCTCCCGATATCATTGTACCGGAATTTTTTGTTTGGGACGAATGAAAGAAATCGTTTACTCACCTCAAATAACTACATCAACTGAACTAGAATAACGCATTTCCGGAGGATCACTAAAAGTAAGACAAGAGCTATCGTGAACATCCAAAATGAAATCCAAAAACGGGCTCTAGCATGAGTTTGAAATCGAAACGCAATCGCAGGAGCACTTGTTAGAATTGTGTTTGTGTGAACATCAAATAAAAAATTACTTTAAACTATCTATATTATTGTATTGATTTAATCAAACTTTTTCACTAGTCAGAAAATCTTTTTTTTTAACTTAAATGTATGGGTTTTTGACTGCACTAATTTATGAGTTTTTTATTATTATTTTTTTCATCAGAAAAAAATAATGGAGGAAGAAAACTTCAATATCATCTAAAAATAAAAATCTGGTAGCACTATAGCCATATCAGCCCATAATTCAAGTACAGATTAGTATTTCTACTAAAAACAAAGTCTAAAATGAGGTTTCAACCATCAGCAATGGCAGATAAATGGACCGCAACATGGGTCAGGGTAAACCAAAGTTAGACTTTCTTTTAAATTGTCACAGAGTGATGTCAAAATTGAAAAGAGGACTTTACTGTAGAGCAATATTTTTTTTTAAATTATTACTAAGAATCACATCCCGAAATGGGTCATAGAAATTAGGGAACATCTCGCACATTATTTTCTTAAGCGCGTTTGATCATACACAAATTGGAAAAATGGGCACGACTATGTCCCACGAACTTGCGATAGTTTGCTAACTATACAATTTTGAAATCTTAACGCTGAGTACAAGGTTTTAGAGTTTTAGTATTCGCTCTTCAAAGCACATTTGGTGGCACAGGGTGACAGGGTTGCCAGCTACACGTTAACTATAAAAATTGAATAAAAGCACACAAAATTATGAAAGAAATTAAATATTCCAAACATTTTAAGTGAAATACCATTTTTTACAGCTGCTAATATAAACGCTGAAAATATGATCAAAATCGCAAAAGTAATTTTTTTTTAAAAACCGGTTTTTCATTTTTCACATTCAAATTCTAAAATACTGCTAGAAGATGTTTCGACAAAAAATTAGACAAAAAAGTTGTATATACTGTCTTGAAAATATTCGGAAAACTCAAATTAAAAAAATAGTGCGTGCAGTCCCCCCGCGCGGAAGAAGTGAAACTTCCTAATATGAAAATGAAAATAGGAAGGGGTAGAAATTTATTTTGAGTGAACTCGTATTGTTTCTTTAAAAGAAAAAGAAAGAGATGCGTTACATGAAAGAGATGGATCGGAGTAAATTTTCACGGGATAGCTACAACACCATTTCATAGAACAATTTTTTATTTTTTGGTGGAGATAAGAGGACGAAAACTAGGATTTTAAAGTACATACATAGTACTTATGTATGGAATAGAATACCAGGAACCTTTCTGAAACCGTTGATTGGCCAGTGTCAGTGGTAGCTGACTGACTGACCAATGAAGACCGCAGTCTTAACACCTAAGCCCAAGACGGAGAACATTTACATACATGTTTAGACATGATCAAACATGTTAAGACATGATCAAATATGTTTAGACATGATCAAACATGTTTAGACATGATCAAACATTTTTAGAAATGATCAAACATGTTGAGACATGATCAAACATGTTCAGACATGAACAAACATGTTTACACATGATCAAACATGTTTAGACATGATCAAACATGTTGAGACATGATCGAACATGTTTAGACATGATCAAACATGTTTAGACATGATCAAACATGTTTAGACATGATCGAACATTTTTGAGCCGGGCGTAAATGGAAATTGCTTATATATACATGATTATGCCTCCACTAACTATCCGAGTACCAAACTACCCAAAGTAACTAAACATACCAAATGCCAATCCGATACCTAACTACCCAAAGTAACTAAACATACGAAATGCCGATACCAATACCGAGTAACGAAAGTAACGAAAGTAACGTAAGTAATGAAAGTAACGAAAGTAACGAAAGTAACGAAAGTAACGAAAGTAACGAAAGTAACGAAAGTAACGAAAGTAACGACAGTAACGAAAGTAACGAAAGTAACGAAAGTAACGAAAGTAACGACAGTAACGACAGTAACGAAAGTAACGAAAGTAACGAAGGTAACGAAAGTAACGAAAATAACGACAGTAACGAAAGTAACGACAGTAACGGCATCGTAAAAGTAACGAAATTTTTTTGTGAGTAACGTTTCGTTATTCGGTACAAAAGAGAATACTTGTTACTGAGTAACGAATACATACCATTTGCTACAGCAATAATTTTTAACACGGAAGTGTAACGCTGCATGTTTGCAAGTCGCATAAGAAGTTTCACTTCAAATATTTCCACCGAAAAACACATTTTACTACAGTGAAATCGTTGGGATGAATGGCGCGGAATTGATGACAGCGTTTAACACGGGAGTGTAACACGGGAGTGTAACACGGGAGTGTAACACGGGAGTGTAACGCTTTCATTTTTGCAAGTCGCATAAGAGACAGCGTTTAACACGGGAGTGTAACACGGGAATGTAACACGGGAGTGTAACACAAGAGTGTAACACGGAAGTGTAACGCTTTCATGTTTGCAAGTCGCATAAGAGACAGCGTTTAACACGGGAGTGTAACACGGGAATGTAACACGGGAATGTAACACAAGAGTGTAACACGGAAGTGTCACGCTTTCATGTAACGCTTTCATGTTTGCAAGTCGCATAAGAGACAGCGTTTAACACGGGAGTGTAACACGGGAATGTAACACGGGAGTGTAACACAAGAGTGTAACACGGAAGTGTAACGCTTTCATGTAACGCTTTCATGTAACGCTTTCATGTTTGCAAGTCGCATAAGAGACAGCGTTTAACACGGGAGTGTAACACGGGAATGTAACACGGGAGTGTAACACAAGAGTGTAACACGGAAATGTAACGCTTTCATATAACGCTTTCATGTTTGCAAGTCGCATAAGAAGTTTCACTTCAAAAAAAAAATTGTAAAAATCTCATGAAAAAATGTTAATAAGCAGTCCTAACTAACCCATTTAGGATTTATTTCAGATAAAATTTCTTCAAAATCGTGTCAGTCATTAATAAGAAAGTTGGTTTTGAAAAAACGGGACAATGGAAGGGGGGGGGGGGGGGGGGGGGGGGGAACCGTTTTTAGACTTCTTCCTAAAAATGTTTGCATCATAGGAAAGATTCTAAAGAAGTAATCTTTCACACACAACTTTATCGAAATCATCAGAGCCAGAGCCGCTTTCGAGAAAAATAAGTACATATTATCAATAAGGTTGTATCGCAGGTCTTTCCTTATATGGATCTACAGGCTGTAGATCCATATACGGAAAGACAGACATACAGGTATACAAACAGACTGAATTGCAGTGCCTCTTTTTTCGTATTCTCTATCATCATAATGTCGTTTAACTGCTATCTCAAAATTTTTTTCTGCGCGATCATAAAACTTACCTTACATAGTACCTATGATCGAAAAGAAAGTAAAGTTAATAGATAACGAAACATAAGAATTTATTCAAAACTAGCTGACCCGCCCGGCGGCGTAGCTCAAGCCATTTCTATTCTAATGGCAGCGGGGGGGATGAAATATAGTCTATGCTACGCAGGGGCATTTGAGCAATCTGATGATGACAGAAGCACTCTAACGGGCCAGTATTTTCCAAGTTCTCTGATTTGTTCCAGTTCCCATTCCGTACCCGTATGGTGATGAAATATAGTCTATGTGACTTGGGAATAACACCGTATTGTAGTAGTAAAAACCGTATTGAAATCAGAACAGTGGTTCATTTCAATTGCCGTTCCCGTTCGTGTGGGAAAATGGTGATGAAATATAATCTATATTACTCAGGAACAATGAAAAATTCTAACAGTGATCGAATTTTTGGAATCGGTTCAGAACTTTCTAAGTTCCCCCATATTTTCTTTTTCCCCGTCCCGTCCTCGTGGGAATATGGTGATAAAATATTGCTAAAGCTATTTGGGGATAACTTTGTATTGTAATAGCGACAAAAATTTGTTCCAGAGGTTTTTGAATTCCCGTTCCCAATTCTTGTGGGAATTTAGGGATGAAATGCAGTCCATGGTAGGTACTTTGGGGCAATGAAGCACTACAACGGCGAAAGAGTTTTTGGAACCAGTCTAATATTTTTCAAGTTCCCGGTTAAGTTTTCGTTCCTTTGGGAACATGAAAAAGAAATCTAGCCAATATAATTTCTCAAGTTCTAGGCCATTTTTGTGTTCCAAATTTCATTCAAATTGGATTAATATAGTCTTGGTGAATCTTCAATACAAACACTTAGCTCTCGTTAACGTTCCCGTTCCCGAGTACTTTTGAGGTTAGTAAATCGCGCAATAAAGTAGAAATAAATAATTATAGTCATTGTCAAAAAAATTACAATAATTTATTTTCAAATCAAAGTAGAATGCTACTAGTTCCAGAATCAGAGAAGCAATAAACTCAACTTCATTTTGTTGTGTCTGATGGGCACTTCATTTCCACTCTCTATAGAACGTTTTTGTGATATACGTATACGACTATTTTCGTTGTATATCTCTCGCTGGTCATCAGTGCGGTTAGCAAGGACGTGATGTTTCTCTTCGCTTATTTGTTTTACTTCTACGACCTAAGTCAGATTTTTTTCTCCCTGGCATTGTTTATCTTACTAAAACTCAAGAATGGGTATATCCATCTAACAGGTACGCCAGGCAGCTCAGTTAGTGAGATTTTAAATTATTTGTTGAAGTCCAGGGAATATATGAAAAATAACCTGAATTATATTTAGTAAAAGCAACACTTTAAACAAAAAAAATTAAATCTTTGTTCTTACCATACCAGTCAAAAATTAAATTTTAAAATTTCTTAGAAACAAACAATCATGATCATATTATTTATTACATATTCATTTTTTTAATTTCTTACTGTCAAAACAAAAACAAAAGCAATGTTTTAATTTAATTTTTAGTTCATTACAGTTAAGATCAAAGAATATGTTACTTTTTGATTTTTATATATATAGATAGGTGTGGTTTTCAGTGTACGGGTTCATCTACGGAGCTCCTGTCAGCTTCTACCCTTCTACGGAGACCAACGCTTTAGTAGTGGGTTCAAATTCGAAAAAGGAAGAACACTTATCTGTGTGAAACACATTTCCTAAATTCGTTTACTTCTTCCAATTTCTCTTATGCTCTTAAATTAGATTTTTATTCAAAAACCTTCAACCAAGAAAAATAAAAACTTAAACTTTAACTTATCTTTACAACTCTTTTCGAAAGAAATTGTGCTGACTCAATTCGCTTACAACTCATTCCGATTGAAAGAATTTATCTGGAAGGACAGAAGTTCTTTTGCTTAAGCATCCTGTTATTACAATAAAGATGTCTAAAAGCCTGAAAGTTATTAATGCAGAGCAATTAACAAGCAACATCAGTTTTATCTTTCTCTGCGTATCTCTGTAACTGATAGATATAGGAAGTTAGCGTTTACTTCGCAAATATTTTATTGCTCTCATTAAGATGTTATATTTTTGCACCACGCTCTTTTTTGATAAGACAAATTCCCTCTTCAAATAAACTATACCAAGTCACTCGAAGCAGTGAAAAAATATTTTATTTTAATTGTCCCCCTTAGCTAAGTACTCTCTTATCAAGCATAGCAAATCTATGCAATTTATAGCCGTAACTAGTTTAATAAATACACACACTCACACTCACTCTCACCCTCATACCACTGGTGGAATCTATTTCTACCAATAAAAGTGTTTAGCTAAACAGTCGCCATTTTTATTACCTCGAAGAAGTCCTTTTGTTCATCCTTTTGTCATCGTTTCTTTTGGGAGAGTGCTTTTAACGATATTGCCACTTAAGAGGAATGGAGTTACAAAAAAAAAAACCAAAACAAAAACAGAAAGAAGAAGCCTCACAACAAAACACATATGTGTGACACATCTTACCGGTGCGGCGCGGCAGGGGGCCCAAAGTGTATATTTGATTATCTTCGGTGGTCCTTTTTTTTGCTCAGCGAATCCTGCCTGCTGCGCTTCTTCTTCTTTTTCTTGGCTTCATATTATTTCAGGCGGCCAAGACTGCTGTGGAAGTGGTAAGCTAAAACCAACGAAGCGTAAAAACGTAATAAATTTTCCCATTTCAGAGAGTGCTCGCATTCCCGAAAGTTGTGCGACGAGAACATGGTGTATCATGCACAAAGGTCTAAGACAAACATAAAAGCGCCAAAGAAAGTTCTCAGCAAGACTATCAACACAACGGGGAGACTGATCCAGCACAAAAAAGGACATAGAAAACATCAAAAGGATGAGCTTGGCTGTGAGCACATAAAATATACACCTACACGTCCAATGCAGTACCCGTTATCTGTTGGTATGTCTTGAAAGGTGAATTTGACCAAATCAGAAGATGGATTTTGGTTTATATTTCCATTGGTGATCCCCTTTTAAAAACAACTGCCAAAACCTCATCAGGGACTTACTTCTTTCTTATCCTTATCATCGCAGGTGGTGCTTCAAGTGGCCAAGGTAACTAAAGTTGAACCTTTAACTATTAGGTTTAACTACTTTGTGCATTGAGGGTGCCAATGTAAGAAAAACTGTCCATGTTCTGAAAAGCTTGCTTCTGAAATTGAAAGATGCTTATCCTCTTTTCATACTTATCCAATTGTTATCAGTTGCTGCTCTGCAGTTCAAGAATTTCGTTTAAACCGAGGACACAAAAAATAAAATTTAAAGTCCTTCTAGCAAAGAAATTGTGAAATTCCACTTTCCTCCCTTGTATATGTTACAACAGCTAGTGCGGCTATGTAAGAATACCGTGCGAAGGAATTCGCAACGCTATCAATGCCACACTCAGGACTCTTGTCGTAGTTGCTACAGTCATAGTTCACCTCCTGCCTTCGTCCTTTTTCGTGGGTGGGCCAGCGACAGATTCTTATATTTTTTTTCTATCTCCCAATACATACGAACGTCTGCTGTCGACATTAGAAATAGATAGCTAAAAATATAAGAAAATATACACTTACTGCCTCTTTCATAGACTCATCTTGAGATTTGTCCTCCACGAATTGCAACTTGGATTCAAGTCTTATGGACATCAACAACACAGGGAGCAGAAAGCATCCTTCATCAACCCACTCAGCATCGGCAGTTGAAACTTGAAATGTCGTTGTTGGTGGGAGTGGTTTAGAGAGGTTATTGTTTTGGGAGTTTTCACTAAAACACCCCATATTCCTTTTGCTTTGGCTCTTTATCTACGTGCACAGTGGGAACTTTGATCCTTGTAATGATATCTTTCGCCATAAGGATGTTCACAAGTATAGCGCCAGTGTCTTTTGCTCTATGTTGTCCCCGGGGTAGGATTCTTTTATCATTTTTTTTTATTCTGTCTATCTGGTGGATTGGATACTTAAAGTTTATTTGTCCATTGTGAGCAGATATGGAATGTGTGGTCATTTTAAGAGTTTTTGTTGACCAATCGAATTGCTAATAGAATTTAATTCTATACGCTCGTGCTGTGTGGAAGGGTGGATTTTTCTTAGCAACAGTAATATGAAAAAAAAAATATGTATTTATTTCCTTTTTTTCGTCCTTTCAAACTGGGAAATGGACGAAAGGATAAACACCATACAAGAGTCGTTCCTTGATATTATCTTTGGTCAATTTATTTTCAAAGACGTTAAAACTGTCTTGGGATGTGTAAATATTCCCTGCAGAGCAGTTGAAAAAAAAAAAAAACATGAAGAAATAAACAGAACTCAATGAATTTGTTTAGCAGTGTTAAATGGTTGGACAGCAAACACTTTTTATTGTTTTGGTGGAAAAGGGATGCTTGGATACTTAAAGGGACGGAATTTGGAGTAAGGAGTAGCTTATAATGGCAAATATTGACATTCAAAAGAAAAGGCGTTTGGTAGAAAAGCCAAGAATTTAATATCGTTTTTGTTTGGTCGTCCGGAACAACTCTACGCTTCAGAAAGCCAATTGAACAAGGAACGCATCCTTATTCAAAGTCCTGCTAAATTGTGAATTGCGAACCACACTATTCCTTATTCCGCATTTACGTTTGGCTTGAAGTTTGATGTGTGAGTGCTATTTATTGTGATCTCTAATCTGACTTCAAAAATTAGTAAAATGTTCTACTCGAATGGAATAGGATGCCTAGCGAACTTCTTTCTACCATAGCTTGTGAGCAATGGAGATAACCAAGAAATGTGTGCGGCTCCGAATTGATGGGTGATAGAGCGTATTGTCAGATTCATTTGAAATGCAAAGCTTGAATTCGAAAGAAATCGTTAGATCGAGTTTTTCAATACCTGACTTGACTTCTTTTTAAAACACCAACCATTTGTGATATTTCAAAAAACCTTTGGTCTTTATACGTACTCACCCGCAGGTTCCTGAAACATCCCAAAAAGTGTATATTTCCTTTATTCTGACGTTAGTAAGTAAGTAATCAGCAGTCAAGTAAGTAAATAAAAAAGCAAATGAGTAAGTAAGTATTTGAGTAACTAAGTAAGTAGGTAAATAGGCTAGTGAGTAAATAAGTACATAAGAAAGTAAATAATTAAAAATTATTATATCTTAACGAATATTTAAAATGTGAAAGTTACTCTGTGGGTCCGGCTTTCTATGTTACCATATCCATTGGCTATAAATTTTATCCCTATATTCCCACGGGAACGCAAGCAACGAGAACTACTACCCCGATTTCAAAAATTCTTCCACCATTAGAATGCTATACACTATCCCCAAGTAACATAAACGTTAACTTATCCCCATATTCTAACGGTAACGGTAACCATATTCCCACGGGAAAAGGAGTCTTTACTAAAATAATTTAATCAAAATTAAATCTGTCTGTCTATTTTTCTTTGTTACCATCAACCGCTCAAGCTATTGTTCCGATTAAAATTCAATTTTGTACAGAGATAGTTAACAACCTGAGGAAGGACATGGGCTTTATGTTTTATCACTATATTCTCATGCAAACGGGAATTTGGAAACTACAGCACCGATTTCAAATAAAAGTTATCCTCCGGAAACGGCCCTCATATTCCAAAGCGATCGGAAAACTTTACTAACATTATAAATCCGAAATAGACTGTGCCTATCTGTATTTCTTTGTAACGATCTCCCGCCCAAAGCACTGATCCGATTTAAATGAAATTTTGTTCAGAGATAGCCTAGAGCCTGAGGAAGGTCATGCGCTGTATCTATTTGTTATCCCAATATTTCTATACGGTACCGGAAACTTTGAAACTACTGGATCGATTTCAAAAGATCTTTCATCGTGAGGTGATTTCTGTCAAATTGTCGATAGCAAAGTTATCCTGAAAAGAAATGTATATTTCGATCTTCAAATAAATATTGGCAATCGGGAATGGCTGTAGCAAATATCGATTTCGACGCCGGCTAAGGAGATAGTTAACCATATAATTTTATAAATTATGGTTGACTTGGTGGGGGATGTTTTCGAATGTCTATGAGCAGACAATATTATGGGCACTAAGCAAGTCACATAATACTCAATACAGTTTCTCAATTCCATAGGAGTGGCAGCATGCAAAAGGAGAAAACGTTTCGGTTCCCCGCATTTCTTTAATTCCCACTGACTGTCATTTTTGATTAAAAGAGTCCAGTTTCCTCTGAAACCAATATTTGACATTAGTACATATACATAAAGCTGAGACGCTCAACAAAGTTGCAGGCCCTTATTTTACTTTTTTGCGAAAATTGAGTGCGACGCCCCCTAAATCGATTCTAAAAAATGAAAAAAAAAATTCCCTTAATTTTTTCATATTTTTATCTATAACCCTTCCTATTTTGATACTGGTTGTTACTAGAGCAGAGGCGACATTCTGTTTCCATTGTTGGTAAATGGCGGATGTTTGATCATTCATTAGTATAATAGGTATGATAGTACTATACCTATGATACCGTATGAAAGTATAATAGTTAAGAGAGCGAAACTGTAATTTTTCTTCTTTAAAAGCAAATGATGAAATATCGAATAATTAAAGAAAAAAAAATCTTCTTAATGAAAAAAGGGTCAGGAAGGGTTGAGAATAAAAATTTGAAAAAATTAGGGAATTTTTTTCCTGATTTAGAACCAATTTTTTTTTCCTGGGGACCACCCTAAGGTCATGTGCATCAAACCAGCAGAATCTTTTTATTTTGCAAAAGATGGAAAAAGTAAGAACGTAGTGTGCAAAATGTACTTAAATAAAAAAACATAACAATAGGTTACTTTAATGCAATAATGTGTTTTTTGTTCGCAAAATAATTACCCTAAAAAATTGAAAATGCTGACGAAAGTCACTAATCCACGCGGACGAAGTCCCGGGCACAGCTAGTACTACTAGGTCCGTTGTAAAAATATGGTAGTTTAATTCAGTTCATTTACAAAAAATATAATTTTATAAACTTAGATCAAAATTCTTTACACTTATAATATAGAAAAATTTATAACTATATTTAAATGAAGATAAACATAATAGTATAAATGCAAATTAAAAGAAAACACCAGATGTTGGTTTTTTGTTTACTATAATGCCATAGGTATTTTGTACCTCCTTTTACTAAAGGAAAGTCATGCATTCAAAAAGTGAAACAAAAAAACTGAGATGACAGTCGAACATAGCCTTGCGATAATAAAGAAGTCGAAAAATGTATCCCGCAAACAGATTGCCATGTTCATCTACCATCTAGCTCATAATCGCAAGTTCGTGCGATGCAGCCGTGCCCATTTTTGCTGACTTAAGCAATTTTTCCAAAATTCTACGACTAACTGGCTGAACACAATGCCGACGGAGCTGCAACTGGAACTGGAACTGGAAGAGCTTTCAAATTATTGAATACACACAAATTCAATAGCGCGAACACAATGCGACGGAGCTGCATACGGAACTGGAATCGGAACTGGACAAGTTGACGAACTTTTAACTTTTGCTGTACAGCAAATTTGACGTTTATGATTTTGAAGGAAAAAAAAAAATTTGTGTGTAAATTATTATGTGACAGCCAACTGTTACTTTAGTTTTTTGTTTTTTTGATTTTTACCTTTAATTTATAACAATTTTGTGCACCCACCACCTCCTATTCCTTTTTTTTATAGTATTTAAATACAAATAAAACATTCTGATAATTGGAACAAGCAACATAATATCATTTATTTCCTTATCCATAGTAACAATATCAAATTTGTTTTGTTCATAAAATACTCAAACCGATTTTAGAAAATACAAAATAATGTTTCAAATGATGGAAATGTCAAAAGCTGTACAGCTGCATTGTGGGCCGATTAAAATCGAAACGTACAGCAATTTTGACAGCTCATCCAGTTCTGATTTTGCAGTCCAGCTCCGTTTTTGCATTGTGTTCAGCCAGTAAAGGGTGTTTATTTTAAACGTGTAGTTTTCAAGATGAAATAAAAGGCATATAATTTTATTTTATGGCCAAAAACTTAAAATTTAAGTATGAAGATAATGGCTCGTAGCTATTGTAATGCCAACCCAACATTTAATACCAATTTCCTAATCGAAAACGTTCAGCCGAAAACACAAGCGGCAACACTAGTGTAAGTGTAGAAATATACCAGGAGGGGAAATGTTTGACACAATATACTGGGATGTGGAGACCATGTGGAAATTACTGGGAAGTTCTAGATGTAATGTCATTCGACATAAATAGGCCGCGCGCCGGCGGCGGCGGCGCCGAGGCAACCAGATGTCCGTTTTTTTGATTATAGAGTGATAATGTTAAGAGTAAGTAATGTTATTATTGGTAAAGTTAAAATCGAATAAAGTAGAGATCGTATAAAAGTGGTTGAAAGAAAAACTGAAAGGTGAAGTTTTATTTTGCGAACTAAGCGCATGTTACACTATGTTTTAAAAATGATTTCGGGCAATTGGTTGCAATACAGCTGCATCGAATAACAGAAGACCACATTTTGCAGCTTTCGGGCCATACATTATCTTCCAAGGCGTCAATCATCTTAAATTTATCTGCATAGACAAGCGAGTTCACATAACCCCACAATAAATAAGTTATTGTTATATCGCCAGATCTTTGTGCAAACTCACAGGTTAAAAATTAAAAAAATAGCGACTTCGTTTCGGGAAAACTTACAGAACGTACGCACAGTAGTTACGCAGGTTCAAATATTCCACAATGGAATGACAAAAAGAACAACTCCGATAGATTGAAAACCACACGCCTAAAAAAAACACTCCTTACTTCAAAAGTTTTCGGCTCTATTGAAAAAATTTTAAACAGTTATTCAACTACTCTCAGTTAAAGGAATCTTTTTGATAAATGGTCGAAAGTTCGTCGCACTACATCTTTGAAAGGATCTTGCCAATTTAAATTCATTTGAAAATGCCTGCTAGTATTATAATATCTAACAGTTTTGTGGTTTGGTATGGTAGGTATACGCAAAAGAAAATAAAAAGATCTAAGACCAAAAAACTGTGCTAATTGAAGAAATATATTTTGTTGACGAAAGTGAGGTAATCACGGAAAATCTTAATCAAGCAAAAGATTCTTATTCTGACCTCGTTATTATTGTGTTAAGAATTCTTATTTTAACCTTTTTTCCGTAATTTTTTCAGAATGTTATTCATAGCCAAAAAAAAGTTTATTGACCAAGTTAATAGCCCAGGTACTAGCATTTTTTTTTTAGCATGTCGAACAGCAAAGGAAGAAAGCTCTTTGATTATTCCTCGCGGAAGGCAATATCAGTGAAAAACATTTTATGTTTTTGAGAATCGAACAACGAGCTGCCACATAACCATTACGCCTCCATTATGGCATACGGCTGGGAAGTTTTACTATTTTTGTAGTTGTCTAATGATTGTGCTTAAAAACTGCACCCCTCACTCTGAGTCTAAACTAAAGTAATAAAAGCCAGAGGGTTCGTCTATTCTATACTTTAGCAGGCAACAGTGTTCTGTTAAGTCAAGCGATTTCACTTCGAAAATAAATAAATACTCGTTTGAAGATGTGTGAAAAACATTAAAATCATACTACGTACCTTGCCTAGGCCGATACAAGAGCTACTAGCTATCATTCGTAAAGAGCCAGATGAACGAAGGAATCTGTTTCCCGAAGCAAACAAGTTCGACGTTCACTTATTTTCATTTGCATTATAATCAATTCAGCACTGACTTGTAAGAGATATTTATATACCCTCTCGTTGTACTATAGTATAAGTCTGTTTGTGAGTTTATATATATTTTTTTTTTGCAAGCACTACACGATGATGGAGTAAATCAAATTCGATGGTAGAAAAATGCCAGCGGTGGCGTTTTTTCATTGTTGTTTCATGTGCACCCACAAGTAAGAAAATTGTTTTCTTAAGTGTTATTCAATACATCAGGTGGATGGATAAAACCAGGGTGCTGGAAAGGAGGAAATGGACAAAAACAGCTTACCATTGGGGGTTGCGTAATCAACCCCTGTGTGAAACCACTTGTTGTCGGCTTAATTCTATTCGTTCATTGTATTTTTACTCTCGTTGGTTATTTGTATTCTTTTTTTTGTTTTTTGTTTTTTGATGGCATAAGAACTTGCTTTTTTTTGACGAGCGTTTCTGCTATTCCTGGAACATAAACAAGAGGTTTTTAGAAAATGACTGGAAGGCAGTGCTAAGTCAAGCGATTTATTCACGTGAAGTGAGACGTTTGTGAAATTTCCCGCTGGCTGCAATAAATTCAAAGAGAAACTCTAACATATGTCAAAATATTTAGATTTTACGAGAGAGAAGAAAAATAAGAAGGAAAATTAGAAAGTGTTTGCGAATAGAGACGAGATAAGACTAAATGTTTCAATATTTTACAGACTTTGTACAAAATTTAATAAGATCTGCAGATTCATGAGCTATTATAAAATGGGATTGGTCGGAATGAGTATTTGAAAAATTTCAACCCTCCATTACGTCAAATTCAAAGTTCGACTGAATCCTTGCGTTCATCGCAGAGGATAAACCGAATAATTTTGTTAGGATCACCATTCCGGTTCATTGGTTGAAAGTACTAAGTTTCTCAGATGACAATTTAGATTTTCGGGTTTCCTGAGTCAGACTTTCAGACTGTCGAAACAATGTAAAAATCTTAGCTTAACCTTTACCTTTTAGCTACCAAAGCAAGGATTATGGCCTAAATCACCATAAAACTTCTCTCGATATTCTTGAATGAGTCTTCTTTCAGTATTTTCCATTTACTTGCTGAATTACACTTGATTGATTTTTAATTTTTGTCACACCTGTTTCGTAAATTGAGATTTAAGGTGAAAATAAATAGAATCAAATTTTAAGTTTTCATTCAAATTGAGTAAAATTTATCTAATTTGAATATTACTATACTACGCTTTTTTTTATATAAATAGCGCACGCATCATGGAGTTATGAATATCCTTACAGCGTTCGAAAATGAGTGCGAGCATTTTGGAAAATAGGAGAAGATTAAATAAGAGACACCGATTAACATTGCTTTTGAATTTTTATGAATTGTTATGCAAGGGTAAGGCAGAGTCTGGTACGGCATTCCCCATTCGGGAAGTGCGACTAAAATATGAATCTTGACTTGACTGTACGTCCGAAGTTGGCTTCAATATAGAGTTTATAAGCACCCCTAGCGATGCGGGTGTTTCAGCAAAATAGTTTCAGGGGAGGAATGCAACTGGCTACTTTGCTAGAGCACTGTTTGTAGAGAGAGCGAATTAAGAGAAAGAGATAGACAGGCAACGTTTCGACGATTTTTACATTGAATTATCACCTATCAGTCTTAAAACTCTGTTTTGTACCCTATCAAGTAGGCGAAAAGATGTTTGAAGAGCACCCGACCAGTAAACAGTAGCAAAATCAGAAGGGGTGAAGAATTTTCTGCATCGTCTTAGGTATGCATTTAGCAGCATTTTTGGTGACTCCTAATATGAGGTCATTATCGTATACACACATACCAACAGCCTTATTTATAAACCCATAATAGGGAGCGAATAGCGCTATATAGCGCTTATAATACCTCTGAACAAAAAAACCTATTTATAAAACTTTTTGAACGTAACATAGAGGTAGAATATGCTGAACGCCGATTTAGGTAGTATGGCGACTGAATAGGTTTATGTCATCACTATTGTGAAATGACAAGGAAATGTTAGTACGCCGGCGGATACATAGATGGCTTTCAGAGACCGGTTTGTTTTCGATAGTGAAGTACACTTGTGTATTACCGCTATATATAGGTATATTATAGATTATAGAAACGTAAGATATTCACATCGTAATTATAATGGTTTATAAATAAGAATTTATTCAACGAAGAATAGAGTGCTATTCAATACATAACTATTCGTCTGTTCAGAGCTATTTAGGGAAATGTAATAAATACGGCTGCAAGTATATACTGACTGCTTTTCTCTCTGCTTCTCTCTCTCTCTTTTCGGGTTCTTGGATGTAGTTACAATTTGGAAATCTGAATATGTTTAGCTTTAACGAAAAGAGAAAGAATTGAGATTTTGAAGAACTGAATTCTAATCTTTTTTTAGGGTTTAACTCCTAAGGTAACAATTCTGTCAAGTTCAGAATTCAATGATCTTATATCTTACGCAACCGTTCCAGTTCCACATCCGAAGAGCAGGGACGTGAATTTTGAATCGAATATGAAAGGCTGATGGTTGAATTGCCAGCAAAACAATCCAAGAGGATTAGAAGTCTCAGGCAGGGGATCGTTCATGAAAGCAAGGAGGAGAGTCGAAGGCAAAACAGAGCACTGGGGAACACAAGCACGTATGAGGTGAGTATTAGACTTGAGGTATTTCTTACAGAACAGGGAACCCATATCGTCCATTTGCACCCTTTAATTTAATAGCACTCCGCTGTTTTTTCTTCACAACTAGCGTATTGAGGTATTGACCCATTGCTTCAACAAAAATCCACTGATATGGTTTTAAGGTCTCCAGACTTTCAAATTTTCTTCCTGATCGAAATTTTGACGTTGAGGTAATTTTTTTTTCTCAAAAAATGCTTGATGAATTTGAGCTTCTATCAAAAATTCTAGTTGGCTTATCTCTAATAAGGAAGATATGTATTTGGGGTATGAATGTTCAATTACCCATTGAATTGACTGTATACCTAAGTGGCATATCATAACAAATTTGTGCATCAGATTATCACGTGAAGTCACGATTGCAGTTGGATAAGAGCGCTATTTTAAATGAATACGCAGACACTTATTTCGTTAATGGGTTGTGCCATGGAAACTCAAGAAGAGCAAACGAAGATACCATCAGTAACTTTATCCTTTCAGCAGACGACTTTCTTCTTGGAGTGGTATTAGAATCACCCATCGAAGGCTTCGAAATACTGAACCAGTTTTAACTGCAAAACCTTAAAATGATAAGAAGAGTTTCGGTCGATGAAAAAATACTGGCAGGTAATGAAATCCATTCAGCATAAGGCGATGGGATCTGCAGTTTAACGTTTCCAACCAAAAAATCACTGGAGTTTTTAAAAAACAAATTACCAGATCTATTGGAAAATGTTTCACTCTGCTTTCAACTATCTTCATCATTCTTCCAACAAGATGGTGCTCCAGCCCAATATGACCTCTGGTAAAATTTTTTTTTTCAATTTAGCCTGTTTTAAACATTTTAAAGTCATAAAATGTTTGGTCTTTTGACTGCAGTAATTAATGCGTATTTTTTTATTACTATTTTGCTCATAACAAAAAAATAAAGGGGCAGAAAATTTGAATACCTATCAAAACTGCGAATCTGGCAACCCTAAGACCATATCAGCCCAATCTTAGTACAGATTAGTATTTCTTTTAAAAATAGAGGCTGAGATGCGACCGTAACATGGCTCAGGGTACACCAAAGTATTAGCCTTTTTTCAGATCGTCAAAAAGTGAAATCAAAGTTGAATTGAAAAGTGGACAGTACTGCAATATTTTTCTAAGAATATGACCAAGAAATACATCCCAAAGTATGGCAAACGAATTACGGGACACACTGTATATTAAATGGACCTTAACACAGGAAGTAGTGTAGTTGGAAGGTTTGGGCATTGAGAAACAGATTGACGTACGTCACATAATAGGATCGTTGTAGTACTTTAAATTGGAGAATCTTGGTCAGAGATCTTGCTGTACTGCTCCAAATTCGAAAATGTAGGGGAGAGGGGGGCAAATTTAAACACTTTTAGCTTCCAACAGTCATAAAAACCTAATAATAATTTAATTCTTAGCAATGAGTATAGTCATTAGTCTGAGTCTATGAATTCAAAATTTACAAAGTGATTTCGATTTATTAGTATTTTTGAAGTGAAACAAGATGGCAATTCTAATTTTGTTCGAATGTGCCCATCGTGTGCGGCAGCTTTGAACTTGGTTGGGGCACTTTTGAACGGCAGTATTTCAATAGACAAAAAGCGCTCTACTTTTTTTCTTTTGGAAAATCAAAACTTTGTCAAATTTTTGTAAAAAGGAAACCAAACTTGAAATTTGAATTCACAAGTGGCTCTGGATATCAGTAATACTTTAAATGTTTTTCATAAAATAAGGGCAGTTCCTTTATATGTATAGCGAAAATAACCTAAACTTAACAAGTTTTTTCAAGTATTGAATTTTGACATGGTGCGGAAATACGTTTTCCGACGTTTTATAGGCACTGTTAAAGGGTACCGTGCGTGCAAAGGTGCCCCCCCCTATTCAATAAAAAAAATAAAATCGAAAGGAAAGCTATCCTATCCCTCAGGTAGGAAAAAAAGGAACTATAAAAAAACTTTCCAAATCCGATAATTAGTTTTGTCGGTAATGTTTAGGTACCCAGTGGCTTTATTTTATTGAAACAATCACAATGTTTCTAACTTGACAGTGTTTTTTATTAGACCTATATAATTAATTGACTCTTTTTAACAATCCTTAAAATATTTTCTTCGTTGTCTAAACAAGAAATATGCTAAATTATTATAATAAGGAATTTGAGATACCTACCATTTTTTTTATACTTACCTACACGATTGTAAGAAGGAATGCCAATGCAACATTTAACATAACCTTATATTTTGTAGTCGGTACAAAATGACCTAAGATTATCTACCTTTACTCACTCCACTCACAGCCGGAAAGAAAAACACTGGAACGTCTGAATTCACCTTTTAATGGAATATTTATTAGGTGATAAGTACTCTTAAGGAACACATCAAAAATAAAAACATAATTCTGTCTTAAATTAAAGACCTTCCTCACTAGAATGACCTGCCAGACATTCAAAACGAATGGGTACCTTGTCTCTATCCACAAAAAACCCCAATTCACATTAACTAAAAACTTGGTACCTACCTTGTAGTACCCAAGCCCTTTGTTCAAAAAAATAACAGAAAAACACCCCAAAAAGTCTGACAGTTAACTAAGGAAAAACGTATATCAAATGTGATGGATTTTAATGAACTTCCATATGCATATCCTGCTGTCTACCCATTACTTTGCCCAAACCACACATACACATTCAAATTTTTCATCATTCTAGTTTTCCACATACCTACGTCTCATGCAAACAAAAAAAGGTCCATGAATGTCTTCATAATGAGATTCTCACCCTGCTGGGTGCATTTGCAGACAAAAAATAACACAAAGCCACATTATACCAGGACGAAATTATTCCCATTATGTCGTTTTAGTATTATTGCCAGTAATAAAGTGTGGCATCAATCAAAAGCAACCGATATCTCATTTTCGAAAGATTTACCACCGAAAATTGTGTTCCCATTAAAAAACATTTAAAATGTCATCCGTCAAAGAACCTCATTCACGCCCCCTTGCGTGCGAGATCATATTGTGT
This sequence comes from Melanostoma mellinum, assembly GCA_914767635.1. NCBI lineage: Eukaryota > Metazoa > Arthropoda > Insecta > Diptera > Syrphidae > Melanostoma > Melanostoma mellinum. The sequence continues at coordinate 193,708,584 of OU612058.1, read as the reverse complement.
CCTGTCCTGCCATATACACCGCATACCTACCTCACAGCCGTCCGACGCTGACGAGTTGAATAAGAAATTTTTGAAAATAATTCACGAATCTATGTGATTCGAATAAAATTATTTCTCGCGCAAGGACGACATATCACTATGGTCCTCATTGTTATGCACAGGGATCGCTGGGAGCTGGGCTCACCTAAATTTCGATGATACATCTACCAGGAGATGAGGACACTTGGCATTGGGAGTGTGCTCGTGTGAATTTCGTTGATCGATTATGATTGATGTCGAGCTCTGAATGGCAATTGGAAGGGATTTGAGGTTTGCTGATGCTTAGGGCTTTATCATTCATCTGGCACATCAGACTCATGGAAAACTCGTTTCATCTGCTCCTGGAATTAGATTATGATCCCAATGTGCTAAGAAAAACGTTTGCGTAATACATTCATTTCTTTTCATAAATCCTTGAGCTTTGTAGCTCATTTCAGAGACTTCAAAAAACAAATTAAAATGCTAAAATGTCATCTGGATGATGAAAGGACATCATTCTGTGTATAGTAGGCGTGTTAGAGAACACGACATGACACGACACGCGTGAGCTTCCAAACTCATTCTCCAAATATATTGCATCCATTGGTGGGAGAGAAAAATGTCGGATTAAGAGCAGGCCCGACAATCGACACCCGAATATTGAGCACACACAATAAAATCACACGCGCGGAATAATCAGATTGCAATTACGGTGTTGGCTGTACCAGGGTAAAACAAGTACCACCATTTGAGTTTAAGGTGCTGAACGATACGTTTGTCGTTTTGTCAAAGGTTTATTATGAGTTATCGTGCGTTGCGCGTTGGCCGGTTATTCAACGTTTTATTTCTTGTACAAACATGGGGATTGTTTCCAATTGAATGCACAAGGATGTCAACATTGCACATTGAATTGGGTGATGAAAGCTAGGAGTGAGTTTGGCATAATTGTTGTGAACGCGTGTTCGAAGGATGTCAATAGTTTTATTGACAACACCTTGATTAGTATTTATTTGGCTCCTGTTTAAAGAAAGAAGGCGAAAGGGTGGTCCGGGTCATTGGACGGAGGTTTTATAGTTGTTTCTGATGCTTTTGGTAAGCGACATAGGTAAGGTGACTAGCAGCAAGTGATCATTGAGGGAAAAAGATTTTTTTTTTATGAATGTTCCTATTGACTATAGAACTAATCTCTTTTCTAGAAGAGATGCGATGGAGGAAACTTATTTTTGAATTCAGTGTTCGTTTCGTCTAATTGTTGGGTCCGCAAGTCAAGGAAAATTAATAAAAGTAAGTCAGGTAGAGAAAAAGTGTAAACTATAGTCGCAATGTCGACTTATCGACACTTGCTGATTGTCACCTTACCTCTGATTGTCGTTTATCTAAAGCATCAATAACAACTTCAAAAGCTCCGTGCACTGACCTGGACCACCCTTCTGCCCTCTTTCTTCAAACAGAAGTCTAAAAGGAAACTCAAGCAGTGACTGACAGCGCTATGCGAGGTCTTTGCTAAACCACTTCTCAAAAATCATAGTCGAGACAATTCCCTGTTCCAAATTCACATCTAACTATGGCGTACAATTAACTTTGTGGAAAGGAAGAAGGAAGAAACTTTGCCTACATCACAACTAATTTATTGGTCCTCAAGCACTCCCTTTACGACAAAAAACAAGGTAATAAGGAACATTGTAGACAAAATCATACCGGAAATAAAAAAGATTTTGAACCCTAAAGTCGGAATATCTCGCGAAAGAGGACAACAATTCCTCCAGAAAAAAATGCCTTTCTTCTTTCCTGGGTCGCGGTCGTGTCGGAACTATTATTGGTATTGCTTTTTAGATGAAGTCAACCGGATGGTATCTTTGAACTTGATATAACGAACATATTTACTAATTTTCTTTTCGCGGAAGACAGGGCCGGACCAACCATACATGTAGAAAATGTGAAATTGAGTTACAGGTGTAAGATTGATAGCCCAAGATCGAGGTATCAAAGATCAATATATTGAAGGATCAAAAGATCGAAATCAGATCGAAACGAAATGGAACGAAGTCAGATTATAATTGGATCACGATTGGATCGAAATCGTAAGCAGCGTAGCTCATGATCTATTTCCCTGTTTGGCAGATGGCGCCATGAACCAGTTGATGGCAGCTCTCAAGAGCCATTCAGATTCAAACCCTTCGGAAAAATAACGAAAACTAGAATAAGAAAAACGGCTTTCAAGTGGATATGAATACCTTCATCTAAGGGTGCGTTTTTATATTCGCGGAAAGAGGGGGTAAGAGGGGGTGATAATGCTAATCATAGTCGTAACGAGTTCAGCTACTCATAATTAGTATAAATACGAAGTTTCATTGTTCTTAGACAATTTGTCTTCGAGCTATCGTCAACCAAGCAATATAATCGGGAGTAAGAAGTGAAATATGGAGAAAATCGAATATCGTGCCGTAATAAAGTCCCTTAACGAACATGGAAAATCAGTTCAGACCGTACTGAATGAGATGTCATCGGCTTACGGCGACTCTTGCCCAGGAAAAACCATGGTGTACAAGTGGCACAGTTTATTCAAACAAGAAAGGGAATCACTTGATGACGACCCGAGGCCGGACAGAAGCATCGAGGTGACCAACCCAGAACTTTTCCAAAAAGTCGAAAAAATTTTACTCGAGGATGATCGAAACAACTCGCAGAAATGGTTGGAGTATCCGATACAACCATTTTTAAAATCCTGCATGATCATCTTGGCATGTCTAAGGTCAGCGCAAGATGGGTGCCGAGAATGCTCACGCCGTCTTGTCGCCGCAAAAACAACAGCGCGTAGAGTGTTCACGTGCATTTTTGGACCTCTGCAATGAAGACAAGGATCGTGTTTTGAGCCGAATTGTTACTGGAGACGAAACTTGGGTTCATGAGCCTGAAAATGAAAAAAGAGCTTCGGAGTAACAAATTTACCAATGATGATGAAGTCAAAGAGGCAGTTTAGGCGTATTTTGAAGATAAAGACAAAACATTTTTTTATGAGGGTATAAATAAATTAATTGAAAGATCTGAAAAATGTATTTGTCTTGCAGGTGAATATTTTGAAATGGAAAAATAAAGTTGGTTTTTTTTATTTCCACCCTATATCCCCCATTCCGCGAATATAAAAACACTCCCTCGTGTGTATATAAAAATGAATCCCTATATCCGTCACGCCATAACACGTGAACGGCTGGACCGATTTAACAATTTTTTTTCGTTGTGTTTGTTACTGTCGGGAGAAGGTTCTTATGACACATTTCAAAAATTGCACTGATATTCCCACAGAAACGGGGTTGGGAACGGAAACTTAGAAGCTACTGGACAGAATTCTAAAATTCTTTCGGCATTAGGGGTGCTATATTTTCAACCTCCATCAGTTTCTTAGACTATATTTCATCACTATAATCAAACGAGAACGAAAACCTTAGAGTTACCTGACCGATTTCAAAGATTCTTTCAACCCAGGGATGTTACATACATTATCCTTCAGTGTCAATGGATTCAGTTAACACCATGCGAGTCTGACCGAGCATCCCACATTCTGGTGGAGCGACTAAAATATGAATCGCTGTACTTGACTGTACGTCTGAAGTTGAGTTCGAGGTTAAACTGACGAGCATTCCTCTCGAGAAGGTTGTTTCGGCTAAATTGCTTCAAAAGAGGAATGCAGCTGGCTATTTCGTCAGAGCACAACGATAAAAATGAGCATGGTAACTAAAATTTCGAGGATGTTCAATGTTTTTTTTCTATTGGAGGTTTTTAAAATACCAGTTGTTGCAGTCTTCTTACATATACGCCTCCGCTTGGAAAACGGATAGCGTATGATCCCAAAGATGAGTGCTGTCGTGTGTCATCGTTCTCAAAGGCACCAGAACCCTCGTCGGTTTCGGAGCCATCTGTGAAGATACGATAACAGTTCTTTCCAGGCTCTGATTCTGGAGCCTTTTGATCATCGTGTCAGACGGCATATAAATTAGACGTGAGTCAAAAGATATGCTGCTTGCGAGCTCCTCAAAGCTCCAATGCGAATAGTGCCACACCGCTTTAAACGAGCAATGGTGTTGAGAGTACACCCCATGATGTAGGTATCAAGGGGAGTAAGATTCAGGTGTGCGTCGAGAGCAGCTCCCGGTGTGCTGGGAAAGGCCCCAGTAACACCAAGAAAAACTGTTCTTTGAAGTTTGGCAAATGAGGCAATAACGTATTTACGAGAGAGCATTGAATTCTACTCGGTTATTATAATCTCGTATAACAATGCTTTCAAGAATAGAATTCAATGAGCTTATCTTAAGCAACCATTCCAGATCCACATCTGAAGAGCAGGGACGTGAATTTGGACACGAATATGAAAAGCTGAGGCTTGAGCTGTCAGAAAAAAGTTAAGAAGATCAGAAGCTTTATAGACAAGACGCTTATGAAAATAAAGAAGACAGTCGGACCCTGGCTTAATGCCAAACTTAATCAAATGCCTTAAAAATACCAAGCTCAAAAATCTTACTATTTCCAAAACAGTGTAAATTTTGCTTCCAATTTTCGGTGTGATATGCCATCAAATAACCAGTGGACCTTTTGCTACAAAAGCAAAACTGTCGGTCATTTAGAAGCTTTCGTTCCTCAAGATATTTTATGAGTCGACGTTTTATCAACGTCTCCATAATATGTACGTAAAGAAAGGACGTATGTGCAATTGGACGATAATTGGAGGAGAGGAAGATTCGCCTTTTTTAGGGACGGGCTGCACAAATGCAATTTTCTATCTGCTTGGGAAGAGCCCAGAAGAGCAGAAAATTAAATAAAAGGAGAAAACTCATATGAAGCCAACTAAAGCACTGTTGGGACAAGGTGAAGATCTGTACAAGATCATAAAGGGCTGTTGCCAACTGGCTTATTTTTTTCAGAATCTGATGTAAGCTTACGTAGTACCCAGCTATTGAGAACTAGTTGGAGGGCTTTATAAAATCAGTTAGAAGATCGACTAGAACCAGACGAAGTTTTGTTGGAAGCCAGCTGTTGATAGCTGATTGCCCTTCGTTGAACTTTATCCAGGCGACCCTAGGATCCAAGTTTCCTTGACAATCCTTGGTTTTCGGTTGTCAAAAACACAAAACTATAAAATCACCACACATTCCTGTCATTTGAAGAAAAAAACATGGCATTTGACAGCCCCGTTCATTACCTGAACTCGTCTCAGCAAAAACCTGGTGCTACTAGAGGGTATAAGTTGAACACAAGCCCAGGGCTCAGAGACCACTCTGTTTGACATTCAGGGCAAGTTTAGATTTGCAAGGAACACTTTGTGTCAACCTTCAGGCATTACAAAAAAATTTCTAAGTCCCAGAGATACTTTTGTCGATAAAAGAGCTGGAGATGCGATCTATGCATTTCCTTGTGTAAGTGTAAGGACATGCATCCATTTCGTTTTAAAAGACTTTTAAAGTATTTAATAGAGTTCTTTTAGCTCAGGAACGCGTGGGTAAATCACCGTCTGGATTGATCTCCTCCTCTTCCACGTCATTAATCCCTGCGACAAGCCGTAAGAACATGTTTCCCGCCTTTATTGCCTGCATTCATATGAAAGACGAATGATTGTTAAGCAAGATTGAATGTATTATACCGGCAAAGAGCTCAACCTTTGAATGAAAAAAAAAAAGAAAGAAAAACTTTCCTCTACCTTGAAAAATGATTTAGGATGGCTTCTTTGCTGAACTTTGGAAGAAGCAAAGTCTTTCCTTTTTCTTTTTTGGAGGAAAATCTTCTTAAAAGCCGGCAAGGAGTATGCAAATTTCCCCAATCTGTTTTGCTGGCTCTTAAGATGATAGAAAAAGCGCTTTTATATATTCGATGTCGATGGCCTGCTTGCGTTCGTCTTCTTAAAGCATTAGGTACCTTTCGACACAAACATTGTTCCATTGAATTTTTATTTATTTTCCATAGCCAAAGACTACCAGGCATTACCTTTGTATGTATAATTCAAGGATGAAAAATCCCCATAACATTAACTCACATTAGTAGGATGAATAAAGCTAAAAAAAAAAAAAAAAAAAAGTTCGTCCGAACCATAACATCGGCCCATCCCTTGTCATGGGAATTTGTCTTTCTTGACTTCGGTTGGCAGTTAAAATATATCCCATTCTACAAATTCGTTGTAAGAAGATTTATTTGGAAAATTGCGTTTGCGACTTTTTAACGCTTTTAGTCTCTCAAGGACTTAACTGGGACAAAATAAATTATTTGTAGCATTTTGGTGCTCTGGGCGGTATAGTTGCCTAACGCTGATGTCAGCAGTTCATTTGAATGTTGTTTAAGGAGATGATTTGCGATGAGGGAGTCCGATTTGTGTATGATAAGATTCTGCGTGATGAGTTGTTTTCTGCCATCGCTGTTGTGCTGGAGACAGGGTTAAGTGTTGTGACAATTTTTGAATGTGAGTCGCTCTTGACAGATTTTTAACATTCTTCAAAACGATTCGTCTATAAACAAAATCAAACTGCCGATGCAGCAAATGCTTCCCAGTTGAGAACAAAAAGATTGCTAAGGGTACAATAAAGGTACTTCAGATTATTTGCTTACCACCATGAGTCTATGGTTAAGAGGGTGGCTGTTGGCGGCATTGTTATCATCCTCATCAACGTTTATTAAACGAAATGTTCTTCGATTAAATGTGTGCGATGCAAACACCATAAACATTGAACCAATATATAGGCAAACAAAGACTCAATAAAAAAAAAAATACTTCAGAGCGGAGGAGGAGCGAACAAAAAACGAGAGAGAAAAAACGAGGACGATATAACGATGAACGTTGGCAAAAGGACACTTGACTTTTGTGTCAAGAGTCCATCACCGTCAGTGATACCTAATTGCTTTTGTTCGGTGATACTCAATACCTACATTGTGAACACAACGCAGAGGAACTACACTAAAGAGATAGGTCTTTTGAAATTGTTTGAAACCGTTAATGAAAGGCGTGGAAATGGTTCAACAATGGATTTGACGTTAAATACTTATCATTGCTGAAGGGGGGCGGTTAGGGTCGCCCGGCAGTCAGTGATTTTTTATTCTATTTTTAGAAAGGTAAATTAAAATATTTTAGAAGCTGTTTGTTTGAGTTGACGACGTGCCGCGCCACGCCACCCCGTTTAAATGCGTTGAATATTATGTCGTTAGTTGAATGAAATCCATAGTGTGTTGACAGTCTCTCTGTATTTGATGGCATTTGAAATGAAAATGGATAAAAGGATATATCCTTTTGAACTTTGCACCTGCCAATACTCTATCTTTTAACGTACAGATACAGAGGTGTTTAAGTGTATTTTTAGAATTTCGCTGCAAAACAGATCAATCGATTTCGATGAAATTTCTTTCGATATTTCTGGTTGTAGTTGAGAGCTTTTTCAATAATACAACTTACGAAATCAACAATCAACAACTTTTAGCATAGTGCTTCGGCATCATCATATAAAATGGTCCATTTTCGGACCCAAATCACTATGAAATCATCAAATGTATCAATTGAGAGAAACAACAAGTATATCAATCTTTCATATTCTTTCTCACATGCCATACGTATGCTATTCAGCACTAGAATCATCAACTTCACTTCGCTCGACAAAACAATTTTTTAATACATGAACAAGCTCATACGCCCCAGCGCGGCGAAGTGTAGCTCGGGCCTTACCTTAATCTAGCTTATAGAATCGACAGTCGATGCCATTTGCTTGATGGAGGAAGTACATATGTGATTTAATAAAAAAGAGACATTGTACTTTCATTGATAACGTAAACGTCGAGTTTTATAGCTCCCGTGCACACGGAAATGTCTACCTCAGAGAGGAATTTTGTTGCACTCTCAAGGAGTGAAAGAATGCTTTAATCGGTCCAGTAGTTTCCAGGTTCCCGTTCGAGCAGGAATATAGCCTCAATCTGTTTTTAAAGCCAGCACTCGGGTTAAAAAAAACCTCTGCAGTACTTTCTATTATATTTCAAAGGTGATACCAGTAGTATTCGATGTCAAAAATTGCTGTCAATTCAAAAGCAGGGGATAGTTGGGCAAGAAGGACCACTTAAGCATTATACACCCCTTTTTTTCTAGTCCTAAAACGGAAGCAAATATTTTTTTTAAATAATACTCCAACCTTTGAACTTCATCATAGTAAACAATCAGAATAGTTGAACAGTTGTATATAGAGATATACACAATTTTACAGACTTATCTCGAAAGTCCGTCTTGCCCAACAGCGGGGCAAGAAGGACCTTTAAATGGGACAAAACAAACCACTGATTTCATTTAACATTTTTGTATGGGCCGGATGTCAGTATTGCTGTTTTTTTCTCTTTTCTTGACTTTTCTAACTATAATGGGACTTGAAAAAGCCTTAGGAAGTTCATGGACCTTTGATACTGCTTTCCACGGAAATAAAGATAAGATTGGTGTTTCATTTGCTTTCTCGTTGAGAATCGCAACTATAGGAAGTTCTGTAGCAGATATATTCGAAGCGTTTGAAAACTCAACGGTTAGTTCGCCTGCAAGCGCTGCGGAAGTTCAACATTTGCTCTATCAACTGGAATATAATCGTCTTCTGAAAAAACGTTTGGGTCAACAGGATAGATTCCAGTTTTCCTGAAACCGTTTATAGCATTATTAGGAGCTGCTGTCTTAAGGAATGCTTTTCCAGATAAACCGGCTATTTGAAATTGTGAGACTACTCGTGAAGAATGCTGCCTTAAAAATTTTTTTAATTACTTCTATATAGCCTTCTTCAATTCCTCTTTGGTCCAACTAGTCATTTTTTCAACATATTTTCGAGCCATCTTCAAAGTAATAAATTTTTAATTTTAACTGAAGTAACTAAATAGGAAGGGAGTACACAAAATACGTTGTGAAAAACATCTTCATGCGGGTCATTGAGCAAAACATACTCATCTTGTGTTGTTGTTTTGCTTCGAAAGTCGAAACAGTAGTAAGTGTACGTACTGGTTTCATTTGCCGCATAAGGAGTTTTTTACAAAAGATGTTTTTATTTTCCTTAATATTATTTATCCAGCTGCTAAAAAAGCACTATAATGATTACAAACAACTTAAAATTATCAGAATCTTTGGAACTATCAACTGGTTGCCTAGGATTGGGTTTGCATATTGTACTTTTTTTTGTATTTTTTCTTATAGATAGACCGTTTTTAAACTTTCATTATTTAAACCCGAACTAACTTGAGTTTTTCATTGAAACTAAGGGATATGTTGGGAAAGAAGGTTTTTTATTAGTTCTAGCTATTGAATATAAGATGGAGTAAAGAACAATGTTAAAAATCGGTTTGGTTCTTTTTGCCCCGAGGCCCTTCTTGCCCCACTCTCCCGTATTTGTGAAATTCAAGAGAAAACGAAAGCAAATGCATGCCTGTTTTGTTACGTAACACGTTTTATCAAATGAATAACGATACAAATTGGGTATGAATTTGTATTTTTTCTTCTTTATCATGCATCACATTCTTTGTTAATGCTCTTTTTACAAAACAAAGTCCTTCGTGGAATAGTAAATGCACCATGGTATATAAGAAATTACGATTTACATCGTGACCTACAAATAGAAACGGTTACAGAAGTTGTAGGAAAACATGCTGTATCACACAATCAGCGACTGCATAGTCATATCAACTCTGAAATGGAGTCCGTATTAAATACGAGAGGCAATGTTCGCAAGCCACACGAAAAGTCATGGGAAGCATTAAAAGTTTAAACTTCGCTTAAAGCGATTATATTATTGAGAAAGAAAAATCTGTTGTCGATCGTTCATAGATTGGTTCTGATTACGAGGAGTTTTTAGTGAGGTAAGAATCACACACTACTTACTTGGTGTCGATTACTGCCAAGTGTCTTTTGAAGATTTCCTCCTGACAAAAAACAAAAAAATTATATCTTATAAATCGGTGCAAAGACTAACCACTTCACGAACGATTTCCATAAAAAAAAATATCAAAATTTCAAAATACTTCTGTTTTTGCAGGTTCTTAACATAAATCAAGAAAAAATTACAGCCTAACACCCTGGGAATACTACTGAACTGATCTATGTTCACAAGAGAAAAAAATAATTGTAATGGTTTAATATCTTACACAATTGAAAACAAGCTGATTTTTTGAATTCAAATGTGATCGGTAAAAGGCTAACTGGCCTGCAAGTAAAGTTTTTAATTTTATCGTTCATTTAAAAAAAACTGTTTTTATTTATAAAAACTGTATATATTTTAACACGAAATTTCTGTAAAACTGGAGTTTTTTCTGCTTAAAATTTTATCGCGTGGCCTAAAAGTTGGCATTTTTGTCAGTTGCGCAGAAAAGGGGGATCAAGCCCCAGAAACATGTGGAATTGTTTTGCGCTATCATGAAAGCCGATTTCTCACTAACGCGTTTTCTCACTAACGCGTTTGCTTAAAGCGGACAGGGAAATCCTTGGTCATTTTGAAAGAATATTCTACGTGTGATTTTTGTTCTTAGTAAAGCTCTCTTGCGACATGAGCCTGGCTGGAAGAGCACGAATCCGAAGATTACGATGGCCTATTTGTCTAAGGTATCAATTTTTTTTTTTTTTTTTATTATTAAAGACCAAAGCATCTATTTTAGATTAAAAAAATAGGGTGGCGCAACAGAGCGAGGACTCCCTGAGCCTACCACATTTCTCATAACCATGCCTTATGAGGGAATGGAAGGGACCTACAATTGTCTTCCGGTTCCGAACGGCTACTTGAGAAAGCGCTTTTCATGGCAATGAATTTACTAACAGAGGACTCGCCAATTCCTCGCGAAAGGCGATACCCGTGGAAAAACATTTTTGCCTCTGCTGTTAACATTTCTGCCTGTTACGTAGAAGTGGAATGTTCGAGTTCCAGTAACATAGAAGATAGAAGTGTTTTTCCACGGGTACTGTCTTTCGCGAGGAATTTAGAAGTAATTGCACTGTCATGAAAGCCGATTTCTCACTCACGCTTTTGGAGTTGGCTAAAGCGGTAGCTTGCTGACAGGGATACTCTTGGTCATTTTGGGAGATAATTCTTCGTGTGATTTTTTTTTTTTTTTTTTTGATAAGAACAAAGTGCTCAGACGATAATCGGAGGAGAGCTTGTAAAGCTCTTCTGTGACATGAGTCTAATGCAGAGATTACAATGGCTTAGACATGTAAAACGGATGGTCTCCATGCTCCAGTTCAATGAACAATTCTAAGTCAACTTCTTGGCAAAATATACGGTTAATAAGTTTCATCCCAAAATGTTTACAGACTTTCGATAAAATGCACTGCTTGTTGTCGTCTGAGTTATATACAGACTATTTAACTGAGGTATCAAGCTTTTTTTATTTCTTTTTATTACCAAAGAACTTATTTTAGATTGCTTTTTTCTTTTTTAAGTTAATCGTTCAATGAGATAAAATACATAGAACCACTAAACTTAGTGTAACACTCAACTCAGTCCCACCATTTTATGTAACTCACACTATGTAACTCACAGTAAGCCGTTACTTTTTTTTCCTCATATAAAAATAATAATAAAAATAAAACAACGTAATATTTATTCGTTAGGCTACAAAACTCCATGTGAAGGATTTGCAAAGCTCGAAAAAAAAAGTTTACTAAATAAGTTACACAAGCTTACAGATATAATTCTTCCTCATGCATCAACTCTGACAAAAAAGTAACGAAAAAGCCAATTGAAAAAAATTTAGAATGTCAACGAAAAAGAAGTAATGAATTCGTCCTTTTCAACTGGTGGCAGATTTTTATCAATTTTCCGACAATTTGTGGTTGAATTGTCTGCTCCCTTAAGCCACTAACACATTTCCGTTACATGACAAAAAGGATATACTCTACGATATGTGCATGTTAACCATTGCTGTTATTTTTTTTTATTTTAATTTTGGAATGTCTCATGCTCATGTTTCTTATGGAAGCCACATTTCAATTCCCCCTTTTCCTCCTACCGCCGAAAAGTTTTGAAAATGAAAGGGTGTTTTCTATACCTACTACACTACACGACGAATTTGAATATGTCCCCCCAAAAATTGGGATAACGCCTCAAGCGAAAACCGTTTTGCAGACTTTTTGTGTTACAACAAAACCAGAGACCTACAATATAACGCCAATTTGAGGTTTGACAGGATCTGCTTTGTGTCCTTTCATATTGAATCTTGTTCATCCATATGCGGATGGTCAGGACTTAGGATGAGACAAAACAAGAAGCGGAAGAGATTCAAAAATAAATTACAACCGCGCGTTGCGGTTCTTTCTCGCCAACAGGTGTGGAAATTCGTGGATTTTTTAAATTACACAAATTCACAGGAGCTTTGACAATAAATCACAGCCGCTCGCTTGCTCTTGGTTTTATGCCACAATGTCATTATAGAGCAGGACGAGCGGAGTGAAGGAGTGGGGTGAGACAATGTTGCCATGTCATTTGCCACACAATTTTGAAGATAAAACTAAATGACAAAATATATTAAATCACTTGACTGCCTTCAGCCTGACAGCGATAAATTCTGAAAAAGGAGCTAAGAAAAGGACATCCATGGCAGGCTATACATCTAAGCCAAGGATAAGGATGTAACACCATTCCAGTTCATTGATTTCTTTTGTAACAGTTGTTTTTGACATTTTTTCATTGCGGCGAGCAAGAAAAAAAAAAATCACCACCACAGTCTATCTCAATAAATTGACAGGCATATCCTCTATGTTAGTTTACGAAACAATCCGACTACACAGTAGTTTGCTTTCAATTAAAAAGGAAAAAAAGAGATCCAAGGACCTGGGCATTTTTTAAGGACAAAATCAGAAGACTCTTCGTGTAAGCTAAGTAAATATTTGCAGTACCAAAAGCCGTAGAGGAAAATGGTTTAGGGTGCGCGTCTGTATATTTATGCGGTTAAAGAAGGATTCGGGACTTTTTTTTTTGCTATGCTTGAACATATAACAATGCTGCGGATTTATGGCAAAACATAATATCCTGGCAAACCGCAGAGTCTTCTCGGTTCTCGGTCACCACCCTCACCCTCTACCATAGTGATGATCTTTTGACAAGGGTTCGCATTTTGAATCGTTTATCCGCTGGATTTGATGTATGGATGGGAGTTGAAGCTACTGCGTGTCTGATGTTACTACCTCGCAAATGCCTAGTCGACCGCACTAACTGCCGATGTCAGTTAATTATATAATTGAATCAATTGCGTCTGAATGACTTGCCGCAACTGATTTGTATTTATTTTTATTCCGATTCAGGGATTCTTCGTTTCATTTCATTTCACTAATTGTAAAAAGTATATTACTCTTGTTAGTAATGGTGTTGAATTAGAGCATTAAAAATTCGCATTCGCAGACATGGAAATACACAACACAAATATGTTATAAAAGCTTAAAGTGAAAGAGACTTATCTGTTAATTTGTGAGAAAGTTGATTTGCTGGTGTGGTTGTGCCGATATCATTTAAGTCCTGAACAATTTTAATAAAGTCAACAAGATAATACACTTACGATAGTCCCGAAAATTTGGAATGAAATCAAAATTTTTAGAAAAATACGTAACCAACGTGCTGGGCTTTTATTCACAAATTGCTTCCTTAACTTATCTAGAATATGGTGAAATAAAGTGATTTAAGAGGCTGGGCTAGTTTCTCATAGAACCCGTTTTTTTGTAAACATCTCAAAAATGATGTCCTTAAATATTGGAATGATATCTTGGATATTTTTGAACTGGCAGAGTATAGAAGAGAAGCATCTCGGGCGCTCGAATTCTACCCATCCCAACGCGGCAGCGGCGGTGGCGCAGCGCCCGACAGCTGCCTCGTGCTTAATGCCCTAGAATTGCTTGTCTAGCAAGCGGCTTTAATTTTTGAATGCTCAAGGACATCTAGATCCTTTGTACTCCCTTTCTGTAAGTTGAATCGAAAACTGCTCTGAAAACTTTAAACGCGTTTTTCTCAAAACTGCATTTTTCAAATTTGCCACAGATGTAACTCACGCAAATATTAACGAATCGTCTTGAAATCTTAACTGCATAGTGCTCGTGCATACTCTCCATATGTTTTTACATACAGCCATCTGCAACTTTTGCGATCGGATGAAAATTGTAAACTTGGCAGCCAGCGAAAGACTATTTTTTGACGAAATATGGACCTCTTTTTTAAATTGCGGCCATTTTGTCAATTTAAAATTTTGCACTCCAATTATAGATGGCTGTATGGGAAAAAGGGCCTACTTTAACCAGGAAAGTTCAAAGTAATGCGGCAAATTGACGTCTTCTAATTTCAAGAAGTTCAAGACATGTTTCATATCTTGGATTTCAATATTTCAACTAGAAATTTCCAGAAAATTTAAATATATGTATAATAAACTCCTAATATTACAGAATATTTGAAGCTATAGTCTTTTTTCACGCCTTCAAAAAATCACTTCCAATTTGAGCTCGAGAAACTAGTCGAGCCTCTTAAAGATACAGAAGCTGGAAGAACTTGAAATTTGAAAGGTACACTCAACACATGTAAACGCATGGAATAAACTGTATTATCAATCAAAAATTCCCAAAATTTCGATTTGTTTAAAACAAAAAACAAAAAAATTTCTTCAAAGGCCTGCCAAAAATAAAATTTTTGGAATATAAGTCATGTTTTACTCAATATTTTTAGCTGAAAATTCACAGTTATTCTGTCGATATATAAGTTAACTAGTGACAAAAACATTGAGCCATCTTTTTACGGGTCGTAGAAAAAAAATCCTTAAAATCTCAAAACAACAGTCCGTCACCTGGGATGACCCCCTTAAAATGTGTTCTCGTGTGGTTTTCAATATGACATTACTTTTTCCGAAGTTGGACAGCTGTCACTTGATTATGCGTTTTGCCATTTCATTGTGGAAGACTTGAAGCCGTACGAAATTGTTTTTGAAGCTGATTTTACATAATTTCGAGTTATACCTTGTGAGTTATCTTGAAGATCAGGCGATTTAACTCCGCTGGACTATATTTTGTGATTATATGTGATGTTACTTGTCTACGCAGATAAAAGTCAGAGACGATTGGCGACTTGTAAGAGAATATTCGGCGCGTTATTGCTGACATATGAGTCGAAATGCTGCAAAAAGTGGCTTTCTCAGCTAGAATTAAAGCTAAGTTTTCGGTTGGCTGCACTGGTTGGTAATGGCGTGCAAACGTCATCTGTTAAAATAAAAAGTTTTCAATATACTCTGCCGTATCATTATGAAAAGTCTTACAAACGAGGAACGATTGCAAATTGTTGAATTATCAAAATGTGCGCTCTGTGAAAAATGTGCATCGTTTGTTAGGCACATATGTACGTCATAATCGACCTGGTGAATCGAAATTTCGTGATGTTATCACCGAATCTCGCACAAAATTTGTTGTTTTAAAACCATCAACTCGCGTGCGTACAATGCGCTACGAAGAGAATATTGCAGTTGCGTCCTGTGTTAATGAGGATCGTCAAATGTCAATTCGTCACCGTTGTTAGCAATTGCACATGTGTTACTCCATCACATGAAAAATTTGACGGATCAATTTGGGCTTGAAAGCCTTTAATATTAAAGTTCTACTCGCATTTAAGCCGAACGACCTATCACAAAGTCTAGTTTTTGGTGAATGCGAGTCTTAGACCAGCTCCGCATGAAGATCTGTCGAATTCAGCGAAGAGGTTCATTACTGGCTTAAAGGATACGCAAATAAGCAAAGCTGTCGCACCCGGATTGATTAACAGACACATATACCATACAAGAATTACTGATTCATCCCGTAGAAACGACAGTTTGGTGAAGCTTTTGAGCTGGTGGCATCATCGGTTCAACCGTGGAAAAAACGTCATCGTTAACTGTGAACGAAATCGAGCCATCGTTTTTGCCCCAGTTGGCTGAGTTGAACTTGGTTAAAATGTGGTTTCATCAAGACGGTGCCACATGCCACACAGCTCGTGAACAATGGACTTCTTGAGGGATGAATTTGGTGAGCACCTTATCTCTCGAAATCACCCAGAGAGTTGGCCGCCAAGATCATGCGATTTAACACCTCTTGATTCTTTCTTGTGGGAAAAGGTAAAGTCGTTAGTCTATGTGGACAAGCCGAACACGATTGAAGCCTTATAGAATAACAAAACACGCGTAATTAGTGGACTATAGCCCTAAATACCCGAAAAAGTGACGCCAAATTGGACTTTCGGAATGGACTGTTTGAAACGGACACCATTTACATGAAGATATCTTCAAAAAGTAAATTTCAAAAATACTATTATATGCGTTATTTCTTCTTGAAAACTAGACGTCTAAAAAAATACTCTTTATAAGCTGAGTTGAATGTGGCACAGGCACACTTAACTTTTCTTGAAAACAAAACTCACTAAAAGTCGTCAATTCATTAAAAGTTTCAACAAAAGAAATTTCAAAAATACACACCCCGGTCCCTTTCATAAGCATAAAACTCAACAACAATTATTTCAATCAGCGTCGATACAAATTATTTCAAATGTCCCATAACATGTGTCGCAATTAAAAATGTCAAAGCTATCCAATTAAATAGCCAATTTCAATTTGATTTCTTGTTAAACTCCAACACAACACAAGACAAAAGTTCAACACACAAATTGTCATCTAACTGGCCACTTGTTTGGCCGCCAGTTATGGGGTGTTTATCGATAACACGCAAGCCATCTCGACACGCAAGTAATTGATTGGAACCGATGGACGATTACTTTTGTGGCCAACCAAATCAATTATCAAAAATTGAAAACAATGTGCATTAAGGGGGAAAAGTTAGAATACCCATGGTTGAAGTAGTAGTGCAATGTGTTTAGCTAAGCCACCCTTACATATATCTACTGATAATGGTCATTTATTTTACCTTCCTTTTTGAACCTAAATGACTTGCGGCTAAATAGTCGTCTGTCTACATTCAACCAACCCCAAATATGTATCGGTTGAGGGTGTAAAATGATTTGATCATGATGCGCCCTTATTTGAACACGATTCTTGTAATAGTGTATCGGTGTTAGAAACCACATTTGAAAGTTTGTAGTCATTTAATAAATTAATTGGGAAATAGTATTTATGTTCGTGGTCAGGGTGAATTGATGAAATGCTATGCGGACAGATTTTATTTTGATTGTAATTTCTTGATTATGGTAAGGGTGCATTATTGAAAGATGTACACATTAGTTGTGGTCAGTTGAGCTTTTGAGTTTATTCTCTCTGGAGAAAAATAATCAGTTTAAAAAGATTGCTGACGTCAGTAAAAGACAAAAAGAAAACATATAAGTGAAACAACTAAGAAAGTTTTACGTTTCATGAACGTATAAATCATACTTGTCTTTATCAAGTGTTGTGTGTTGATCGATTCTGCATTTAAGCAAATGATGAAATCAGCTTATGTTTTACTGACCTTGGTTTACAAACTAAAAACACTTAATTTATTGCTTTAAAGCTTTCGTGGCGTTTATCTGTAATGTTGGGTTGTAAACTTTTTGTTTGCTTATAAAGTTAATACGTGAACGTTGTCAGATTTTTCGTCGAGCTAGAAGGGTGGGATTCTTCCACCAAAAGTTGGGCATGGCAAATAAGCGCATATAATCAGAAGCTTATAATTATATTTGTTTTTTTTTTTTACTTTAAAATTACATTTATGCGACAGTGAGAAATCCATCGGGTGGGTCATAAGTCTATAATTCGATAAATTTTTAGGATTATCTTAGTTGATTAAGAAAATGGGAAAATTTTATCAAATGACTAATAATAGCATAAAATTTTGGCGAGTTTTTGGTTGGTATTAGTTTTCCATTTCAATGAATTGAAAAATCACAAATCGTGAGAAACGAGAATACACTAATGGGTACATTTTGTAAGCAAATAATAACAGTAATAACTTATAATAACTCTTGTAACTTATTAGAAACATTTAAATTTCCTTATTTTGTAGATTAGAATCTATTATACTCGTAATTCAATTTATAAGTATCGATATCAATTAATGACTGAATTCATTTAAATCAATTTGTGTAAATTTAATTATAAAAATGTACAAATGTATAAACTTTGCAAACTGAGCTGACGGCTATGCCAAAGCTTTAAAATTCGTTATGTTTATTCAAACTGTATTTAAATATCTTCTATCTTCTATCAATCTATCATCTATCATCTATCATCTATCATCTATCATCTATCATCTATCAATCTATCAATCTATCAATCTATCATCTATCTATCAATCTATCATCTATCATCTATCAATCTATCAATCTATCAATCTATCAATATATATAAAATAGGATGTATGTATGTATGTATGTATGTATGTCCGGGGTAAACTCCTAAACCACCCAACGGATTATTATGAAATTTTCAGGGTAGACATAGTTTAGTCCAAAGATGGTTCCTGTCAAGGTTTGATCCCCATATTCCCACAGGAATGGGGTTGGAAACGGAAAATTACAAACTTCTCCACAGATTTCAAAAATTCTTTCAGCACTAGGGGTGCTACATTATCTGCCTTCATCAGTAACTTAAACTATATTTCATCCCTATAATCCCACAGGATCAGAAAAAGGAACGGGATCTTTAAATTTACTTGACCGATCTCAAAATTTCTTTCTACTCTAGGATGTAACATTATCTCAGTGACATAGACTTACATTTCATTCACATATTTCCACGGTAGCGGAAGATTCCAACAATAATGGGTTGAGAACGGAAACTTAGGAACTACTGGACAGATTTTAAAAATTCTTTCAGCATTAAGATGCCACATTAGTCCCACAGTAAGAAAGATTATATTTCATCCCCAAATTCCCACGGAAGAGGAAAAACGAGAACAGGAACCTTAAAACTACAGACCCGAGCAAAGCCGGGCGGCTCAGCTAGTTGTTAAATAAAATGAATTAGTTACTACTTACTTACTTACTTACTCGTACTTTAGATTTTATTTTTTCTTTACTATATGGGTGAACTGTTTTGTTAACGGTAAAATTCTATAAATCTGTTTGGTAAATAAATAAATAAATACGGTGGCGCAACAGAGCGAAGGGCCCCATGGCCTAGCGCATTTCTCACAACCATGCCTTGTGAGGGAACAGAGCGGGCCTACAATTTTCTGCCTCTTCCAAACGGCTAATCGAGAAAGCGCCAACGGAGGACTTGCCAATCCCTTGCGAAAGGGGATACCCGTGCAAAACATTTTTATCTCTGTTGGGATTCGAACCACGAACCTCTGGGTCAACAGCAGACATACTAACGATCACGCTACGGGTACCACGGGTTGTTCAGAAGTTATGTATTTTTCTTCACTATATACCTATACACTGTATACTAATCAATTCCTCTTTTTGTTAAGAAGAAAAAAATTGTTATGAACTGATATGTCCTTCTTTCCAAAGAACAAATATATACTTAAGTCCTAGATCCTACTTATAAATATTTCAATTTTTTCTGTGTCGGTTAGTTTCATTGAGTTTTTAAATCATATGGTGCTAAAGAAGTTTCACTTCAATCTTTGTAATATGCAGTCGCAAACACATTTATATAAAACACAGACTGTGAGGTAGATATCTTTTTATAAATCAAGTGTCGTGTTTGAGAAAACATCTAATAATCTTTCAAAGATGTAAATATACCTACAACTACACAGAGTGCATTACTTACTTACTTAGGTGGGCATAACAGTTCGGGGTGAACCTAGGCCTCAACCAACATCCTTCGATAACGACTTCTATTTCGGGAGAGCTCTCTCCAGTTTCGCACTCCAAGTCGGTTGAGGTCTTCATCCACTTGATTGCGCCACCTAAGACGAGGTCTTCCCCTTCCGCAATTTCCCTGCAATGTGCTTTCGAACACCCGACGAGCCGGAGCGTTTGGGTCCATCCGCTCAACATGGCCCAACCATCGTAGCCTCGCGATGCGTTCTCTTCTGGCTATGCCCATGTCGCGGCATAGCTCATACAGATCGTTGTTGTATCTTCTTCTCCACACATTGCCTTTGCATACGGGACCAAAAATCATTCGGAGTATTTTTCTTTCGAAATGACCAAGGGTTTCCTCATCCGCTTTCGATAAGGTCCATGCTTCCGCGCCGTAAAGCAGGACTGGGATGATTAAGGTCTTATATAAGGTTACCTTGGTTTTTCTGGAGAGGATTTTATTTCTCAATTGCCTTCTTAACCCAAAGAAGCAACGGTTGGCAAGAGTTATTCTCCGTTTGATCTCCGCAATGATGTTGTTGTCCGTGTCTACAGCGGATCCTAGGTAGACGAAGTCCTGTACTACCTCGAAGTTATGTCTGTCTATTGTGACGTTTTGTCCAATTCGTCGATGTTCTGTGTCCTTATTTGATGACAGCATATACATACTTTGTTTTGCCCTCATTAACCATCAAACCCATTTTTGCCGCTTCTGTTTCAATACTCGCAAAAGCACCTATGACATCACGCTTTTTTCTTCCCATTACGTCAATATCGTCTGCATATGCGAGTAATTGCACAGACTTTTGAAAGATTGTTCCTCTGGTGTTGACGTTTGAGTTTCTTACAATCTGTTCAAGTATGATGTTGAAAAAATCGCATGACAGTTTATCGCCTTGCCTAAAACCTTTTTCGACATTAAAGGTCTCGGTGAGTTCTTTACCGACCTTGACGGAGCAGCGTGAATTCTCCAAAGTCATCCTGCATAGTCGTACGAGTTTTGCAGGGATGCCGAAACTAGACATGGCTCTGTACAGCTCGTCTCTGTAAATACTGTCATACGCGGCCTTGAAATCGATATAAAGACATGGTGAATATCGATATTATGTTCGCGGGTTTTTTCCACGATCTGCCGTAATGTGAAAATTTGGTCTATTGCACGGTTAAAAATTTTGATATACTTTTTAATACAGCCCTTGTATTACAGCTGTATGCAATACAGTGAAAATTAGTTTTTAATATTTCCCAAATATTAACTTTCTATCTTAATTATTGTGTATTACATTTTAATATTTCTGTATTAGGCTTACAATTTGTAATACAAAACCGATTAAAATGTAATCAACACGATTAAAAAACAATACTTTAGTATTCAAATCTAATTATTCAGACCCTTTTTTAAGATTGTAGGCAAATTTGATATTTAAATTCAATACCATAATTCTTAGCTTTCAACTTCTTCAATATTACAATTTAATAATCAGAGGTTATTTTATTCCATTTGCTATGTCAATGTACTGATATCCAGTATTACATTGGATTCACAAGTTTGGTGGTACCTGCGTGGTGTGATGGTTAGCATGTCCGCTTGTCCATCCAGAGGTTCGAAAATGTTTTTCAACGTGTATCTCCTTCGGCGAGGAATTCGCATTTGGTTAGTAAATTCATTGCCATGGCAATTGGAGAGTGTAGTTATTAAAAGAGAGAGCAAATATTCAAAGAGAGCAGTTAATAAAACAAATATTAAAAAGTAATAATGTTAAGATATTAAAAAGTAAAGCGTACTTTTTCATTACCATGCACCTTTACTTTTGAATATCTTAATTATTACATTTTAATATTTGTTTTATTAACTGCTCTCTTTTAATACTTGCAGTTTATTAGATTCTAATAAATTCTTGGTGTTGTCATATATGCAATCCAAAAAATATTAAAATCAACACCAAAATTTTTAACCGTGTGCGGACTTCTCCGGTCTAAAACCACATTGATAAGGACCTATCAAGTTGTTGACGTGGGGTTTCAGACGTTCACATATTACAGCAGACAAGATCTTGTACGCGAAGTTAAGGAGGCTTATCCCTCTATAATTGGCGCAGTTGTGAGGGTCTCCTTTCTTTAGAATCGGGCATACGATACTGAGGTTCCATTCATCGGGCATGCTTTCTTCCCACCATATCATGAAGATCAGTTGGTACATGCTCCTTTCCAACTGATCTCCAGCTGCCTTGAAAAGTTCGGCATCAAGGCCATCTGCACCTGCAGTCTTATTTGATTTAAGTTTGCATATAGCAAGCTTAACTTCTTCTAGGTCGGGAGGACGGCATTCTTGATCATCGTCCAGGTTGAATGGGGCAGTCTGCCTGACAGCGGAATTTGTGTCCTCATCGCCGCTAAGCAGTCTGCAGAAATGATCTTTCCAGATCCTCAGTAGCGACTGTGACTCTATAACTATGTTTCCCTGCTGGTCTTTACAGGCTTGAGTTCGGGGTTTGGATTTTTTTTACCTTTTGGTAAAACTTCCGAATCTCGTTCCTGTCATGGCACCTCTCTATTTCCTCAAACGAGCGCTTCTCATGCTGCTTCTTTTTCTTTTTGAGAAGTCGGTGTTCTTCCCTTCTTCTCTCCTTGTAAATCTCGTTATACCGATCGTAAGCAGCCCTCGTTCGTGTTTGCAAAAGCATTTGTAGTGCTCTTTGCTTGGCTGCATTTGCCTGCCTTCATTCTTCATCGAACCATGGGTTTCGTTTTAGTGGCCGAGTGAAACCCAGAACCTCAGAGGCAGATGGCTTCTTGGCATTGCTGCCACTGGTCTTCAATGTTTAATGCTGGCGGCATGGGATTCAAGGATAGTTGAAGGGACACTCGATTGGAAAAGGCATTGGCAATCTCTTGCGATTGTAGCTTTCCGACGTCATATCTCTTCACAGCGTTAGTTCGTGCTGGTCGTGAGCAAGATATCCTCATTCGTACCTTGGCTACAACAAGGTAGTGGTCCGAGTTAAAGTTGGCCCCTCGGAAAGTTCGGACATCTAGCACACTGGAAGAGTGCCTTGCGTCTATCGCAACATACGGTCAATTTGTATGACGGTTAACTGATCTGGGGATCGCCATGTGCCTTTATGAATTTTGAGATGCGGGAAGCGTGTACTACTTACAACAAGATTTAGCCCCGCAGCAAAATCGATTAGCCTCAATCCGTTTTCGGAGGTTTTGTCGTGGAGGCTATGCTTACCGATTGTGTTTCCAAAGATGTCTTCCTTCCCTAGTTTTGCGTTGAAATCGCCAAGAACGATTTTCACGTCTTATCTAAGGCATTGCTCATATGTTTCTTCGTGGAGCTCGTAGAATCAGTCTTTGGAATCGTCGTCTTTCTCTTCTGTGGGGGCGTGGGCGCATATAAGGCTAATGTTGGCGAATTTAGCCCTGATGCGGATGGTCATTAAACGCTCATTGACTGGATTGTGGCTAATCACCTTATCCCTGAGTCTTCCTCTTACGACAAATCCGCACCCAAATAAACGCTTTTTCTGATGTCTGTAGCAGTCGCCATAGTATAGTCACAGTTTTTCATCTTCTTTATGCCCGGTCCACTCCATCGCACTTCTTGGATGGCGGTTACGTCTGCTTTTCAGCAGTCCAGGGCGTCCGCTAATTCTCCAGCTGCACCTAGTCCGTTAAGAGATCTTACGTTCCAAGTGCAGATCCGGAGGTCGTTGTCCTTTTTTCGTTTGCATGGGTCGTCAACTTTGAAATCATTATCGTTATCCGATGCTGTTTGTTGTTTCGGAACTGGGCTTTTTTTACGTGGTTGGGTAGTTAACCCTACGCACAACCCCCAGGGCCAGGTCCTTTTGGATCCCTTCGGACACAAAGGGCTGGAGTATCCAGAGCCAGTACCCTGCTGCAGGGGTGTGAGTGCTGCCGTTCACAGAGCGCATGCATTAAGATAAAGCTTAGTAGATGGAAATCGGATTTATATAGATAACTAGCTGTGCCCACGACTTCGTCCGCGTGGAATGGGAACTTTCTGAGACATACTCATACATACTTTTTTTAG
This sequence comes from Melanostoma mellinum, assembly GCA_914767635.1. Taxonomy (NCBI): domain Eukaryota; kingdom Metazoa; phylum Arthropoda; class Insecta; order Diptera; family Syrphidae; genus Melanostoma; species Melanostoma mellinum. The sequence continues at coordinate 193,684,791 of OU612058.1, read as the reverse complement.
GATAACTATTTTGCAATAAAAACACATTCATGCATTAAAGTAGTCTATACTTATATTATTTTCTTAAGTACATTTTTGCACACGACGTTCTTACTTTTCCATCTTCTGCCAAATGAAAAGGTTTCGTTGGTTTGATATACGTGACCGTGCCACATAGAGTTGCCATGGGATTTTTTTTTCCTAAACGAACACCTGCAACTTTAAGCGTCTGAGCTTAATTTATATACTAACTAGCTGACCCGTTCAGCGTTGCTCGGTTCTAAGTTATTTAAAAATTTTTTAGGAGCACCCGCTGGACTAAGCTAAAGATAGCCGGAAAGTTTCTACTTTCTCGTTTGCGTTTAAAGTTCAAAAAATCAATAAATTTACTTGAGAATATAGTTGATATGACATTTACCACTTAGACTGTAAAATCTAATATGTAAAATTCCCGTGTCACAGATTAAATTGAAAAAAAAAAAACAATGTTAAGTCTATATCGTTAAATACCTCATAAGTTGGCACCGAAATCGACCTTTGCCACGGCCATTCACGATTACAAATATTTATTTGAAGACCATGATAGACACTTCTTCTCAGGACAACTCTGTTTTCGAAAATTTGACAGAAATCACCTCACGGTAAAAAAAATTTTGAAATCGATCAAGTAGGTTCAAGGTTGCCGTTCCGTTATAAATATAGGGATAATAAATACAACCCATGTCCTTCCTCAGGCTCTTAGCTGAAGAAAGCTATCACTGAACAAAATTTCATTTAAATCGGATCAGTGGTTTGGGTGGCAGATGTTAACAAAGAAACAAGGACAGACAGAGCTACTTTCGAGTTTATAATATTAGCAAGGATGTCCAATGTCCTTCATCAGGTTCTTTCTTGACTATCCCCATACCAAAATTCATACAAATAGGTTCAACAGTTTGGGCGGACAGACAGAGTTTATTTCGGATTTATATTAGTAAACCCTCCCGTTTCCGAATATGATGACCGTTTCCGAAGGAATATGGGGATGAGTTAAGGTTTATGTTACTCAGGGATAGTGTAGCGTTCTAACGTTCTTGAAGTCGGTTCAGTTGCCTCTAGATTCCCGTTTACGTTTGCGTTCCTCTGGGAATATGGGAATAAAATGTATATAGCCTACGTTTTTTTCAGATGCAAGACTATTTCTAAACAAAATTTTATTTGAGTTGGTTTAGTAGTTTGGACAGGAGAGGATAACATAGGAAGACGGACAAACAGAGTTACTTTTACATTTATAATAATAGTAAGGATTTGTTAAGTGTAGCACATCATATAGGTATTAAGGACATTCGCCTTCCAAAAAATTGTGAATTTACTGGGTTTTGGTGTAGAACAATCTTAAGAGGTTCCTAAGAAACTATCACAGTTCCCCATTGACATTGGCGCTACTAACGACTTTCAGGAGTATTTCGCTAAAGTTATTAATTACAAAAAAAACCGTTAAATGAAAATTAAAATTTTCTATGAGTAGGTAGGTACTAACCTAACCCTTTTTTTTATAAAAAACAAATTTTGTGAAATAATTCAAACACTTCCCCTTTACTTTCCAAATTCAATTTGCTTATGATAATAGAAATGGGTAAATATTTGGATTCAAGTTGTTTTTTTTTTTAAATAGATAATTTTTTTTTGCTTTCGACTTTTTGAAAGAAAAATTTCTTACTTGCAATTGACCAGGAATTACAAATTTTTCAAAAGTAAGGGCTCTCTCAAACCAAAGCTATATTAAAAGGATCCAGCAGCACTAAATTCAACTATAAAATTATTGTTACTTTGCGATATATCTATAAGAGTGCCTATAGTGACCTGACCATAAAGACAAGACGTTCCCATACACTTGTAGTTGGCGCTGTGACAAAAGAATGACCCATGTAGCTACATACGCCAATATTTTGAAAACAAACTTTTATATAAGATCCTCGAGAGCTGAGAGTGGCATAAACGCTAAGCGGGAAACTAAAGACCTAGGTATAGGCCATCCGACTGCCGATTCATACTTTAGGGGCTTTAATTAAAGTCGTTCTTGTGCTATTCCCATACATTGCTGGAAAGTAAATTTTAACCTGCAGACCATTTTGTTCTCAGACTTGTGGACTTATTAATCTTCTTAATTGATACAATGCCCTTATGTGGACTTCCCACATGGTCTGTTCGGATTTCCTCCCGAGAAATTTTTATAATTAAATGTTCTCTCTATAAGTAAATGTGTATAAAAAAATTCCAAACAGTCCAATTTCCATTATTTAAGCGCTTATAGTCCAACCACCACTTCTCACCTCATTCAAGTTTATACACATCACTCCCTCCTTCACTCCATACCACTAAATAAAGTGCACTTTTGGGATTGACATATCATTTCACGGGCTGTCGCCTTTCAATAAAAACATTTCACTACAACATCTCAATATGTATATACAACCGACAACGACGACGACAATGTTGTTGACGGTTGATATGGTGATGATAGAGCGATGATAGAATCACACTACAGGACAAAAAAATAAAATATAAAATGCCTTTAGAATGTCTTTCGTTTCGAACAAAACATAACCCTCCCACAAATCTGCATATCAAACTCACTGATCCTTTTTGATCCCTGTGACCTCACCGCTCTCGTACAAAATGACAACCGCACCACACCGGCTCATCGCTTAGCCTGTGTATTCCAAAATAAACCGCAAAATTATCATCGCATCGTTTATCACTGCTCTTATAAGATACAGCCAGATACACTGTTAGTGAAACGAAGGGTTTGTATGGGTATATGGTAACCGAACAATGAACATCTTCTGCTTTTGGAAACCCCTTTTTTTCTTCACCGAAAGCGCACCCCGGTGCGGTGTAAGTTTGGTAGGAAAAATGGTAGGTGAACCTTGCTGTACCTGCGGCACTCTAAATCCGTTCCGGTTCGGAAACTTTTGGAAAAATGGGGTCTAGATGCCAGCTTCCGAATAAGGGTTGGATCTTTTAATTAAATCTTTTTTTCCGAATCCGTTGTCTCTTCATTGGTAGCATATTAGCTCTCTGAAGAGATGGTGTGAGCGATGATAAGGATATTCGCTTTGATTTGTCAATCAAAATTTGTCACACAAAACGGTAACAGACCGATGATTTTCCTCCGTATAGGTGGGCCCAAAGTGGAAGGTTGAGTGGAGGCTGGAGGTGGAAGTGGAGGAAAGGCCCTTGTTTTTAAAAACTTGAATCGAAAACTTTTTTCGATTTCATTCAGTTTTTGGGTAAATTCTGTCAAAAATTTCCATTCTATTTGCATAATCTCAGGAACGTAATTTTTAGTTCATTTAAAGAGGGTCCTTCCACTTCCACGAATATAAGCGTCTCAGGAATGGTCTATTCCTTTCCCTGGCCGTCGTTATTATTATTTTTATTTGTGCGGACATTTTTCGGGTGATATTTGAAATATGCAAAACCTGCCATGCTACACACACACACAGACGTCCACAAGATGATGAGGACAAGTTTTTTTTTTTTTTGTTTTAACTTTTAGGGACAACAATACCATATTGCTTGGTGACGTTTGGAGTCTCGTCTTTGGTGGGCCGCTCTCACGGTCGTGCACAAAAAGTCGAAAACAAATAAAACAAATATTATTTTTAAGAGGATTGTCTAAATGAGTTTCTTTTCTCATTCTCTTTGCGTTTTGTGTGCTTGTTCTTGGTGATTTCTTTTGATTTTAATGAAATTTATTTGCAGAAGCACCCGCACTCCAACGTTGGGCGCCAGTTTCATCTTGGACGAAAGGATTTTTCCTTTTTTTTCTTCTGCTTGCTGTACCAAGTATTTGCATAATTTTTCTCGCTGTCGTCCTCTTTGAATTACACTTATTTTCTTTTTTTTTTGCTTTGAAGGACCACTGTGTGTGTAAGTCTGTGTGTAATTAACGCCCCGACAAAAAAGTTTTTTTTTTCTCATTTCTTATTATGTTGTCGTTGTGATTTTAAGGGCGGGATTTCTTTTGATTTTTAATTTAGGAGCCTTGTGTTGTTTATTATAACTTTTTTCATTGTCGTCCGTCCGCGGGTATCCTTTTTTCATGTTAAAGCGATACGAAACTATTCAAGGCTTTAATGATGTGACGGACGTTGCGTTGCTTGTTCCAACAAAAACTTTCGATATCAATTAAAAAGTTCATGAGTTGCTAATATAACAGCTCATTATACTGAAAGAAGAAATTATGACTCTTGCGGATGGTTTGGTTAATGAGGAAAGAAAAATTTAATTAAAATGATTATTTCTGTTATAATGGCGAAGGTGTTCGCTTTCAAGTGTACTCCGTTCAAGTTGCAGAGCACCAATGGTGTAGCAACTATGGTTGTGGTACAAGTTCTTTGTGTACCTATAGTTCCTTCTCCTCCATCACTTCACTTGTGTTCATTATAAAAAGATGAAGTTTCCTTCCTTCAAACGCGGAGAAAGAGATGGAAAAAATTAAACTTATTTCTTTGATCAAAGGAAAGTATCTTCTATCTTTTACGTGCGTCATACAGGTGTGGGTTTGTGGACGATGAGAGAAGATTGCGAACAATTTGTGTATAGAATCGAATGCTCCACCGAACTAAGTTAGGTTCTATGTTTAAGAGGACATCTTGTCGGATGTGCTTTAATTTATGTTAGTTTTAAGAGGTTATTAATAAAATGAATACTTGGTGGAACTTTTAAACTATTAAAATGCTCTCTTATCTGGCTGTAAATTAAATTATTACCAGAGCTGGAAGAGAACCTTAAAATTGATTTCAGGAGACGTGAGTGAACCTACAACCCAAAAGAAGGTAGTTTTGAAAAAATTACAAGTGCTTACGAGGACATTTAAAAATTTTCTTTTTATTCGTTAATATCCAATTCAAAAATAGTGTTGTTATGATGCCAAGCATATCGGCGGTTTAAAGAAAAAGATGTTTCATTGCTTATCAAAAACTTGTCAGAAATTGTGAAGTAAGGGAGCGCACGACCCTTATATAAAACAAAAATAATGGAAGTTCAACTTTGTTTATTAGAACGCGACAGATCACATCTTTCAGATCTATGAAATCATCGTTGATTTTGAGGTTGAAAATCGATATCGAAACGGCAGCATTGAAAATAAATAATTAAATAAATAGGGTGCGAGGAGTCACGGAGCCTAGCGCATTCCTCTCAAACATTGCCCTGTAAGAAAATGGAGGAGACCTGCAATTTCGACGCCATGAATCACTTCATTCTCCCCTCTCGTGGAATAGTAAGCTTAAATGCTGGTCCGATTTCACAACTTTTTGCTGTGTTTGTTACTGTCTGGAGAAGGTTCTTATGACAGAAAAAATTAAAGAAATCGCTTTTATGCACCTACCCACAGGAACGGGGTTGCAAACGGAAACTTAGAAACTACTGGACAGATTTCCAAAATTCTTTCAGCACTGGGATGCCACATAATCCGACAGTAAAAAAGCTTTTATTTCATCCCCATATTCCCACGGAAGAACGAGAAGGAGGCCTTAAAACTACAGACCCGCCGAGCAACACCGGGCGGCTCAGCTAGTTAATTAAAAAAAACAAGGAATTTTTGATACATCTAATCACAGCTCTTCAAAATGCTTGCCAAAAGCAAAGTGTCTGGCTTGCATCACCTAAATCATTGAGTGTAGGTACCTCTTCGCAAATCAGGCAATCCAAGAGCTAAGACAAAGCAACTTGAATAAGGGAGCAACCATTTTCAAAATAGCCGCTCAGAGAAGGAGAAATGCGCAGGAGATTCGTTCGCCGAAGTTCATCAATGATGCTCAAGGAGTGCTACTTGTGGATGACGACAAAATTCTTCACAGGTGGCGACAGTATTGTGATGATCTTTTGAATGAACAGTTTCCTCGGCGCCACTTTCCAACAGCTGCACCTAACTTTACGGAAGTATCCGACGTCACAGTCGAAGAAGTTAGGGAGGCAGTTAAGAACTCCAAAAAAGGCAAAGCGATTTGGCCAGACGAGGTACCATATGAGTTTTGGAAAAATATGGGAGACATCGGGTTAAGATGGCTCACGATTCTCATCTCCAAACTTGTAAGAGGTGACAGTTTGCCTAATCAATGGAGGGAAAGTTTTCTTCTTCCAATGTACAAGGGAAAGGGAGATACCAGAAGTTGTGACAACTATCGTTCGATCAAGTTGATGTCCCACACTATGAAGATCGTTGAGCGGGTTTTGGATAGCCGACTGCGGAAAATAATAAGGCTGTCTGATGACCAACGCGGGTTTGTCGCGGGTAAGTCAACTACAGACGCAATCCAAAGCATAAGGATCATTATGGAAAAACACCGAGATGCCTTAGAGGATTTGCATATTGTGTTGGTTGACTTCGAAAAGGCATTCGATCGACAACCACGAGATCTGATATGGGTGGCCCTCAGACACCGAAGAGTTCCTGAAGCCTATGTGCGAATAATTATGGACATGTACGAGGGAGCAGTTACAAAAGTGAGATGTCCAGCTGGAGTCACCGAAGAATTCCAAATAACAGTAGGTGTACATCAGGGAAGTGTCTTGAGTCCACTGCTCTTTATTGCTGTTCTGGATTATTTGCTCGAAGGAAAAGTAACGGACAATAAAGTACAACAATTATTCTTTGCTGACGATGGAGCCATCATAAGCGAGGATCCTACATCCCTGCAACGAGCACTTGACGTTTGGATTGATGTTCTGGAAGGAAATGGGTACCGTATTAGCGCTAAAAAGACTGAATACCTGTGCTGCCCTTTTTCTGATCCAGACAAGCCCATTCCAGACATTTATTTGAATGGAAATGTGCTTCCCAAGTGTGAAAAGTTTAAATATCTGGGATCTATGATCAATAGTGAAGCAACTTGTGATGACGACATCAATCATCGAGTAAGCGTAGGGTGGATGAAGTGGCGAGAAAACTCCGCTATCTTTTGTGATCGAAAAATGCCCCCTAAGTTGAAGGGAAGATTCTACACAGCAGTTGTCCGTCCAGCTCTGACATACGGTTCACAATGTTGGACAATGTACAAAAAGTATGAGAGCAAATTGACGGCAGCCGAAATGAAGATGCTTCGGATGACAGCAGGAGTAACAAAGCTTGATCGAATTAGAAGTACTAAGATCCGTGGAAGCCTTCATGTCAAAAGTACCATCTTGGACAAAATTCAGAACGACCGGCTCAGTTGGTATTGTCATGTTCAAAGGAGAGATCCGCAGAACCCCGTCCAAAAGGCAATATCGTACAACGTTTCAACAAATTCGCGACGAAAAAGAAAAGGTAGGCCAAAACACACCTGGTACAAGCAAATGCAAAAACAGCAGCATTTGGTTGGCCTCAGACATGGAACAATCCTAAAACGGGAGGCTTGCCGACGATTTCTGAGGTCAACGTGGCGTACCCCACAGGCGGATCACTAGTGTGAAGCAGAAAAGTGGGAGAGTTGTGATCGCTTCAAGATCACTACTCGTAACGCCGGAAATGAAAAAGAAGAAGAAGAAGAAGAAGTAGGTACCTCTTCGACATACTGATCTAGGTCAAAAATCATACTAAATTGGTCAAAGCACTCTAACTAATATATTTTTTTTTGCAGTTCCAGTTTGAGTCCAATGAGGACCAATTCTTTGGCTATTCGTTCTTTTCATATATCGGATTGTATAGAGACATTCATATTCTTACCAGCTATAGATGTGTTTGTCTTATAGCCCAATACCAAAGAATGTCAACTTGAGACAGCTCTTAGAACCGTTTTTTTTTTTTTGTAAAATATAGTGTAAGACATAGTTTGAGATCCAAAAACACAATTTTCAATCACTTCGCTTTTAATTAATACAAATTTGATTTATGAAATCTTGGAAAAATTGTAGCCATAAAGCCAACGAGCTTTGACGAGTGACGCTGTTCAAAATAGTTTTATTTGTTTTAAACGCGTGTTAAAACACATCCAGCAAGCTTGTAGTTCTCGATAACATAGTGAACGCCACGTCGCCACCATTAAATTTTTCAATTGAAGTCGGCAGAATCCAGGTACGTCAGAGAGTATATGAGCTTGTCCAACTATATTTAGAAATCATCGAGCTGGACAACTGCGTCTAAAGGAGTTTTATAAATACAGCTGCATATTTTTAGTGATTTCTTGTTTTTTGCTTATGTTCATACGTGGGTACCCGTGGCGTGATAGTTAAAATGTTCGCCTGTCGTGGTTCGAATTCCAGCAAAGTTACTAATAAATACCTTCTAATGTTTTTTTCCACGGGTATCGCCTTCCGCTTTCGCAAGGAATTGGCGGGTTCTCCGTTAGTAAATTCATTGCCATGAAAAGCACTTTCTCGATTAGCCGTTCGGAACTGGCAGAAAATAGTTGGTGCCCTGCATTGGAATGGTTGTGAGAAATGCGCTAGGAACTGGGGCTCCTCGCTCTGTTATTATTATTACTATTTGAATAGGTACAGTTTGTTGAGAATTTGTGCCATATTTAGAAAAATCTGTAGCTGTGAAGTTTGACGGTTATAGAAAACAAAGCAATGTAAACTCTACAAAAAACGATATCCATGGAAAGATATGTTTTTTTCCTTAATTTTTTTAGAATTCGAACGACAAACCCCACAAATGAACCATGGAGTCAACCAAACAAACCAAACAGAGCATCATCAAGGGTCATGAAAAGCTTTATCGAGAAAACGAAATCAAAGTTAGAAGTTCAGTAATTTTTTGGCATTATTATATATCCCGATGACCTATGGAATAATCTTTAGTTGCTGGCCGTATTTACCGAAAGAGTAAATGACTTAATGGCTAGCATGCCTGCCTGTAATTTTTGAAGTTTGGGGCTTGAATCTAAAAAAAACATCAAAAAGAAAAATATTCTTCACGGTTATCGCCTTTTGCGAGTTCTACGAAAGTCTTCTGTGAGTAAAGTGAAAGCACGTTCTAAATTTGCCGTTCGGAATCGGAAAAAAAGTTTATAAAGATGCGTTAGACCCTGAAGTTTCCATAGATTTGTTGCACCATCCTATTTATTTATACTTTATTTGTGTAGTTGACTGACTGCCAGCAGCTTGTAAATCACCATCGACGGGCTATTCCGCGGTCACAGTGTTCATTGTTAATTTTTAAGCTTCTGCTGCATTCAGCAGCGAAATACCATAAAGTAAACCATTAGCTTCGCATCCCACTTTTTATTCCTTATAACTCACTAGCTGAGCCGCCCGGCGCTGGCGTTGCTAGGGTCCGTAGTTTTAAGGTTCCCGTTCTTTCCTTCTCGTGGGAATATGGGGATGAAATATAGTCTATGTTACTGAGCGATAGTGTAACATATTAAGGCTTAAATAATCTTTGAAATTGGTCATGTAGTTTTAAGGTTCCCGTTCTCGTTCCCGTTTCTGTTCCCGTTGGATTATAGGAATTTAACAAAAAACAAAGTCTTAGTTACTGAGGGATAATGTACCTGACGCGACAAGAACGCAACAACGTTTTCATATACAGGGTGCGACAAAAGTATGGAAACCCCTGGCCGAATATGCGTTAAAAAAAATCAAAGACCCTATATCCGACGTATTTTTCGACGAGGAATCCGATGGTGACCTTGAATTTGACCTTGGACGTAACCTTGAAGCCCATTCATTTCACATCATTTTGCACGTATTTTTTATTTCAAGCTCTGCACCTCTAATAATATCATTAAAAAAAAAATTTTATAAAATAAATGTTTTTTCGTAAAATTTTGCGCTCTTTCCAAATCTGCAATAAAAAATGGGGGCTTCCATTTTCCGATTTTTGGGTCGCTGGGGCTTCAAGGTTACGTCGAAAGTCAAATTCAAGGTCACCATCGGATTCCTCGTCGAAAAATACGTCGGATATAGGGTCTTTGATTTTTTTTAACGCATATTCTGCCATATTTCCAGGGGTTTCCATACTTTTGTCGCACTCCTGTATATCTGCAAAAGAATTATCAACAGCGTTTCTATCGCTGCCGCGAATGCAAAATGACTTTGGTTTGGAAGATCCTTCATAGTTAATGAGGGAAAATCGATGTATGTGCTGTCATCAAGCAAAGACAGAGAACAGCGACGAAACGTCGCAATAGACAAGACAGGACTTTTTTTAGGATCAGCTATAGACACGGAAGATTACTATTGCCAACCGCTGCTTCTTTGGTTTGAGAAATTAGAAGTAAACCCTACTCTAGAAAACCCAAGGCAGTTCCTTATAAAACCATGATAATCCCAGTCCTGTTGTGGTACGTTGAAGTAGGGAACTTATCTAAAGCGGATCTGTAAAGCCTTTGTCATTTCAAAAGAAAGATGCTCTGAGAGATCTTCGGTCTGAAGAAGAAGTTTAAAACCAACTGTATGAGATGCACCACGCCCTGAGCATATCTAGAAAAGAATGCTACGGGAAACTAAGATGGCTTAGTTTCCCGATGCATGCAATGCTTTGACAATTGACAACTTTAGACTTTCGAAATTGCCGGGAAGTTGAGGACGGAAAAGAATTCTTAGGTGGCGCAATTGAGTAGAAGAGAACCTGAACCAACTGAAGAGAGCTCGCCCGATATCGAAATTGTTGGCGAAAGATGTTGGTTCAGGCCCACCTTCACCCGGAACTCTAATGCGGCTTTAGTAAATAATTGCAGACAATATTAGGATATAATTTCCCTTGTTATCTTTTGTTTCACGATCAATTCGAGCTTTAGTTCACTGACTTAATAAAAGATTCAAAACAAATATTTGATTTTCAAATTTTGAATTCAACTGCCACTTAAAATGTTCTCATGCTGAGCATAATCTCTTATCTCTTTAATACACTTTAAAGTAGAGAGAGAGAAAACGCTAATCATGTTCTTGCTTGCAGTGGAAGATTCCGCCATTTTGAAATAATTAAGCGAAGTGGTCGGTCGAGGTAGTGGTGCTCCAGCAATAAATTAATATTTTTATTACTTTCAACATAAATTATTTGAAGAATACAAACATAAATCAAATAGTTTTCTTTTACTTAAATAATAAAACAAAAAACAAACCGATCTGGGAAGTGAAACTCGTTTTATTATTGCAATTAGAGTCAAATTGTTTCCGAAATGTGAAATTATTTTTGTTTTGCGACAGTGGTTGGTGTAGTTGGTCTAAAATATGATTTTTTATTGATTTTCGAAATAACTGAATGCGTGTGCAAGTGAAATTGTGCAAAAATTGTTAAATAAAGATCCAAATGGATCTAGAAAACCAATTGGAAGATGCCATTAGACGTTGAATTGAAACTAATTGTTGCTGTTTTCGTGAGCAGTCGTTTCAAGACGTATGATGTAAGTATAGAAATACACATGTGTGTATGTACAAATGTACATACGTTTTTCTGTATAAAATTTTGTAAAATTTGAAATTTATTCCAGCTCGCAAATTTATCTACTTTTTGGCTGCAACTAATAAAATCAATAACATAAAATCCAATAAAATCAAGAATGTTATTGAATTTGAAACATGCAAGCCACTGCCAATAATTTAGCCGAGTAAAGGTCAGTGTTATTGTTTCTATCCAGTAAAACAACTAATTTTTGGTTCTCACAACAAAAGAAGATTAGAAAATCCAACAGAGAATAATCCTCCGTTTGGCCAGGTCAACGTCAATCAAATTCCGCTATGTATAAAGGTAAGTGTTTTTGCTCCTTACCATTTAAACAAAATCAAATCTTACACAAAATGGCTTCAGGAGTAAATAGCGTACACAATAGACTTGAAGCTAGGACACGTTCATATATTTTATATTAAAATTTTGGATTTAGTTGCCAAATGATGCAATGAAATCCTACCAAACGAACATATAGTGTTGTAGATGCTGTTAAAGGTGTTTAACAGGTAAAGAACCTAACCGGCATCCTTGATACCTTCCAAATCACATCGTCCCAGTCAAGCCACAACTTTCCACCAACAGTCAAATTTTGATTTTGTTCTCAGCCGGTTACAACGTTGCGACTTGTGGACTTTGTATAATTTAAGATTGCCTTCGAGTTTCATTTTTCTACATTTATATAAAATTCATAAACGATCTTTGTCTCACTAAGCAAATAGCTAGCTGGCTAGCTCACTTTTCAATTGGAATTATAAATTGGTAAGAAAAATTCCGTCTCCAAGACCAAATGGTGCATTTTGGCATCGTCTATTCAATGTTTTAATTTTTTTTTTTTAATTTGGTCAAGCATTTTTCGTTTTTTTGAAAAATTTCAAAACGCCCTAAAAATAAAAACAGGTAACTAAAAAGATAAGCTTTCATGTCGGGTGGGATACCTATGTCGTTTTAATTGATTCATAGTAAGCTGATGCATAACTAGAGTGAAAAAACTAAGAAACTTAGTAGGAATTTAAGGCATTTTGTTCAAGTTAATACTGTTTTTCAATGAAAGTCAACGACTTCTTTCGTCCTTCCTCATGCCAAGAACCATTGTTCCCAATGTGTTCTGCATAAAATTTTTCTTTTTCGCTTGAAGAGTTAAAAGTGACTTATTATGTATTGATTATTGACAACTGTAGAGAGTACCTTTCGCAAGGATTTCATTTATGGCTAGGATTAACTTTAGAAACATTTGTTTACGTTTTCTTGTAAACGTTCTAAAGTATAACATCCCAAACTGCGCTTATTAGTTTCGCAGCTATCCTTCTGGGTTTCGTGTCTTTCTTAACTCCAAGTGCTTAACGCGTCTGATCGCATCGATTTCTGAAAACATTCCATATTTCAATTTAATATGGCATCTCTATAAAAATAGGTCTAGATATGTCTGTTTCTCAGAATTGTTGATACGACGATATACCATTTTGGGAACATACATGGGAACCTAGAAACAGCTTGACCGATTTCAATAGTCATTCACCAATGGAATGATATATTCATTCTAATTCTAGTTCCGGAACGGAACATAAATGAGAGCTTAGTGTTTTCTATTGAAAAGGATAAAGGTCTAGAAGTTGAGATATAACGTAGGATGTATTTTTTTTTCATATTCCCTTGGGAACAGAAACGAGACGGGAACTTGGGAATTACTGGACTAGTTTAAAGAATTCGTTAAGTGCTTCATTCATTCACTGAGTAACATCCTAATTAATATTCTAAATGTGAAAGTCACTCTGTCTGTCCAGCTTCCTATGTTACCGTCTTCTTCCCAAACTACGCAACTGATTTAAATGAAATTTTGTACAGAGACAGTCTAGATTCTAGAACCTGAAGAAGGACATAGGCTATATATTTTATCCCTATACTCTTACGGGAACGGGAACGTATACGAGAACTTAGACACTGATGGAATGCTTCACTATCCTAGAGTAACATAAACTTTAATTAAACTCTGTCTTACTGTTTTTCTTTGTTTATATTTACCGCCCCAAGCTATTGAACCGATTTTTATGAATTTTGGTACAGAGATAGTCTAGAACCCGAAGATGGACATCCTTATACTAATATTACAAATCCAAAATTAACTCTGTCTGTTTGTGTTTCTTTGTTACCATCTCCCGCCCAGACCACTGATCCGATTTAAATGGAATTTTATCCAGAGATAGCCTAGAGCCTGAGGAAGGACATGGGCTTAATAAGTAATCCCTATATTTCTACGGGATTAGCACCGTAAACGGGAACCTTGAAACAGCTGGATAGATAAAAGTTCTTTCACTGCGGGGTGATTTCTGTCAAACTGTCGATAATTCATTTGACCTGAGAATAAATGTCTATCTTGATCTTCAAATAAAAATTGGCTATCGGGAATTGCTGTGTCGATTTCGGCGCCGACTAATGAGATGGTTAATCATATAAACTAATAAATTATGTTTGACGTATTGGGGGATGTTGTCGAATGTCTATCAATAGTCAATATTATGGATACTGAGCAAGTCACATCATACCCTTTAGAGTTTCTCGATTTCTAATAGTATTGTTAAAGGAACAACAAGTTGGTGTTCCAGTAATCCAATAATGAGTAATCCAGAATTGTACACAGCTACAAATTACACATCTGGGATGCGGCACTATAAAAATTTTAATAATGACTGGAACGGCAAAAGGAGAAAACATTTTGATTCCCCGTTTTCCTTTAATTCCCACTGATTGGTCATTATAAATAAGGCTCAGACGCCTTAAGTTGCAGTTGTTCGTTTAGAAAAAAATCCCATGGTAACTTTATGTTGCAGAATCACGTGTATCAATCCCACAAAACCTTTTTATTCCCCAAAAGATGGAAAGAATTAGAACGTCGTGTGCAAACACATACTTAAAAAAAATAATATAACAATAGTTTACTAAAAAGCATGAATGTGTCTTATTTACAAAATAAGTAGCCTAAAAAATTAAGAATGCTGCCGAAAGTCACTATTTCACGCCGACGAAGTCGCGGGTACAGCTAGTAGACTATATTTCATCCCCATTTTTCCACCTTGAAAATACTTTATTTACCCAATTCGACCACCGTAAGGTCCAAGTTTCGCTGGGCGGGTCAGCTAGTTGAATATAATATGTAGTTTCAAATAACACCCTTCTAAACGGTATTTTAATGAACTGAGTGATAATTTAATTATGAACCGACTAAAACCAATGGTGGAGGCCTTACAGAACTGTATATAAAGCAATTGGTATTGTTTTCTTTACGTTCTTCGGTCAGTATTTCAGCCGGTGGTTTTTATGTACATAAGTTAGAACTAGATTAGGTTTTTCCTAGAGAAAGTCTTTGTTTACACATACATACACGTATGTTTATTTTATCGTAAAACAAATAGGACTCACAAAGAGCTTGTTCATAGTCCTATAGTTAGACGTTTTGCTGGTCTGTTGAAACTAAATCTGTTGGTTTCTTTGCTTTCAGTGATAGTAAGTTGCATAAGCTCTAAGCACATTATTTTATTAGTTTCGAGCCAAGCTTTCCAAGAGGTTGGACCATAACATATTTAACTTCAGTTTTTCTTGAAAAAAAGCTCTTATGAAAACATCAAAGTGAAGAGCTTTGGTTTGACGATTTAAAAGTCAGTTGGTGTAAATTTTGTGGAAAAGATATTATTTTAGTACTTTGATATTAACATTAGGTTACATTAGTTACCCAAAACGGACTGGACAAGCTTACTAACTTATAACGTGCTCAGCTTTCATATTAACAAATTTTATTTTCTTTCACCCCTCTCATTTAATTGGCCTTACATATTTTTAAAGCTCCCTGATTTCACTGGCTTTGTAAGATCAGCCCCACTGTGCTCATTAGTTCCTTGGCAACCAGAGTTGGCCGAAATATCACTTTTTAGAAAAAACTACATTTGTTACGTCTGCTACGTAGTTTATGTAGTTTATGTAGTTAAATGTAGTTAAATGTAGTTAAATGTAGTTAAATGTAGTTAAATGTAGTTAAATGTAGTTAAATGTAGATAAATGTAGTTAAATGTAGTTAAATGTAGTTAAATGTAGATAATGTAGCAGACGTAGTTTGAACTATTCTCTTTTTTTCTATATTAACTACGTCAACTACGTGTATGTAGCAAATGTAACAAATTGTAGTAAATAAAGCGTGTAGTTTATTGAATTAACTACACGTAGTTAATGATGTAGTAAATGTAGTGTAGTTTATTCGGCCAACCCTGTTGGCAACTCCTCTGAGGGTCCCATAACTTCCCGTGCTCAACGCCTCTGATCGCATTGCTTCTGAACTCAAAGCTATCTGCATTTCCTTACTCATAACAGTAGTTTTTCTCTTTAAGGACATTTCAATTTTGTCTTCTTTCTTTTGCAATGCAATTTGACGTATTCTCAGAAATAATTCAATGCAAAATATAAAAAATGCTTTTAAATAAAAACCCCTCCTCTTAAACGGCCTACTTCTTATTTCAAAGCTCCCTTAGCTCACAGCTCTGTATGATCATCGCCCACTGTGCTCATTAGTTCCCTGCGCCTCGTAACGAGCTCCCATAACTCCCTGTGCTCAACGCCAATGACTGCATTGCTTGATGAACTAATAGCTATCTGCTTCCATTACACTAAAAAAAAATTTCAAATTTTCAAAGATGACACCTCCAATTTGTCGAAATATTCATTAAAAAAAACCGCCCATCGACAATCAATAGACGGACAACGGACGGAAAGATAAAATGAGTTTTACAGACAACAAAAAGTAATGCTAATGCTATTGAACTAAGTAACGATTTAATTATGAACTGAACTTAAGCAGTGGTTTAGGATTTGCAGAACTGTAGGTAAGGCTGTTGGATTGTTTTCTCTCCGTTCTCCTGTCTTGACAGTAGGTCCAAAAGTGTTTTTACTGTAAGTAAGACTTAGATTAGATTTTTCAAGATAAGGCATTGGTTTATATATGTTTCAACAAGCTGTGCGAGACGTCATCCTCGTGGAATACTGACTTTCGGCAGCATTTAAAATTTTTAAGGATAATTATTTTTCAAATAAAACACATATGTAGGTACAGGTACACACATTACTATAACCTAATAATATTAATTTTTTTAAGCACACGACGTTCTTAGTTTTTCCATCTTTTGCCAAAATATAAAAGTCTAGTTGGTTAGCATGAGCATGCGAGACAGTCTTGTCGATAAGAAAAACTTTTTTTGTATTTCATACCTTACAACAGTGTTCCGCATTAAAATTCAAGGACGAAGCATTCCAAAGTTGAAAGTATTTTTAAAATCCATTCAACCGTTTTTGAATTACCTTTGCCGTTACCGCTTGAATATTCGGACGAGATGTCCTTCCTCAAGTTCCAGGCCATCTCTGTACCATATTTTATTTAAATCGGTTTAGCAGTTTCATCGGGAGATAGTAACAAAGACAAACAAAGAGACGGAGCTACTTCCGCATTTAAAATATTATAGTAACGACTCCCGTTCCCGTAGGGTTGACTTAAGGCTTGTTTTACTCGGGGACAGTGTAGCATCCTACGGTAAAAGAATTTTAGAAATCGGTCCAGTAGTTTCCAATTTCCTATTTACGTTACCGTAACTTCCTTTGGTTGTAACCAATCACTGTACCAATATTCGTTAATTTATTAATTTCGTATTTTTAATATTATCAAGGATTATTAAAAAAGGCAAGGTGATTTTTGACAGCAGCTCAAGTCTCAAGACATTTGGCTCAGTTTGCCTCTGACCATGAATCTACTTCTTAAGGCTTCTGTTTCCAAACAATCACACAAATTGGCGCCCGTATCACGTTACAAGTAAGTTGGAGAACCAAATCCATAATTAAACTCAGAGGACGAAAACTTCCGAATATCGCAGTCCTTATAGGTTCGGTCTTCGAATATGTGACTTGTGATTGTTGCCCATTTAAGGTGTTCACTTGATGTCCACGACAGCGACGTAATGGAAGTAATCTTTGAATACTTTGGAGAATTCTATCTCTTTAAAAATAAATAAAGGGTGGCGCAACAGAGCGAGGAGCCCCTGGGCCTAGCGCATTTCTGCCAAACATGCCTTGTGAAATGGAGGGGACCTACAATTTTCTGCCGTTTCCGAACGGCTAATATAGAGAGCGCTTTTCATGGCAATGAATTTACTAACGGAGGACTTGTCAATTCCTCACCATAGGCGGAATTGGCAAAAAACATTTTTGCCTCTGCTGGGACTCGAACCTCGAACCTCTGGGTTAGCAGGTGAACATGCTAACCATCAAGCTACGGGTACCACCATTCTATCTGCAAACATATTGCAGAGATCTACTGCTTCGCAAATTATACTAAGGTTCTAACCTTTCATTCGCCCGAGCGAGCTCCCCCGATGGCGTTGAATTAAGGAAAAAGGATACCCTGATCAGAGCTAATACTATACACTTCAACAAGGTTTGTTTATTATGAAATTCCATAAGATTAACTCAATATTTACTGCTTAGGTATAGTAATTTTGAGTTGAAAGTACATTCAAACTTTTATAACCCCTCTTTAATGCACTTCCAATCACGGAAAATCAAGTCTTGAAGAGCTTTCAGGATTCTCCTGTTACCATTTAACTTAAGTGAATGAAAATATGTTTTGAACAAAAAAAAAAAAAAAAAGAAAGAAAGAAAGGAACAAACACTCACATCACAATATACAAAGTTTTGACGAGAAGAGCTCTGTGAGATTATAACTAAAAGAACTTTGGGTTCGGTTCTTAAAGGTGCGCACTTCCAACTTTGAACGACAATCGCGTCCGTAGTTGGGATCCGCAATCATCTTTCCGACTCTCGTCGTTTGCGGTGTATTTTTCTTATTCTTCTTTATTTTTTCTTATGTTCTTTGGGAGTTTTTTTTTATTTGCCATCATGCGGTCCTCGTCGCGTCCTCGTCATAGCAGAATCGTCGTTTTTGATTGACAGCAAAGTCATAAATAATTCATGTCATTAAATCATGTTACAAAAGTTTTTTTTTGCTGATTTGTTTTTTTTTTTCTTTACTCAGCTGTCCTCGAGGTTTTCGTTGTGTCGCGTTTAGGATGCCATCGTCGACGACAACGAAGTTGTTTCGTGAAGTCGTCATCGCAATGCTCTGGCCAGCGGATTATTTTTGCTCCGATTCTCCAAAAAACAACACAACATCCGAGCAGCAAAAAAAGACTTTCTTAATGTTGTTAAAACACAAAGTTTTATTTTTGTATGCCTCCAACTCGATCAAATGTGTGTGAGTGTGTATGTAATTGGTTTGGGGCCCCTCGTCCGGTCACCCGCCTAGTTACTCATAAAAGTGGACACAAAACCTCTTTTTGCAAAAATAAATAAAAGAATAGAGAAACTTGACGTTAAACCATCCCTCTGTGACTTTGGCAGCAGCAGTAAGCCTATCAAGGCAGACAAAAAAAAAAAGACAACACAAAACATTTTGTTTTCATGTTTCGTCATTGAGAAAATTCTTGTAAATACCAGTCGGGGAGGAGAGGGGAGGTAAAAAAACAGAAAATTCCCATTGAAAAGCACGGATTGATGTCGCTCTCCCGTGTGTCCATTGACATAGTCATTTGTGTCGCGCAGCAATGTTAAGTTAAGTCATTTCGCGTTAAGAAAAACAAAAAAGAAAAGAATTGATTTGCCACCACTAACATTCTTAGGCGATCACACAACGCTGCGCTGCTGTGTATAGTTCATTCAGGTGCGTGACTTTAATTGAATGACATTTAGATTATGAAGGTATGAAGTCTCTCCCATCAATGAGATGAGAAAATACATGATTTTTTTAGTTTTTGTCTACAAATTGTTCTCCAATTTTTGTGTATGAAAGGAGTTGTCAAACACCCCGACACGATGCGCTATTGTCGTTTGTTAGTGAGTGAGTGGTGGTTTCTGTGACCTAACCCGACAGCAATTATTTTGTGGAACACAATGGGAATCATCTCACGCTCGAATAAATAAACACAATCCTTTTGTCAACACGGAGCAGAGTAGATTTTCCGCGAAGCTTAGTTAGAATAATCCAAGGTATAATTGGAGTCTGACACTCACTGTAGAGGGATTGAGTGGTTGAACGTCACGCAAAGTTCAACACTTTTTCCTTTGCAAAAAAAAGAGCTTACAATTGGAAAAATTGATGTGATTGTCAAGGCCGTCTTTACCCTTTTGGGGGCCCTGGGCACTTTTTGAAAATGGGGCCCCTATATTATTAAATAAAAATGTTATGTTGTGTAATAAAGGTATACAGAAAAAATCTTTTATTTTTAAAATGAATAATATTTTTTCAATTCAATACGAATATGAATAACTATTGCATGTTTTAACATAAACATTAACATAAACATTAAACAATGTAAAAAAAAACCAAATAATAAATATTTCATATGAGAATTCAAAATTAAACAAAAATTAAATAACAAAGAGTTTAATATTTTTTCATAATTTTTTTTAAAGAAATAAAGTTTTTTAATTCATTTTAAAGATAAATAGTTATTGCAGCATGTTTATGTTTTAGCATAAACACTAACACAAACGTAAACAATGTAAAACAAAATAATGAATATTTCACATAAATATTAACAATTAACAAAATTTAAATAACAGAAAATTAAATTCAGAATGTAGTTTAAGGAACAAAATATTAATTTGGAAAAAGATGGGAGAGGAATTATTATTAAAAGAGTCTTTTCTTGACTTGAGAAGCAAAATCATTAATTATATCCTCAAAATCGATACCTTTGAGGACGTCGCTTTCGATTGACATCAGCAATCAATTGTCAATCTTTCTTGAACCATTGTTGTTCTTAGTTCGTTTTTTATTCTTTTTAATTTGGATAAAGAACGTTCACCACTGCAGTTGGTCACCATCATACTCAAAAAAATTCTTAGCGCAATTTCAAAATTTGGAAATGAATCTTCAATTTCATTTGTTTTTAAAAAACTATAAATTCCTAGAATGTTGTCAGTTTTTTCACTTTCCTGACGACTAATTTTCCAATATTCTTTTAAATTAAGGCATTCAGCATGAAGTTCATCTCCGTTCGCATCTTCAGTGTAAAATTCAGCTAAAGATTATCAGTTTTTTATTAAGCCTTCTGTATTCAGATTTTTAAGTCGAAAAAAAAGTCAAAACGTTGGTCGATCTTCGTATACGATCCTAGTCGCTGTTTCAAACACTTAGAGTGTCAACAATGGGAAGAAAAGTTTCAATTTTGAAACTTTCTTTCCCGGTCAAAATTACTGAGGGTTCAGGGCCGTCAAAAAAGGTCTGGGGTGAGCTTCTACACCTAGTCCTTTCCGAAAGGTCCTTATGTCTGGCTGATGAATCAAAGTTATCAAAATTGTCCCTGAGCTCAATTATGAATCGATCGATTGCACTCAGCAAATTAATTGCAACATACAGAGTAATATATGTTTTTGAAGTAAAGTACTTGTTTTATTAATTCTTTGCAATACAGAGTTCCAAAGCTCTGTAAGTATGGTAAATTCAAGCTTGGACATTGCATTGCAAAGACTATGAGCTTCCTGTCTGGCCTCTCGAGCCTGTCCTAAATCGTTGGCGAAAAACAATAAAGCTTCTTTAATTTCTTGATGACCATTATATAAGGCGCTAAGTGCATCAGCTCGCGCTGACCATCATGTTTGAGAAAGACTTTTTACAACTTGTTTTGGACCTAAATGAGCAGTCACCACACTCCATCGATGAGAAGATACCGAAAAAGAGTAATACAATTTTTTAATAATGTCAAAGAATTTGATTGCTTCTAAGACACACCCAACGGCATGCACTCCTACCAAGTTTAATGAGTGCACTGCACATGGAACAAAAGTGGCAAATTTACATTTTTCTTTTATTATTGCGTGCATACTTGAAAACTTTCCTGATATATTTGCCGCGTTGTCGTAGCTTTAGCCTCTGCAATCTGCTATCGAAATGTCATGATCTGCCAAAAACTTCAGTATGGTTTCTGCTACATATTCTGATCTATGTTCGTAAATTGGAATAAAGTCCAAAAATCTCTCAACAGGCTCGTGATCTTTTACGTAACGAATAATAAATGTTAGTTGGTCAACATGAGAGAGATCGGGTGTACTACTCTTATCAACGCTAATTGAAAAATATTTCGAAATCTTGACTTCTTTTACAATAGTTTTCAAAACCTGTTTTCCCATGACATGAATAAATTCGTTACAGATATTTGCTGAAAGACAACACGTATGACCACTTCCTGGATTTCCAAATTTTCTCAAATGATCTGCAAGAAGCGGGTCAAACTCGCTGAGCAACTCAATGCATCCCAAATAATTCCCGTTATTGGGAGATCCAAGGATCTCATTGTCACCGCGAAATGGTAGCCCTCTCGAAACTTAAAACTTTACAACAGCTACAATCCGCTTCAACACATTTTTCCAGTAGCTTACTTCATTTTGATGCTGTGATATCAATTCAGTATCTACCCTACCTGTCACTTTTGTTCGTACTATGTAGGTCATCATAGATTGTCTATGGGCAGAACTACTTTCATGAGAAATAATTATTTGATTGAAGTGTTTCCAATCGCTACATCCACTTGGAGAGCAACCATTTTCTTTCGACGTGTTCATTATACTTCAATTTTCCAGTAAATAATTCTTTGTTGAAATAGCTTGCTTTCAATCTATTTCTATCTTTGTAGACTTTATGTGAGTTGGAAAAGTCAGTTCTTATTTTGAAAATAAGCAGGCCCCATCCTGATCAAGCTTTCGAGATCTTTTTCCGCAAAATTATCGGGAAAATAATCTGCAATATCGCTCGATATTTCTGGGTCAACTAAGACACTACTTGATGACGTTTGTAAAGGTGACAAAGTTGTTGCAGTTTAATGGTGCCCTGACCCTGGCTTTTTGATTTACCTGCGTAATTTTTGAAGATGTGACAGCCGAAATTTCTGCTGACTATTTATCGTCATATAGTTCGCCCTTTTTAAATAAAAATACATGTATCAATATTTCTGAAGAAACTGACTAATGAAATGAGTTCTTAATTTTTTTTGCGAATAAAGGATAGTTTGGATATAAGACATCAAAGCGAATTCAAAATTTTGTAACTGATTTTGCAAGTAAAAAATATATAAGTAAAAATTAGGAAGTCAAAACTATTTTTGTATTTTTCTAAAAACTAATGAAAGTTGAACTATTTGAACTAGAATAGTTATTAAAGAGGTATAAGGTTACAAAAACACTATAATATGTGGTAGTCAGTTGCTTGGTTGATTTTAAATGATTTTTTATAGCACGAGAAACGTAGTGCCACTTTAATCAAAAAAATTCATTCACTATAATCATTTTCCGAGGACAAGACCCTTGGGCACTCCAATATATTTATGTAATTTGACATATTTTCCGGACAGAAATCTATAAAAGTGAAACTCACAATAGAGCCGAATACATATGAATACCTACAATGATGATGTTTGTTTTTCATAAACAAAAGTGTTCCTTCTATTGTAATTTCACATAGTAGCGGCTTTGAGATTTCGTTTTTGTGTTTAAAGTCCGTAAAATCTGCGGCGCTTCATTGCTGAAAAATTAAATGGAAAGACTGCTTGTGCCTTCAATAAGGTATGTACGATGACGCTACTCTCAAGTCACAATCTGCACTATGCACAAACAGTTATTATGTGTTGTATTGTAATACATTCTATGGTCATTGGTCATGGTCACGCCTAATTTTGTTCATTAAATGTAATATGAAACAATTTTTGACTAAGCATCTAAGCACTTATTTCAATAAGGTGTAGATGAGTGTTGTGATTAATGTATTGATTATTGATTACTTACGGAAGTTTCTCCTACAGTTGAATTGAAATAGGATGTCCATTTTGGTAATTTTTCGATCAATTCTTTCTGCTGTTTTGACTTTTTTCTTTTTCCGATTCCACTTACATATGATCGCTTAGACTTATTTTAATTTGACAAAGTATATTTTTATACACCTCAAAAACACTAAAAATACGAATTGAAAGTACACTATCAGCTTGACAAAGAACGATGATAAGAAAATCAAATGAGCAAAATTGTATAACAACGCTACCAGACTACCTACATATAACTGAAACGATCGAACAAACAGTGAGAAGTGCTATCTTTCATCTATCTCATTGCACAAAAACAAAACCTCTTTCTTTACTTTGAAATCTTAAGAAATTGAGTGCAGTTCATCTCTACACAAATGCAACTCCTACTACTACATTTAGCAATAGACAGCAAAAATAAAAACCCACAATTAGTGAAAACAGGCAAAAATTATTAATAGTAACCGTTTCGGACCATCGCAAACGTCAGAAGGATACACAAGAGGTTTTCCAATCACAACCCAATGATCGTTAGATACGATACACGAAAGGATGTATTTTCTGATTGGATTTTTAAAAGCACCCTGAAACGAACACAAGTGTCTGTATGATAATGATTTCGTTGCCTTGATCATTACTTGGGTGATCAGATTTTCTTTTTTCTTGTTTTAATTTGAAAATAATTTCGGACGAATTGTGTTTTAAGATGTTCAAAAAAATTTTTTTTTTTTTTTGAACATAGACCAGTAGAGGTTAAGTGATGTTTCAGCAATCGGGGGCCCCTGCGAGTGCGGGGCCCTGGGCCTGGGCCCAGTGGGCCCAGTGGTAAAGAGGGGTCTGGTGATTGTTAAGTGTTGTGTGTGGGGAAATATCAAAGCAACAAAGGGTTAGTTAGTTGACAACGACTTCAATCAAAATAAGCTTTTTGTATAAAATAGGCCATACCTTTTTGGAAATATGACTTCGTTAAAAGATTTTGTTTATCAGTTTTTTACTAGAACTGGCATAATCTTTCAAAATGTATCGCATAAGGAGTAAAAAAGGCCAAGTTGTTTTAAGGCCTTGGTTATCGTGAGAATAAGACAGTACCATATTTGTTCAAAATTGAGTTTTCTATTCCAGACTTAAGATTCCTACCGAATCGATCCGACCACACCACCCCCAAGTTGGTGTTTAATAATAATTTCTAAGTAACCATACCTTCAAGAGAAGCTTGGGAAAATGGCACTCTTTTGGAAAATGAAGCAGTACACTTTTACACCGATGATGGTTTAAAAACTAGCGAAGGTGTAAAAAGTCTTTTCTTTCCCCTACCCGATCGTTGTAGTGTGTTCCAAGCGGAAGTTCTGGCGATTAAAGAGGTGCTGTCTTGGCTCAAGGAAAACGTCATATATCCTCCACGGATGTTCGAATCTTCTCGGACAGCCAAGCTGCCCTTAAATCTCTTGCCTCTGTCTCTACAACATCCATCACGGTCCAAAATTGTAAAATGTCTCTGAGGGAAATGTCAAATAAGTTTAACATTGACCTTTCATGGGTGTCGGGGCACAGGGACATACCAGGCAACTGTTCGGCAGACGAACTAGCCAAAAAGGGCACGACCACTTTCCTACGCTCAGAATGGAACAACATAGGTGCACCTATCGCATGTAAACTCCTACTTATACAAGAAACTTCGAGGATGACAAACACTACATGGACTGTGATTAAAAACTGCCCTGCAACCAAAAAAGTTTGGCCGTGTGAAGACTTAAAACGCTGGAAGAGTTTGTTAGCCCTGATCCGCCTGTATCTAGGTTTTACCATAGGTGTTCTTACGGGACACTGTCTAATGGGAAGACACGCCAAAAGACTTGGTGTGTTTTCCAATGATTTCTGCAGAAGCTGCATGGACGAAGAAGAGGAAGAAACAGTTCAACACCTTCTTTGCTCATTCCCTGCACTACTTCATAGGAGGAAAGCTCATCTTGGTGAATTCATCTTCGATGACACTAGCGACTTAGCTTACATAGACCCTAAAAGTCTTTCGAAATACATTAAAAATTCCGCGTGGTTCGACTAGCAGGTGATTAACCGGCTAGTCCCGTAATGGAAGACAAATGGGTGATCAACTCGTTAATCTTACATCGGGTTTCTGAGATCAGTAGATGACTAACTTGCTGATCTCTGTGGTATCACAATGGGCCCTTGCAGCCTAAGTGTGGCAGACAATGTAAGTAAGCATTACTTATTGGCTGACAGCCACTTCAACCTAACCCAACCTATTACAGACACGCACTATTTTAGAAGCTTTCGAAGTGTCATAAAGCTCACATATCGAATGAGCATAGCGTTATCGTTTGTGATCGAAAAATGCCACATGACATGATCCCCACCGGCTGATAAATGTGGAAGAGTTGTGATTGTGTGGTTGGCAATGTGGGGGAAGAGGAGGATAAAGAGGAGATAGATGAGGAAGAGGAAGTGGAAAAGACGGTAGGGAAGCAGAAAAATACGAAGAAGAAGAAGAAGAAGAAAAAGAAGAAGAAAAAGAAGAAGTTTCTCAATTCATCAATTTTTCTAGCCGAGGCAAGTTAGTGCGATTTAGTTCAGAAGCTAAATTCGTTATCGTTTTTATCTTTTGAATCAATTGCGCTAAATAAGATACGAAAATTATACATATAGCTGAATGCAAGATTTTAGTATTCGCTCTTCATAATATATTTGGTGGTACAGGGTTGCCAGCTACACATTAACTATGAAAATTGAATTAAATCACGCAAAACATTGAATAAAATTAAACTAAATTTTCCAAAGGCTAAATGGTCCGCCATCTAAGTTTTTTTATTTCAACTAGCGCTTATTTCGTGAATGGTAACACTGCTCATGTCTGATTTGACAGATAAGTAGTTTTATACTTCCGCTAAACGAATATGGTTGTGTATACGCTTGAACGCTGGGATATATTTTTTGTTCTCAAAAATAGTTGAAAAGAAAAACAAAACCATTGTTTTCATTTAATTTTTAATTCATTTCAGTTAAAAATAAAGAAATTGTTACTTTTACTATTATTATTTCATATTTTCTTGCCTTTTAAACTTTCCATGGACCTCCACAAATAATTCAAAACAAAAATTTGCCAAATCAGTTCAGCCGTTCTCGAGTTATAGCAGAAAAAGTCCTCCTAATAACGTTTTTCAAAACCGACTTTCTCGTTAGTAGCTGACACGATTTTTATATTAAAGAAGTCGTAACCATTTTGAGAAAGAGTACATACAAACGGGTCTATGAAATAACTCTCACGAAATAAGTCCCACTTTTAAAAACGAAATAAGTCCCACCAAAAATTGCTTAAAAAATGAAATAACTCCCACGAAATAAGTCCCACTTTTCAAAACGAAATAAGTCCCACCAAAATGAAATGATTTAAAAATTTACTTGAAATGAAATAACTCCCACTCAAAATGAAATAACTCCCCCTTGAATAATATATTTCTTAAATGAATCAAGTCCCACTTTCATAAACGAAATAAGTCCCCCTTTTTCATTGTATAATGCGATTTCAAAAATAAGAAGTATTTGGCTCTTCGAAAAAAACACACGTCGAATAATATGAATAATCAAAGCAGAGGAATAATAAAGAAAAATCGTATACAAGCAAGAAGAGCCATGAGATGAGGACAAAAAATTATGGTTGTCCCTTTTACGAAATATTGGACATTTCGTAAAAGGGACAACCATAACTTTTTGCATAAGAAAAATTATAAATTTAGGGGTATGAAATAACTCCTACTTTACAAAACGAATTTATTCCCACTCAAAACGAAATAAGTCCCACTTAAAATAAAAACGCGTAACGAAATAAGTCCCACCAATTGACGAAATAAGTCCCACTTTTAAAAACGAAATAACTCCCACTTTCAAAATAGCAATTTTTGGTGGGACTTATTTCGTTTTTAAAAGTGGGACTTATTTCGTGGGAGTTATTTCATAGACCCCATACAAACATTTGAAAAATTTTAATTTTTGAAACTTTTAAAAATTTTATAAAATAATTTAGATTTTTTGAAATAACTTTCAAACTATTTCTTTAATTTTTTTTCTATTGTTTTTTAAACAACTATCGGCAAGTTCTTAAGCATTGCATACTTGATTTTTAGAAAACTTGTTTCTTTAAAAAATATTAAACAAAAAATTGTTCTTTGAAAAAACTGGTCCCACGTTATTCAATAAATTTTCAGCGTTGATATGTATTAACCACTGTAGGGGAATGGCTTTTTTAGAATTTCGCTTGTAAAGGGTTTGCCATCTAACATTTTTTTTAAACTAGTGGTTATTTCGTGAGTGGTAACACCGCTGAACGAATATGGTTATTACAACCTGTTAAAACCAAATGTTGCCAATATCCACCTCTTAAATTTTTGTGAACAAAAATTCGTTCAACATTTCCCGATAACGATCGCCATTGACTGTAACGGCCACTCCTTGCTCATTTTCGAAAAATGACCCAATTATGCCTCTGGACCAATATAATTACCAAACAGTGACATGTTTTGGGTGTATCGGCTTTCCAATGTATGCGTGCGGTTTTTCTGTGCCCCAAATGCGACAATTTTGCTTGTTTACATACCCGCCAAGATCAAAATGAGCTTTATCTGAAAAGATGATTTTTTTTCTGGCAAAATCGGAATCTTCTTTAAGTCGATCGCAAACCCACTTACCGAAGCAAAAACGCAACATATTCGTTCAGCGGAAGGATAAAACTAATTATCTATCAAATCAGACATGAGCTAAGTGTTACCATTCACGATAAAAGCACTAGTTGAAAAAATAAACGTTAGATGGCGGACCCGTTATATGTAATCAAACAAGGAAAGAGAACACCGACAAATTGTACAAAAAGTCTCAATATACAGACATCACTTCGAGGTATAATACAGGACTTCCTCTACCTAAGACCCGCTATATACACGGAAAACAACATCAGTGCGGAAATACAACGGAGAATTATTCTTGCTAATTGCTGACTTTTCGGCTTAAAATGGTAACTGAAAAACAAAACCGTGTCTAGAAAAACCAAGATAACTCTTAATAAGGCCTTAATCATCCCAGTTTTGGTTTACGGCGAGGAAGTGTGGACTTTATCGAAAGCGGATGACGAAACTCTTGGTCGTTTCGAAGGAAAAGAATTGTAAGTAATCTTTGAAGAAGATAAGGCCACGAGCTGTATGAGCTTATATTGCGACATGGGCATAGCTCGAGGATTATACGGTGGTTGGGTTATGTAAAGCGGATGGACGCCGACGACGCCGACGCTCCGACTCGACGGGTTTTCGAAAGCGCATTGCTGGGAAATTACGGAAGGGGAAGACCTCAAGTGGAAGAGCATTTTTATCGGCGTAAGGTGAAAACTGGAGAAAGTTCGCCCGAAATCAAAATTGTCATGGAAAGATTTTGGTTGAAGTCCTGGATCACCATGCCCTACTATACCGATTTTGGACTTAAAACTTTTCTTACGTTTACCTATTTTCTAAGAGGACGGCATATTAATCAGAGTATTGTAAAAACCAAACAGGAAAACAAGCAGTTTCAAACCGATTTTCGTTCACCTTAGTGTAATTGAGCTGCTTAAGTGAATCAGTAAGTCAACACCTAGAATTGTTGAGGAATCGAGTAATTTACAAGGAATCACACTGTTTTTCGTCGAGGCTTCGATATGCTAATTAGTCTGAGTCTTCAAATATTTAGTGACGGTTTCAAATATCACTGGGATTCCTCGCTTGTCATTTAAAGCGACTGTTAGGCAACCGAGCATTACAAATCAAGATAAATTACACTAACCCAGTAACCCATAAAAGCTTACAGAGCTCGAGATCACAAGTGTTGTATAGAGGAGATCAAATTCAAAAAAAGTTTAAATAAAGTTTTTGCGCTATGGAAATATTCTGTATAAATTTAAATCATGGAAATATTTACAAAGCGGTGCTGCGTAACCAAAACATAGATTACCAGTGGCCAGACACGATGTGAGAGAGCTTTGATCCTTTCGAGGTTGGTGTGCTCATAGCGCCACTGAAGAAAAAGAACACAAATCTCCGATTATTTACTAAAAGTTCCAAATTTAGAAAACACAATAAACAGTGACTGTACTACAACCGTTCTCTTCCGGTTAGTCTGCTTCGGTATAGGTATTCAATTGAAAAGCCTCAAACTAAGCTTTGTTTGAACTTGAAAAGGTATCTCAACTCTACGAAAAAATTCTCAAAAGCACCTTTGTGAACCAGCAATTAAAATGATTCAAAGTGTCAAATGTACCTTCAGATACTTGCCACACTCAACAAAAAGACACCGACATTTTCCCAGACAAGATCCACGTTTCACTTATGTAGGATAAGGATATCCTTTCTAATGTTAATTACACCTACCAAACTGCATTAGCTGTTGGTACATTTTGTTTCAAATTATTTCTCAAAAATTATCATATAAAAGTCATATCAAAGGCTCACAACACACCAAAGAATTTCCTTTTACCCTTATCTCTGATGATTCCTTGAATGTTATCCCAAGGTAGATAAGTACATGTCGCGCAACTAGATGGGAAAGTACTGTCGTCGGTCGCCACCTAAAATAAAAATAAAAGAAATCCATACCCCATGCAACCGCTACATAGTGTACCAAAACCTAATGCGTGGAACATAAAATCCAATTTATATTCAAAAAGGTGTTAAAAAATATAAAAAACAAAAAGAAAACCTCTAAAAGAAGACCAAATTGTCATGAAATGGAATTTCCAATCTCCTTGAACAGGGGACAAGGAATTAAAAATAATAAAAGTGCCCGTCCTTCCTCATACACCAAAACCAAAAAAAAAAAAAACAAATTTCAATTCCATTAGCAAAAACGTCAAAAAAGCCGTTTAAAGTGAGGGGAAAATCTGCATCCTTGGGATGAAAAATCTAAAATCTTCTCATTTTATCTCTGTCTACCTACCCAGCATCTTGAGAGAGCTTGAAAGAGAAAAAGCAGAGTGTCCTGGATGTGTATATGCAGAAAACACCAAGGTACGAGAATAATTTAGAAATCACCACCTTTTTCTTCTGTACTTTTTTTTTGAAAGGGTAAAGTGCATTTGGTTCCCGCATCACCTGACATCATAGTTGTTCTCGTTCGGTGAAAATAGAAAGGAAAAAAGAAAGCACTTCACAAGGATCCTAGTGGAGTCCTTCTTAAGTGTGTAATGTGGAGTGAAAAATAGGAGGAGCGCAATAAAGTATTCGTCTGCAATATGCCATCCCTAAAGTCCCTACAGCGCAGCACTCCAAAAAGATGATGACGTGATGCAGGATCGCACTGGAAAGCTAGTCCTTTCCTAGACTTGAAGAAAATAATAAAAGAAAACCTAGAAACGCCTATAATGATTTTATTCTTCCATTTTCCTTCAGGACGATTTCCAATCAGAAAAAAGTTTCGACTCTTTCGGTATAGTGCTGGAGGGCGATGCGGGAGTGCGGCCCCTCCCCAGGATGTCCTTAATGTTGCTCGTATGGCGCGCATAAACATCAAGGATGAAAGTTAGTTAGTAGAAAGAACAATCGGAAGCTATCGGTTGGTTGTTTTCTCGAGACGGAATTCCATGTGCGCATATCTCATATCGGCCGAACAACAACAATAACACAGAGAAGAGGACGATGACGACGACGATGAAAACGACGAGAGACGGATATCCTTATCCACCTACGTTATGGATCCAGCATCCTGTGTGTACATAGTGGCTATAGGCTCCATACATAGCGCCGTTTGTTTGTGTCATCCGCACACGTTTGATGGTGCGAGCGAATCAACGCCCCATT
The DNA here is from genome assembly GCA_914767635.1 of Melanostoma mellinum. Lineage (NCBI taxonomy): Eukaryota > Metazoa > Arthropoda > Insecta > Diptera > Syrphidae > Melanostoma > Melanostoma mellinum. The sequence continues at coordinate 193,653,745 of OU612058.1, read as the reverse complement.
TAGCTACTGGGTACTTCGAGTCTTTATTATTATTTTTCTTTTTTATTAAATGTCCTTCCACCCCCCAGCAAGGGAGCTTTCGCATTTTCCATCTGGCTATGTTCGCGGAACGTGTTTGTCGTTTTTTGTTTTAGTTTGTGATTTTGCGATGCTGAGCTGTAGCTGTTGTTTTGTTCCCATTTTTATTTTTATTTTTGCCAAAACAAGGATATGCTTTATATTTTTTTTACCACTCCTTCGCTGTCGGGACAGGGAAACGGGGGACGGGAAGTGTTGTCCTTTCGATTTTCAGATACAAGTAGAGCTTTTCTCGATTGGCTTTTTCCATTGAGCATCCTATTTTCACCCCTATTTCGATTAATATCGAAATTTCATAGTTGTGTCCTGGGAACTTTTTTTCTCGATACTTATTGTCTCCGTCTTTCAGATCTTTTTTTTTTGTTTTTATTTATTCTTTTTTTTATGGAAAAAGGCGTTTTTAATGTGAGTTGGGCGGAGTCAAAGCTTCTTTATTGCCGATGAATAGGAACTTTGTTTTTAACCTCTCCTTTCACATAGCTTATGTATATGGAACAGGCTTGTGTCGACGTTATTTACTGTATCTGTGTAGGATGATATTTATTGTCAGTTTAAAAAAAAGGAAAAAAATATATATAGACCATATAGAGTAGGGACTCATTTGGTCCTTTTAAGGGAGCCTCTTGCATCCTTTTTCGTGTTGTGTTTTTTATTTACCCTCATGTTAGTTTTTTTTTGTTATTATTTGTGTGACATTACGTCATATGCATATGTTGTTAAGGTTGTTATATTTTTTTTGCTTTAGTTTTAAGGATTTAATTTTACTTTAGATACAAAGACAGATTTTCATATTCATAGAATTTTGTGCACTTAGAGTTATTATTTTTGAAATTCGTTTGACTAGGTAGCGAGTAGGAAAGATGCCATTTTTCGGTACCTAAATAAAAAAATACACAATCATGGCTATGCAAAGAGCAAAGCAATTGGCATTCATTGCACAGAAAGGTGTAACGAGAATGAAGTTGAGTCTACAGTTTGAAATTTAAAAACTAATGAGATTTGAATTTTGATTTTGAAGATACTCGCCCGTTGTGCCTGTGCTATGTGGTTTACGAGAGAGAAATACAAAACCAAATTCATGCATATTAACGCTACTGTATGAAAAAATTCGGTCGGTAAACCTTTTGTTATCATTCAGTAGCTATGCTTGACACACTCATGGTGGAACAAGGAAGACATATATATTTTGCTGTACTGTGACTTTGGGGGCAAGTAGATTACTGCAAAATAGATTAGTTTTGGAAACAAAAAATTCTAGTTGAACAAGTAGAAATTTAGTCAGAATTAGTTACCATTGAATTTAATATTCCAAATATCCTTTGAGATTTATTAAAAACTTCACAGCCAACCAATTACGGTCTCTTGTACAGTCATTGTTGTCAAAACTTAAAAAAGTAAATAAACATGCTGGCACAACATGTCTGAAACTAACTTCTAATCCTCTCAACTGTTTTGCTGACGACTCGACCCTCAGCTTTTCATATTCGTTTCCAAATTCACGTCCCTGCTGTTAGGATGTGGAACTGGAACGGTTGCGTATGATAAGATAATTAAATTCTGACCTTGACAGCATTGTTACATGGGGTCTTAAAAACCGAGAAGAATTCAATGCTTCGAAAACTCAATGCTGTCTCTTGTCGTTGAAGCTTAACATTCCCCCAATGCCAATATCCATGAATGGTACCTGAATCCAAGAAACCGAAAAGCTGTCAGTACTTGGTATGTGTGTAAACGACGATCTTCGTTGGAATGACCACAAATTCGAAGTCGCCAAAAACGCTGCTAAATTGATTGATTCTCTTGGACATCGTCGAAACGTTACCCTTTTCTCCCTTTTTCAGTCAAAGTCAAGTATAGAGAATTCAGTCGCACCACCCGAATGTGGAATGCTCTACCTGGCTCTGTATTTCCCCTGCATTACGATTCACAAAGATTCAAAAGCAACGTTCATTGGTGTCTCCTACTAAATCCTCTACTATTTTCCTATATGCTCGCACTGTGTTTTTATAACATTATAAGGGTAGTCATGACCCCTTGATGAGCGCGTTAATTATAAAAAAAAGAAAAAAAAAATCAGAGCCCATGACGAAGAATCCTAGGCCCCACTTCTCTCAACCACGCCTTGACGAGGAATGACGAATGGAGGTGACCTACAAATTTCTGCTGATTTTGAACGACTTAGTAGGAAATTTTAATTGAAGAAGTTAGTGATTGTGATGTCGAATGCCTAAATGCTTCTCTCAACCACGCCTTGACGAGGAATGACGAATGGAGGTGACCTACAAATTTCTGCTGATTTTGAACGACTTAGTAGGAAATTTTAATGGAAGAAGTTAGTGATTGTGATGTCGAATGCCTAAATGCGTGTGTTTATAATCACAAACAAAATTGTTCGTCTGATCTTTTTTTTCTGTGCCAAGTGATATTGCTCTCATTTATAAACATTTAAAATTGTTTGCAGTGATTTCAATGCTGACATTTTCAAAAAAGATTCGTTGTCCTTCCAGATGAGTGATTTGGTGTCATCAGTTGGCATGAGTGTTGTGAATAGGACTTATCCAACATGCTTCCTACCTAACTGCTCTCCCAGTTTTCTTGATAAAATAGTTGTGTCAATTAGCTTGCCCGAAAATTTGTTTGATCAAATATCGCTTGAAATATCTGCTCATGACCTTCTCTTTTGCACTATTACAACATCCAACTATTGCGGTCTAGCAGCAATGAAACATGCTCTCTGACAAAGAAGAATTTAAATCAATCGATATCAATAATCTCTAAGGTGCTGTAAATATGGCTCCCTGGTTAGATTGTCGCCTTCAATCAAATGCCAATGATAAAGATTTCTATCAAGATGGAAACGAAGTCAACCAGCTTCCTATATAGGAGAGTCTTTATACTGGCCCGAAATCAGACTACCAATACTATCCGCTAAATTTCTCTCTACCTCTTAGAAAATTATGGAGTCCCTTGCAAAATTGGTCTTTGCAAATAAAAAAAGACTCTCAATGTACTCTTGACACGGATGAAGTAAATGATTTTTTCCTGGGTGACTTGATTTCTGTTGGTGCATTTATAATGAATACTTCCTTAGTTCTCTCGACTTCGGTGTCCAGACTTAATGAAGATGCAGTCATGAAGTGTGTGTAATGGAAGTTAAGTCCGATGCAATTGGCGTTTTGTTAAGCTTGTACTGCCTCTAATTATAAACCATCTCACTCATGATTTAAACTAGTGCATCATCACTGCTACTTTCCCTCTTTCTTGGAAAGTTGCTAAAGTACACCCTGTCACAAAAATTAAGATTCTTCCTTTCCTTTTGATTTCAAACCAATCAATATTCTACCGTGTCTTTCTTAGGCTTTAGAGAAGTTAATTGAGAAACAAATTGTAGTAAAGTAAGAGTTCAACAGGTAACCGTGTTATCCAAGTAGTACCACTGTGATCAGTTCTTAGCCCGTTACTCTTCAGCGTATTTAACAATGATCTACCATGTTGCTGTTTGCATGTTTCTGTCCACTTATATGCAGATTTATCTAAAAAATAAAAAAATAAATAGGGTGGCGCAACAGAGCGAGGAGCCCCTGGGCCTAGCGCTTTTCTCACAACCATTCCTTGTGAGGGAATGGAAGGGACCTACAATTTTCTGCCGGTTTCGAACGGCTAATCGAGAAAGCGATTTTCATGGCAATGAATACTAACGGAGGACTTGCCAGTTCCTCGCGAAAGGCGATACCCGTGGAAAAAACATTTTTGCCTCTGTTGGGATTCGAACTCGAACCTCTGGATTAACAGGCGGACATGCTATCCATCACACCACGGGTACCACTTTACCAACTTTATCTAGTCTGGCCTTTTTATCAGCTCGATGAGCTTTGTCTTTTGTTTAATGAATTAATAATAATTGGTCTAGTGCAAATGGCTTGCTCTTAAATCCTGAGAAATCTAAAGCCATCCCAATTTCCAAAAAAAAATTTGAAACCAATATCCTTTCAGACCTATGGTTCAGAGAGGGAAAAATAAAGTCTGTTAATCACTGCTTTATTATTAATTGCAATCTATCTGGATACAAACACATAAATTTTGTTATTGGACGTATTTATGGTTGCCTACAAAAGTTTTGGCCACCTGTCTATTTCAGCCCTGTGAAAACTCATCGCAAACTTACTTGACTTTTTTTAATTTTGCCACTGATATCTTATTGAGAAGTCGTGTATAGTAACCGTGAATCACGTTCCAAGCGGAAATTCAGTTGGCATTCACTGATGAGTACGCTTTTTCTACGGGTTACGCAGGTACGATCGTACTTCTGCATTAGTCAGGAATTTGCTGGGCTGCAGTTTAGAACAATATATCAATACCAGAAACTGTATATTTTACACAAGCTAATCAATGTTAAGACACCGTTATATTTGTTTAACAGACTTTCATTCATTCAAACAATAAATATCATTCCAATTTAATAATTGCAAATGTGTTAAGGATGGAAGTCAATTCAAGTTCGGTATCTTTTCCTACTTCTCATTTCTTTAATATGTACTATCCTAACACACTTCCTTTTCCTTAACTTTTGCAAAGAATAGCTGAAATTGAAAAGTGTAAATGTAAATTGTTTTTAACTCCATTTTCTTTGTATAATAATTTTTCACTTTATTTATTTTAAGATTTAAATCAAATTGATAGCATAATCTACCTGCGTACTATAGAAGTTTTTACTCTACGTATCTCTTTTGTAAGGCAATAAACTTTGACTTAAACATGTCACTAGAGGCAATAAACTTAAAACGCTATTCATGGCGGTGTAGCGTCTCGGATGATTTACTATTTCCTGTTGAAAAACGACAATCATGGTAAAACAATTGGATTTTCTTGAGATTCAAGCCTTGAAACTACCACGAAACAGCCAAAAATGCCAGAAGTGAAGTAAAAAGAGAGATATGGCACCCAGAAACTTCGGGATACATGTCACATGTCATTTCCACCACTTCTACTTTTGAATCCACTTATTTTTAAATCTAGCAACTAATTTTAATTTAGAAATGACAACAGCATATAAACAAAGCTTTTGCAAACCAGGCCAAATGAACTAAAGCCCAACTCACAGCAGCCGTTGAAGTTGTCCGTGAAATAAAATGTTTAAAAAAAGCTACAGCTTTTAAGTTTCAATTTCGAACTTATAAATTACATAGTTTTAAAATAAATTTGTTTTTGTTTGAAAGAGAAATTTTGTTAATTTTTCTAGTAATTGCGAAAAATGTAATCACTTTGACTTATCAAATTAAGTTTTTTTGCCAAGTGAAAAGCGCTTCTGTTCTTCAAAATTCTTAACAAATTTTACTTTGCACTTTGCAGAAGAAGTCGTACGTGGAACAGAAAGTGCAAAGAGAATATTAAAATTGCCAAGACTTTGCAAATTAAGCTTTTTATCAATTTTAACTTATTACTTTTCAAATTTTTTTGTTCTGGAGAACTTATAACTTTGCAAATTGATGAAACATTAGATAAGTGCAAAGTGAAAAGTTAATAAGTTGTTTTGTGGAACAGGGCCCTGGTCTTTACAGGCTTGCCACCATGGCATGATCTTTTTACCATTTTGAAAAACTTCCAAGTCTGGTTCCCATCATGGCATCTCTCGAATTCTTATTCTGCTTCTCATGTTGTTTCTTTTCTTTTTTTAAATTGATTGTTCTTTTGTTCCTTTCTCAATATAAAAAAACGTTATATATGTCGAAAGCACTCAAAGCAGCCCTTATCCTCTTTTGCATCAAAATTTGTCGCACTTTCTTTGGGTGCATTTGCCGTTCTTTATCGTGGGTCCCACTTTGGAGGTTTAGTGATTAGAGGCTTTGGTTCCTATGGCTTGATGGGACTGCTGGCCAGTCGTCTTCAATGCTTAATGCTGGATGCATAGGATACAGAGATATTTAGTGAGACACTCAGTTCGAAAAGGCATTTTCAATCACTTGTGATTGTTACTTTTCTACGTCATATCCTTTGACGGCATTGAAAGGATATTTTCAGTTGCACCTTCACTACGCAAAAGGAAGTGGTTTGAATCAAATTTGGACTCTTTTTAAGCACTGGACGAGTGTCTTGCGTCGACCACATGGCCAATTTGGTTGAGAGCCACTGTATCGCTTCGCTATAGTCAAAAAATATAAGCTGGTCCAATCATTTCCGAATAGTCATTTTTCGGGGCATTTGAATGAATGTCTTTCTCAAGATAAAACAAAATTACACAGAATTTCATTGCTTTGCCATCGCTCTTGCACTCCAAAGTTTATAGCAATCACTGATTTTTAAAGTGATTCAAAAAGCAAGAAAATCGTTGCATTTCAATTTTTCTTGTTTTGCAATAGAGGGCAATCATAAAAGTCAAAACACTTTTCCAACAAAAAAGGATGATTGCTATTGACAGTGACATTGTAGATTCCAGTAGTAAAATTCTCTCGATTTTCATTAAATAAATACTAAAACAAGAGAGAAGTTGATCTTGATTTTATAATTTTTTGCAAGGATATTGTAGGTACACTTACCTAAACATAGTTCATTTAACTTATATGGTTGGCCCTTTTTTTCTTTTCGCCAAAGAGTCGTCTTCTAGCTATGGCCAATCGTTGCGAAAAATTAAAGGGTGAGCACATAGTCTCAGTTTTTTTCTGTTTACATAATCCTGTTAAAAACTACATCCTGTTTTCTAAAACAAAACAAAAAAGTACCTATACCCAACATGACTTCATTTCTACCGCAGCACTAACACAAAAAGACTCCTCACAACATTTTACCACACATAACTCTACAAATGGATAGGAGACACCCTCTAATGATGAAAATAATGTTCCCATATCGCTTACTTATCGCCGATTTCTCACACATTAATGCAATAAAAATAGCGCGGCCACCGATCTTGATACATCTTGAAGCCAGTTCTGGCAAAAACAGACAAGAAAAAGCAGAAAAAAAGAAACAAACAAATCTCTTGAAACAATTCGCATCTTCTATGTTCACAATGACAACAATGCTGCTGTCCGCTAATGACATACTGCGAACATCGCCAGAACAACATATCTGGCCATTTATTTTGTAAAGCGGAGACGCATCCTCATGTGTTGTACTCTCCCCGAACCATACCGCCACCAAGAGGGAACACAATTAAACCGAATCAATACGAAAATCACCTGCAGTAGGCGCTCAACTCGTGTAATGATACCTTGTTACCCGTCTTGCCCTTCTGATGACGACAACGAATGATCCCCTACCATGATGTTGATGATGATGCGATCCGGCGATCCGATGAATGAATCTCGTCCGCGTATAGCCTGGAGAACCAATTAGTATGCTCAGATTGTGATCGCTTCGAACAAATGCTAATTCTGTGTGTGTCTTGCCAGTGTTCCAACAGTGCACAATGATACGGATTGTGTGAATCGAACGTTAATCAGGCGCATCATCATCATCATCATTGTGGAGCGAGAGCTTGAGAGGATGCACAGCAGCTCACCTGAAACGCCACCGGAGCAGATATACGCAGAATCGGAATTGCGGAATCCGGTGGCCTATTCGTTTTACAAGAATGCTCGCGTACAAAAATGCAGTCCAACATGATATACAGTGATTCTTAAAAAGGACATTAATGACATTTCCCGAAGACGACGACGACGACGACAACATATCACTAACCTAGCGCTAGCTTACAGTTCCAAGGAAATTAATTCCAACTACGAATAGGTATACGCAATTGATTGTGCAGTCTCGAAACTCTCTAAGCGCCGCCGGCCGGCCAACTGGATCTTGCTCGATCTACGCCTCGAATCTATTGCCAATCGACTAATATTTTCGATGCGTGGTCAGTGTAGGTATAGCTTACCTAAAGTTGCGTGCTCATGCTCAGGGGGCAGTTTGCAAGATGATTTCCGCCTCCAGCTGCTTTGCCGAGTGCGGTCTCTACCTTTACTGAATACGGATTGAAAGTATCGCGTACTTATCATGTAATTACTTGCTTTTGATTCATAATTAATTGATAGTCTTATGAAAATATGGTGCTGGCTTGTTGTTAGATCATGACAGATCGAATCGGGACGATTACATTGCTTTCTTGTTTCAAGTCGCTTTTTTGTGCTATTTTGCTGCACCGTTTGTCAAGATGCGTCATGAGCGTTTACGTTTAGTCGGGATTACGTATTCGTATAACTCCCGCATGTCGTGCGGCAGTGGACACAGTCAGTAGATATATGAGTTTTCAATTGGCCGATACCGACGATTTATATTTCAAACACTATTTTGTAATGAATGACTGATTGTGCTGTCAGAGGTAATGGAGTTATTTGAATGCGCAATTAGAGTGGCTATTAGATATTCGGCGGGACTTCAATCCGAATAAATCAACATCAGGTTGACAATGTCGTATAGACTGGGTGGTGCTCATGGGTGTTCATTTGAATTGCAATAGAGTTGTGGGACAGCGATCGGATATTGTCAATAAAAAGGATTTATTTTCTTATGGATGAAATTGTGTCAGTTTAGTTTCAATGAAACTAAGGAACCTCTTTGAGAGAAAAACTTGTAGTTATATGTTTAGTGGCACAACAAAGAATTCAAACAGCTAAGTGAGAAAGCAGGGCTTACAAGTTCCTTGTGAAAAGCGAAGCGATACCCATTGATCTCATATTCTAACCTTGAACTCACCCCAATCTCGGATTCAGGATTTTGATCAAGAGGGACAGTTTTCGTGTTATTTTTCCTTTCGTCAATAAAATATGTTCATGGAAAACTCATATTTTCAACGACTCCCTGCACGTTTGTTATAAAAGTATTAAAATAAAACTCAATCAAATATATGAATAAATTTTTAATTCAAAAGAAGTTTGCCTGTTTGAGTACCAAACTAGTACAAGTATATCAAAATAGACAAGTTTAATTATTTTGAAACTGTTATCATTTACTTTCTCAACACCAATCGGGATTTTCACTCACAGTGAATAGGTTTAAAAGTGCGGCAACGAATAAAAAGATCGCTCTGCCGTAGAGTTTGTAACCGGAAGCGTATCATCAGTATCTTATCGGATTGTATTTTCTGGGATAAAACTATCATGGTAACTATACACCAAAGGTTTTGGGTTGAAATCTTTCACGTAGGTAAATTGCCCGCGGCAAACACAGCTAGAGGTGCATATAACGAGATTCTGTATAGTATTCCTCTGGTAATTCTGAGTCCACCGGGATTCGAGAACTACTCAACTCATGATTCAACTGATCATCCTAATTTGTGCATGGTGCCAGATGTGGAAATTGAAATCTATGTTCTTTCCTTAAATCATGCTCTTCACGAGCATTGCGTTGAGGTCTTGAGATGTAATTGGTAGCAACTTACTAAAGGACTGTCAAAGATAACACATCACCCAAACATAAAACCGATATATATTGAACTACTAAAGATGTTACAAATAAAGAAACCTTACCAGCTGTCCTTGGGGCACGCTCAACGCCACTGTGATATAGTTTCCAAATTTTCCACAATTTTGACGAGGCCTAGAGAAAATTGAAGTACACATTCGAGTCGTTCTACCACAAAACAAAATGTTTAAGATCAATTTTATTTCCTTAGAAGAAAATATACACCTGACAAATTTTGAAATTTTTTATTAATTTGTATGTAGCAGTTTTGAGGGTTATGGACTCAAGGAGTATCAATCATAAACGAATAAGGATTGGGATGGATTAATCTCATGCACGATAGTGGCTCATGTGCACCCTAGTGGGTTCTGTGGTTACAGCAATGAATCAACTCCAAACTATGTACGTGAGGTCCTCTGCTGTAGCTTGATAAAGAGCAATTTGGGAGAATCAATAAGTCCAGAATGAGCTGCTATATGTCGTTGATAATAAAAGCTGAATACGATCTTCATGGGTCGATTATAAAAAGACTCTCCAAAAGAAGACCATTCACAGCAAAGTTTCCAAACTTGTGTGAATTTCCTTGATATGAGACTTACGAATCAAGCTTGAGGAGCTTATACTCAAAATGAGGGTAAATACAACATCTTCACCTTAGATTAGCCCCATACAGAGCATTGAGTGCGATGGATTCCTGCTAATAGACAACATCGATGTAGCCAGTCATTGTAGCCCAAAGAGTTGAAAACTTATAATGGGTCATCAAAGTCCATTCATATAAAAATTATTTAAATCCGAAATTCCTTCAGTATAGACCCATAACACATCGAGTCACGATATCAGCTGCAGACTGAAATATTTAAAAATTAAAGTCACCACCAATATTTTTCTATGATTCACTTAACGACCACTTACATTTTTAGGATATTTTCTCTTCTATCTCAGCAGCTTGCAAAGATCAATTGCGATCTTTCATATCCTCATTATTGATTTGGTAAAGTGTATTGCAGAGTGAATTTCCAAATTTCTGAGATACGACAAAAAAACTTTCATTTGAGACGAACATGACTGCGTGTATCAATACTCCTTTAGGCAGCGAACGATTTGAGTACGGCTTGTGAGGCTCTCTTCTACATCATTCCCTTAATAATATCTGTAGACCGTATTGCAAAATGTACACCGAAAGAAAAAACCTTGGTTGATTTAAACATGTTTCATTGTTAATCAACAATTCGTCTAAAATTGTGAAATTAACCAAGTTTCGTGATGAATTCAAATAAGAACGCATGTTCAAATCAAGTATGCTGCCGTGATCAATTTTTTTTCAGGTAAGTATCATAAAAATGTTTAAATTAAGTATGTTCGTAGTTGATTTGAATATGTTATAATTTTTAACCAACAACGTGATTGTTGATTTCATACTTGATCAACAACAAACATACTTAACTAACAATTAAGGCTGAAATTACAAAAACCATCACGTTTGTGATTGAAATACCAAATTCACTGTTGAACTATCACCAATATGTTTGATCAACAATGTTCATACTTCTTTAATCAATAAAGAATAGTTAAAGTATCAGTAACATTTTGAATTTCAATATTTTTCATACGTAAGCCCACAGAAAACGTGAAGTCGCATTACGGAACTTCAATTCAATATGATAAGTTTCGTGACCATTTTATATTAAGGGATAATTAATTATTCTTTATTGTTGATCAAGTATGTTTTACGTGAGAATTCAGCCACGTTTTTATTTGCTCAACAGTTTTAATGTAAAATTTCTATGATAAATGCCTGAATTGAAGTTTGACCTATCAAATGTATAGGTCAAACTTCAATTCAGGCATTTATCATAGAAATTTTGCATTAAATCTGTTGAGCAGATGAAAACGTGGCTGAATTCTCACGAACATATGTACTTGATCAACAATGTTCATATTTTACCAACAATTCAGAATTGTTGACGAAACACAAACGTTGTTAAAGTATCATGGACATGTATGTTTCTAGTATCACAACCGTTGTTGTTTAACAATGTTTTTGCTCAATGTTTAAACACGAAATTGAAAATGGCGTTGTTGATTTAACCAATGAAAATTGTAGCATTTCAGTAAATAAAATGACAATGCCAGCTTGTTTAATTTAACTATGTTCCTGCTTGACGCAAAAACAAACAAGTTTCCTGTTTGATTTTACCAAGGTTTTTCTTTCGGTGTAATAAAATGTTTCGAGTTTTCTCCATTAGCCGTTCGGAACCGGCAGAAAATTGTAGGTCCCTTCCATTCCCTCACAAGGCATGGTTGTGAGAAATGCGCTAGGCCCAGGGGCTCCTCGCTCTGTTGCGCCACCCTATTTTTTTATTTATTTTATTTTTAATAAAATGTTCTTAGTTTGGACTGTAAGTTGGTCAGTATCTGAGTGTCTATGAAATTGGATGTACAGAAGTCTTTATTCTGTATGCATCTCGAGCGTGAAAGCGAAAGGAAAATAAGCTCTAGACCTATCATTACCCTCCAGTTTAAACCCTATCTTGTAAGAAAAGAAGAGGACTGTTTCCAATTCCTAAAGGCCAAGTAAAAATGTGCAGTAATTTGTCTGGTGGTGCCCGTGACTTAATGGTTAGCATGTCTGCCTTTAACGTGGTAGGTTTAAATTCTAACCGAAATCAAAGATGATTTTAAACTGATTGGTATCTCCTTTCGCAAGAATTTGGCAACTTATCCGAGAGTATTTTTTATGTCATGAAAAGCACTTTTTCGACTATCCGTTTGGAATTGGTAAAAACTTTAGGCCCCTCCATTCCCCCAATGTGTGGCTGTGAGAAATGCGCTAGACCAAGGGGCTCCCCGCTCTGTTCCTCCACCCTATGAATTTATTTATTCTTACTTCATTTGATTACGCTTGGATGACTCGCCAATTCATCGCGGAAGGTGACCCCCGCGGAAAAAGGTGGAATTTCTGGTATTTGAACCTTTAACTCTCGCGAAACAGGTAGGCGCGCTTATTATCACGCCATGGGCACCAACAAAATCTGCTTAATATGCAAATATTTTAATATTGTTGGAAGAAAAATCACTTCTGCTCCAATAGAATTTCAAAATCTTTTTGTATATATTTACTCGAAATAATTGCTAATACTTTTGTTCAATATAAAATGCTGAACAGTCAACAGTTTTCTTTCTCTGCAGCTGTATTTTTTTCAGTCCTTTTAGCTATCCAGCCTAGAACTCTCAAGTTGGAATAGGAAGGGGTTTTTTGAATAAAACACGAAACTTAAGGTTAAGAAGTCCTTAAGGCTTATGTAAAAAACCCTTTATTTAAAATCTTTTAAAGTAAAATCTATAAATTTGACTCTTATCTACCAATGACATACAGCCTTTGCGTCATTAGTTTTACCTTGCTAATGCTTCGGGTTCATTGCTACTGAGTAGAGTAAACTTATTATATATGTAAATAGAGTGCCCCTATAAATATTAAGCTAAAGCCTGTAGAAGACACGAGGTAGGAGCAGAGTTCCGGTTGAACTACAGCGAACATTTGAAGCTATAGAAAGAAGACGAATTCGAGAATTGCTCATCACCCGCCACGTGAATAAGTAGGGAGCCTCGCTAGTCGCTATTTACAAATAATAAATAATAATAATACAAAAAAAAGGTAGATTAGAATCAATATTCATTATAATTATAAAAGATATCATCATAAAACAAATCTTTGATTTGGTAATTGTTACAGGCTATAGGTACTATTTTCCAGAAATATGCAAGCTGAATCCATCCGTTGTAACAGGAGCAGCTTAGTCTTTAGTCGTACTACCACCATTCAAGTGCAAGGTTTATTCGAAGCTTACTTACTTACTCAGGTGGGCATTACAGTTCGGGGTGAACATGAAGAACCTAATTCGGTTGAGGTCTCTTCCACTCAATTCCGAGACCTAGGACGAGGTCTTCCCCTTCCACGATTCCCCTGCAATTTGCTTTCGAAAAACCGTCGAGCCGCAGTGTTGACATCCATATACTCTATGTGGTCTAGCCATCGTAGCCTCACTATGTGTCTTTTCAAGTATGATGTTAAAGAAATCGCATGACAGTTTGTCGCCTTGCCTAAGTCCTTTTTCGACATCAAAGGTCTCGGCGTGTTCTCTACCGACCTAGACAGAGCAGTGTGAATTCTCCAAAGTCATCCTGCTCGTCGTACGAGCTTTGCAGACATCAAGCTTTCTGTACCTGCAGTCCTATTTGGATAAAGTTTGCGTCCGGCAAACTCCTTATAGATCAGGAAGACGGCTTTCTTGATAAATTGTCCCCAGTTGAATGAAGCATTCTGCTTGAGGGCAGAATAAGTGTCTTCATCGCCGTTAACCAGTCTGCAGAAGTGCGTCTCTATTACTATGTTTCCCTGTTGATCTTTACAGGCTTGAGTTCAGGCTTGGTCACACTGGAAACATCTTTCTACCTTTTGGTATAACTTCCGAGCCTCATTCCTGTCATGGCATCTCTGCTCTGCTGCTTCTTTTTCTTTTTGAGAATTCGGTGTTCCTCGCTCCTTTTCTCCTTGAAAGTCTCGTTATACTCGTCGACAGCAGCCCTTTTGTTCGAAGTACTGAGTACTCTAATATATTCTCTCTTCTGTGTGTTAACGTTCTGAGGTAGATTATGAAAAGTTGGACAATAATTCACATTTTTCACTTCCTCTTACAAACTACAGGCATAATGCACGAAAAATACACAAAAAAATCATGTTCTGATTGTTGCTACGGTCGGTCAAAAAAGTGATATCCAAACACCAAATCAAGTCAAAACTTTTCTTTTTGCTGTGTCCTTAAAAGTAAAAAAATTGTGCATGGATGAAAAGAACCGAAAGAATTTATATTTTTCCGCTTTTGTGGAAAAACTTTACGAACCGGGAAAAATGCATCTACGTCATGATGTGCTGTATTGACCATCTTTTCTTTCTCGACATGTTGAGCATAAAATTTCACTCCCGGAACACAAATGAGAAATAAAAAGGCGGTCTTTTCAGCGGAAAAGGAACATTTTACCTGAAGGTTTCTTGCATTTTGTTTCCTGCGAGCATTGCAGCTCAGATTTATGGGTGTCCGGAAAAATTTAGGTGGTAATTAGCATAGTGGCAAGAAAAAACTGTCACTTCAAAAAAAAAAAAAAAAAAAACGGAAGTCTGTCCAGCTCAGTAACATGCCATCGCCATGCAATCAGCGCAAGACTTTTTTGTATGGGTGTTCTTGTGCTTTTGGTATCCGAATTATTACCTTTACTTTCCTTTTTTCTTTTCCGAAATTAAACAGTTCCTAGTTCGAAGAATGTGCTTGAAGTTTTCTTCCGCTTGTGTTTTCCCCCTAAAAATATCAGTAACAACAATAACAACCAACAGTGAAATATTGAAAAGTAAAACAAACAAAGATGATAATTTGACCACAAAATACAGTTAAATAAATGAACTTGATATGACGACGACGGACGGTGGCGGCCGGCGCGGCGGCAGCAAGGAAATACACACAAAAAAAAACTTATTTCTTTTAGGAAGAGCAAGAGGCGACCAACATCAGCACAGGACAGGACAGGATCTGGACCGCCATCAAGTGGAGGCAGTCAGAAGAAAAATAACGGTGAAGATAAATAAACAGCCCCATAAAGAATAATCATTCTGAATTTTATTGAATTATGCATGAGAAAGGACCCCGTACCCAGAAGAGAACGAGTGAGAGAGAAAGAAAGATAGAAAGAGTGGGGCGAAAGGACCATTTATACTGAGCGTTGCGTATGAGGTGGACTTTTATCTATTTTTTCCCTTCACGCAGTATAGGTAATATTATCATCTTCAATAATGGCAAACCCTCACTTAATTTGGTGCTGGCCAGCATGGGTCGATGGATGATGGCACATGGCTTTCCACAAAATGAAAATCATCTATGACCATCAACAACCGCACCATTGAAGCAAAAAAAAAAAAAAACACAAAAATTAAGCTGAATCCATTCACTATATGCTCGATGACCACTGACTGTGGATTTCCATTTTATTTGTTTCATTCTTTTCATTTTTTTTTCTCTTTATTTTTTTTTTGCTCGTAAGTTGCTCAATTTTATTTTCTATCGATATCGTAATAACCATTGAAATGTGGTTTTGTTTGCCACGAGAAATGGATCTGTGAAGTGGACAAGAGGGAGCGAGAGATATAATACGAGAAGATAAAAGAGGAAGTTTGTAACTCATGATATCCGGGTTCGCTTAATACACCATTCAAAAGAAAAACGAAAGCAGTTTTTGGGTTGGAGGAAGTGGTTGTTGAAGCTTTATACAGAAGAATGATGATATTTTTCTTAAGTAAAACGCTCTGGATTAGGGAATAACTCCTTTTTTTTAACATTCAATGCTTTAATGTTTTGTTACCTCAATTCTCATTCATAGTTCTGAAATAGTTAAGTGGGGGATGAATCGAGAATACCTGTGGTTTTAACTTAAAATAAATAAAAAGTGTCACAGAAGAGCGGAAAACACCGGGGCCTAGATAGTTCTTCTAACCAAACTATGTGAGTAAATGGAAGAGACCAACATTTTTTGCCAATTTCGAACGGCCATCCGAAAAAGAGCATTTCATTGCATTACCACCGGAGAAATTGTGTGAATGTTTCTGGGATTCGAACCTCGAACTTTCCTCGTAACCGTCTAATACGGCAACTTATTGCGCCAGTGGCACCACATGCATCGTACGTGTTCAAAATAGGGTGGCGTAACAGAGCGAGGAGCCCCAGAGCCTAGCGCTTTTCTGACAAACATGCCTTGTGAGGGAAAGGAGGGGACATAAACTTTTTTTTGTCGGTTCCGAACGGGTAATCGAGAAAATGCTTTTCATGGCAATGAATTTACTAACGGAGGTCTTGCAAATTTCTCGCGAAAGGCGATACCCACTAGAAAAACATTTTTGTCTCTGTTGGGATTCGAACCACCAACCTCTGGGTTAACAGCAGACATGATAACCATCAAGCCACGGGTACCACGTTAAAATAAGAAGCCTTTTAAAATACTTCTTGAGTTTGGTAGAGGAGGATGACACTAGAATATCTATGCATTTAACTTAAAAGCACCAACGTCTAGTGCGCTTCTTCTGAGAGAATTAAAGGGACCTACAATTTTTGCCGACTCCAAAAGGCGACGTATTCGAGAAAGATGAGGCTGATAGTCTTGCTCATAGGCATAGGCGCGGTTAAAAGCCTTTTTTCTTTGAAAAAATTTCCAGATGTATGTACAGTTGCGGTCAAAATAATAGTAGTGTGAGTAAAAGCATTGCACAGATTGGTATTTTTCGACTTTGTATTGCGTATAGATAGTGAAAACCCGTCACACTTTAATTGTTTTATATGGTGGAAAAGGATCTCGTCAATATGTAAGAAGACCTCCAAACACCGAATATAATCCACACTTTACAATCATAATGGTATGGGTATGTTTTTTCTTATACGGAGTTGGAGCCATAAAGCGGATTGAAGGGATTATGGATCAGCATCTCTATGTAAGGATAATGCAGGAAGTAATGCGACCGTATACTGAAGTTGAATGCTACCGTAAATGAAGTTGCTTCTTGCTGAAATGGGTCTTTCAGCAAGAAGCAATGGTTCCAGGAAAGTAGAGTAGATGTGTTAGAGTGGCCCGCACAGTCTCAGGACCTAAAGCCCATCGAAAACCTTTGGTGCGATGTTAAAAAAATATGTTTCTAGATGCAAACCAAACAACAACACAGTCCTTTGGGAAGCGTTACAGCAATCATGGAGTTCGATAAGCACCAGGAAGGTGTGGAAACCTGATAAACTCTATTTAACGTCTTTGTACTGCTGTTATAGCTAACAAGGGAAATGCAACTAAATTCTAATTAAAGGTACGAACATTCAGCCACATATTGTAATACAAATTTTGACCTATTTTTTCGATTTCGTAACATATCAAACGTCATTGGGTCACTCCAAAATCTTTTCTAAGGGCAATCCCATTAAATAGTGAAAAGGCATTTTGAAATTCATAGGGGCTTGCACCACGAAATCCTGCTCTTACATCTAAGCTTTAACCTTTAACCCTTTAGCTTTCCCTGTTCGCTTTGAACATTTGTGTTTGTTTGGTTGACCCCATTTCTGTTGACACATGGATTTCAAATTATTGCTCACCTTTAATTCTGATGACTATAAAATTGAATACATTCGATAGTTGAAAATTCAAGATGGCCACAGCTACAATATGACGGATTTAATATTACTCCATAATTTCCTCAACTCGGGAAACAATTGGTAGTAGAATAGAGTTCACTATGAAGATAAAATGGAAATTCAAAATAAAAAAAAATAGGGTGGCGCAACAGAGCGAGGAGCCCCTGGGCCTAGCACATTTCTCACAACCATGCCTTGTCAGGGAATGGAGAGGACCTACAATTTTTCGCCGGTTCCGAAAGGCTAATTGAGAATGCGCTTTTCATGGCAATGAGTTTACTAACGGAGGACTTGCCAATTCCTCGCGAAAGGCGATACCTGTGGAAAAACATTTTTGCATTTTGCCTCTGCTGGGATTCGAACCTCGAACCTCTGGGTTAGCAGGTGGACATGCTAACCATTACGCCACGGGTACCACAAGGAAATTCAATATGGCCGCTTAAGAAATTAAAGTTCTTTTTTCACAACGCCCATGAAATCAGTATCAAATTAAGAGTCTGGACTAGACGATTGGATTAAACTTTGAAAAAAAGTCTAATATGGGCGACAAAAATTTAAAGCTTGAATATAAAAATGATTAAAAGAATATTTTTCAAACTGTTCCATTGAAAATAAGGACTAAAATGATGTAGACAATGAAATAATAGCCAAAAAATTAGTCGGTAGCTAATATGATACCAGTCATCACACCACTCTCCTCATCAATTTGGGGCATTGATCGGACAGATTAGGAGTGTGAAATATTAATTAAGTCAACCGCTACATCAATAAATGCTATTTAAATATTTACACAGAAAAATGTTAGAGCGGAAGTATGCTCGTTGGGCCCAGGGCTATCAATTAAAAAAATACGTCCAGAACTGTGTAAAGATCCAATTTCATCACCTGGGCTAGAGTTCATTAATTCTGCGACGAAGAGGGTTGCGAGAGTCCTCAAAGACCTAAATGTATAAACATTCCGCTAGTTCATTTACCCCAGTCATTATTTTGGTATGGTGTTCATAAGCGCTAGCAAAACCAGGGCTTAAACATTTCCTATTCCTATGGGCTCCTCACAAGCAGATGGAAAACTGCATTTATCTAGCCCGTCCTTGAAAAGCGATTCTTCTCCTCTCGCAGTTGCCATCCAATTGCTCTAAGGGCCGGTTTGTTCAGAGCGGGTTAAATAAGCAATTTGGTTATCAAGGATTCTAATTAATGCATGATTAAGAATCTGTGATCACCAAAGAGTGTTTGTTCATATTTTTCATAGCTTGGTAATCATGGGTTATTCAAAAATCGTTCCATTTTCCAGTCTATATTATGTCAAAACTTAATCAAGGAAATTATTGAAAATGCATACATTTTTTATGATAGAGTCAGTTCTTTTTTCGGCTGTCAAAAATATCGGGATTTGAATCTAATTTCATTTTAGTTTTAAATATACTTAGGTGTGCCGATTTGAGAGACCTAAATAAAGAGCCCCAAATTAATTGCCAATCTAACAGAGCTATAAGTGGGTCATCAAAGCAAAAAGCATAATTAGCATTGCTCTAAAAACTGCACAAGAGGTAAAAGCAGCATCAAATGCTCAAACCACAGCCGGAAAACAGGATTCCCATCAGGTTGAAGCTGAGCTGGCTGAAAAGAATTTGCAAGCTGCTCGAGCTGCAGAAGCTGCACTGGTTGGAAAACAGCGAATTGTCGAACAATTTGAAAAAGAAGTTCGCGAAGCTGAAGTTGTAGTACAAAGAAGAAACTGCTTCCATACAAAACACCCTAATTAATGTAAATGCTGCCATGCAAGCTGCTCAACAAGCAACCACATAACTGAGAACAATGACTTAAGCATTGCAGAAAAAAAAAAGAAAAAAAAGGTCAAGATGAAGAAATTGAGTTTTAAAAAAGAAATACTACGGCAGCAGAGCTGGCACAAAATAAGAAGGCGCATTAAACAAAAATTTAAACATGCCGCTGAGGAACATCTACAAAAAACTAAAATTCCCGAAGCGGAGTTAAGACTCAAAGAAAATTCTGTCATTTATAAGTAAATAAAATACCACTTCAGCCTAGCCTGCCCTTTTTTTTATTTATGTTTTTATTTATTTTACCTAAAAAAAAAAACTAAAATTACAGCGCCCAAATGCCTCATTCAAGGTGATATGTCAGCCTGACAATTTTTTATTTTGAAGGGATAGCTGTGATTTGAACAAAATGCAAGCCTGAACAAACTGAATTTCAGTTAATCGTTGTTTAAAAGTAGCTAACCCAGAAAAATTGCCTGGCTAGCAAAATCTATGATTAAAAGTTCTGATCAGAGATTCCTTGACTAAATATTTCGTGAACAAACCGAATCCATGATTATCATCTGGAATAATCATTGATTAGAAATAATCAAGCTTGAACAAACCGGTCCTAAATTCTTTCTTTCCAACGTGATTGAAACGTTGATAAACCGTCTACTTATGAAATGTCTTGAAGAAAAAAACTTCGTATATTCTGCGGCGCGGCGGTTTCATGCTGAGTGTTGCCGCATGACTTGTAGGTACCTATAGGATACAAACTTGTGAATTTATTGCGGTTCAGACAAAAGTAGGTTGATCTTGTTACCTTGCATCCATGTTAGGCAAATGTAGATTAGAGGTTTCTATAATTTTGAAAAATGTGTTTTTAGAAAGTCGGTGAATTCTTCTGGATATTTGAAAAAAAGTCAATCTATGAACCATTTTATTGTGCGTCTAAGATGGGCATGATGGATTCGAATTGTAATCGCTTTGTTTTAAAGTGCACCACTGTGGTTCCTTTATCCACATATCTGTCAATTGATTGCATGCGGAATTTCCAAGATTGAAACCGGCTTGACAGTTTTCATAACTATCAGGATTACGGTTGCCACTTGACAAAAATAAATGTGTTCAAAGACGAAAATAAAATTTACCAAACTTATTTTTTTCAACGGCCAAAATATCATTGGTTTAGATGAAGAAAGACGAGAGAAGAGAAGCGTTTTGTTTCAGAAATATGACAGATTCCATGAAAGGAATGATCTTCAAAGTTTGTAAAGAAAGGTGAAAAAATCATTCCAGGATGACAAACCTTGAACCAATCCTGTAAAGACCATCAAGCTAATATATTCGTAGAACTGCAGTTGCTTCTGAGGACATAGAAAGACTAGGTACTTATGCAGGCTCATGATGAAGAATGTAGACTTTCAGAAGAAATTAATTTTATCCTTTATGTAATCAAATATAACTGCATATGTCGACGGCCTCGACGACTGAAATTTTCAAGGCAGCTGGATATTAGTTGTAAAGGAGAATGCAGATAACATGCCCGAACGCCAGTACCGTTTGACCGATCCATAAAGAGGGAAACCCTTATACAATTGCACCAATTGTAAACGAATAAGCCTTCTCAACGTGGCATCTCTTGTCTTTTCTGCTGTAATATGATTGTAAACATATGAAGACCCCCACGTCAACAAATTTGTTTGTGCACAGAGCCCTTTCTAGTTTTGTCATGTTCACAATTCTCGATCGACTATACCTATGCATGATGACTTTGGAGAATTCAAGCTGCTAAGTGAAGGCCGGTAAAGAACTCACCAAGGGCTTTGATGTCGAGAAAGGCTTTCGACAATTCATTTAGTTTCCCTGAGGGACAAATGTGGTCCAAAAAAGCTGTTGGAAAACAACGCAACTGCAGTAACCTATCTTTCAGCAATAACTTTTTCTTCACCAGTTCATTTCCCCAGAGATGATAACAAATTTGAAGATTTTAGACATTACAAATGCTTATTCTTCTCAAGAAGCATTGTCTTTTGAGAGAGAAAAAACTTCATTCGTTGCCATGGTGAAAACCCACAAAAAACAGAAACTCATTTTATGACCAAGTGAACCCACAAAGAAAAAAGTCCCAAATCAACGGTATCCGAAAACAACAAAAATCTCACCATTCAATCTCAAAAATGTCGTTTGAACAAAAAAAAAAAAAAAAAAAAAATACGAAATAGCACAAAGCTCTAAAAATCCCATAAATGAACAGTTTAAAGTACTATCAATAGATAAACGATGGCGTTGGGACGTTATCTACGAAACTCTTGTAGATACATTTCTGTGACACGAAACTGGTGTCACATCACGCGCAGGTGTACAAGTATGTGAACGACAAGTTTAAACCGGCCAAAAAAAGAGGTACAAGAAGAAGAACCCATTTTTCTAAAGAGCTAAAGAGAAGACTACGGCTTTAATTTGTCAATGGGAAATGGGAATATGGGAATCCATCGCAATGACCAAAAGATACATAGATACCTACCAACTTTTTTTTTTTTTGTTGAAATTTCGTCTTCTCTCTGTGTGACATCTTTTGAAACTCGTAAATCGCCTATTCTACATTTGGCCAGTACAGAATTCCTAATGAGGCTGATGGCTGACTCTACCACCAACAATACGACCCTATACAACAGTATACATCACATTGCACTACACACACGCCATAGACCTGTCCGTTGTCCGTCCGTCTACCAAACAGTCAATCGTCGAAATGTCTTTATGTTTCTTATGCGCGATTTTTATTTGTTTTCGTTCGAGTTTTTATTTGTGTACATATTTTTGTTTTGTTTTGAGATTTCTGTGGCCTGCTTAAGTTGTCTCCATTGTCTAAGCTACCACGCAGGGGGCCCTCTTGGCCACTTCACGTGGTTCCTGCGCGCATGTGCTCCCGGATAGGCAGACATGTCCGAAGGTGGTTACTGCTGCGTGCTGTGTTGTGAGTTTTGCTTGGCTCTATGTTACTGCTATGGAATTTCTGAAGCAAATAGGAGCGATAGCTAAACGACTGAAAGGCATACGCGCATGGACTACTCAATTGGTTACTTACTTGGCTATATATTTGCTATAAGCCAACTGGCAATGGCAAGGTGTGGATATGGCATCCAATTGTTTGTTGTTCTGTGATTAATTTTCGCCGTGAGACTTTTGCTTTAAATTAGTACGCGTTCGACTTGGCACTACTGGGTAATAATGGTCTTTATCGAGAGAGAGAGACCGAGTCTAGAATTGACGAGACATCTTTATAATAATGCGGTTTATTTGGGTAGCAAAATGAGTGTATTTGCATTGTTAGAGTTTTTCTACGGCACGACACGACGCGTGAAAGATAAATGAGTCGTGAAAGATTGCCATCGCTTAGGAGTTGTCAATAGAAGTAGGTAATTCCCTTTTGAATTTGGGGAATTTTTCAGACGTGTTGGGATGTAAAGGTAAGGCGTTAAGAAGAACATAAGAAACCTGTCCTTTGTACCTTGCCTAATACATGATATGATAATACATACAGTATGAAACAAAGGGACATTTTGAAATATGAAAAATAGGGAAATTGAATAATGTGAAAGTATTGTGCCCCAGACTTTTTCAAAGCACATGCTCAACCTATTTTCGAGAGAAAGGATGGATTTTGTGAAGAACATAGGTCATCGATATTAATTATTTTACTTATGGACAAAGAAAGAAAAAAAAAACGTTGAGAGTGATAACCTTTTTTGACAGAAGCATGCAAAGACACGACAACAATTTGAGAAAAGGTTTCAGCCGTTATTTCTTAACAAGAATTTAACGATACGGGTGGTTGCTGGTTGTCGCCCAGTGGCGTGGCGTGGATGTTTTCAAATGGTAAGTCGAGAAAAATGAATCACCTACACATATTAATAAGGAATAAATAGAAGGTAGGTACCTTAAATTCCAAACTTTGATTAATGGAAGCCAATTTTTCTATACTTTAAGTCATTTACGTTAAAATTCACAATGAGCTTAAAGCATAAAAAAAGCGGCTTCAAAAGAAGCCTATGTGGAAATAAAATAAAATTTTAAGTAACGTAACTAGTATTAAAAAAATAAGAACTTCATTTCATTGGTTTTCCTCTTCTTAAATGTAATCGGTTAAACAACACTCAACATTTAGCAAAGCCATTCAAATAATTAAATCAAAACAGTCCTCTTCAACGTTAACTTTTCACAATTTTTAGAATTTTTAGTTTTTTCCACAGTTTTTACAAATGCACGTTACTTAAAATTCATTTTATCGCAAATAATCCAAAACAATGATCAGTAGAACAAAACAAAACAGTAAAACAAAACCGAATTCGCCGTACATTACTCAAAGGCGAAAACTGTATCATTTTTTCCAAGCAGACATTGCAGTAAGACGAAAATTATCGTCTTACTTTCTTCAATAAGAGAACGTGTATTGAAAAGGGTGGCACCACGGTAAACCGGGGTGGAAGTATATCGTAGGAAAGACAGGGACAAACATAAAATATGTTCTGCGCGGCGATTTTCAATGCTTTGTGTATGCTTTTTGTATTGTGTGATGTGTGTGTATCTCGCTTCTCGCAAATTTAAAAGTGCTTGAAGAACATTGTGTGTATGGGCAAAGATAGGATGTTGACTGCTTAGTTGTAGAATTATGTTGCTGGTTTTTTCTATGAACAAGCGACAAATTTTAAAAGGTAAGACGATAGGAATCGTGTTATATGGACGCCACGCCACTGTTGTCGCCTGTAATTAATGAGATATCAGTCCGTCAATATAGAAGTGTTGAGGTGGTGTTCCAGAGAACACAGCTTACAGGAATAACCTTACGCTGAAAACAATATTGGCTAAAATTTCTTACGCCCTAGAAGATGTGCTTTAAGACAAAGGTACTAATCCAAGAGGCTATCAAGCCAACATCATACTCATTGATTGATGGAATCCAGGAGTGGAGGATCAATGTAAACTGATCCTTTTCGAATCATTCTTTTAATGTTGCGCGTTGAAACCGTGGTTCAAGCAATTCGACGCAAAAAATGGTCCTGGCGAAGTAATATAAAGTTTTGAAATTTCATAAGAAAACAAAACAAATAGGATGGCGCAACAGAGCTCAGAGAACCTTGCGGTCAAGCGCATTTCTCTCAACTATAGCTCGTGAAGAATGGAGGAGACCTAAAAACTGTTTACCGATCCCGAAGAGCTAATTGAGATAGCTTTTGTCTATCAGTCTTACATCCTTCCTGTCAAAACCCTGGAAAGATTGGTTGAAGTTCTGATTCGCAAAACGTCACTCCAGATAAACCCTCTGTCTAAGTTACAACATGTATCGCAGAGTTGAATTTGCTTACAAGAAAAATTTTGAAGTGCACATATTACAAATAAGGTACTCCTGAAAATAATTGATATAAAGGCATGTGTAACGATTCCAGAGCACGTAGCACTGTTGACAAATCTTTTGTCATTTGGATAAAAGCAATGTCGATTAATAGAACAGTGATTGTTGAAGCGGAGTGTAGAAAATATGTTCACCTCTGTTGTGAATATGGGCCGTCCACACGGCAACGTTCTAACTCCTCTTCTGTGGAGCATGCAGACCAACTCTCTTCTTGAAATCCTTATTGTATCTAACGTGAGCATATGCCGACAACTTCACTGTGCTCTCGAGCGCATCCAACCTCAAAGTTGTTTGTGCCAGAGCTAAACGTCAATGACAGATGGTGTGTTAGCAACGATCTCCTCGTCAATCGTTTAAGAGGGATTGACGAGTTATCCTCCTTCTGTCCTTCTGAACATTTTAGAGTATAATCCCAGATTGTAAGCCTTAATGGTCGAAAAATGTCGGATGACTGGCATTGTAAGGAAGGTATCGCAAGACATGAAATCTGTCACCGAAAAGGGTTCTTTGGATCTATACCGCTACGGTAAAAACAATCATCTTCTATGCGTCAGTTGTTTGGTGGAATAAGTTATCACTAAATACTCAATCGCATCCTTCGCCAAATTCCAAAGAACAAGTCTCGGCTATATAATCATCTGCACTCCAGATGATGCTCTCGGTGCACAGCTGAACATTTTTCCTCTTGAAAATTACTTCATGGGATGTAGTCACTTGACCATTTACGGTTTAAAAAGATATGGTCTTAGGCACTAGAAAATGTTGAGAGCAGAAAGCATAGAATCGCAAAAACTCCAGGATCAGATGCCTCAAATCAATGATACTACTACTATTCATGATAATCGGGCGAAAAAAGATAATGTTGTTATGCGTCTCAAGCCGTCACTTTTATATTGGCACCACCCGTAAAGAAAATCGAAATACGATTACAGAATGTTATAAGAGGACCCACATAACGAGTCTCGCTTATACCATACAAGCGAGAATTGCTTATTCAACATGAGCCAGTGTTGGTACAACTTTGGCGAGTCTAAATGTACCCTGCATTCAATAATTGTAAGCATTTAAGAAAAACCTTTCCGATTAGCGAGACTCAAAATGCTGGATACTTATAAGTATCTGGTATTGTGTCTCACTAAGCTGGTTCCATACTCATTTGTTCGAGTCTCGCTAGGTACATTCGATACTAAATTAAAAAAATTGGGTGGCGCAACAGAGCGAGAAGCCCTAGGACTTAGCGCATATCTCACAACCAAGCCTTTAGAGGGGATCCAGGGGACCGAACATTTTCTGCCCGTTCCGAACGGCTGATTGAGAAAACGCTTTTCAAGGCATTGAATTTACAAACGGAGGACTTGTTAATTCCTCTCAAAAGGCGATACCCATAAATAAGCATTTTTGGCTTTTTCGTTCGGACAAAATTTATACGAAACTTAAAGTTTTCCAATTTGAATAGAGAGAGGTTGCTGCATTCGAAAGTCGTTAATCTCTGATTTGATTTAGGAATCGACAACTAAAACAGTTCTAAGCCAGTCCAGCTTTTCCCTCCCAACTCAAATTTAAATCTAAAATTAGCCGAGTTTCATTGGGAATTTATATTCATTTACATTCAATTAACCAAAACATCGCTCATGGAAAAACAACAACCCCTAAGTGAATAACTCAAGAGAACAAAAAAAAACTCACTTTCCTAAGTGAACAACAGGGATGGTTGGTAAATGGAGTTTGTGAAAGTGAACTTGGTAAGTGAATATATAGCCATATAAAGCGTTTCATTGATACTCGCAAGTTAAGTGAATATAGAAATTCCCAATAAAACTCGGCTTGGAAGTTTTCAGAGAGTGTGCGAAAAGATAAGACATTCATTTATTTAATGTTAAAGAGTTGGTACTTCGATACCAAATCAATGCTCTTCTGGATTGGTACAGCTCAACTTTAAAAGATGGAATACATTTAAATTTAAAACGTCTAAAAGTCTGAAGCAAAATTTTCCCAGTCATTCCTTCCGCTACCAGTTTTTTTTTTTATTTCATAAATGTCGACTTTTTTACAGAATCTTCTCCCCAACTCTTTTAAATCATAATTAGAGTCAAAGACTTAATGGCAATCATCAAAAATCCCCATTCCCATTAATATCAAATCCCTTCTGTTGACATTCCGCCACAAACCGATTAAATTGAAAAATGTATTCTTCATCCCCGGAAGACAATAAACAATGCGAAGCACATTTTGATCGAAAGACATTGAAATTCGAACGTAAATTGTCATTGAATTCATTAGGCAAGCCGGGCAAGGTCATCTCATAGGTCAATGTAAAGCAGTTTAAAAGGGAACCCTTTCGGTTTTTGTCTTGTTGTTGTTTTGGCACCCCAATCCAAGTTCAAGGAGCACACTCGTCTTGTAACGTTAACAGACAACAGACAACGGAAAACGGAAACAGCCACAATAATAAATTCGTTTTTTCTTTTCGTTTGACTCTTTGTGCCCTTGTATATCCCAATAGAACAACTAAAAGAAAACTGCGTCCCGCTGGCCTCCAATTCAATGACCAGCCACTGTTTTATAACCCGCGGATAGTTCGCCGGGCCTAAAGACAACACCGCCACTGCGCCGCTGAATGCATTGGGTACTGTACTCGAACTAGAGGTAGATCGTCTCTGGCGATACATATAATTTGAATTTATTTAGCATTCATTAACCCAGTACCTGGAGAGGTTATGATTAAGACCGTCTCGGCGCGGTAGCAGCCATAGCAGCGGTCAGTTAGTTAGCTCCATTTACGACAAACTGTGGGAACCGCTGGAATTTTAATTCCAAATTCTCTTTCCTTGCATTTATTTTGTGTTATTATTTTTATTTCGTGTATACTTTGGCTGTGAATGCGTTTCCTTATGCTTGAAATTAAAATGTACACCTGGATCTAAAAGATATACAAATTAAAGTGGCAGTATGCCCGCGGAACTACTATATACTTAAGAAAGTAATGGGGAGAAGAGTATTAAAGTCACTAGTTGTGCTTATCAATTTATTGTTTGTTGGGTCAATGGGATTAATAATTTCATATCTTTTTGTTTTGTAATTACCGTGCGAGGGGTTTAATTTTTTGTTTCAGGTGTCTCTTGATACTGTTAGTCAACACCATGAGGGTAAAGATTAAATGTTAAGGTTTTGGTTTGTGAGACCAATTTTGGAATTAGGTTTTAATAGAAGAACAATTGCTGAGAATGTTTTTTCGCACCCTTAAGACAGTTTATTTGTTGGCTTGAGTACTCACTCATCGCACCATTGCATTGGTAAAGTGTGTAATGCATTTATTATCCTCTTAAAGGCGTTGGTACCCTGCTAAAACCTAGCTAAAAAGATGATCAAGTCAATCTCTAGCCTCTGACGTTGCCATTCAGGATGTGGATTTAAATTTCGATTCAAATAGTCGTAGGTACTCCAAGTCGTACTGTTAGGTTCAGCTTAAATTTGGTCTTGCTGTTTGTTTGGTTGATAAAAATTGATCTGTCTATGACTGGAAGTAATTGAATACGATATTACTTGATAAGTGCAATTCCTAAGGGCTGATTGAACTCCTCGAGATCGCTGCTGTTTCTTTTTCCGTATATGAACGGGGTAAAGAGAATGAAGACTGTGAAAATATTGTCAAAGATTTCCAAATTTCAACTAGATAGTCTGCTGTAACGCTTCTGTTAAGCACTGTGGTAACCGCATAACAAACAGGTCAGCGGTTGGTTTACGACTGATTTATTAGTCTCTTAGTTCTAAAGTATACTACAGTGGTTCATATATGTATATAAGGTCTATGTACAGTGTACTAATACTACTTAACCTGTACACTACCAAGCCAAGAGTACCAGGTATAGCCAATCCTTGTGCAAACTAATTGAATCTTTATGCCTTATAATAATCTCAATCACTTAGAAGGATCACAACGCCCTACATGTCTACTAACTAGTTCGTGATCGAACCGTCGCGTCGGGTGAAAACGTCGGCAAGCCACCAAGTTTACCCTTGTTATATGTCTAAGTTCGCTTACCTATTGCAAGGGGTGTTTTTCTTAGTCGTGTGCTTTTTAGTCTGGCTTTGCTTTTTTTGGTGTCTTTTTGGCAGTTTGTCACTTGATTTTAGCTCAATTTGGTTTGCCCTTTCATCGTGAAAGAATTGAAGCCGTACGATCACTGGGTACTGCGGACGTTCGGTATATAATTTCTTAACAAAATCGCTGTTGATATGCCGGTTTTTTCATAACTTCAAGTGTTAAACCTGGAGCTACCTCCAAGGTCGGTCGATCAAGTACCGCTGGACCCTTTTTGGTATCGCTATGTGAAGTCGCTTGTCCTCGAAGATAAGCTCGAAGTTATTGACGACTTAGAAGAGAATATTCGTGTTATTGCTGACAAACGGCCCTCAGCAGTCAACTTTTTTTTTTTAAAATTGTGTACCGTTTTTAAATGAAGGAAAGCATCATGTTGCCATTCCATTTCCTGATTGGGTACCTGTTGGGGAATTAGTTCTTATCCGACCGTACAACACCAGTAATATATTATTATCAGCTTCATTGGTCAGACTCATTTTCAATGCGTCGGCACCTGGATTGGTGTTGAATTGTAAACTCCCCCAGACAAAAACGATTACATGCAGTACTAGTGGTACAGAAATTTTATTACTTACTTAAGATGAGCATTAGAGTAGTTCAGCAGTTAGGAGTGAAATTGTGAACCTCTACTTCCTGAAAGCAGGTAGGGTATATCTAAAAGTCTATAAAGATGGATCAAAGCATGTGGATCTGGTTAGTATCTGGGCCCAGTAAAGTTATTGACAAAGTGAATTTAATAAGCCATTAATAAATTAAAGACATCAGGGCAACTTGACCCTAGATGTAGTGAGAGAAGAAAATGAAAATAAAAAGTGATTGAGTTTAGACAAAATTTTAAAAGATGAATTTATAAGAAAGCTTAAATTTTTATACTATGTATATCTCTTCCCATTTGTTGTGCTGACCTGGGGTTTTCTCAATTCGTTGCATTGTGAGAGTGAGAGCATCAGAAGGGCTAAGGATGATCGAAAGTCTATTTTGAATTTCTTCAATTGTGGTCATGTCCGATATTTCCCGGGAGACATTCAGTAAAAATGTGCCAAATTGCTAATTGTCCCTGAAATTTCCGCATTCCTGGTGTGGTTTTTTTTTTGAAGTAGTGTTAATTTGAGAAGAAGGTTTCTCCAACTCTTATTCGGAAAAGCGTTACGCACTCTTGACGGCTTTTTTATTTTTTGTTGGAGGTTTTTAAAATACCAGCTGGAGCACTCAGACCTAAATACCGGTCCATTGTACTATACCAGTTAGCAACCTTCTATTTGTTATCGCTTTCCAGATGTTCGGAGAAAAGCCAAAAGACGCTGCCATGATAAGGAGCCTAAGTTACCAGCTCTCACCATGTCTGCGCCGAGTATCTGTAACCTCATGCGAGAAAAAGCAGGACATTCATAGAGGAAGTGCTCTGCGGTGTCCTCATCTTCGCCACAAGATTCACAGAGTGTGGTATCACTTAAGCCTAACACGTTTAAATGCTTGGCAAAAGAGAAGTGCCCGCTGGCATAGTCTTTTCTGCTACGAGCTAGCAAATGTTGCAGTCTTCTTACTAACGTTGGGGAGCATACGCTTGAGATCTAATCTTTTTTATTCGTCTTAGTCCTCTTAGTTACGTAAATGAAAGTAGGACTTAGGGATTGATTGCTATCAGAGATGGCTTCGCTTATAAGATTACCCGATCTTTTGTGCCTAGTTGCTAGATGAATGTATACCTGGCTTCAGTTCTTAAGGCCAGAATGGGAGTAGTTAGGCTTCCGGTCGCAGTTTCGTGGCATTCGATGGTGGCCACATCTAAGCTTTGTAGATTCTTTTCCGAAGTCCACTTGCTGCTTGTAAGTTGTAAGACCATGTTATAAGGGTTTTGAAAGTTTGTTCTTAGGCTGTTTCTAGGTGAGGTCCTTTTCGTCTGAGAGCATATTAATCTCAGCGCATTGTTACGATTTTATAATTTTTTGATAGAATTATTTACATTAAGATTCCTTGTTAAGGTGATTCCGAGAACTCTCATTTCTTTTTTGAGTGTGACCTCAACATTACGGAGTGTGAACGTAGGTGGGGAGGGATAACGGCTACAGTTTTCTGCGTCCAAAATTTGTGAGTCCGCTGATTTGAGAATTAAGTTATCCATTGAGTGGCTTCCAGACGTAACAAGAAAGACATAGTATACCCCAACGAAGTCAAGCTCAAGAGCAGGTTTTTTGAGCTCATTATCAAAGAATGAATGTAGGCGTTGTATAGATACACTGAGACTGTTTGGGGTTTACGTATATGTTGGTTTTAAAATATCTACCAGTTCGAAAAGAAGATACAACCTTAAGAATTAGTTTTGGAGCTCCCCGGTTATAGAGTTGTTCAATCACTGGAAAGGTGTTTACCCTGTCAAAGGCTTTCTCAAGGTCGGCCGATAATACTTTTTTTTTTAAGGAAATTAACTTATCTGACAAAGTGTGTTCCAGAAGGTGAACAAAGGAATGTACCCATCTGTTTGGTCTGAATTCGTGCTGTTCGTTGGCTGTTTTTTCTCCATCAGCCATCCAATCCTTCTGCCAATAATTTTTTCGAAAATTTTTGAAAGAATAGGCAAAAGGGAAATCGGGCGATACCTATTTGTTTGGTAATGGTTTAAAAAATTCTTTGGTATAGGTTTGAGTATAGCTTTCTTACATTCGTGAGCAAAGGTACCAGACCGAAGATTTTTCGATATGTAAACCACATATCCGGTTATTTAAGCTGTTAGAGGCTGATGTCACCATGCGGTAAGATATTTTGTCTTCTCCTGGTGTATTTCCTTCTAGCGTTTGTAAGGTCGTGTTATTCATGTATCCGCCCTACCTCCATGAGCGGAGGGAGATAGACCGCTTCTAGGCGCTTATTGGAATAACTTGACAAAAGTTCTTATGAAAAATAAAACGAATATCTGACTGATCTGTAAATGGTTTCGTGTTCACTTTTATACTTTTCTTCTTCTTCTTCTTCTTCTTTTATCGTTTTATTATTACAAGAGAGGTTCCATCCTCCATTGGAATGATCTCCAGCCGACTTCTTTAATCCCATCAGCTTTGCAACCAAAGAACTAAACAACCAAAAAATGTATCCACTTTCTTAACATGCGAATATAAAGGCACCCTTAAAAAAAGCAAACATCCATCTTCGCCAACAGACCAGAATGGATGTCTCCCACTTTCTTCCTTTCATTCTTATTTTCCCATTGAAGAGGCAATAAAAAAGAAACCCACGGTCATATATCTCATCTGATTCCGAAACCAAAAAGCC